>BSBN01001752.1:1250000-1875000 GCA_027924645.1 Cunninghamia lanceolata
GGAAGTATCTGAACATGTGCCTCTACAACTTGAGGCTACTATAAATGCAATTGCAAAGCATGGTGCATTAAAACAAGTTGTAGATCTCTATCATGAAATGCCACCTACTGACAAAGCCAAAATTGAGAAAGCCATAGTCATGTATATGATGGGCTTCAATATAGCCCTAAATGAGATTATTGATCAACTTCCTACAAGTCTTGTAGACATACTCACCAATAAGAGGAATGAAGCTATGGCAAAAAAAGCTAAGATGAGGCAACCGGTAGTTGAGAAGGCTGGTCCATCTATTTTCAATGAAGAAAAGGTTAAATTATCCCAAAGACAAGCACAAGAATTCAGGGCTAAACATGGAATAAATATCTTAATGGGAAAGATAAAGAAGAAATAGAAAGATTGGAAAGGGAAACAATTTAAGAAAAAATAACCAAGATTCTGCATGAAATGAAGAATGTTGAAGTAACTGTTGAGGAACAAGTTTCTCTAGATATGCCTGGTGTGCTTATTCAAGACATAGATCTATCAGCCTTTGAAGGTAATGTAACTGGTGATAATATGACTAAAAATTTAAGCAGAATGAGGAGACTGCTCCTCCAGAAAACACTGAAGCACAAAATGCAAAGGATCAAAGTAAAGAGGGTGTACCCCCTCCAGAGAATACTAATTCTATTGTAGAACATAACAATCCTCCTCTAGAGAATCTAGGGAGAGATGAGCAGAAGAAAGAGGGTAATTCTGAGAAAATAAAGGATGCAATAGAGAGGACTATTGGGAAAGAAGATGAAAAAAAGAAGACTAAGGAAAAGCAAGATGAGAAAGTTTAGGATGCTTCTATAAATGTAGGTCAGGATTTTGAATCCTCAGATTCATTTAAGGACCTACTAGGAGTGCAGATGCAATTTCAACTAGTGGTGATACCTTAGCTCCTGCAGATTCCTACTCATTAGGGACAAGTTGACTTGTCCACTATCTCTCCTATTCACAAATTATAGCTTGGTGATATTTTGCTTTCCTCTACAAGAAAGGAGTTTCTACATGATCACTTGAAGAAAACTAAACTAGTTGATGATTTAGTAAAGACTATTTAGGACAGTCTACCAAAGGTAAATATTGATCCTCCTTTGCCTTCAAAGCAAAAGTTGAAGATCTTAATGGATCCTTTCAAAGATCATTCATCTTACATTGATCAAAAGGTAGAGCAAGAGGCATTGAGAAAAATAAATGAAAACAGAATGACTGATGCATTAGACCGGTGTGCCAATGCACATAATAAATTGCAAGAAATTTTGAAGAAGTTTAAGGAATCTATTGATGAAGCCACCACATTATACTTATTCTTCTTGAAATGATGAACTTCCACCAAGAACATCAAAACTCAAATTGACTCCATTGAGCCATAGATCACTAAATTGACTGAGATATATGACTTGTCAAAAGAAAAGGATGGATCAACCAGGGTACAAATTGAAAATCTTCATTCATAGATGTTACAACTTCAGGACCAAAGAGAGCACATAAAGAAATAGTTTGGTCAGCTAAGGGAAGTAGGTAATTTGAGACTTGCTTCATTATTTGGAGTATAAGTTGAAATAGAAATGGTTGATATGAAAATGAAGACTCCAAGCAGTGTGGAGGAGGTTGAGGACCTATGCATACAATTTGAATGTCAGAGTCACATTCTATCCTCAACAAAAGAAAATTGGGTATCCACTCTTTCTCAAATCAATGTAATCTACGAAAGCATTCTACCTTCTAAGTGAGTTGTAAGAGTATTGTAGATAAGAATTTTTTTTGGCTTTGTATAGACTTGTGGAGGCATGTAGTGTTATTTTTTATGGAAAACTATGTACATAGCATCAGTTTTTGGGTATCTCCATCTTAGTTGGAGTGTGGCTTGTAAAAATCATACAGTAAGGGGGAGTACATAAAGTTTTGGGTTGTCATAAGTGGAAGATATTACACCCTTTGTCCTTGATGTCAAAGGGGGAGAGTGTGCTAATGATTGTCTTATTAGTTGGGAGAGAGAACCATTACACCCTTTGTCCTTGATGTCAAAGGGGGAGAGTGTGTTAATGATTGTCTTATCAGTTGGGAGAGAGAACTTATAGTTAAATGAATGTTCCCATCAATGGTCCTGGTGGTGCCCACCTAGAGTTTGGGTTTCAAGTATTTCATCTACATGCCTTTTCAGAAAAACCCAAAAAATTTCTAAGTCCCTCGTCCTCCAGATGTATACATGTATCTTTGTGTGTACTGTTGTCATATTTCTGCCTGGCCCCAAAATATTCTTGTTTCCCTCCTTCTATCAAAGAAATCTGATTAGAGAAAGCCTGAATAGAAGGAGAGAAAGCTTAAATCTTTCAATTACCCATACTCTACCTTGCCAAAAGGTCCCAAAATCCCACCTTGAGAATCTTTACCAAAAACCCAGAAAAACCTAGAAATCTTTTAGCTTCAAGTATTTTCATCGCAGGGATTTCTCAGTTTCATCCTTTGTATTTGTGTATGCATTTTCGAATGTATATTCACATATACATTCGCCATTGTATGTCTACGTATACAAGAGGCTGATATAAAAAGGGTCATCAGTGAGACAAGCCTCATCGGCAGCTAAGTCCAAGGTTTCTCTGATTAGTCGATGAAGATACAAAGGAAGCATGCAAGGGACCATATACAAAGCAGAATATACAAAGGAAAGTGGGGTCCACTTTCATACAAAGGCGATTGTATCTCATATACAAGTTGCACATGCAAGGAAATATGTTAGAAGAGAGACAAAGCCTCAGGCCCACTAGTTGTATGATATGCGATTGTATCTTTGTACATACAATCGCATATGCAAGGGGCATATACATTTCTTAGATACAAGGCCCGGACCTGAGGTGAATATGTAGTTTAGTTGATAAAGGCACAAGTGTTTGTTTGCATCTTTGTTTGTATGTCCACATTGTATGTTTGCACATACAAGGGTCATATACAAAGGTAACATACAAAGGCCAGACCCATGTTTACAATGTACAAAGTGCGATTGTATATAGTTTTTCTTGTATGTTTGCATTGTATATGTGATATACAAAGCCAATATACAAAGGGAAAACATACAATCTGGACCTGACTGGAGAATCAAATGCAGTGAATAATCATTTTGGGGTCTGCAGCTTGTATGATGAAGTGCTTGTATATGCCGATATACGAAAGGAAAAGATACAAGCCGGACCTATTCTAAGGTTTCTTTCTAGTTGATAGTCTCCTTTGAGTTTCGTATTGTATGCGCGGTCAATTGTATCTCAGATACAAGTATATACAAAGGCATATGCAAGGGGATTTTCGGTGTGATAATGATCATCGGTGGCTCAACTCAATGTTTCTTCGATGGCCAATAAGGAGGATGCATCGCTTAGCGATGGGTCCTAGGATCAACTCAGCGACCAACCAGATGCTGCCACGTGTCTAAAAGCAGTTGTATGTACATGCAACTGCATATACAAAATTTGAAGGTGAAGTTGGGTGAAAAGGTAGAAGGTATTTGTATGCAGGGAAAGGTCAGTGATGGAAGAAAGGATCGCCTACGTGGCGTGATATCATTGGCAATGGAGTTTTCAATGTTGCTAATGTAGATTTTCAACCTGTATGGGTGGATTTGGACTGCCGATCTTGCATATTTGGAGCCTAATTCTGCAGCTGAGTTTGAAAGATGAAACAAATGTCTGTTGGCACATTTTTTTTTACGCATTCATTCCACAGTATACTACCTTGCTGCACGGCGCCGAGAAAAATGTCACATCTGCTAGTATGATCGAGGTGCAGGTTGCTTGTGCCGCTGGCTTTCATGGAGGATCTGATGGCTTCAGTGACCAAAAAATTTAATGAAGATCTGATTGTTGCATCGAAAATCTAAAGAAGTGATCTTTGTATTTATGGAATCTATTAGTGTGTAGGTGGTCGAAAGCTTGTGTGCTCCTTGAAAAAGGAATCCATGGCCATTCTACGGGGGTTGAAGATTTGGGCAAATTTTGTGGAGGAAATAACAAAACAGAGCATTTCCTTAGCTATTCTATCTCTTTTTTGAGTTTATAAGTTACATTTGAATGAATGTTGCACATATGTTTAGTTTCATGTCATTTTTATATGAAAAATGTTTCTCTACATGTGTTTAACTATTTGTCTCCATTTGTTGTATGCATCCCTTCTTTTGAATCTGGTTGCTAAGGGTTACTTAGATTCTAGAATATAGATTTTTTGTATTGCATGCTTGATCTGTGACTTCCATTCAGGGAGTGGATTAAATTGTTTTAGGTTAAGTATGAAGAAGAATGTATGTCAGCTAGGATATTTGTATGTAGAGGCAGCTAAATACTCAGTCTTGGGTGGTGTTTGTAAGGCAAATACCAATCCTAGCCCCTTGAAACTTGAATGCCACTACAAATCATTCACTTGTATACGTCTAGTTGACTCCTTGCCCTGAGATGGGCACCAGATTGCCCTTGTGTAGAGTTTATGATCCAAAAACCCCTATCTTGAATCTAAAATTCAAAACAAATCATTTCATATTTCCAACCTGTTAGTTTGTAGGAGTAGGATTAGGACCCCTGCATACTCTCATTCCTAACTTGTTAGATATGTCTAAGAATACTGTCAACCTTGTGATTTATCACCCAAAGCTTGGTCCAAACATGAGAGTATTCTACCTGTTGTTGTAAAGCTAAATCTTTCTATTGGGTGAGTCAAAGTCAAATCTTTAGCTATAGGGATACTCCCCTTGGTGTGGCAGAACTAGAAGTGAAGGGGAGGTAGCTCACGAAACCTCCTGTATTTGTTGGCCGAATCTGCCTATGCATTAGAACTGGCAAACCCTCTGCTGATTCAAAGATAAAGAACCAACAAAGTGGTGACTCTGCTAGGGAGTTGATATAAATAAGCATTATTTTTTGCACATCTAAGTCACCAACAAAGTGGCAACTCTACTGGGGAGTTGAGTTAAAAGTGTTATTCTTGCCCATCCGAGTCACCAACAAAGTGGCGACTCTACTGGGGATAGAGTTGAATAATTTAAAGGCTAGAAAATCTAGTTTCCAATGAAGTTGTTGTAGCAAGACCAAGGAAGAGCCATGTGGTGCTCTTCTGGCGTGATGAATCCAGAAAATAAAGGTGCCTTCTTGATATTATGTTCTCTCTATGAGAGGTGGCGACTCTGTTGACTGAACCTATCCAAAGCTGTAACGTATTTCCAGGTATTCCATCTTTTCACTCGAAATAATGAGTCTAGAGCAGTAGTCTTGGTTGTGCTCTCCGAGAAGGCCATTTTTTATTGAAAAATATAAAGCCCTGAATTTCAAAGGAATATATGGTTACCCAAATGTTATTCCCAATAAGATTAGAAAATGTTTGCCGAAATATAGTAGATCAAATTTTGAGTCTGCAAACAAACATCTGCAATTTTTTTGTAATTTGATAGAAGATTATGAGGTAGAGGCTGAAGATGTAGTAATGAGACTCTTTGTTCAGTCATTAGAGGATGATGCTAGGGCCTAGTTTTCAGACCTACCTGTGTGTTTAGTTTCTTCATGGGTAGATTTAGAAATTGCATTCCTAGAGCAGTTTGGTGAAAGATTTGATTTGGCCTCATTGATCATACATTTCATGAATATCCAAAAGGAAGATGAGGAACTGGTTCTAGCTTTTAATCTTAGATTTATTAAGTTGCTCAAGTAGATTCTTGAATATGTGAGACCCAATGATACATTGTGCTTGGCAGTTTATTTGGCTGCATTTGATGAAGAAATGAGTTATTTATTGAGAGATAAAGAACCAGTCACACTTCACCAAGCTTACATGATTTGCTATGGATATTGAAAATAATCAAAAATATGGAATGCCAGTAGGTTTCATGACTACAAGCCTTCAAAATAGTTTTCAAAGTGAATATATTTCAGCTTTCCCAGTGTGTTCACTAAGAGATGATTTTGCAAAGGAGAATATATTTCAGAACAAAGGGTGCAGTCATGATGTGATGCATAAACATGAAGATGTTGAAGAAAATGTAGGCACATCCTATAATGGTGAAGACAAAGATTGTTATTAGCCTCTAGAAGAAAAGCCTGCAGATGCAAAATGCCCTTCAAATGATCAAATGGAAGATATACATGAAGTTGTGTCCTGCAACAATAGGCATATCCTAGTTATTCATGATTATTTATATAAGGTGGATATACAAAGCTTCACTCTGAATATAGAAGATGCTGATTCAAGGGATGGTAGTGAATATGTTAGTGGCTGTCAGCACTCAGATGCATATGTGAGCCTTTCAGATGATGAAATATATATGGATACTGAGTATGAGTGCTTCCTTGAAGATTATGACCACCTCTACAATGCAGAGGTTGAAACTTTTTCTGTTGATCATCAGTGCATTGGTGAAGAGGAAAAATAGGGTCACTATTTAGATGTGAATAGACGAGTTGCAGATGTTCATGCTGATACAGATGGGGATAGTGTTGGTTGCAGGGGTGACTATGAAGCTTTTAGCATAGGGTTGCACTCTGAGTTCTTTGTGCCTTCTCTTGAGGCATTCCAGGTGGACCTTAATGATAAAATTGTTGAGCACAATGATGATGGATATCTAAATTTTTATAAAAATGAATATGATTATGAGATGTTGCTTTTTCCTGAATATTGTGTTTTTAATACAGAGGAGCTCTTATTTTTTGAAGAAGGGCAAAATTTTGATGTGGATTCATTTGTTTCATATGAGTCTGCTATTTTCCCAAGCAATATTGGTGACTCATATGATGATGACATTCTGTAGCTAATGATAATGTATGCTGATGAAGCTTGTTGTAGATTTGTTAAAGAAAGAGAAATGGGCAGCAACACAACCAATTGCAAAGTAAGGTGCTATAAACAACAAATTGTTTTGAGGCTTCATTTGAAGAAATCAGAAGAAAATAAGACATTTGACAAAGAAAATTTTGGTTTTTCCTTTTTGGTGGCCCTGGGTCGCCAAGTAATCTTCAAAAATGTAATTTGTGATGCAGGTTTGTGCGGCGCTCGACTCTGTGCCCAATGGATAAGGCTCGGTCTGCATCCCATAGTTCTGGAGTTCTTGCCATGTCTACAAGAGGCATGCATCCCCAGGCAAAGCCAATGGTGGTGCCCACCTAGAGTTTGGGTTTCAAGTATTTCATCTGTAGGCCTTTTCAGAAAAACCCAAAAAATTTCTAAGTCCCTCGGCCTCCAGATGTATATATGTATCTTTGTGTGTATTGTTGTCATATTTCTGCCTGGCCCCAAAATATTCCTGTTTCCCTCCTTCTATCAAAGAAATCTGTTTAGAGAAAGCCTAAATAGAAGGAGAGAAAGATTAAATCTTTCAATTACCCATGCTCTGCCTTGCCAAAAGGTCCCAAAATCTCACCTTGAGAATTTTTACCAAAAACCTAGAAAAACCCAGAAATCTTTTAGCTTCAAGTATTTTCATCGCAGGGATTTCTCAGTTTCATCCTTTGTATTTGTGTATGCATTTTTGAATGTATATTCGCATATACATTCATCATTGTATGTTTGCATTTACAAGAGGCTGATATACAAAGGCTCATTGGCAAGACAAGCCTCATCGGCAGCTAAGTCCAAGGTTTCTCCGATTAGCCGATGAAGATACAAAGGAAGCATGCAAGGGACCATATACAAAGGAAAGTGGGGTCCGCTTTCATACAAAGGTGATTGTATCTCATATACAACTCGCACATGCAAGGAAACATGTCAAAAGAGAAACAAAGCCTCAGGCCCACTAGTTGTATAATATGCGATTGTATCTTTGCACATACAATTGCATATGCAAGGGGCATATACATTTCTTAGATACAAGGCCCGGACCCGAGGTGAATATGTAGTTTAGTTGATAAAGGCACAAGTGTTTGTTTGCATCTTTGTTTGTATGTCTACGTCGTATGTTTGCACATACAAGGGTCATATACAAAGGTAACATACAAAGGTCAGACCCATGTTTGCAATGTACAAAGTGCAATTGTATATAGTTTTGCTATATGTTCGCATTGTATATGCGATATACAAAGCTGATACACAAAGGGAAAACATACAATCTGGACCCGACTGGAGAATCAAATGCAGCGAATAATCATTTTGGGGTCCACAGCTTGTATGATGAAGTGCTTGTATATGCTGATATACAAAAGGAAAAGATACAAGCCAGACCTATTCTAAGGTTTCTTTCTAGTTGATAGTCTCATTTGAGTTTTGCATTGTATGCACGGTTGATTGTATCTTAGATACAAGCATATACAAAGGCATATGCAAGGGGATTTTCAACATGACAATGATCATCGGTGACTCAACTCAATGTTTCTCTAATGGCTGATAAGGAGGATGCATCACTCAGTGATGGGTCCCAGGCTCAACTCAGTGACCAATCAGATGCTACCACATGTCCAAAAGCATGTGTATGTACATGCAACTGCATATACAAAATTTGAAGGTGAAGTTGGGCGAAAAGGTAAAAGGTATTTATATTCAGGGAAAGGTCAGCGATGGAAGAAAGGACCGCCTACATGGCATGATATCATTGGCAATGGAATTTTCAATGTTGCTGATGTGGATTTTCAACCTGTATGGGTGGATTTGGACAGCTGATCTTGCATATTTGGAGCCCGATTCTGTGACTGAGTTTGAAAGATGAAACGAAAGTCTGTTGGTGCATTTTTTTTATGCATTGATTCCATAGTCAACTACCTTGCTGCACGATGCCAAGAAAAATGTCACATTTGCTAGTATGATCGAGGTCTAGGTTGCTTGTGCCTCTAGCTTTCATGGAGGATCTGATGACTTCAGCGACTAAAAAATTTAATGAAGATCTGATTGTTGCATCAAAAATCTAAAGAAGTGATCTTTGTATTTATGGAATCTGTCAGTGTGTAAGTTGTCGAAAGCTTGTGTGCTCCTTGAAAAAGGAATCCATGGCCATTCTACGAGGGTTGAAGATTTGGGCAAATTTTTGGAGGAAATAATGAAACAGAGCATTTCCTTAGCTGTTCTATCTCTTTTGTGAGTTTGTGAGTTGCATTTGAATGCACGTTGCACATATGTTTAGTTTCATGTCTTTTTTATGTGAAAAATGCTTCTTTGCATGTGTTTAGCTATTTGTCTCCATTTGTTGTATGCATCCCTTCTTTTGAATCTAGTTGCTAAGGGTTACTTAGATACTAGAATATAGATTTTCTGTATTGCATGCTTTATCTATGACTTTCATTCAAGGAGTGGATTAAATTATTTTAGGTTAAGTATGAAGAAGAATGTATGTCAGCTAGGATATTTATAAGTAGAGGCAGCTAAATACTCAATCTTGGGTGGTGTTTGTAAGGCAAATACTAGTCCTAGCCCCTTGAAACTTGAATGCCACTACAAATCATTCACTTGTATATGTCTAGTTGACTCCTTGGCCTGAGATGGGCATCAGTTTTCCCTTGTGTAGAGGTTATGATCCAACAACCCCTGTCTTGCATCCAAAATTCAAAACAAATCATTTCATATTTCCAACCTGTTAGTTTGTAGGAGTAGGATTAGGACCCCTGCATACTCTCATTCCTAACCAGTTAGATATGTCCAAGAATACTGCTAACCTTGTGATTTATCACCCAAATCTTGGTCCAAACATTAGAGTATTCTGCCTATTGTTGTAAAGCTAAATATTTCTATTAGGTGAGTCAAAGTCAAATCTTTAGCTATAGGGATACCCCCCTTGGTGCGGCAGAACTAGAAATGAAGGGGAGGCAGCTCATGCAACCTCATGTATTTGTTGGCCAAATCTACCTGTGCATTGGAACTGGCAAACCCTCTACTGATTCAAAGAGAAAGAACCAACAGGTCCAAAGGGGGATATTGTTGGTAATGTGTGTTATCATTGATGTCAATTCAATATGTGTCAACTTGAGGTCAGGCTTGTATAAAGGTTTAGTATAGAGGTTGAAGACGCTGAGAAATGGTTAGATATAGGTTAATGGACAATGAAATATTTGAGAGAGATGGTTTGACATAAGGTTAGCATGATTGATATAGTGGAAGATTTGAGAGAGACGGCCTAACTTAGTTAGAGACATGGGGTCGACATGTTTAAGGCAGGTCAGTCCGGAAGATCTAGACGATGGAAAGAAATTGTCTAAGTACAAGAATGGTGATTAGCATAATGTCTAAGTATGGTGTGGAGGTGAGTACTCTTGTTCTAATATATTACCTATATGTCTACATTGATATCTTACTAGTTTGGTGTACCGCACTTAGAAATAAGTTGCAAAAGTTTTTCCTAAGGAATTTATAATGTATACTTTAAGGCAGAGTCATACTATTTTGGTTTGCATTCCTCTATAGAGAAATATTTAGTCTTGTGGGTTAGAAGATAAGTTGATTGGCATATGGAGGAGTTATATCTAAGATTTCAAGTCATTATACCTTCAGCAGTGAAAGTTTAAAGTGATAGAGTTTTGGTCTGTACTCTGACAAAGTAAAGAAATGATGAAAGATTGTTGGAATGTTTCGCATTCCACTGAAGTGATAGAAATGGTTGTGTGGTCTTGGGGATATGTTCAAACTAGTGTATGAGTGCATCAATATGTGTTTCAGATGTTTTAGTGGTCTACAATGCAATATCCTAAGTTTTGATATATCACAGTAAGTCAGGGATGTTCTGTTTTTAGTAGTTTAATATGTTTCTCTTCTTGCGGCAACACATAATGATCAGATACTTCAAGAGAAGATTGTAAGGATGTTAAATTGATAAATTATATTACTCTCTCTTTGGTCTACATGATGTTTTTGGTCTCTCCCCAATAGTGTAAAGATGAATAGTTGGTAGTTTTGATGATGGTTGAACTAGCAGTTTGGGTTCCTTTATTTGCGGTTGATCCTGTTATACAGTGTGAAGTGATCTGTAACTCATAATGTACTTGTTTTGAGCTAACCTATATAGTAGTAGACATTTCATCTAAAGGTCTTTTTGGTGCCTACCTAATTAATGTTTTGAGTTGTTGTGAAGGGTATATAGAAGAAAAAAATCATTTGTGAGTAAGTAGAGCAGAGATTAAAGAATGTACTAAGCATGAAGTGTGTGAAGTCAGAGTGATGGGGTAATTGTGTGAAATAAGGGACTGCAACATCAACATATGACAAATGCCTTCTTTGCAACAGTTCAAGTTCCTATTTTCATTGTAATTTTCGTGTATCCTACTATCAGACAGTGAGTCTCCTTAGCAGGTCTTTGTATCTTGTCCTAAGGTTGTAGCCTTAGTTTGCAAGTCAGTAGGGAGTAGTAGCTTCCTTGGGTTGTAGTGCTAAAATAAAGTTTTAAACTTTTATAGCAGTGAGCTTATTATATTGTGAGTTAATCCTCACCATGGTTTTTCCCTCATTGGGTTTTCCACGTAAAAATCCTGGTGTATTTGTGTATTGCATGTTTTACATTTTGTTCTTCTTCTTTTGGTTAAAATGATTTGATGGTTAAGTTGTAAATGGATTTGATTTAAAGTTTAAGAATAGAACGATTCACCCCCCCTCTTAGTCCCTAGATGTGTTCAACATATATAAATATCATGGACTAGTAATTTTTTAAAAATTATAATAATACAAATAAATAGATTATAATATATAATGTACAAGGTAAATGTTTGACATAGTGACCACTATCCTAATCTAGCTCATGTGCAATGCCACTTTGTGATCAAGCATTTAATGCTATCCTTATTTTCTCATTTTCCTTCAATGGGACAAACATTGGGAATACTTTTTATTTTCCTTATTACATACATGTGTCATATGTGCAATTCATGATTATATCTTGTCCACAATCTTACATTCTTAACATGTTATGATATCTTTTACCTTATTTACATGTATTATCATGATTATATTTATTTCTCAAGTTCATTCCATTCCTTGCACACATTGTATGTAACCAATTGGAGGGGATATATATGTCACTAACAGTCCTTTTGTGAGTTATGTTTTGTAGTGTGTTTGGACCTGTATATTATTGAGGGTTTTTGTCCCTCATTTCCTATCTCTAAGCTTACTAAAACCCTTGAAAAACCCCAAGGATCCTAAAACCCTATTTGCAATGTCCTTTATGTTCCCCTCATTTTAATCCTTCATTAGCTGCTGATCGGCCGTTCTCGGTGTCTTTGGTTGCCCTTCATGCATTGTAAGTCATTCTTTTACTAGCCCCCTTTTAATAGGTCATTAATCTGGGGCCTGTTCTAAAATAACCTTTTTGTATGTGCTTCAAATTATCCTTAAGTTGTGCCAATTCGACATTCCATGATGCTGTGCTTTTGTTTCGTGGAAGCCTTTACCTTCACCAGGCATTGATTTTGCTTCCTGCAAGATCACGATGGCATTCATGTCATCCGACATGTCCTATCTATCCTGAGGTATCATTTGTTCCATTGAAGGTTGCTTCCCTATTGGGGATCCTAAACATGCCCAGTGGAGTAACGAAGATGATGCGGTAAAGTTATGTACTACGATGGCATTTTGTGGTGATGTATCTATTTGCTGGGAGCGACAACAAGTCTCCGCAGGATTAGAAATGATGTAATGTGGACCAGGGTGTGTGCATTTTCCATGGTGGAAACAAGATGACCTATTTAACTGGAACCAAGGATTTCACTATAATCCAAATTGACTCAGTGCAAAGTTATGAAGTGCCACCGTGGTGGATAAGCTCCAGGATCTTTCAAGACAACTGGCCTCTACTAGAAAAACTAAAATCTCTGTGAAGACCGTTGATCAAAGTAAATCCATGGTTGAGGTTCAAAGCTAATAAACAACTTCCTATTGATGTGTCGACTATCTCTGGTGGCTATTGATTTGGTTCATTCAACTGATATGACGGCCCAGATTAAATGAGTCGATGGAGTGGAGAAGCGTGGTAAACAATGAGATAATTCTATTACCTCAAAGCATGAAAAGGCAGAGATTAAGCCTATGCGTAGTTTTATTCTGTCGTCAATTACAAGGTTGGCTTATTATTCTAAGCAATTTGTTCAGAATTAAGGTGTCTCAACCTTGGTAATTCCTAGCATTAATTATTTGACTATTTATTTATTCATTTAGTGTGAAGTGGCACGATGTGTTGTCACTCCACTTGGAATGTGACTAGGATGGTCAACTCATCCCATGTGGATATAGGCATCCCATATTGTGGTAGAGGTTTTCTACCATGTGTTGGCATCTTGTGCAGTGTGTAAGGAGTTATGACATGTAAGTGTTATGATAGATTCCTATGACAGATTCTATGATGCGTAAGAGTGGAGAATAGAAGATTCTATGACAGGTGAAGACATGTGTTGAAGAGCATCTTTTAGGAAGGCATCTTTGGGTGCCCAAGGTGGTTTATGACATGTTGTAAGAAGAATATGTTATTTTTAGGCGGTTATGACAGATTCTCTTACAGCTGTAAGAGATGTCATATATGACATATTCTATGACAGCTGTAAGGTTCGTAAGAGCATTTGTCATAGCCTATCTTGGCACTAGACACTCACATTGGGATGGGGTATTGTGACAAGTGTAAAATCCAAGTTACAATGTTGGACAAGTGTCCTTAGGCATGGCTTTTGGGCCATGAGGCCAAGATGGATGCCCATCTCTAGAAGGTTCCTATTTTGCCTTGTAAACTCTATTTAAACATGTGCTTGGATGGCAGATGCATAGTGTTATTCACAGGTACTTTTATACTGCCAGAATATCTCCAGATATGAGTGTCAAAGACTTCTAGAAGACTTGCATTGCAAGTGTGTTGTAAACAATCTTTATTTTGATAATACATTGTGCAGGTTTTAGAGTGTGAGGTTTTTCTCCTGAAAGGGTTTTCCCCATGTTATATCTTCTCTCTCTCTCTCTCCTGTTTACATTCTCTGTGTGTGTATTGCTGCAATATCTCTGTTGTTGTGTTAACATCACTATAACTGTAAGGTTTAAAAAGAATTTGCACACATCTCCCCTCATTAGACTAGTGTAAGCATTTTCCACACACCTTACTTCCTTTCAGTTTGTATTAGAGCCTGATCAACTTTGGTCCTAGTTGTTGGGTAGGGTTTTTTTAAGCTGATGTTAGATTGATTGGGAGTCTGTGTAGAGTATTCTGTAATCTTGTTGTAGGAAGGAGATGGCAGGCACATTTGGAAGAGTAGACGTGGAGAAGTTTAATGAAACCAATTTTGACTTGTGAAAACTTAAAATGGAAGACATGCTTGTTGATAGAGACCTATGGGAAACCATTTCCAGTGTAAAACTAGTGGCAATGTCTCAATCTGATATTGATCTCAATGATCGGAAAGCTAAGGGTCTTGTGAGACTCTATCTAACTGACTATGTCTTGTTAAATGTCCATGAGGAGAAGACTACGAAAGAACTTTGGAAGAAGCTGGAAGATGTTTATTAGGCCAAGTCCCTGTTGAAAAAGCTATTCCTAAGGAAGAAGCTATATTCTCTAAGGATGGAGGATGGAGGGTCCATTACAGATCACCTGAATGCCTTTAACATGCTAGTTGCATAGCTAACATCCATTGGTGTGAAGATGGAGGAGGATGATCACTGTATGACCTTGCTTTGTTCTTTGCCAGACTCATGGGACCATCTTGTTATGACTATCAAGAGTACCACATCACCTCCAAAATGGATGAAGTGGTGTCTTTGTTGTTATCTGAAGAGATGTGGAGAAAATCATCTGAGTCAGCCAAAGAGGCTCTTGCAGTTCATAGAAGACCCAAGGAGAAAGGGAAGAAAAAGAAGGACAAGAAAGATGATAAGGGCAGATCCAAATCATGTAGGAGATCTCAATCTCTTGGAAAGTCCAAGGCTCTTTGTTGGAACTGTGGTAAATTTGGCCATTTCTAAAAGGAATGCAAAGAGGAGAAAAAGAAAAAGAAGAAGAATGTCTCATATTCAGATTCTGACAAGTGACAAGATGGTGGTGATGCTTTTATTGTAGACTTGGCCACCCATGCATCTGATGATGTGTGTCTGATTGATTCTGGTGCCTCTTTTCACATGACCTCACATCGAGACTAGTTTACAAAGTATGAAGAGTTCGATGGTGGAAGACTATACCTTGGTGATGATTCTCATCTAAAGATTGTTGGTCATGGATGAGTTTCAATCTGATTCCCTGATGGACGATTGAAGGGAATCTTTGGGGTTATGTACATCCCAGGCTTTGTACGGAACCTACTTTCTATAAGTAAATTGAATGATGTAGGTGTGCAAGTTGTCTTCTCTAGTGGAGGATGGAAGATGACTAGAGGTGCTATGGTGCTTGCGAAGGGTACTCAGAGAGGTACTCTATTTCAGCTGGATGCATGCACTACACAGTGCAATAGTGCTTTTGTTTCAAAGAAAAGAGCTTCAGTCACTTCATCTTCACCATTGGAACCAGTAGCTAAAAGATGTATTGCATCCACTTCTGATGGTAGTGCATTTTGGGTACCTAAGGGTGCTCATGCTTTAGAAATGAAACTTCTAGCTGAGAAGAAAATGTTATGGCATAAGACACTTGGCCACATTGGTGAGAAGGGTCTTAGAGCTCTAAAAAATAAAAACCTCATCGAGGGGTTAAATGATTGTAATCTCTAGTTCAACTTTTGCAAACATTGTATATATGAAAAGCAAAACCATGTTCAGTTTTACTCTAGTTCTCATAAGTCTTCTGGCTCGTGTGTTGGATCTTATTCATTCTAATGTGTTTGGTCCTTTGAATGTTCCTTTGATCTCTAAATCTATATATTTTGTTTCATTCATTGATGACTATAGTAGAAGGACATGGGTTTATTTTCTCAAAAGCAAATCTGAAGTCTTTAGTTGGTTCAAAGAGTTTAAAGCTTTTATTGAGAATCAGACTGGTAAATAGATTAATTGTCTAAAAACTAATAACAATGGTGAGTTTTGTTCCGCAGGGTTCTATAAGTTCTATAAAGAACATGGGATTGAAAGACATAAGACAACTCCATACACCCCTTAGCAAAATGGAGTTGTAGAGAGGATGAACATGACATTGATGGAGAGAGCTAGGAGTATGCTTAGTGATGCTAGCCTTAAACAAAAGTTTTGGGCTGAAGCTGTAGGCACTGCTTGCTACTTGGTAAACAGGTCTCTGACATTAGCCCTTGTTGATAAGACACCCATGGAGTTGTGGTCTGGTAAGAAAGCCCTCATTAAGACATGTTCGTGTTTTTGGTTGTGAGGCATATATTCATGTGCCTAGGGAGAAGAGGTCAAAATTAGAGAACAAGGCTGTTAAGTGTATCTTCATTAGCTATGGTGTTGGTGTGAAAGGGTACAAGCTTTGGGATCATGTGGCTGAGAAAGTGTTGTATAGAAAAAGTGTTATTTTCACAGAGCTAACACCTTCTCGTGTTGTACTACAGCCAGATGAGAAAGAAAAGAAAGAGGATGTGGTTCAGTTTCCTTCTACCCCAGAAAAGACTAAATCGGAAGACCCTGTGAGACTTGAAGATGAGGAGAGCTCTAGTAGCTCTGAAAGCTTAGAAGAAGAAGCAAAACCTCAACCTTAGCCTTTGAGGAGGTCTACACAAACAAGGAAGCAAACTGATAGGTTTGTTATTCATTGCTAGATTCTAGTTGTGCTTTTGCCTTGATTACTAACATTGATGAATCTAGAATTGTGACAGAGGCTATGGGCATGAAAGATGCATGTTCTTGGAAGGAGGCCATGGAAGATGAGATGGCTTATTTGGAGAAAAAGAAAACATGGGACTTGGTGCCTTTTCCTGAAGGACGGACCGCCATTAGCTATAAATGGGTGTTCAAGAAGAAATTTGGTGCAGATGGCAGGTTGAGAAGTACAAGGCTAGATTGGTTTACAAAGGGGTATTCACAAGTGGAGGTAATTTTATGGTGAAATTTTCTCTCGTTGCAAAGATGACATCCATTCGGTTCCTCTTATCTCTTGTAGCAGCTTATGACTTAGAAGTGGAGCAAATGGATGTGAAGACAACATTCCTTCATGGTGACTTGGAGGAAGAGATTTACATGGCACAGCCAGAGCATTACATAGAGAAAGGTAAAGAACATTTGGTTTGCAAGTTAAAGAAGTATGTGTATGGTTTGAAGCAATCTCCTAGGATGTGGTACATGAAATTTGATGCCTTTGTGTTGTCAATTGGATTTCTAAGGTTGAAATTAGATCATTGTGTGTATTACAAATTTGATAATGATCGCATTCTCATTATTGCATTGTATGTTGATGATATGTTGTTAATTGGGAATGGTAAGAACATGCTTTTTGATTCGAAGTCTTAGTTGTCAACATACTTTGAGATGAAAAACTAGGGGCAGCTAGGTACATTCTAGGAATGCAAATCAGAAGAGACAGAGGTAACAAAAAACATTGGTTAAGCTAGAGTAAGTATGTGAAGGCTGTGTTAGAGAGATTTAGCATGGCAGATTGCAGACCATTGTGTGTTCCTATTTCTTTGGGGACCAAGTTATCTATTAATGATTGTCCAAAATCTCCTTCTGAGGTGGAGGACATGAGCAGACTACCTTCTGCTAGTGTTGTTGGTAGCTTGATGTATGCTATGGTATGTACTAGACCATACATTGCCCAAGCAGTGGGAGTCCTTAGTTGGTTTATGGAGAATCTAGGACGGTACATTGGGATGCAGTGAATAGAGTGTTTAGATATTTGCAGGGTACTTCTGAGTATTCCCTATGTTATCATGGTCATTCTATAGGACCTTTGCATTCTATGACCATGGATATGTGGATTCTGATTGGGTGGGTGACATTGACAGTAGGAGATCCACTAGTGCTTTTCTTTACTATATTCTGTGGTACAATTACCTGGATGAGTAAGTGGCAACCTGTGGTCACTTTGTCCATGACAGAAGCAGAGTATATGGTAGCTACTCATGCTTGTAATGAATCCATTTGGCTTAAGAGATTATGTTTAGATATTAGTGGTGATGCAGGATAGATTACTATCTGTTGTGACAGTCAGAGTGTGATTTTCTTAGCATAGAATCTAACTTTCCATGCCAGAACAAAGCATATTGATGTACAGTTTCATTTTGTGCGAGTTATGGTAGAGGATGGGAAGGTGATATTGGAGAAGATAGACACTTTGAAGAATGTTGCAGATGCATTGACAAAACCAGTGGGCACAGACAAGTTCATATGGTGTTCGGAGTCTATCGACCTCTCAGCTTATAGCAGTTAAATCCTGTTATTTCTATTGGTTCTTACAAGGTGTTCGACAAGTGGGAGAATGTTGGGAATTAAGGTGTCTCAACCTTGGTAATTCCTAGCATTAATTATTTGATTATTTATTTATTCAATTGCCTATGTTTTAATTTATGTTGCACATCCTATTTTATCATTTAGTGTGAAGTGGCATGATGTGTTTTCACTCCACTTGGAATGTTACTAGGATGGTCAACTCATCCCATGTGGATATAGGCATCCCATATCGTGGTAGAAGTTTTCTACCATGTGTTGGCATCTTGTGCAGTGTGCAAGGAGTTATGACGCATAAGTGTTATGATGGATTCCTATGCCAGATTCTATGACAGGTGAAGACATGTGTCAAAGAGGATCTTTGAGGAAGGCATCTTTGGCTGCCCAAGGTGGGTTATGACATGTAAGAAGAATATGCTATTTTTAGGTAGTCATGATAGATTCTCTTGCAACTGTAAGAGCTATCATATATGATGGATTCTATGACAGCTGTAAGGTACGTAAGAGCATCTATCATAGCCTATCTTGGGACTACACGCTCACATTGGGATTGGGTGTTGTGATAAGTGTAAAATCTATGTTTTAATGTTGGACAAGTGTCCTTAGGCATGGGTTTTGGGCCATGAGGCCAAGATGGATGCCCATCTCTAGAAGGTTCCTATTTTGCCTTGTAAACTCTATTTAAACAAGTGCTTGGATGGGAGATGCATAGTTTAATTGACAGGTACTATTATGCTACTAGAATATCTCTAGATACGAGTGTCAAAGACCCTTGGAAGGCTTGCATTGCAACTATATTGTAAACATTTTTTGTTTCAATGATAATACATTGTGCAAGTTTTGGAGTGTGGGGTTTTTCTCCCAAAAGGGTTTTCCCCACATTATATCCTCTCTCTCTCTCTCTCTCTCTCTCTCTCTCTCTCTCTCTCTCTCTCTCTCTTCTGTCTACATTCTCTATGTGTGTGCATTGCTGCAATATCTCTATTGTTGTGTTAACATCACTATAATTGTAAAGGTTTAAAAATAATTTGCACACATCTCCCCTTATTAGATTAGTGTAGGAAGTGTTTTTCGCACACCTTGCTTCCTTTCACAATTATCCTTCATTTGATCGAAGATGGATATGGTTTAAAAGGGAAATTTATTGTATTCTAAAGTTTCTGGAAGCTCCTTTTGCCACCATTGTACATGGTGATGTGTCTGGTTTGGTAGGATATTGCTCGTGGAAGGATTGTTAGGACTTCTCACCTAATGTTGAGGTAGAGCAAGACAACAGGCTAAATGTTTTAAAGTGGGAAGGTGTTGAAACCAAGGGGCCTATTTTAGTTCTCTCATTGTGGAAACTGAGGCTTTGATTTAGGCACACACATGTAAAAGATTAGGGTTATGAATATGTGATGTTGATCCCAGCGAAGCGCCTCCATTTCCTCTTCTAGCAGCATTGGTAGGATATTCAGAGATTGCAAATTAAAACCAAAAGTACTGCATTGCTGGAAAGGCTAGGTCACTCAAGATGCTAACTATTAAGACTGTTGAAGGGTGGAGCATCCATTATCTTGCTATAAGTAGGAATCCCTAGTCCCCATTGACTGCATCTTTCCTTTGTCAAGGGAAAAATGAATCCCATGTCCCATCCTATTTTAATGACCTTACCACCTTATGCCTCGGGTAATATCTCATTCTTTTCTTGGTTAATGCTCTATGCATATAGAGTCAAGGAATGAGGAGCATGTTTCTAAGGTATGGGTGGTTCAGGGAAGATTCATAAGATGAGGTAGAAGGCATTAGTATTCCTTCATTTCTATGCTATCCTTCGATCTTATTCTGGTGAAGGATTTGGTTTCCTGTCTAGCAATTCCAATAACTTTGTGTTATTATGAGTCTCCAGATTGAGTTTGGGGGAAGAGAGACCTTATTTATCCCTCTTCCCCTCCCTCAGGACAATGGTACTCAATAGAGCAATAGCTACAATTGAAGGAGTGTTGTCCACCAGGATGAAACAACTTGTGATGGAAAGAAGGAACTAAGTTGACAAGAACAGTTAGTTCTTTGTCAATCTTTGACCAACGAATGATGTTGCTTCCTCTTTGGCTAGGATTTTGGCATTGCCAAGGTCAGCTATATGTGGTTTCCACATACATCCTAAGGATTGAGGTGGTTGGAAACCTCCTCCTGAAAGATGGGGAGTCACATCCCTATGCCTAGAGCGTGGTACAAGATGGAGGATACTACCATTTGGGAGCTGCTGAGGATGTTGTTCCTTCCATGTATTCTCAATTGAAGGGTAGTTGATCCCAAGGATGCATGACTAACTACGATCAGATTGACATCATAAAGATTTTCATGCTCACAGAGTGGGATAAGTAGTGGACAAAATAGTTGGCATTCCCTTTTGGGGAAATGATTTGATTTTCTGGTATAACAATCAGATTGTTTCAGACTGTACTGCAAGGAGGGAAATACTTTTGTCTTGTTGTGTCTTGAAGATGCCTTTTGGCATATTTTGTTCAAGAAAGATGTATGGGGACTGTCAAATGAAAACATGATAGTTGTACATGGCCTAAAGCTTGTTTTGCTCCCTTGTTTCTATAAAAGGGGAACCAAGGCCATTTTGTAAGGGTTCTGAATCTCTATTTTGGGTAGTAGTATATTCTATGTCTTAATCCATAGTTAATAGAAGAAAGTTTCATTTCTAATTTGTGTTCAAATATATAAAGCAATGAATCATTCTCAAAGTTTAATACATTGTCATACTGGTTATAGAACTATTTCCATTTTGTATAAGCAATGAAGTGAATATGAATGCTCAATATCAAGGATATTTTGGTTCATCTTTGTAGTTCTCTATATTGTGTATATTTTCTTTGGCTTTCTCTCAAGGAGAAAAATAATTGCTTGGAAAATATTTTGTTAACTTTGTTCTGCATTGTGGTTTCAAAGATAATTCTATAGTACTAGGTAAAGGAGGCATTAATGCAATGTATTGATGTCATTAGTCCATTTGTAATGAAGGAATATTGCTTGAATGATACACTTGTTTGGTGCAACTTGACTCTGTAGCCCAATGGATTAGGTACAGGTCTCTTACTGAACTAATGTATTGATTTAGATCCATCCCAAACAATCAAAATCATTTATGTTTCTGTTATTGTTTTAAGCGTAGAATTGGATTAATAATCATTCTCAATCATGGTATGAATTGTGTTACTAGAGGATTATGCTGATCTGAATGGAATCAGTCATCTCCTTGGTTTATTTTCATTGATAACCTTTTGTTTTGATACAACATCTTAAATAATCTCTAAAATACCTTTAGGTGTTGTAAAGGGTACACCCACCTTGGTCTTGCAGAACCAAAAGTGTAGAGGATTTTCAACTCATTGTTGGATCCTATTCATTAGCCACTGACCTAGAGTTCAAGTAAGCATGAGAAATTAGCTAAATCTTTATAGGATTTAGATAATCAGTTGGAGGAAACAATAGATTGGTGACTCTACTGGGGACACACTTTGTTTATGAGTGTTGAGACCTGTCCAGTAGTCTGTCATGGGTGTTTGGAGTTTGTATATACATAGTGCATAATTTTCCCTGTAAAGGGTGGTGAATCTAATTTTCTCTTTATCGTTGGATCAAAGAAGAAGCATATTGTGAGTATGCTTCAATAAAACTTTGTGTGGCTCTGATGTTGGAGAAAACCTAGAATGAAAGAAAGCTGCCAAAAGCTTTGTGTTGTTTAAAGGTGTGGTCCTCTATGAAAAGAGGTGGTGACTCTGTAAGAAAGAACCTGATAAATGTGAAGAGTATTTTCAACACTCATAAGTTTTCCAATCAGAAAGAAGATTTGTAGCACTTGCAAGAAATATCCAGGTATTTTACATACCCACGTCTCTACAAAATATGGTTCTATGTTTAAAGATAGTCTATGGAAAGCTTTGAGAATAATAGGGATCCTTACTAAGAGATGAAAGGGATAGGCATGTAAATTCCTAATAAATAGAATGGCAACTTATACTATGAAAGGAATTATGCATATTTTTAAAGGAGTTCATTTGTAAGATCTTAAACAAGTTGGAGTAAAATGTGTGTTGTAAAAGCTTGAGTCATATTGTAAAGGGAAATCAAATTTTCAATATTTGATATCCATGTGATATGAGAAAATCCTATAGGCATAAGAAAATGTAGCATTGACCTATGCATCCCTGTATGATTTCAAATGTAACAATGCAAAGCATCTAGCCTCATCTGGGTCATCAGGGTGGTTTCACTATTAAAAGATATAGGGCCATAAACTTTGGCAATATTTATGGTTTTCTGAATCATATACCCCATGACATCAGAGATAAGTTGTCAAAATTCAATGGCAGTAGGCTTGAGCTAGCAAGTAAACATCTCCATGATTTCATCAACTTAATGGGTGACTATGAGCTAGAATTTGAGGATGTGGTTATGAAGATGTTTGTTCAGTCCTTAAAGGATAAAGCAAGAGATTAGTTCTCTTATTTACTAGATGCTCAATCATTTCTTGAGATGAGCTCAAGGAATCTTTCATGGAGCAATTTGGTGAGAGGGTCAGTACAAGTTCAGTGATTAGCAAGTTTATGAGCATTCAGAAAGAAAAGGATGAGCTAGTATAGGCATTTAACCTGAGATTTCTAGGGGCTTTGAGGGACATTCTTGAGGTCATAAGGCCAAATGATGTAATGTGCTTAGTTATATACTTGGGTGCATTCAATGAAGAAATGAGCTATTTACTGAGAGATAAAAATCTTGCAACAGTCCATCAAGCATATTCCATAGCTATGGATATTGAAAATAATTTGAGACATTTAATGGTAAGGGAACTCGGGCATGCAATTATTTATATGGTTAAAACATCTCATATAAATGAAATATGTAGACCAGGGGATAACCATGTCTACCCATATTAAGGTAATCTCAATACTACAAAGCATTCATCATTTTATCTTCTAGAAAATGATGGGTTGATTGCTTTGGGTGAATCCATGAATAACACTTTGTATATGTGCAAGGAGAGTAATGTGAAATCTGAAAATATGTATTGCAATAAAGTAAATGATGTTTGTAGTCATTTTATTGGCCATGTGGGTGAAGATTGTGGCTATAATGTTCTAGACACCGAACATAGTAGACAAAAGAATACATATGAGATCACCCCTTGTTGTAGCCCTAATAATCAAGAAATTGAAATGTACCCAGGTTTTCAGTATGATGAATCAACCCAAGTGAGTGGGGATGTTGATGTAGTGTGTACAAATGACCAATATAGAGAGCTAGAATTGGAGAACTTATGTGGTGTCATCCCAGGTTCTAATCCTTTTGAAGAATTCAATAGCATTAGTCAATTTTCTATGGGCAGTTGCACACATGAGGATAAGTGGAATTGTTATGTGTATACACTTGATCATACTGATAGGACCAGCATTGTGGACACTCACATGCAGTTTACTGGTAGTCCTATGGAAGACAAGTGTCTATGCAATTAGTTTGAAGAACCTAAACATAGTCTTAGTAGTGGTAAGTCTCCTTGCTACATTAACTACGATGACAGTGAATATGATCATTTCTTTTCTAATTATGATTACCCTCATGAAGTGAAAATGAAATTCTTTTCATCAAATAATGAATGTGTTGAAAATGATGGGGACACATATTTTCCTAAGAAGGAACAACCTTCTTGTAGTGAAGATTTTTCAAGATGTGAGTTAGAGAAGTTAAGTATTAATGGTATAAATGATGATGACAATTTATTTGTATGGTCTTCTAATGATTATGATGTTTTTGATTATATTGATGTTGGTAGAGTTTTACATCCTCAGGTTGAGGAAAGGGAAGGCAAGGTTACTCATAAATTTCACTGTAATTGTAACCTTGCCATGACAAATTTAGTTGAGGAAGTAAACATAGATGAACAATCTGAATTATTTGTTCCTTCTTTTGAAGCATTTCATGTTGAATTGTATGATGTTTTGCAAGATGAATCAAGTTATATTGTCATTCCTCAGATGGAGGAAATGTTTGACACATTTGATAATGACACAAACTCGTAGCTTGGGTTCAAGGATTCAGTGAAAATGCAAACATGGTTGGAAATGCATGTTGTTGTGAGGATCATGACATGACTAGTGATGAAAATGTTGTTGAGACATCTCAGTCTCCTTTGCATAGCATTGAAACACCAAGTGATGTAGATGAGTTACATTACCCAAATGTAGGTGAATACATATTTCATATGGATCAGATCAAAAGTGAGCTTGAGTATGAGCATTTTATGTTTGGTACACCTGATGAATGGTTGCAAAGTATGGAGTAGAATTTAGATCGTGGTTTAATTGGTATATCCTATCTTTATGATATTTGTCTAGATAGATTTTCAGACAAATTTCATGTTGAACAATCTGAATTATTTGTTCCTTCTTTTGAAGCATTTCATGTTGAATTGTATGATGTTTTGCAAGATGAATCAAGTTATATTGTCATTCCTCAGATGGAGGAAATGTTTGACACATGTGATAATGACACAAACTTGTAGCTTGGGGTTTAGAGATTCAGTGAAAATGCAAACGTGTTTGGAAATGCATGTTCTTGTGAGGATCATGACTTGACTAGAGATGAAAATGTTGTTGAGACATCTCAGTCTCCTTTGCATAGCATTGAAACACCAAGTGATGTAGATGAGTTACATTACCCAAATGTAGGTGAATACATATTTCATATGGATCAGATCAAAAGTGAGCTTGAGTATGAGCATTTTATGTTTGGTACACCTGATGAATGGTTGCAAAGTATGGAGTAGAATTTAGATCATGGTTTAATTGGTATATCCTATCTTTATGATATTTATCTAGATAGATTTTCAAACCCAGGACTGAATTATGATTTCAACAAACCAGAGCAAGTGTATACAAATGTGTTCATCAAACATAAGACATGAAGTTTTCAGATTTGATCTGACAGTAAAGGATGAGGTTAATGTTTGTAATGCCATTTATCCAATGGATTATGAGCATTTTCAGTTCTTAGTTTAGCTTGATAAAAATTTATTGGTATAGGATAATGACTTTGTGGATGCAAATCACTGCAATGTCTCGCATGGTATGATGGATAAATGTGTTGTTTGCATGACATGTGGAGAGATGCTTTTGTTAGAGCCCGATTGTAAAAATCAGAGGAGCACAAGACACTTTGACAATGGAAGGCTCAAGAGTTTTGTGAGATGGATACACAATCATAGCTGTAACCAAGTAGGTTATGGTTGTATTTCCATTTTTTGCTTGAAACAATCACTTGAAAAGAAGATGTATGATAGGGGAAAGGCTTATCTCTTCTCTTATCGTAGCTTAAGGCCACCATGTAGGGTATAATTTGCAATGTTGTGCCCTTTATGGTTGGGTGATTGTAGGGTAAAATTGGGCAATGCTGCTCTTCCAGAGACTTTGGATCCTCATGATGACCTTTTCAGTCATCTGTCCTCAACTAGAGCCACTATTTGGATTTGTATTTTATTGAGGGTTTTTGCCTCTAGTTTCCTATCTCTAATCCTTCTAATACCCTTGAAAAACTCCAAGGATCCCTAAACCCTATTTGTAATGTTCTTTATGTTTCCCTCATTTTAATCCTTCATTGACCATTGATCGACCGTTCCCACTGTCTTTAGTTTCCCTTCATGTGTCATAAGTCATTCTTTTACTAGCCCCCTTTTACTAGGTCATTAGTCTAGGGCCTCTTTTAAAACAACCTTTTCACATGTGCTTCAAATAATCCTTAAGTTGTGCCATGTCGGTAATGCCAAGATGCTATGTTTTTGTTTTGCAGAAGCCTTTACCTTAACTGGGCCTTGCTTTTGCTTCCTGTAGGATCGTAATGACATCCATGTCATCTGACATGTCCTATTTATCCTTAGGTATCATTTGTTTTGTTGAAGGTTGCTTCCCCACTGGGGATCCTAAACATGCCCAGTGGAGCAATAAAGATGATGTGGTAAAGTTTTGTACTGTAGTGGCATTTCACAGTGATGTAACCATTCATTGGGACTGACTACAAGTCTTCATGAGATTGCTAAAGATGTAATTTAGACCAACACATGTGCATTGTCCATGGTGGCAGCAAGATGACCTATTTCACTGGAACTAGGGATTTTGCCGTAATCCAAATTGACTCGGTGGGAAGGTACAAAGTGCCACCATGGTAGATAAGCTCTAGGCTCTTTCAAGATAGCTGGCCTCTACTAGAAAAAAATCAAATCTTTGTGAAGACTGTTGATCAAAGTAAATTCATGGTTGAGGTTCAAATCTAATAAATGACTTCCTCTTGATGTGCTGACTATCTCTAGTGGCCGTTGATTTGGTTCATTAAACTAATATGATGACTTGAATCAAATGAGTTCTTTGTCAAGCTTAGACTAACAACTGATGTTGCTTCCTCTTTGGCTAGGATTTTTGCACTGCCAAGGTTGGATATATGTGGTTTCCACATCTAGCCTGAGGCTTGAGATGATTGGAAACCTCCACCTGAAAGATGGGGAGTCACATGCCTGTGCCTGAAGCATGGTGCAAGATGGAGGATACTGCCATTTGGGAGCTGCTGAAGATGTTGTTGCTTATAGGTATTCTCATATGAAGGGTGGCTAAGCTCAAGGACACATGACTAACCACCATCGGATTAACATCATGAAGATTTTCATGCTCACAGAGTGGGATAAGTAGCGGACAAAATAATTGGCATTCCCTTTTGGGGAAATGATTTGATTTTCTAGTATAACAACTGGATTGTTTCAAACTATACTACAAGGAGGGAAATACTTTTGTCTTGTTGTGTCTTGAAGATGCCTTTTGGCATATTTTGTTCAAACAAGATGTATGAGGATTGTCAAATGAAAACATGACAATTGTACATGGCCTAAAGCTTGTTTTCCTCCCTTGTTTCTATAAAAGGGTAACCAAGGCCATTTTGTGAGGGTTCTAAATCTCTATTTTGGGCAGTAGTATATTCTGTGTTTTAATCCATAGTGAATAGAAGAAAGTTGCATTTCCAATTTGTGCTCAAATCTGTAGAGCAATGAATCATTCTCAAAGTTGAATACATTATCATACTAGTTATAGAACTATTTCCATATTGTATAAGCAATGAAATTAATATGAATGCTCAATATCAATTGAATTGGTCCAACTATAGATCTAACTAAGGAGAAAATGACACTCATGATTCAATAGATTTCTCAAAGGTGTTTGTCAATATTGTCAATTGCTTAATAGATTTTGATAAAGGTGAGTGAATTCCAATGGTTAGTTTTCTATTAGTTTAGTTCTAGATGCCATTTTAGTTCTACAAGCACAATGATAAGTTTTGTAGTGAATCGTAATTAGTTTGTCGATTTTGACGAACCTATCTTATCAATCCTAAAATCCCAATACTGTGGTGAATAATTTTTTTACATCTTTAGCATCATCTTCAAATCTTCAAAATCCAAGTAACACCAAAGGGTTGTAGCTCAATTGGTGAGGGTGATGGTATGTTCCTTGATTGCACTATCCACCAAGGTTCAAATTCCTCAGAGGCATAATAAACAAGGGATGAGGCCATGATTTGGGTTTCACACCCTTAAAAAAATTCAAGTATCATATCTAAATTCATTTAATTTCTACAATTAATTAATTAAAAAATCTAAGTATCACATCTAAATTCATTTAATTTCTACAATTAATTAATTAAAAAATCCAACTATCACATCTAAATTCATTTAATTTCTACAATTAATTAATTACATATGAGGCATAATCTAAGTGACCCCAGAGAGAGAAGCAGTGAATGTCTTTTTTAATAACTCTAAAGTAAAAAATATATGTAGTAAGTTAAATAGCTTAATAACTCTAAAGTAAAAAATATATGTAGTAAGTTAAATAGCTCTATAATAAAATAAAGTAAAGAAACCAAAGTCTTTAAATATGTAGTAAATAAAATAACTTTATATTGAAATATAGTAAAGACACAATTTAAAAAAACTCTAAAGTAAAATAAAATAACTCTTAAATGAACAAAAAATAGCTTTTTTATTTCTTTATTTTAATACATCTATCTAAAAGATACATGGATATATATCTCCCCGTGCTTATCCATCCTAAATAACTAATTTAATAAAGACACCCTAAGAGAGATATTTCTCCATAGATGCATTTAAGATTTATACTAGTTTATTATTCCAATTAGAACTCATTTATCTAAATTGTTAGTTTAGATAACTACTTTATTTATTTATTTAACCTAAATATTTTTTATTTCTATAATTAGCCCATAGCTTTTTAGGCTTTTAGGTTTTCTAAATTATCAGTGGTCTCTTTTTCTATGGGTCGAAAAAGTGTTATCACTGTCTTCCGCGAGGTTTTGGTTTATTGGGGCCACTATTCTTAAATATCATCCACTTCAATAGTCAAAGATCAATCTTGACCAATAAAAATAGAACAAATATTTACTACCTTTTGTTGTAGATGAGGTGTAAAATTACTATTAATTGTTTGACCATTGAACTGAATGATATTTAAGTAGAGTGTATTGGGACACCCACTCCACTCCACTCTGCAGGTGCTAGTTTATTTAATATTTATTCTACAATCCCAGCTCCATTTATTTAATTAGACGGGTTTTCGCCTTCCACCATTTAAGTTTCACCGACAATCTCAATTTCAAATGCCCGCCACATTTTTTGTGGCGTGTACAAATTTAATTGGAGGAGGCGATCCATCAACATAGGTTACTTAACCAGCATGCCGCTCCGCATATTTCCCATGGAAGACGCATTTTCCTAAAGCTTCACGTACTACGGATACGTATATCACGTTTCTTTAATATTTGACAAGTGTTCATCCGTGACTGTGTAGAGAAGCCGCTAAGTAATTAATGAAGAATCCATCTCTCTATAAATGTCGCAGAGGACGAGCGATAGGAGCATTGTGTTTTTGTATCGTGAAAGCACTTTTTGTAGTAAACAATGGCTTCCAGTTATCTTTCAGTAGTTTTAGTTATGTCCCTCTTTGTGTTTGTTAGTGTTGGTGCTGATGAAGTCATTTCGCCAGGCGAAAACACTAGAGATGTTGCAGTGGATGCAGTGACTGCTTGTGTCGGAGAAGCCAATAATTTTTCAAGTTATATTGTGAAGCTGAGGGAAGAAGAAAAGACGAAAAGCCCAATGATTTGCAATGCTCTGAGCGAATGCGTGCAGATGATGGAAGATGCAGTGTCTGAGCTTTATACTGCAATTCAAAAACTGAAAACGTTGCCTGATTCTCATATGCGCAAAAATGTATATGAGATTCGGATGTTGTTGTTTGAAGTGAACAGGAATCCGGAACAATGTATAGATGAGTTGGTGACTGCTGTATTATCCGATCCAGAAATCTGGTCGAAGCCAAATCCATCCCAAATTGTCACCATGGTCCAGGATAGCTCTAAGAGCCTTGTCCAATCTGTGAGCCATGCAAGTTCTGTTGTCGCCAAGCTTTTGCCCGGCGGGAATCACTGAAATCAAAATGCAATGGTATAATCTGATGTTTAGGTTGATCATATATAGTATCCAATAACTTTTGTTTTGTCGTTCTTAAATAAGGAGTTGAAAGAGAATATTTCCATTTTATATATGAGAAGGCGAGCTCCATCTGTCATATATATGGAGGCTTCTTTTGGACTCCAAAGTAGCAGGGATTTTAGTTTTCCTCCTAAGTGTCTACATATTATATAGATATATTAGGTACAGTGACATTGTACATTGTACATTGTCTTTTATATAATATTTTGATACCACTTTCAATGGAGTTAAATGAAGAGTTATTGGTCTGTTTTAATAACCTAAATGAAAAATTATTTAGAGGTAGTCACATGTTTCAATTTAAAGAAGGTAGAGTTGTATGGTTTATAATTGGTTTCAGTCTTGCTTTAAATTTATTTTTATTGGTGATTAATTTATTAATTTAAACATATTAAATGTAAAAGATGATATTAAATGTAAAAGATGAGAGATTAGAGATATCAGATTTTCACAATCCATAATATTAAGATATGATTGTTTCTCCATATTAATTATGTAGTGGTTTTTACATCAAGTTTGGGATCATACTTCATAATCCATAACTTTGAACCATAACGAAGGTTTTAACACACTTGAAAATAAACCATTTTTGTTAATATAATTTAATTATTTAATTATCAACTATTCTTACATTTTTTTTAATCATGTAGAGAGATGTAATTATATTGGGTGGATTGTAATAACTTGAGTGTATTAACAAACTCCTTAATTTAATTTTGACAACCATTTATATGTCAAATTATTAATATTTAATAATAGACATAATATTAGTGATGCCATTTAATAATAAATATAATATTAGTGATGCCTATATTAAATAATAACAAAAAATAAAAATAAAACAATGATAAGTGGGACAAAATTTAACCATTTAATATTTATTTGTATGTGTTATATTATTTGTTTTATCTTTCCACATCCCTATACAATAATCAATTAAATAATTTTATTGTTTCATTAATTAGTATAGAAATCCTAAATCTTTTTTCTAATCCTCATTTTACTTAATTAAATCTCATTCTTATCTATTATCTCCAAATAAATGAATTAAAAATTCAACTAGTCAAATGAGGAAGTAAAGGTTGTTTACATTCATTAAACCTAGGCACTCAGGAAAGTCAAACTAATTTTATATCTCCACCATTCATTCACACACTAAATCTTTTAATCCTATCCATTCACACAAGGATAAATCCTAAAATCTTTCATCCTTGCCCTAATTCTTCTCATTTAATCCTAGCCATCCATTCATTTTTAATGTTAACCATTCATCCTTATAAAATTTTCTAGAAGCTTCCATCCTTCCTTAAATTTTATCATTTAATCCTAGCCATCCAATCCAAATGAATCCTAATCCTTCATTCCTCTACCTCAAATCTATAAATTTAGATTTTTCCCTCATCAAGACATACAAGTTTTTTTGGAAAAATAATAATCTAGTAATTTAGAATCTAATAGTTTCTTTTTTACATTTTTAATAATTCAACCTTTAAAAAGAAAGAAACATAGTTTTTCTTAAATTTTCCATAGTTTAGTTTTAATTTTATAATGTTTACATTTTTAAAATCTTAAATTCTTTAAATTTTAAATTTTAAATTTTTAGATTTTTAATAGTTAAAATTTTTTATTAATAGTTTAGTTTTAAAATTTTATTAATTTAATCTTTAAATATTTAGTTGGTTTTTAAATATTTAAAAGTTTAGTTTTTATTTTTGTTAGTGTATATTAAATTCATTTAGGGTAGGGTTATTTTTAGTCTTTTGGCTTTTATACTTTTCTATTTCGGCACATGTTAGGATTAGGAGTCTCAGTGCTTTAATTAACATGTCTATGTTTATAACGGGTGTCTAAGGTCACTTAACATGGTATCAGAGCAAGTTTGGTAAGGTTGAGAATCTAGTAATTTGTACTATCAAATCTTTTGAGCATAGCATTCAAATTTGTGAGTTTCAAAATTCAAATTGAAGGTAAATGTGAGCCATGGAAGGCACATTGAAGACAAGGCGATGCCTGTAGGGGTTTCTCCCTACGCAGGGCTTTCCCCCTTCCAATGTCGTGCTCTCTCATGACCCCTACTTGTGCACTCAGGACCCCTGGACGTGATCAGATTCTCAGATGACTCTACCCAGCTCATGGCAGACCTTTGCAACTACCACTATTTGTTGAGGCAACGGCCCTGCACTGCAAGGAAGGCATTACAATCGACACCAGAAAGGCATTTATTATCTGAAGGTTTTTTTATTACTTTTTTGCAGTTTACAAGGGCCGTGCCTCTGTATTAAAGGGCCATGGACCTTAGAACAGACCACGTGCTCCCTGAAACTACCCAAGAGAAGATTGTGCAGAAGTCGTTCTAGTTCGTCACCTGGTTTGTTGATTTCAGATGATCTTCACCTGGTTTTTTCCTCATTTCAAGGGTTTCTCATCATTTGCAAGGCGGATTCGAAAGCTTGGTCGCAGTTTCAACACACAACAACATGTTTTTTGTCAAAAGACATCAAACCAGTAGCTCATGAGTTTATAAGGATTGGGATCTCATGGTTCTCTAGACTTGGAGCTGCCATTTCTCCCATCGTCGGAAAAGCTGAGGTCAATGGAGTTGTCATGTGCGGAAGATGGATTTTCATTCAATACTTTGTTAATTCAGTCAACTATGGAGGGAGGAACTCTTATATATGAACTATTCCTCCATCCTGCAGAGCAGTAGACTGGAGTTTTGTTATCCTCTTTGAAATTCAAGGGTTTTGTCTCCCAGGAATTTGTTTTCGCATTGGGTTGAAATAGCTTTTCCTCCGGTGTATGACGAAAATGGGGAATCTACCGTTGGATTGTGAAATTTGTGATTTTCAATGGAGGAGGTCGATTCTCATTCAGGCCAAACTACAAATGCAGGTCTAGCGTCTAGTAAGGTGTTTGAATCCCAAAGGATATCTAAATGTCTCTTGGAAGGTGCAGCAGGGCAAAGAGGCCCAATTTCGCATGTTAGAAGTCATGGTTTTGCATAGAAGAGTCTCCATGAACACCTCTGAAACATCAAGCTCCTCCAACAAATGTCGATTCAGGAAAATCTTATTGCTTCGAATCTAGGTCATTTGCCCTTCAAGTGACTCCGATTTAAGGGAAGTGTTTGAGGGATGCCAAGGAGTTGTTTGCTTCTTCTAATGAAGTTGTGTTGTCGGGTTTGGATAAGGGGAGACTCTCTCCCATTGTTTCTTCACCTGTGGTGGGGATTATGATTGCATCTGCTAGCGGCAATGACAACTTGGAGGGTATAGATGTTCATGGCTCCCCCTCTCCTACTGATGTTCCCTTGGTCTCATTGGTTCAAGGCTATGACTAGGTGCTTAAGATCCCAGATGCACTTGTGGAAAAATCTTTGTGTTGGAATATGTGTGTTGTACACCTTCCATAACATTGATATATTTTATTTATGTAAAATAAATATTTATTTGTGGTGTATCTTAATTGATGTGTTTAGCCATATTAGATATTTATTTGGGTGCCACTTGTAAATATTGTATGTAACATTGGATTAATTATTTATGTGTATGGGACACATAGAATAATTAATCCAATGTTACATACAATATTTATAAGTGGCACCCAAATAAATATCTAATATGGCTAAACACATCAATTAAGATACACCACAAATAAATATTTATTTTACATAAATAAAATATATCAATGTTATGGAAGGTGTACAACACACATATTCCAACACAAAGAATAATTAATTATTTATTTGAGAAATTATTTAATATTGGGAGTAAAGTGAAAAACTTAGTTGCAAATATTAAATGAAGGGTCAATGGTTTTGTGTATCCATGGTTTTGGAACACATGGTTTTCTCCATACTACATCTTTCATTTGTGTGAGCATGATTCTATAAAAACAAGCACATGGTTAGTACTTAGGGTTGGCTAGTTGGTTGTTGGTTTTGGCTGTAGGCTATGTGAGAGGTTGTCATTATATTGAGTTTCTCTTATGAGTGCATTTTGTGAAGTATGGCATGGGATGTGTGGTTACATGTTTGAACACATGGAGGATGCATTGGAGGAGCTTGATGTTTTAGAGGTGTTCATGGAGACTCATGTGAGTGTATTGTAATATCTTATTGCTGAATAATACATTTGAGTGTATTCTTGTACAATAAATGTCGATTCAGGAAAATCTTACATTGTGGCCTGATTTCCCTCTCACAAGGTGTAGAATCAACATTCCTTTTCTTAGAAAAGGAGGTGTGAGGAACTTGCAGGTGCAACACTCCACTCGGCAATCATGGGTATCTCAAAGAGGCACGATTTGCTTGCAAGGAAACTTGTTTTGGTGTGATTCGTCCTTTCAAAGACCAGATCTAGGCTCAAGGCGTAGTAGAACAAACCATTATATGTCTATCCAACTGCCCTTGCATCTTCCTTTTGCTCACACGCCCAAACCAGGGCTTTGATTTTTTTAGAAAAAGTTTTTTTAAAAAAATTAAAATATAATATCTTTTTTTTAAAGAAAAAGGGCTAAATTTTGATACCCATCTTGTAAGGCTTTTTTGGTTTAAAAGTGTATTATTTTTGAAAAAAAAAGGACCAAAAGAGCATTTAAATTAGAGTGATTTTAGGTAAAATTTGTAATCTTGTTAAAGGGCAACTCGATTAGAATATCAAATTTAAAATAAATTGTAACCAATTTGGGTTCGATCGCACTAATTTTATAAAGTGCCACTACATGACCCAAAATTTAATTTTTTGCCTATGCACTCAATTATAAAGTGTCAAAATTCATGGGGGCTCAAAAATTGAATCAAGAGGGATCTTGTGTGTCATGTCTTTGAACACTTCCTACTTTCTTGCCTTTCTTGTGCATTGAGATTATTCGTCTCAGTTTCATCATGGGTTTCACTGCTCATCCTTCCATGGTAATCCTGGAGAAGGCCAATTATGAGTCTTGGCAAAATGACATCCTGACACACCTATGATGGATTAATCATTTGCCTTATCTCTATGGACTCATGCCTGAACCAGACACACTAAGAGAAAATTAGCTTTGGGAAATATCATTGACCATGTAGGTTTGATTTGTCTTAGTGTTGATTCTAACACTCTCAATGTTGTATCAGACATTGAGTGTTCTTGCACATTTTGGACTAGAATCTGGAAGATTCATAAAGATCCATATATCTCTCCTTACCTAGATGATCCTACTGTAGATTGTCTTCTTCCTCTTGTTAAAATAGAAAACATACCCTTTGATGATGATACTATTATGTCGTAAAATGTCCCCCCTAGGACTTTTACCTCCTAAGTTTAGCTCTCGAGTCCATTGTTTTTCATCATGCATGTTAGAATTGACTCCCGAGACAAAATGACCTGAAACCCATGTCAAATAGGGCTTGAAGGACATTGTTGAGCCTTAACTTTGACTCAAAATAGGTCCTAGGGCTTGGGCGCTCGCACCATTGCCCTGCCCTATTTTGGCAGGGTCCCAAAATTGAATGTTGGTTTTGTGACTGTTAAAAGGTTTCGTTGCTAACATCTTAAGTTTGAATTACAAAATTAAAGCGAGAATGCATATATAAGCATGTTTAGGACTTCATTTGTAAACTAGATAGATAATGTGAACTTGTGATCTTATGCTAAGGATATTCAAGGCTTTCATTGTGCTATAGAGAAGACTTGTGTTGTTATTGTGTTTGTTTGTTCCAGATTTGGCCTCATCAATCAATCTCTTCATGACATGAAAGAGTTTCATCCCTGTGAGAGCTACACCTCCAAGGTGATATCTATTTATTTTTGAATCAATCATTTATCAATTATTTTTGCCTCTGTCCTTCAAGGACACGCACTCTCTATCTAACAATGGTGTTGGAAGGATTGAATGCCATTCTGGAGCTTGATTGAGGCAAGCTCCTAAACACCACAACCTCCAACCCCTCTACTTGTGATTGCAGGTGACAAGTGTCAGATTGTGAAGAGTGGAGTTGCAGAGGACTATTGCAGAGCATAAGGATCCTAGATTTGACTGAAAGGAGCAGAAAAGAGCACAGTCAGGGCTTGGGTACTAGTACCTTTGCCCTCTGGGTTTGTAGAGGCTAAAATATCTAGAACAAGGATAATTAGTCACAGAAGGAGTCCAGAAACCCTTGAAGAAAATACTGCATTAGGCTTAGGCGCGAGTCCCTTTGCCCCTGACATTTTAGGATCACATAGACATGCTAAATAAAGATTAGATACAGAGGTTAGATTTTGAATTTCAGGATCCTGAAATTCAAAATCTAACCTCTGTATCTAATCTTTATTTAGCATGTCTATGTGCGAGCATTTGTCAGAATTTGTCTGTTTGTTTACGATTTTGCATAATTAGGGTTTTAAGCATAATTGGGCATTAAATTAACACATTAATCATGAATTTCCAAATTTCCCTATCATAACTTGTAGCTGAATCCTCTTGCAAAATTTGTGATTCAACTCGGTTAATTGTATTTGAATGTTATGTGTGAAAGGAGGATCTAGGCATATCATTCATAAAACCTTTCTCCCTCCTTTTCATACATAACATTTTGGTGAACATGTGTTTTTTTGAATTTTACACCTTGCTGAATGTTGTACTTCAAATTTGTATTCATTCATTTCATTATCATCTTATTGCATTTGAAAATCTACAAAAAAAATTGAAATTTTTGAAAAATTTGAAAAAATGACATCGTAGGCTTGCATTAGGGCATAGTTTGCATCAATCTCATTGCATTTCATCTAATTTCTGATATTTGCATTAGATCTGATATAAATTACAATAGTACATCATTTTATAATGATTTACATTGCATTCTCATACTTCATTTGTTAGAATTTGTTTGAAATTGTGCATTTTTCATATAACCTAGTCTTTGCAATAGCTAGGGTTTGTGGTTAAAATCTTCTTTCAGATTTTACTACTCATTTTTGGCACTCATTCAAATCTTATTTTGGAATATAGTGTCTCATTATTGTGTGCCTTTCCATTTACATCTCAAATTTTGCATTTACACAGACAATTTAAACAAAAACTAGCATGTTCACTCATCTTTCCTTAAAATTTCACTTGCATTGAGCATTATAGGATTTGACATCATTTTCAGATCTAAGATAAGATATTTTACATCATAAATCTGATTAGAATCCATTCATACATTACTTTGCATAGTTTCATGCCTTAATTTCACAAATAGGGTTTAAAATCCTTGCAGTTTCACTAGATTTTGACATATCCTTCATCTAGATTTGCATGATAGGTGTGTTGTGAAAGATTTTGCTGCATTATTGGACTGATAATAAGGTTTTAATTTGCTTCCCCTCATCAATTTCATCACAACACTACATATTTTAGGCATTTGCATTAAGAAAAGGTGAAAAAAAATTGAACATTTTAGGTGTGTAAACAAGCATAATTTGTGTGGTTTCATTGCATTCAATCTAAATCCATAAAAGTATTAATTGGGCATTATTGTGTTGTACGCTTTCCTCCTATCCATTGTGTTTGTTGTGTACTTTGTGTTTCTTTTTAGCCCTTTCCCTCAAACAAGTGCTTAGGAGTGAAACAATCATACATCTAGAGTGTATCAAATATCATAAAACTTTGCATGTCTTGTATTACTAGATCTTATTGGATATTGATGTTACAAGGCATTTCATCATGGCATCTTCATCTCATTTCTCTTTGGTAGCTTTACATGAATATATCAAAAACTTTGAGAATTTCCACAAATTTCTTAATATGAATCCTCATGTTCTCACTTATATATAGGCTATGTATCATAAGGATATTTTTAAATGATCTTCATTTGAAATCCTTGGCTATGTATCTAATTTTGACAACTTCATATCTCTCATGAATAAATAACCTTCGGTAGTAGAAGATCTAACAAAACACATTGTGAATGATGAGTGTGAAAGTTCTCTTAATGCTTTGGAGCTAATAGCTAAAATATATGACGATGATGATGATGATGATGATTCCATAAGTTATCCTACTACTCCTATAGTGGAATGTTCAAGAACCTTGGATGAGAAGACCATTGATAGCTCTACTTTGATTGTAAATGATATGATCACCAGCAACCTTCCTAACAACACCTCACCTTTATTTCATTCCAATGCTCTCTTTGGCCAAGATGAAGCATTAGTGGATGAAAAAAGGTCTCTCACATTAAATCCTTTAGAGATAGATGTTGAGCATAATCAAGAGGAAAACAATGTTAATTCAATCTTCACTAATAGATTTATTCCACTAAGTGGTTGCTAGATAAGTGTAACAATATTCCTAAGATGATTGTGCGAGGGGCACCTAATTCACCTTCTTGTTTAAAACTGGTGATTATGGTTCAAGGAGATCAAAAACCACCTTGAATCCTAGATTACATCCTAAACTATGCAAGACAAATCACTCAAAGAAATCAAGGTGTTCAGAATGTGTCACAACAACCACACCACAATGTGATTTCTCAAACATACAACACTCATAATAACAAACAAAGTAAGCTAGCACATCATGTGCCTGTCTCTCTTCCATGTTCTCAACCCATGCTCCCTCCATGACCTTGTCTTGCTCTTAAAATAGGTCAAGAATATGATCTTGTCAAACAACTTCGTGCTACTCTAGCTAAGATCTCTCTTTGGGATTTAATACAAATATCGCCTACATACCATGGAGTTCTCCAAGAAGCTTTACAAAAGGTGATTGTACCACCTGCTATTAGCTGAATGATGTAGTAGCTCTGTTAGATTGTATGCATGTGAATAAAATAGATATTTTCTTTCAACAACATGAGTTGCCTTCTACTGAAGTTTAAAATTAGTATGATCCTTTGATTATTTTCATTACAATAAACAAGAAATTGATCAAGCAAGTTATGATTGATAATGGATTGGCTCTAAATGTTTGTAGTATTAATTTGTTAGATAGGATTAAGATTGACACCTCCTTGATTAAACTAGATAGCATTAGCATTCACAGATTTGATAATGTTGGGAGACAATCCATGGGTACAATAACTTTACCTATAAAGGTTAGACCCGTGACAATATCTACCCTTTTTCATGTTATGCCTAGTTTGCTTTCATATAATATGATTCTTGGTAGATCATGGATCCATGCCATGGGGGCCGTTCTGTCTACCCTTCATCGATCACTAAAGTTCATTTATCAAAACAAGCTCTACATTGTGGAAGCTGGTCCTAAACCAGATAATTGTTTACATATTGAAATAAAAAAACAAGTTAACAATCAACAAAGTATAAACAACTGAAGAGTGGATTCATCAATTCCTCTTACCACATATAAGGTTGTGCAAGACTCTACACCATCGAATGCACTTTTTGGTGATGAATGGGATTCATTAGATTTTACTCCTTCCAGACAGGGGGAATATAAACTTAATAACTCTGACACATAAAAAGTCACATTGATCTTGTCCAAGCAATCTTTTGAAACACCTAAGAAACCTAAAGTCTCCTTTGTAGAAAACAAAGACAATACCCTTACTTATACTACAAATTATGAGACCTATGAGGCTTCACCATCTTCTAATAAAATGACATCCCTCTATGGGTGAGGATTTAAAATCCTTTATAGAAATTGTGACTATGTAGGTAATGGTTGTGGCATAAATCAACAAGGCATGAGAGTACCTTTACAAGTTGCTAGAACTAACTACACAGACAGTATTAGATACCACTCTTTGAAGCCCACCAAAGCCTCTCATCATCCTAAACTCAATGTTAATACAATATTAACAAGACCAAAACAACATGTGAGATATCTTGAGCTAATAGACATGAATTATCTGCCAGGAAAGATCCCATTAAATTAGGTAAGTATTTCTCCCTCTTTAAGCCACACTTGTTATAGCAATTATTATAGTTTCTCTCAAGGCTGGCCTCCTAGATATATATTATTAGCATTGTGTTGCAACAGGTAAGTATTTCTAACCCAAGTCGTCACTTATGTTGTAGCATTATTTGCTCATTTATGTGACCTCCTCTCTTGTGTTGTGTTCCCCCCGTGATGTGTTATATGTTGTTTAGGCCTCCTTGGATGACCCTTGATACTTTGGTAAGGTCAAGGATACTGAGAGACCACCTCTATTGTGACCATTCTTCTATTTGTATCATTATTCATCTATCTAGATTCTCCTCTATTTTAATTGTTGTGTGTTGTGTCTTAGGCACATGGAAATGCGGTTGATTTCTTGGGGGCATCTTCCTATGTGATTGTTCCTATTACACTTGTTCTCTTCTCTCATTTTATTGTTTACCTTCTTCTAGTGATTCTACCTAGTTGGCAGATGATGAAAATAAACATATACTGATACAGACTGTGTGTCCCTTTAACAAGCAAGCAAAAATAGACCTAGTCCATATATGAAGATACCTGGGGTTGATTTATATATCTAATGCTTGGCTAGTAGAATCACTCTATGTGATATTTGATGTTGTCATATTGTGCTAGCAAATCATAACAATACATATTCTCCATGCACTTTGATTGTTTTGTGTGTCTCACCTTGTTGTTACACTCAGTTTTGAGATGCTTGTAGTATAAGCCCCAGCTATACTCGAACTTGAACCCATTTGTGTAGCCTTGGCTTCTTTGTTTTAATGCATAGCTTTCATATTTTCCTTAGATTAAGATGTGTTTCTGGGAACACTCGGCGATCATGAGCACATGTCACCTTTGGGGGCATGGGCTTTGTGAAAGATTTTGTTTCCTTGTGTGTTTTCTCTCTACCTTAATGTGCTTGATATTGATACATGACATCAACCACCTTAAGGTGGAGGCATATAAGATAAGTTGTGTGATGATTTTGGTACTAACAAAGTGTGTTTGTAAGCCCTCTGTGGAGGCAGGATGTTGTATCTTCAGCATGCGTGCACATCTTTATTCTATATTGCAATCAAGAAGCCCTCTCTAGAGGTAGGATATCATGCATATCCTTTTATTCAAAAGCCCTCTGTGTGAGGTGAGGATGGTGTATGTTTGGAGCTAGTGCACATCCTTTTTATTTCAAAAGTCCTTTGAGTAGGTGAGGTTGGATCTAAGACTATCCTCCCTTAAGCATGTCTTTGGTAGTTGTTGTGGCATAAACCCAACCGTCAGGTGTGCCTATAGAGTACTGGAGATGGTGGTGGCTTAGCAATAAGTTCCTTCCATCACCTTGTTTTCCATCTTTAAGATGTATAGTATGTTTCTGGCATGCTATACGGTTCTCATGTTTTCTATGCATCTTCCATGTGTTTTCCCTCGTGTGTAGTTTCAAGGCTGTGACGAAATGTCCCTCCTGCACTCGGGCTTTGTATGGCATGTTTTCTCCCAAGCATAGTGTCAAGGGTGCAGAGAAATACACCTCCTATGCTTTAAGTTTTGTATGGTGTTCTTTTTCTCAAGTGTAGTCTTAAGGGTGTGGCAAAATGCCCCTCCTACACTTTGGGATTTGTTTGGTGTGTCTTGTCCCCCATATGTCTCAAGGGTGTGGCGAAATGCCCCTCCTACATTTTAGGGTTGTGTGTTGCATTTTTACTTTTCATGTATCTACATTCACATTATATAGGATATAGGATCCAGTTGGTGGCCAACTTACATTGTCACATTATAGGGTACATGCTTTCTATGCCTCCACTTATGAGTTTAGTGTTGCTCCTTGGAGAGTTTCTATCAATTCATTACAACAGGGTCATCTTCTCGATTCACCTCATTGGGACATATTTCTACCAAACATCTCTTAGTTGTTTGTAGAATCTCACATATCAGATCTTGATGACACCTTGGAGGATCTCATCTTACTATTTGATAATACTATACATACACCTGCTACTACTTTAGAGTTTAGAGAGGCTTCACTGAGGGATTCTAGTGATTCTTCACAGGACATCTCATGGGATTTGATTTGTAGCCACATGGAATACATTGACATTCCACTTTTATACATCAGTTCTTTGGATCTTGTTCTTCATCAGTCTTCACATGATTTTGAGAGGTCACTTGTTTCATTTAGGCATGAGCCTCTTGATTTGATTGTGACATATTTCGACATCAGCATGATGGCATTTGAGCAATGTTTTGGGACAAGGTACATTAGAAGACTTACCATCTCACCTTGCTTCTTTGAGCATTCACCATTGGAGTCATTTCTTCCTAAGGGGAGAAATGTCATTTTCCACAAATGGAGCATTTTCAGCATTCATACATGGGCATTCTCTTTTGGCATAGGGGCTACTTCATTATTGGGGGCTACATAGTCTCTTTCTCTCTCCTATGGGGGAACTATCTGCATCATCATAGTCAGAGTGACATGGTTTCAGACTTCGTGTAGATTTATCATCTTTGAGGAGGCTTCCTAGTCTTCTTCATTTTTTTTTCTCTTTTTTAGAGGGAAGTTTTTTCCCACATGGTTTTCTTCCTTTCTCTACTTTATGAGAGATAGTATTGTATTGCATTGTACTTGGGTACCTAATTAGGCCTAGTTGCTGGGACCCATCTTCATTTCCTCACCTAAGCTTTGCTTAAGGGGGCTGTTAGTGTATATTAAGCTCACTTAGAGTAGGACTATTTTTAGTCTTTTGGCTTTTGTGCTTTTCTATTTCGATACATGCCAAGATTAGGAGTTTCAGTGATTTAATTAGCACGTCTATGTTTAGGATAGGTGTCTATGGTCACTTATCTTGAGTTAAGTAGTTGCATGCCTATCTTTAGGCCACTACTATTCTCAAGCTTGCTTTCCTATTTCTAGCACATCTAGTCTTCGGAGACTTGTGCCTATATGTACTTGTTCATGTGAGCTAATAGATCATCTCATTATTGCTTTGCATATTTCTTTGTTTTGGTATTGCAAGAGTGTGTGATTATTAAGCTCTCGTGACTCGTACCAGTACTCATATATTTCCATTTGATCCTCATTTTCAATAAATTTTAATAGTTTTATTTTTTATTATTTATTAAATAGATTTAATTTTTAGAGAACTCATTCTCACAAGGGATGGAATGGAAGTATAGGTCGAGCTCTACAAGTTGATAACTATAGGTTAGGGTTTATTAGACTTCATTTAAATCCTATGGCAGATTTATTTTCTCAGGTGTTATATTTTGAAATTGACCTGCTGTCCTCAGTGAGAAGTCACTTAAGTGACAACATAAGCCATCAAGTACTGTGATTTGACCATCCCTGCTTCCTAGTAATTACCAGCTTGGGCGGTGCATACACATCTAATATAATCCAATAGTGCAAATAGATCATTTAGATCAGAAGGCTAGCACATGCACACAAGGAAGAAAAGTAAAGGGTCTCTATTAGTGCATGAGTGTGAAATCATGCCACGTGTCAAGTCCGTGAATCCCTGTAAGGTCATGGATATCGCAGAATGGTAACTCTGCGCGCTTGTGTGATGTTGACAAGTGGCAAGCTCCGAATGCAAAGTGGTAAATACGAAGACTAAGACTTGTTGACCATGTTCAAGGTGGCATTATGAATAGCGTGGTAGCTTCTCATTAGCCAAGGAATTTTCAAAGGGCCAGTATGTAAAGGCAACTTCAAATCAATGATGCACGATGAACGAGGAGATTGGATGGTTACCACAACAGCGCATAGAGATATATTTTTCTTAATTATCAACTGCGAAGGTACGTGATGATGACATGTATCCACTGAATGATGGCACAAAAAGAGAGATCGACAGTTGATATTTAAAGTTGGCAAACAACCATTTCCTGAAGCTAAAAATTGATAGGCAGTTACAAAGGGGAAGTCGATTCGATTGCATTTTTGTAAAATGGTGCGAGTGAGGGTTTTGATGGAATGCAAAGAAGTTAGAGTTAATTGTAACTATGGAAATATTTACTCTCTTGGATTTGTTGATTAAGTAGGTAGTTTTTGAGGACATAGTTCTACAACGTATATAGGGGATATATACATAATGAATTCAATTGTAGAAATGTTACTCAATTGAAGATTTTTTAAATAGGCAGAGTGTGAAGGGTTTGCATGAATGTACAAATTTTCAAAGGCGTGTGCAAAGAGTATTGAGAAAAAGGGAGACTGTGTTAACGAGAACACAGATTGTAGGGTGAGTCAGGAGAGGGAGGAGAAGATTGTTTCGATGAAAATACAAGGCAAAAAAGGAGAGCATAGTTTATGAATTGAAAAGGTGCATTTCAGGTTAGTGAAGAACCATTGTTTACATACTAGAATTTGTAAGGATTTAAGGATTGGTGCCTGATTGTATTGAGTTGGTGCTCAATTAAGGTGTATGATGTACCTATAGGTTGGTGCCTCAAAACATTATCTTAGGTGTACGGTGTACTTGTAAGTTGATGCTTACAAAACATTTATAAAAACTCTTTTTTATTTTGTGAGGTTGGATTTGAGAAGTAGATTCAAGAAACATTCTCATTGTGGTTTTTCTTATTTAGGGTTTTCCACATACATCTGGTGTTATGTGATTTATGTGTGCTCTTGAATCATGTCTCTTGGTTTAATATTGTTAAAAATTAACATACACTTAGTCAACCCCCTCTCTCAATGTATTTGTGTTCTTTCAACATTCTTCTACCCACTTTCTCTCACTAGAAGAAGTCTGTACACCTTCTATCCAGATTTATCACTACTAGAGGATAGCCAACATACCTCACAAATTCAACTCTTTGCAGTTGCAAAAAATTTCTCTCACACTTCAACACATTTTCCCCAGTGACATTCCTTGAGACAAGATCAGGGTACCTTACTGGCAGCCCAATCTTGCAGCTTACTCAACAACATTACACAAAACATAAAACCTCAACTCAACACAAAGATTAAACAACAACAAATTCTTCTTTGTTGCAATCTATTTGCATCAATTTAACAGAGCAAACTTTGCAACAATCATTACAAAGAATGGCCTTCAATGGCCTCTCTCATACATATAATCAAATCTATCTTCTCTCTGGTTTAGGATAGCAAACCTCCATTCATTCCTATGCCCCTCTCATGGGAAAACCTCTGCTAGACCTTCTCTTCTTCTCACTAGCTAGTTGAAACCTACAAACAATAGCTACTCTCACTTACTTCTACACCCTCTCATGGGTTGAGATCTCCCTTTGAGAATCTGCTACAACCATAAACTAAAATCTTTCACTCTCTTCATTACACACATTGTCTATAATTTCTCTACATCTTTGAGAAGCCTTTATTCCTTGTCTCTTAAAATCTTCTATATTGATGCCTCTCCACAACTTCGTTATTGGTAGATATCTTAAATTTTGGGTGACCTCTTCCTCTCCAAAAAATCTCACACCACTTCTCCTCTCTATTGAGTGCTACAAAAACAAAATGATCTCTCTCTCTCTCTCTCTCTCTCTCTCTCTCTCTCTCTCTCTCTCTCTCTTCTCCCTCATGCCTTCTCTGCATTCTTTTATTTTAAGCACCTCTTTCTCATTTAGCCCCTTCAAACATTTTTAAACCATTATTATTTTGACGTTTCCAAAAAAAATGTTTCATTTTCCTTTCCTTGGGCAATCTATGGAAGTTAAAAGACATTTCAACTTTTAAATCTGCCACTCCTCTTTCCTTCATATCTATTCAATTTTTTTTTTAAATGATAAAATTTTAAAGATGGTCACATTCTTTTCTTTGCGCTTTTGCACCTACTTTTCTTGCATATTATTGTGAGAACAACAAATATGCAACAAAAAGAGCTTTATAATATCACTTTTGATTTACACAAACAAATTTTTGAGATGAAAAAGGAAGAATTTCCATTATGCGACTTTGAATGGTGCACGGTTACCTGAAAAGTGACTTTTTGCATAAATCTTCATATGGTAGCTCATATTTGTGAAAAAAATTGCCAATATGTGTGGACTAACACTATGATGCTTCCACCAAGTCATTTCACTCCAGCTTTTATAAAATCCAAGATTTAAATTTTTCCATAAAACCGCCATCACAAACTTTTGATATTATAAACCATTCACTGCAATAGTGTTTTGAGCATACATGAGAGGAGATACTCAATAAGCCCATTTCCACCAAAGCTTAATATCCTCTACAAACATAAAATCTATAAGGAATGTTCAATTATTTTGAGTCTATATTACATTTGGAACATTTGTGCTTCCAATTATATTAGTTCTTGGTGGATTCATTGCATCCAAAGGTGCCATACCATTTTCAACAATATATCATTTGACATATTAAAAACTATAGCCTTGCAACCTATTCTAGACATTGTTATGCTTAGGCCAAACAAGGTTTGGAATTATTTGAAGAAATGCAGTATTCTAGATTTCAAGCCAATGAGTTCACATTTTTGATGCAGGAGCATCACCTTAATGAATGCTTTTAAGGTCAAGAGACCTAATTATTTTTTTAATGGATTATTTTGTGTTCATGAGTCCTAAATTAATGTGTTGATGTCTTAGAGGGTTCATTGGGATCATTTCCAATGGTTTAGGTTAGGTGAATAGTCCTAGAGATTCAAATTTTACACTTTCTCGCCAAAATGCAATTTGAATTTACTAGTTGATTTTTGGCTTGTGTAGAGTTGGGGGTTGGTCGTCAAGCATGGAATTAGGTCAATTATGTCAAATAAAGTCTTGTTGGGTCATGTAAAGTCACTTTCCAATGTTAGGAAGTCTCTTTTCAATGTTAAGTTATGGTATAGAGCAATAATTTCAAGTTTTATGACAATATAGTTAGGTTTTTTGGAAAAAAGTATCACATAAATGATTTGTAACTATTCTATATGATTATTCATGCTGAAGAAATGAGAAAGGAGGCTCCAAGAATATAAAGGAGGATTTTTTTGATGAAATACCCTATTTTTCTAACTCTTTTTTCCAGTTTTTATTGATTTACAAGTAAACAATACCTCTGTACGGACATGTATGGTACAATATAGGTGTGGGAATGTGTGGAAAGATAGAACATATTGTTATAGAGCTAATGTATTGATTTGATGGTGGTTTTTAGGTGTTTTTGTGCAAAGAAAACCCTGTTTTCATATCATTTTTGACTTTTTTTTTTTTCTAAAATACAACAAGAAAAGTCTATTGTACAGACCTATACGGATTAGGTATAGCTTGAAAGGGAATGGTGTTTGAAGAAAAATGAGTTACAGGCCAAATGAAATTGGTTTGATTTGATTTCAAGTTTTTTGATCAGGTTATGGCAAAAATACCACTAACAGCCCTGTTTCTGACCTAGGGTTTTCAACAGTAGAAAAAGTTCATAACTTTTGATTCCACTGTTGAAAATTTATGAAATTTTTTATGTACCTTCATTAGGTTATTTACCAAGTTTTATCTTCTAAATCATTCATATGTGAAAAATATTCATGACTGAGTGCTAAAAAAACCTTGTCAAAACTGTCAAGAAACTCTAGTTTATTGAGAGTTTGTTTAAAGGTTGTTTTTCTAAGTTTGCCACTAAAAAGTTAGAGTTTGTTGAGACCCATAGGACTGGTTGAAAGATTCAAAATCCTTAAAGGTCACCAAAGAAGTGGTTTTGTTATGCCAAGTGTTTAAGAGGGTCAACATGAGGGTTTAAGCCTAGAAAAGAAGGCTTGCAAAATAGGGTATCATTTGTAACCCTTAAAGAGTCAGTGAAATCTTGTTGAAGGTTGAAGAAGTACATTGTACTCAATCTTTGTCATCATGCTCTACATCATTTTTGGTATTAGTGCCCAAAGAGCTGGGCAAGGGAAGTTAGTATGCTCATAGATATTTGGGAAAGTGTTTGTATTGTAGCTGACATGTTAAAGTGAAGAACCTGGGTAGTAAAAGACTGGGTAGTGAGAAAAAGAAGAGAAGCCCTAGGTGAGGAATCATAAAGACAAGAAGAGTAGATAGAAAGATGCAGCAACAAGATAAGAAAGAAGACCTCAGAAAAAAGGACAAGATGAAAGTCAATAAGATAAGATAAGATGCAGAGTTTGATAGAGAAATGGCAGAGTTGAAAGGAGATATTAAGCTTGTAGTATAACAGTGGCTTGAGGAAGAATACCAAGAATATGTTTGGTATTGGACAATATAGAAGAATCTCAAGTGGCCTGTAAAGATGATTGTTAAGAAAAGAAGAAGGCAAAGGATGATTGCCTTGAAAAGTGAAGATGAAAAAAGTTTGGATAGAAGGGAGTTGCCAAGTGAGCAACGTGCAATAGCAGACATGAAGAAAATTCTCATTGAGAACATAAGGAAACACAAGAAAGAATGGAAAGAAGAAGTAGTGCAAAAAATAGACACATATACAAAGGTCCATTGGCAAGAGACACATTCAAGGAACCAGCAGGTTGGTGGTAATAAGAAAGTTGATAATAAGATAGGTATAGCTGAGATAAAGGAGGAAACAAGAAAGCAAGTACAAGGACCTAGTGAAGAGGCCCATTGTCCTCATGGTTTTTATCCAATGTATGTTGATGATATTGTTTGTATAGGTGCAGACCAAGGAGAGAATGAAGAGGATGAAGAAATGGACAATGGTAATGAGGCATATGAAAGAGAAATAGAATTTTGGAGTCTTGTAGCTAATATGTAGATAAGAAGGAGAAGATACAAGAAGGAAGAGTGAAACAAAAGAGTGAAAACCAAGAAACATAGAGCCAATAAATCCAAGCATAGAGATGATCAACATGAGGTTAGAGAATAGCTATGAATGCAACATAATTAGAAGATGAGAAAAAAAGAAGACCATCATTTGATATGGAACTCAAATTTCTCCCACCTAGGGAGTATGATGCAGGAGCATCACCTTAATGCATGGTTTTAAGGTCTATGATGGTAATAATTTGAATGTGCAAAATAGAAGGAAGCAATACAAAATAACAAAGCAATATACCTTCAAACACACAAAACAAACCACACTTGATCAAGCTTACCAAGATAGCACCCAATTCTCGTGTTAATTGCTCCTCGCTCTTTGCTATGTGGATTCCTCTATTCACCAAGCATAACATGATCTCCTGAGGAATGATAATGACAGCATAAGTTTACTAAAATGAGAGATGTTGAAGAATGGAGAATGAAGCTCAATTTATAGACTTGTGAGATATCAGATCAACGGTTGAGGATGGCTAGAACATTCAACGGTTGTGGATGGTTGAGAGAATATGCGCAAATCAAAGAAGGACAAGTGTCCTGGCTCCTTCATGAATCAAGGGAATTAACAGACTTGATTGGAGAGTTGACTAAATAAATTGATCAGATGATTGGATTGATTGATCTGTTAACAAATTAGATTGATTTGTTAATTGATTTGATTGAATAGATAACTGAATTGATAGATGAGTAAACTGTTTTGATTGATCTATTAATTGACTTTGATTGGACAAATTTATGGTGGGTGAGGATAAATAGGAAATTAAATAAATAATTTATTTAATTTCATGAGCACATGTGATAATTGAATTAAATAAATTAAATTTATTTCATTTTAGAGGAAATAGATTTTTTAAATAAATTTTTTTGAATTTATTTAAAGTGGAGGGAAATTTGATTATTTAAATAAATAATTTTGATTTTATTTATTTAAATTGGAGGAATAATGATTCAATTGAATAATTTGGATTATTTAATTAATTAGAGGAATATGATGATTTAATGGAATTTATTGAATTAATGTGAAATAGTCAAAATTAGGTGAATTAATGCAGATGCAGTGCGATGACATGAATTATGCAATGGGGATTTTCAAGTGTCTACATTTTGCCCCTCTTTGATGTGGTGTCCTATTAGGTGGCATCAGGTCAAAGAAACTGAAAAAGGATGCCCCAGTCGGTGGCTGGAATGGAGAAGAATGATGGAAGTAAGAAGGTATGCTGGGTGCCCCCTCAAGAAATGTTTTGGGAAAAAGTAAAATAATTTTGGAAAAAAATCTTGACAGGTGTGGACAAGGTTAGGATAGTATAAAAGATAAACAAATAGAAGAAAAATAGAGAAAAAGGTGACAGATAGGGGATAGGTGAGGGTGGGGTATGTACAACAGGGAAAAATAGGGGTGGGGGGCCTATAAATAGTGGTAGGGGGGGCTTATTCCTAGTCATTTGGAAACCTAAGCATAGAAATCTTTGCAGAGAGAAGAATAGAGAGAGATAGAGATTGCTAACAGGATCGCAATCCCCTATCACAGGCATAGAGGTGAGAAAGTGAGGATCCACCAGAGGCTAGATGGCGCAGGATAGTCGATGAGTTATCTAACTGAGGCTAGGGTAGTTAGGGGGTAATTAATAGGGCATTAATGATAGGAAAAAGGTTGAAAAAGTGTGAGCACACATTTATGAATGTGTGCCTGTGCTAGACAACAGAGCACCTACGCACCGAAATGATGCGCCTATGCAAAAGGTGCACCCATCTTAGAAAGCATACCCGCAGGAGTGGACAGCATACCTGCACAGAGCAATAGCGTGCCCACACAAACTAGGGTTAGAGGGAAAAAAACACGTCAATGCGAGATATTGGCATGCCTAGGCGAGAAGTCGGCACACTTTTGCATAAAAGTGCGCATACGTAGAAAAACTATGCGCCTATGCATGAAAAAGGCGTGCCAATGCAAAAAACCATTTTGGTGGGTAGGAAAGGTGTGCCTATGTTGGAAGACAACAGGTCACCAACTAGACTTAGGAATTTGACTAAAGAAGAAAAGATAGTAGTCCTAGGGATCCAACTAGCTGATTTAGGGAAGGATTAGGAGAACTAGGGAAAACTTGTGCTTGCTATTGTTTTATGGTTAACATATTGACATACTTTCTTGATGGACAGGAGCGTCTACCACTGATTCGATCGTGCATGCGGAGGCCATGCACGATGAGGCTAGAGCTGGGGTTTACAGACATTGACAGAGAGTTCCTAGATGGAGATAGGATGTTACATATAGCTAGATTCTTAGAGATCTGAGCACATACAACCATGATGACTGCACTGATAGAGTAGTGGCATAGTGAGAGGAGTGCTTTCCTTCTCCCAATAGGGGAGATGGCGGTTACTTTAAAGGATGTGTGCTGAATACTATGGATTTTGACTCATGGATCCCTAGTACGATATGACCTACACATAGGGATAGAGGCTTTGGAGAGAGTTTTTGTGGATGATGACCTTCCCATAGAGGGGACACAGTTAGACCTAACAGAGGTGATTGATGATGCCCAACTACCACTATTTATCATGGGCTTGATTAGTTACGTGCTGGTACAAGGGAGACAATCCTGACATTTTTCTATCAGTTAGGGAGATGTCCTAGAGTGGATGATGGAGAGAGAGCTTTTTGCTTGGGGTCCATGCATGTTAGCACACTTGTATAGGGATTTGCACAACTATGTGTATAGTCGGAGTCAGTACATGGGTTGCGGTGTAGTGCTGCTACATATATGGGCCTAGAAGCATATATCGGTATTGCAATCGATGACTGATGGGATGATGTGAGCAGAGGAGCAGCTGTACATTTGGTTATATCCTAGGGTGTTACAATATCAGGGGACAGGGGACATGACATATTGGAGGAGGATCATTGATGATATAGACGAGGTGATTTGGAGACCTTGGAGGGCCTATGGGGTTTGGTGGGATGACCACCAGGAGCTGCCCTATTTGAGGCAGACCCAGTATCTCATGGGAGGATGGTGACCATTATTGAGAGATATATGCCTAATAGAGTGAAGAGGTAGTTTGGGGAGCTACAGACAGTGCCTGTGCATGAGGCCATTTTTCTAAGGGTATTCAAAGATGCAGGTGCATGGAGAGCACCTATGGACATACAAGTGGTAGATGAAGAGATCAGAGCACTACAACCAGTGTCATGGGCACCACAAGCTCACAGGCCATATAGGATGTAGGGCCAAACATTAATTTTGATGCTTGGTGGGCTATGCATAGGCCAGTGAAATTGACACCGCTAGGGATACAGGTGGGATAGGTTGCATATCCTCCCATCAGATAGCAATGGGTTAGGTAGAGGGTTGTAGTGGGACATGTAGCTATCCCTCCAGATGCAGGGAGAGGAGGGGATGGAGGAGGAGGATAGGGCCTACAGGTAGTAATAGTGATACCAGCAGCAGGGGGAGATAGAGGAGGAGGAGATGGAGATAGGGGACAGGTGCATGTTGGAGGAGGAGATGGAGACAAAGAGGATACATACACACTACGAGCCTCCTAGAATAGTCTGCAGTTGGAGGTAGAGCGGCTGTAGGGGTAGGTATAGATTGTCATAGTAGAGAGAGATAGCGCCCTCTTGTAGATATAGACTCTATTGACATGGGTATAGGGAATGCAGGTATAACTATAGCAGATTATAGGGGATAGAGATACAGTGAGGGCTACAACTGCCCAGATACAACAACAGTTAAATGCAACATAGAGGGTTATAGCAAGTGGGAGCATGGCATAGATCTAGACTAACATGATGGCAGTTTAGGACAGGTTGCCACAGGTTGAGCAGCATGCAGAGTACTACTGAATGCTCTATGAGAATGTAGTTCCAGCATCACAGAGGGCTCCCAGTTTCAGCATGTGAAGCAGGGTAGGGCCCGTTCTAGATTAGCTCGATCATGACCCTTAGTGATGTGGCCACCTAGGATGAGTGTACGATAGGGGCCACAACACCAGGGACAACCATTTGGATCACAGAGACCACCTCAGCCACCTCCAGGGTCAGATCAACAGCTAGCTCCTTCAGAGGGAGCTAGCTCGACATGATGTAGACACCTAATTTTTGATGATGTACACATATGTATAGACACTTTGTATCATGGACATTTCATTATTGTTGATGATATAGATATGATGGTTTGGTCTCTTCTGGATGTTTGTGATGTTTTTGTGTTCGTTTGATGATATGATAGATGTATGCATACATAATATGGATGTTTATTTTGATGATTATTCGATGATGTTTATGATGTATGATGATGTAGCATAGATGCTTATTTGATGATGCATATGATGTATGATGATGTATGATAATGTAATGTGATGTGATAGACAATGTAATATAAATAATGAAACAAGTGAGCTTTAGATGATGATAAGTTATGACACAAATGATAATATGAACAAATGATTAACTAAAAGATAATCAATTGATGATAAAACAAATGATTAATGATGATATGATAATCAAATGAGAAGAAAGAAAATGATGAACCAAAAATTATTAACAAAGATATGATGATCAAATAGTAAGAAAGAAAATGATGAACCAAAATGATTAACAAAGATATGATAATCAAATAGTAAGAAATAAAATGATGACCCACAATGATTAAAAAACAAAGATGAAATGGAATGGAAAAGCACTTTGTATAATAGATGAATGAATGATGGAATTATTTGGGAAAAGTTACGCTTGACATGTAAAAATAGAGCAATCCTTTATTTGATATAGCATATAGATATTATGCACCAAGGTATGAGAACCAAGGTGGCTATTTATCCCATGCAAAAGACAGTTGACTCTGGAAGCAAATGGTTTGAATTTATTACTACTAGGTATAATAGAACCTAGTTGGATAAGTGAATGGAAAATAGTCTTAGCATAGAATAGTCTTAATACAAAAAGGTCTTTGCAGAGCCTTAGATGTAAGAGATATTGATACACAAGATGCTAATCCCAACACACACAAGATAGATATTAGACCTAATAGGAGGATAAATTCATCCCTCAAACATAGCATACGAAAGCAATGACTATGCCCCAATTTATACAGTATCATTACATACCAAGATATAGAAAGATCAAGGTAGTTTTGAATGTACAGTTTAAAAGGAACACAAGGTAAATCAAAAAATAAAAATGACCAACTGATAAAACTAATAGACAACCAACATGTTTTCTTGCCAAATAGAGTATTCTAGAAATATTTGAGGCCTTATCATAGGAAAGATGTATCCATTAAAGACTTTGGATCTAGGATGTATGGATATACCTAGATATAGGCAAATGGTATGCGATGACGGATTATTTCTTAGTAGTCTTTTCTATTTAAGATTTGATAAGTACTTGTAACTTCTAAAAAGATGCATAGTTTGTTTTCTACTTGAGTTAAATGTATAGAATGGATTGTGGTAAATGGATGGAGTGACAAAGATGAATTTATTATGGGTTGAGATGGATAATGGGGTGTATCATATGTGCCTGAGTACTAGATACATTCTAGACTGCCTACATACCCTGTATCCACGGGATTAAGGCACATTACGATGATGATGATGATGATATGTAGTTCTAGGTGATGTGATGAATGGATCGATTGATGAGATGTGATGAGAGTGTTGATGGATGAATGATGTCTTTGAAAGATGGGTAAATTTGTGATCACTGCCCCTAATGTAAATGAGGATCTATTCCTAGCCTTAGGTTAAGGAAACATGCCCCCATTCTAATAGAGGTTTTATTATGGAGAAAGGTGATTGATCAAGGATGGATGAGACTAGGTGAACTGACTTAGGATAAGTGAAACTAGATGGACTCACTATGGATGAGACAAGGATAGAACACTTGACACTAACTGATTTCCAAACCATGATAGATAGACAATTGGGAATGCGAGAGTTAATGAGTTTTACAATGGATGGCATGGAGTTTTATTATGAAAGTGAGGTGGATGGATGGGAAGACCGAATAGATGGTAGTGTTGACTCCTACACATAGTGCATGTTTCCTAGGTTTTCACTATGCTACTTATCTAAGGCACATGTTTACCAAGTTTTCACCAGAGGATGAACATTTTTTTTTGTGTGTTTCTATTTTTTTTCAATTTTTTTTTTGCTATTTTTTGATTTTTTTCAAATTTTTTGATTTTTTTCAAATTTTTTGGTTATTTTCTACTAGGATATTCCCAAGGATCATGCATAGAATTTCTTGAGATGAACACTATCGATGGGTTCATCCAGAGGAATTCCTTCAAGTTGCTAGGGTATAAGCCCTTGATCCATATGCTTCTATAATGACGAAAGGCCCCAACCAGTTAGGTTCAAATTTGTCTTTCTTTTCTCTGTCTTGCAAGTTTCTTTGATTCTCTTTTAGGACTAGATCACCTACTTGGAACCACCTTTCTTTTATTTTCTTGTTGTAACTAAGGTGTAGGTGATTATGATAAACCTAAAGATGGTTTAATGCTGCCAAGCATATTTAATCAAGGAGCTCCAATTCATGTAGCCTGGGTATTCTATATTCTTCTCCATTAATCAAATACTGCATGGAGACATAGAGAGAGCGGATCTCGACCTCTATAGGCAAATTAGCTTCAGTTCCATATACTAAAGCATAGGGTGTGGCTTCAGTTGGGGTTCAGATTCTTGTTCTATAGGCCTAGATGGTGGGATTAAGTTAGAGATTCCAATCGTGACCAACTTCATTGATAGTCTTTTTGAGTATTTTAAGGATTGTTTTGTTCAAAGCCTCAACGTGGTCATTTCTTTGGGGATGGTATGGTGTAGAAAACTGATGTTTGATATGATATTGCATGCATAAGGCACGAACATCTTAGTTTTTGAATGGTTTACCATTATCAGTTACTATAGCCATGGGGATACCATACTGATAGATGATATAGTTTAGGATAATTTTAGCAATTTGCTTGCTAGTTATGTAGGTCATGGGAATAGCTTCCACCCACTTCATAAAACATTCAGTGGCAGTAATTATAAATTTTTGGCCGTTGGAAGAGGTGGGATGTATCTTGCCTACAAGGTTGAGTCCCCATTGTGAAAATAGCTATGGAGTGGACATGAGTTGTAGTTGATGAGCAGGCGCATGAATCAAATCTCCATGTTGTTGACACTAAAGACATTTTTTGGTGATCTGGTTAGCATCATTTTCCATTGTGGGCCAAAAATATCCAGTTCTAAGCAACTTCTTTGCTAGGTTGGGACTAGTGGAATGTGCTCCATAGGTACCCTCATGTATATCTCTTAAAGTTGTTTCAGCTTCTTCTGAGTTTAAACATCTGAGGAGGATACCATCAAGATTCCATCGGTATAGTGTATCTCCTAGGATGGTGAAACAAGAGGCTTAACGAATGAAAGTTTCCTTTTGTGTTGATGTCAGACTAGATCAAGAGTGTTGTTATGAAGGTAATTGTATATATCCTGATACCATGTCAAGTTAGGAGCAACAAGCTTGTAGATAATTTTAGTTTGCAGAATATCAACAGATGGTATCAATAGCTATTCTACCAAGAACTCACCATTTTGTATGTTGGTCGACATGTCTAGAAGAGACCCAATAGTCACCATTGCATTGGTATCCTTGTTGTTAACTCTTGGGATCTGATCAAAGGAAAGATCGTAAAAGTGTTGTTTATAGTTGTCCACCATCTTCTTGTAGGGCATCAACTTGTCATCCTTAGTTTGATATTCATTTGTGACTTGGCAAATGACAAGTTGAGAATCTCTGTAAACCTGAAGCTGTTTGATGTTCCACTGGATAGCCATTCAGAGACTTGTTAGTAATGCTTCATACTTGGCTATGTTGTTGGTACATGGGAAAGCAAGCTAATATGATTTAGGGATACAATCATCTTGTGGGGTGATGAAGAGAGTCCCTGCTCGAGAACCATGCTGAGTGTATGATCATCAAAGTATAGTTTCCACTCGACTGATGTAGAAAGCTTGAAGATCCCTTCATCTAGAAACTCAGATAGCATGGGGTGCGTATCTATTAATGGCACCTTAGCTAGTTGGTCTACAATTACTTGCCCTTTGATAGCCTTTCGATCCACATATTCGATGTCAAACTTAGTTAGGATCATTACCCATTTCGTGAGGCGTCTTGTAAGAGTTTCTTTGGAAAGAAAGTATTTCAAAGGATCGACCTTGGATTTAAGATTTGTATGTTGGTTCAACATATAGTGCCACAACATCTGGGAAGTGAACACTACTGCTAAACAAGCTCTTTCCATGGGAGTATAGTTGAGCTCATATCCCACTAAGGTGTGACTAATGTAGTAAATTGCATGTTCCTTTCCCAAGTCATTATTTTGTGCAAGAAGTGCCCCTAAGGCTGCTGATATAGTGGATATGTAAAGCGTAAGAGGCTTCCCTACTACTGGAGGCATCAACACCGGTGGTGCAGTAATATGTAATGCACACTCCAGAATATCAATAAATAACAATAATTTAATGAATTAGTCAGAAAAGATAAACAAAATATAGGAGAAAGTTCCCAAGTAAAACTTTGATAAACTTAAATTAATAAAACATAATTATGGCATTATATGAGAAATTCATAAAATTTATTCTTAGATACAACATATCCTTTATATTATACACATTTGACACTAGTTTTCTCCATTCACCAAATGAATAGATGCTCTCTTAGCTTCATTGTCCTACACAAATAAATGATCTATAACTGCACAACTAAAAATTCAAACATTAGTTTCCACATAATTTATCAATAAGCATAACTCAAAGCAATATACCAGCCTAAGGCCCTAAGGGGCCCACCTAATGTCTTGGGGGCTCATGATGTCCTTAACTACATACGCATAGTGTAGAGACTCCATAGTTTGAAAACATGAACCTGCATCCACATGATGGTATCATACAAATAAATACCTCTAAAATGATAACATCTTTATAATCTTAGATTCACATACACAATTCCATTCTTGAGGACAGAAGAAGAATTTAGTTTACCTTTCCCACTTGATATTTAAGACATAAAAAATATCCCATATCATGAACATCACACTAGTAAACTAAGTGAAAACAAAATAATTAAACAGGTACATGATACTTAACCTTGTAAATAGTAATATATGTTCAAAAGACAAAACACAATGATATAATTAAGAATCCCAATCATATCAGATTTTAAGTCCAACAAAACATGTTAACAAATATATAAATTCCATCATAAATGCTAGAACCATAATTTATTCATTTTCTTTCAAAATTGAAATAAATTTATATAATTTAGTTTGTCACATATCTTATCTTAATTTTAATTAAATATTTTGAATTACTATTTTTTTAAAACAAAACAAATTAAAATAAAATAAAATAAAATAAATAGATATGTTTTCTTGCCATATAAAACATAGAAGAACAAAACCCACAAAAGGAATTAAATAAATTCCTTACCATATACAAGAAGTTTTTACTGCAGTTAGTCCCATAAGATCATTAATATTTAACTACAGACAATTAAATTATCCACAAATTTCAATACAAATATAATTGTAACAAAGCATTTATTTTTCTCCTACGAGCCTTTATCTAAATCATCTCCAAAGAGATTGATACTTAGAAACCAATTAAAACTAAATTGATTCTATATTCTTTATTTAAAATGTAATCCAAGCATAGTACGATTTATGTATTCTAAATAGAAAAGAATAGTATCATCTAAGCATAATATATCTATTAATCAGATAGAAAGATTTCTATTATACATAATTGCTTCTATAATACTTCTGTAAGAACTAAAACTATAAAAAGATAACAGTACTGAGAGGCAGATCAGCCCATCCTTCGTAAACGCATTTACCAAAATTGTGTCACTAAAACTATAAAAAGATAAATAGAAAAGAATAATATCATCTAAGCATAATATATCTATTATGCAGATAGAAAGATTTCTATTAGACATAATTGCTTCTATAATACTTCTGTAAGAACTAAAACTATAAAAAGATAACAGTACTGAAAGGCAGATTAGCCCATCCTTCGTAAACGCATTTACCAAAATTGTGTAACTAAAACTATAAAAAGATAACAGTACTGAAAGGCAGATCGGCCCATCCTTCCTAAATGCATTTACCAAAATTATGTCACTAAGGAGTAAACTATACTTGAAATCTAGATAATACCACGGTGCAACTATCTCAAGCATCCAGAACACATGATCGATGAGAAACATTTTAATTTTATGACAGTAAAAAAATTAAAGCACATTGAAAGTCTTCATAATACTAATCAAATTAAAAAAAACAAACTAACTTCCTTAATGTGATGACTCGTGTCCACTAACAACATAATATTTGATTATGATAGGGAACAATATAGAATATCCAAAATATACAATATGTGGAAAAAGGGATCAATATACAGTATAATTAATATCTTCTTATTCTAAATATGCTACTGCATATTCTAAAAGATTTTAAACATATTCATAAAGAAAAATATGGAGTCACTTACCAAAATATAAAAAATAAGATTCCAGTAAAAAAACTAAAAAAATTTATAAAACCTAGCATTTAAAATTAATTTTGTCAGTTACAAATTAATGAGAGCACTCTTTCAATTTATGGTGTAACAAAAAATAAAATATGTTCTTTATTTTATGAACACAAAAATTAAACTAGAAAAACCCTCTACATACTATTCTTAAAATATGTTATTTGTATTTTCAGCACAAAAATAAAAATAAAAATATGAAATATGTTTGCATACAACTTACAAGTATGTTAACAAATATAGGGTATTTAAAACATATTTAAAAACATTAATACATGAGTTAGTGAGATTAATAATCCATAATTATATTTTAAGTAATTGCTTTAAAGTTGTTACTAAATTTAAATTTAAATTATTTATTTATTTTATTGATAATTTTTGATAAGTTTCCTTGTAAATTAGTAATTAAATAATAATCATAGTGCTTTTATGGATTAGATAATTTATTTTTCTTTTCTTTAATTTTGTTTAATTGGTAGAATTGTTTTTTTTTTAACTAATCATTTAGTTATTTGAATAAATGGTATTTAATGAATTTTACAAAAATTGTGGAATAAATAAAGTTAGTAGTTAAACACAAAGTATAAGAAGATAATTTATTTTATTAAAATTTATTTTATTTCAGATTTTGCACATATATATTTATTCTTATAATCTAAAAATAGAAGTCTCCAGAATGGATCTTCCCTATAATTATTAGGTTTGAACCTCCTCTTCTTCTAACATGCATGCAAATCAAAACCTCCAAACCCTGCAAAACAAAAATATTCAAAAAATCAAATACCCAAAAGCATTGATATAACCCACAAAATTCCAATATAAACTTAGCACAAAAAAAAAGAGAAAAACCATGAGATCAAATACCCAAAAGCATTAATATAAACCATGAGAAGATTGAAATTTGTACATCCTCTCATACATAAGAAAAAATAAAAAGATAAAGGAGATAGAAATTTTTTTATACTATGTTTTATCATTTTAGCAAGTTTAAAATAGTAATAGTAAATTGCTTTATTAATTCCTAAAATGTAGCCAACTTGGGCTTTTAGTAGAGTTAGATATTTTATTATTATTATTTTTAATTTTAATTATTGCCACTCATAGTGGTATATGATTAAGTTTAGAAAAAAATATTTCTTTTATTTTAATTTTAATCTTCTTTATTATTATTATTTGCATGATTTATTTTAGTTTAAAGTTTTTATTAAATTTTAATGTAAGTGAGGTTTTGATTTTATTTATTATGTTCCATTAAAGTAGGAGTAATGGATTTAATTATTGTATTAAATGAGTTTGTTTATCATCTTAAAATGCCATAGAGGAATGTATTTATTTATAGGATTTATTTATAATTAAATTTTTTAGTTATAATAAGGGTTAGGGTTAGGTTCAAAATTAAAATTAAGGTTAGGGTTAGCCTAAAAATTAGGGTTAAGGATAAAATTAGAGTTAGAAATAGGGTTAGGATTAGTGTTAGACTTAGAGTTAGGTTTAGGTTAGAGTTAGAATTACGATTACAATTAGGGTTAAGGTTAGTATTAAGGTTAGGATTAGGGTTTGAATTACAGTCATCATTAGGGTTAGAGTTAGGGTTAGGGTTAGGTTTAAATTAGAGCTATGTTTAGGGTTACAATTAAAAATAGGGTGAGAATTAGAATGAGAATTGAGGTCAAAAGTAGGGTTATAATAAGTGTTAGGGTTAGGGTGAGAATTAGGGTTAGGGATAGAAATAAGGTTAGGGTTAGAAATAAGGTTAGGGTTAGAGTTGAGATCAATGTTAGAATTAAATTTATGAATAGAATTAGGGTTAGAATTATGAATCAAATCAATGTTAGAATCAAGTTTATGGTGAGGGTTAGAATTATGAATAGAATTAAGGTTAAGTAGATCTAGGGATAGAATTAGGGTTATAGTTAGAATTACTATCAGGATTAATATTAGGGTTAGGGTTATAGTTACAATTTTAGTTCAAATTAGAGGTTAGGGCTACAATTAGGGTTAGGGTTAGGGTTCAGGTTCAATTTAGAATTAGGGTTACAAATAAGGTTAGTTTTAGACTTGGGATAGATTTATTGAAAATGGTAAAAAAATGAGATTTCTCTCAAATTTGGGATCAAGTCATTCACATTACACATTACAAATATTACATAGTATTGGCTTTATAAAGCCATTATTCCCATGTGAAACCAATTACCAGAATATAACTTCCCAAACCAAATTTATTTAATAGCTCCCAAAACTAACTTTATAAATTAACAATAGCATGTTAATTTATTTATTTAGCTATTTATTTAAATTGTCAAGCACTAACATTAAATTGTAACATCCCCCTTAGTGTTGACATGGAATGAAGTTTAATACAGATATTATTCTTCATCACTTTGATTAGAATTATGGTTAGAATTAGTGTTACAATTAGGGTTAGGGTTACTATTAGAATTAGTGTTAGAATTAGGGTTAGGGTTTAGGTTAGAATAAGGGTTACAGTTAAGGTTAGGATTAGAGTTAGTATTGACTTGAATGTTAGGGTTAGGTTTAGGGTTGGGTTAGAATTATGCTTAGAATTATGGTTAATATTATAGACACAATTAAGGTTAGGGTTACAGTTACATTTAGGGATAGTGTTAGATTTATGGTTACAAATATAATTAACGAAAAATAGGGTTAGGGTTAAGGATAAAATTAAGATTATTAATACAATTACAGTTAGAGATAGAATTAGGGTTTGGGTTAGAATTAGGTTTAAGTAGATCTAGGGGTAGAAATAGGGTTAGGCGTACAATTAGGGTTAGGGTTAGAATTAGGTTATTGTTAGGGTTAGAATTAGGTTATTTTGTTAGGGTTAGAATTATGATTAAAATTAGGTTTATAACCTTGACCTTAACTATATTCATAAACAAAACCCTAATTCTAATCTAACCTTGGTTCTAAACCTAACCCAAATCCTAACTGTAATCATAACCCTATTTATAAGCTTTATATCTTAAACCAATCCCTAAACAAAACCATAATTCTAAATCTAACCTTCATTCAAACATTAACAAATAATATAATTAGGGTTAAGAAATTTATGCTTAGGGTTAGTTTAGTATAAAATATGCTGAGAGATATAGTATAACAATTTTTATATATTATATATAATTATAATTATTATATAATTTATTATAATAATATATCTAACCTATGTAATAATATTATATTATATAATAATAATTCTTAATAAGGTATATATTATAGTTAGAATTATTCTTGCCCCTCCAGATGCTACTAGTATACCTATATTTAAAAAAAACATCTAAAGTACATTGAGAGATATCCTTCTTGAGGCGCCTATTTCCACCTATGTGTAGAAAATTGATTAAAAAATAGGTGCCTCAAGAAGGATATCTCTCAGTGTACTTTAGATATATTTTTTGAAACATAGATATACTAGTAATTATATCTATTCCAGAACTATTCTTTCTAGGAGGAAACAACTAGGATAATAACTCATAGCTTTAACCATTCAGTTAGGAGTAAAACTACAGATACCTACCTCATGTAAAAAGCCAGTGAGTTGCAACTCACTGGCTAATCGACAACTCCACTGGTTGACGACATCTAACTAACAAAACTATTCGACTCACATCAACCATTGCTACCGTACGAATCATCGACTCCAAATCAGCTGTCTTCGACTGACCGTACCAACATCGTCCAGTTGGTCGCTTACAACACACCTGCTGGTTAAAATGTTCTGATATAATGAATGGATTCTTTGGTAGATTACTCCAGAACAACATTAACTCAGCATTACTATTGTCTTCACTTTCATCGACTCAAAAGAAACTTCAAAACATAGATCTTAGTTCTGTTAAATGATAAAACTATCGACCTAACAAGCTTCTTCTTGAGTAAGAAAATCACACTAATATACACCTTATTACTATAAGCATTACAGTTTCTCAAGATTGAGGATGACAGGAATTGAACTGTACTATGGCGAACAAGATCCCCAAGTCAACTAACAGAAGATTCATTCATACTACTAAATTCAATCGGTTAGATAAGAATGCCTTAAATAAGACTAAAGCTAGCATTTTGTTTAGAATATAAAATTACTAAAATAGAGCCTATAAAAGAAAATGTTCATGCCTTAAAAAGGAACCCACTAAATCTGCAAATTTTATTTTTCAACTTATACTGCCGCTCCACTACAAAACATAAATCTATGCCTTGAAATAATATGCTATTCATATTTAACAGTTTTTACTCCAAGATTTTAAGTGGCGAGCCCTTCTAGACTAGAATGAATGTTTCTAAAACATGCTTTTATCTTTCCAATTACAAATCTCTCATCCCTATAGCCTAACCTGCCTCTTGCTATACAGTGTGTTCTTCTAATTTTATAATAGTATTGTTGTCATCACTATTCTAAGAATAGTAAAGGTAAAAGATTATCCCTAAAATTTGTAAGGCATCAATATGATTCCACCACACATTTATTTTGAAAAAAAAAAAAATTGACCAAAGAAAGGCATCCATAATCATAAATCAACAAACTGGAAGAATTAAGATTTACACCTGAAATGCCAAGCATCTATCCAACTTTTAAAAAGAATTTCCTAAGGATTGGCATTGCTAATATTAACAGTAAGTAATGACTTCATTTGAGACTTAGATTTGTATAGCCATGGACAAGGAATACCTGATAAAAATAAACTCGTAGCAGGTGAGCAAGTCTGTGAAGCAGAAATGCATTACACAAAACCACAAGGGTAAACCTGATGGAACTTAATGATCGCAGGATATGCACATAATGGATTTGTCGAAAAGAATTATGAATCCAATGTAGATTGACAATCATAAAACCAATTTCCCAAGTCATTGCATAAGTACAACTACTCATTTACTTTCTTCGATCGCTGCATGGTTCAATCCAAAATCAATCACCAATGTCTAGGCAGGGTAATATAGCATACATTATATAGGGCACAGGATAAATCAATAGACAATCACTCTTCTTCAAATATTTGTGTAGCCTCAAAGTTTAACAATTATGTAGCGCTAAAAGTTTGACATACTACTCGTTCATCTTCTCTATGTAGACACCTCCTCTGGTGCTTCCAAGAACCTACTATCTTTTTGCCAAAGATAGAATACCCCCAAATTCGTACAGAGCATCTTTTAAAACTTTTCAACATGACTCTTTGCCTTCCATTAAAGAGTGATTAAAAAAATAACTCTTCCACTTCTTATATTTCTTTTAAAACTGAACATGTCTTATATTAAATCATTTATATAATTATTTTTTCAAAATAATGTACTTAAAAATAAATGGGTTTCAAGTTTACCTTACAGATAGGCTTTTAGCTGTTCAAAGGCATCTTGTCACTTACTGTCCCATTTGAATGTGACATCTTTACAGAGTAAGTGAGAGAAGGTATGACATTTGTTTGTGAGTTGTGAGATGAACCGCTGGATGGACTGTAGGTTTCCTTGAAGACTTCTTAACTGTTTAAGGTTGCTACCTAGAGGAGACATGTCAACAATAGCTTTGACCTTTGTAGGGTTGACCTCAATGCGTCGTCGAGATACAATATATCCTAGTAGCTTTCCAGATGTTACACTGAAGACACACTTCTTCGGATTGAGCCCTAGTTGATACTACTTGAGTCTATCAAATATCTGCCTCAACATGCTCAAGTGATCTACTCTTATAGTTTTACCGAGGAGGTCATCGACATAATCTTCCATAATGGTATGAAACAAATCATGGAAGATTACCATCATCACTCATTGGTAATTAGCACTAGCCTTTTTTAGGCCAAAAGGATTGACCTGCCAACAGTAGTTTCCCCAAGGACATGTGAAAGTTGTTTTATCTTGGTCCTCGAGTGTGATCACGATTTGGTTGTAGCTAGAAAATCCATCCATGAGGGAAATCATTTCATGGCTCACTGTTAAATCCACAATGATGTCAATCCTAGGTCATGGAAAATCGTCCTTGGGATAGGCCTTATTTAAGTCTCTGAAGTATTCACAAATACAAATGCGCCCATTCAGCTTGGAAACAAGTACCAGATTCAAAATCCACTTTGTATAATCCATAGGACATATGAATTTGGCATCGAGTAGCTTCTCAAGCTCAACTTTGAGTAATAAAGCAATCTGTGGGTGCATCTTATGCATTTTTTGGTTGACTAGTTTAACTCCTAGTGAAACTGATAGATGATGGACTACTAATGCAGGATCCAATCGTAGCATGTTGGCATAAGTCCATGCAAAGTTAATTGCCCTTTTCTGAAAGAACTTTGTGAGTCCTTATTTTCTTGTTGAGACAAAGAAGCTACTAGAAATGTAATCTTGGGCTTTTGGACCATGCCAAGATTCATTTACTGAGATTTTTCAACCAATAAAGAAGACTTCTCTTGATATTTTGATGGTGGGGGAAGGTCAAATATTTCATCCTCAGGTGCCTTAGAGAGGTTATCACTATTAGATGCATCCTTTCTTTTTATTGTTGTTGTCAATCAAGTATGCACCCTGCTAAGTTCACAGAAACTTAGCTACCTATTGAAACATGGAATCATTCTCAGATGTGGGTCTCCTATAATGAGAATGAATCTCCAGAGTGAGCTGGTTCTCCTTATGATTTCATAATCTAATGACTTATGAGGAAAAAGGATAGAAAGATATACTAAAAAAAATGAATCCTAATTAACTTGAAGATGGAATTACCTAACATATCTTACTTATAAACATGTTATTGAACTATGACCCTCACAACACTCAACTTATTTAACTCATAAATATTTCACATGGAGGTTTGGAAGACACAACATGAATCCTAAATTAAACAAGATTTTGCAAAAAGAAAATAATAAGCTAAAACAAAGCAAAGGATAAGTTTTCATCACAATGCAACATCAGATCAACTTGCAAATACTCAGACAAAATATGAAGGAAGGCTGCTGCTCAATAAATGAAGGAATAATGAATACAGTGAAATAAACGAGTACAACACTCTCGATGTGAGAGGAAGACTCTATTTCTCTACACTCTGATATCTAAAACTCTAACTAAAAAATTGAAAACTGAGATTGGAACTCTTCAAAAGGAAGGAAAATCTGAGATATATGCTATGAAATATCCCCCCTGAAATATGGAATAAAGCTCCTAAAAATAGACTCCAAGTCCATTTTCGAGCTACTTAGAAAAGTAGAAATAAAAGCTCTTAAAAAAAAATCCAAACTGCCAAATCATGATGCCAAAGGATCTCTTGATGTGTCTCCACCACAAAACTACTTTCTTTTGCTCATGAAATCCTTAGATTTTGTCCTATATGACTCTAAATAAAATAAATCGAAAAGAATATTTGATTTTTTTTATTAGCCTATAAATTGCCTAAAAATAGTTAAGTTTTAAAAGCAAATTATCAATGATTGCTTTAAAACTAACTCCACAATGTTGTGGCAATTTGATCTATATCCCTATTTGATTTGATTTTTGCAAAAAATAAATAATATCTAGCTCATAATTTTGCCAAATAGTTTACAATATATTACAATTGATTTTCCATAAAACACATAAAAAAATAATGAATACATTACTATACATTTTGCAAAAATAAATCAAAGCCTTGAAGGCTTAAGACCATGGCTCTAATCCCATAAATGCATGTCCATGTGTCAATACCTTGCCACCTCATCCTTGTCTCCATGCCTCACAAAATGCCACCTCACTACCTATGCAAGCACTATCATGTCAAAATCAACCTATTCACAATGCCATCTCACCTTGCATGCACATGTCTTCTTATGCTCTTTACCTTCATGCAAATACACCTTTCTCTCTCTAAGAATCTTCATCATGCAAAGATAAAAAAACTAATGATAAACCCCTGCCACCTTGTATCCTTATCTTGTCTTCATATGATCTCTTGTCTTTGACTTTGGATGATAAGATCACAAGGCATAAAAACTCCCTTTGACCATATTCGGTCATCTTGGATGAGTTATGTATCATAAAGAAGAAATTTGATTGCAAGAAGATAAGGTATATTTGACCATGTGCTTGATCAACCACAAGGAATAAAAGGTTGTTTGAAAGTTTATAAGGTATAATCATCACCTTCTAATGATGTCAACTATCATTTGACTTTGGAAACAATATGCAAAAAGGGCACTTGTCAGCCTCTACAAACAATGATCACTAGGAATATCATTTTTGAGTCTTGGACCCCAGTGGTATTTTGGATAATGTAATGATATTTGTATTTGCAAAGTCAAAATACAAAATTAAGAATGATTCATCAAACAAAACAAAGAAACAAACCCTAAACTATCTCATTTCATTTTGCTTCCTTTGTTGTTCGGCTCTACAACCATGATGGCAGACTTGGGGTTTGACGATTCTCTAGTTCTCTCTCCATCTTCTTGGCTCTTTAAGGGTCAAAAATCTTGCATTTCTGAGTAAAAAGAATAGTATGAACTTGGTGAGTATGGCATATAAGTTTTGACTGGTGTTTACATTTGATTTTGTAGTTGTTGTTTCCTTCAATGGTTGTGACCATGCTTCTCTTTTCTCCCTCTACAAACTTTGACATTCTTTCTTTTGATCTATCTGTATCTTTGCATCCTTGCAACTATGACAAAAATTTCAGAAAAACCTCATGTGAGGCCACAGCTCAGCTACTCCTTCTTTCTCTACAAATACAAGGTGAGTTTCATCCTTCTTCGTCTATTTAGCTTACTAGTGTATAATTTCTTTTGACAGTGACAAAAAAGATGTAGTTTTTTGATTTCATGCAAAATATGAACCTTCTTTTGAAGCTGTGACTATGCATAACCTTTTCTTGACTTTAAATGCAAAACTTTTGAGGGTTTTTGATTTGGTGATAAGGGTTTCATCTCTAATCTTACCCAGAGATTTCTTCATGTCATAGATATCCTCTCTTTGCATTCTGTAGGTGTTCATTTTCCCAGAATACAAAAATGAAACAAGGGTTTGAAATTTTGAGATGAATATCTCATTTACCTATAGGAACTCCTCCTTTATTGCGGCCATGGTAGTATATGCATTATTTCACTCCTTGACTGTAAGTGCAAAAATGGCACTAGGGTTTGTTAAAACTGAGAAGGGTTTACAATCTTTGCCTCTCCTATCATATCCATGCTTCATCCCTTCTGTAAATACAAGGAAGTGTTAGAAAATGATGAGGGTTTCATCTTTTGACATGGGTTTCACAATGCATAAAACCCTCATAGTGACGATGTCATTTCTTGCACTGTGTATTTTTCTTCATCAACAGATAAAAATCAAACAAGAGTTTTATTCACTTCTGTATGCAAGTTTCCTTCTGTCACTCTACTTGTAGCTTGGCATTTTGATCTTCTATATGCTATCATATCATTCATAGCACTCTGTCAAAATCTTTGTCAACTATTCATGGCACATTATCTTGTAGTTGTTCATTTTAATCAATGTATGGCTTCAACTTGTGTATCTGTTATTCATCCCGATGCATTTGAGATCCCTCATTTTATGTGGCAAATACTTCCTCTTGTAGCATATGTTTGTCTCATTTCTGTATCATTATTGGCTATCCATGGACTTTGTATTTGTATAGTTCTGCAGTCATGGCAAATATAGTTGGCATTTATTTCACATGTCATTATGAATGACAAATGGCTTTCTTCCTCTACATAATGACTGATGAGATTTCAAATAGTTTGACTATCATTTAACTTTGTAACAAGATGTTTATCCAATCTGCAACATATGACATCCTATTGATGTCTATAAATACTTGTACACTCTTATCATTGTAGCATTCTTATGATGTCTTATCAAAACATGGTAACATTATTAAATGATGACACCATGGCATTATCTCCTCATCAGGCAAGTGTGCAACTTAATTACTATTCATGACTTGATATGACGAAATGCCAATTGATCTACAATGCAATCTTGACTAGTTGTTTCATTTCACTGTTTCAAATGACCTGCTTCTAATAGAGCATTGAGTAGATGTCTCTATCATTTATAAAAAAAATTTATTGAAAAAGTACCTATGTATTGGAATTGAATGTTGCACTTCTACAAGTTGAACATGCACAACTGTATTTGACTATTATTTTCACTATGACAGTCACTTGGAATCATAGGACTATCTCATAAATGAGATACTATCCAATGTGGACTGTGTAGTTCTTGTTGTTCCATTTCTTTTCTCTTGTAGCACTGTTTGCTAGAACTTGTTTGTTCCTCCATGATGTAACTGTTCTTATACTCTAAAAGTAATAGCTACTTGTGATGCAATTTGCATTCTATTCCACCATTGTGGCATGGCAATAAGCTGATCCATATATACACTTATGATACTATTTATTCAAAACATGCATACAAATGATACCTATTTTCTAATGTTATGCTATCATCAAACAATCATATATAGTTGCCTCTTATTATTCACTAGAAACTTTTGACGTTCAACTGATGTAATGTGTTGTAATATTTTAATTTCTCTCTGATGCATCAAAATACTATGAAAGATATACAAATGGAATACTTGTGAATGTCACTTTTCCAATGTCAACTGAAGTAATGATGACAACCGCCATGTGCATTAAATGCAGACCTTTTTTTAAGGTTCAATTCATTTTCATGGTTGCATAATTTCATTACTTAAACTGTAATCATGACTATATCCTGGAACATAATTAATACATATGATTGCTTTGATTATTTCTTCAGCTTGTCATGTGAATGTGAGTAATGACTCTTTTTTTTCTATTCATCCCTTCTGAGATTAAGGGGAATTAGAATGCTAGGCACAACCCTTGTGGGATCCCATTTGACACCACATACTGAATGTCTTCAATCAGCTACATGATTTATCCTATACCTGCACATGAAACAAACATATTGGAATAAAACAATGATGCTCCATGATTGCTTCTTTTCATTTCCTTCTGCATATAAATGATGTTCATTTGATTAATGCACTATAATCAAAGTATTATGCCTCTTCTGATAGATAAAGGATTTTCATAACCGGAGCTTCTAACGGGACCCTTCCCACATTTTTTAGGTACATGTTGAGATCAGGAGTAGGACAGGAGGTTACTTTGAAGATCGACAAAACAAGGCAATGACGGCTATGTCTTTCCTTTCTCATTCATTAGATGTATAGTATTTTATTTATATTTGCATGTGTTTAGCTATAACCCACAACTTGTGTGGGACATCTGATATGTCATCATTTCTTTCAATGCAATGTTTATTCCTTTACATATTTCAACTTTGTAAATGAATAACCATTGTGATGAATGAAATACTTATCTCACTTGACTATTCTGCAATGCAATGTTTGATTTGAAACTTTTTTTTTAATGACTGGACTACATTTAACACTAAAATATAATAACTATGCAACTAACTCATAATAGAAGTAAATCAAACCTCACTCAAAATGATAGTGTTACATCTGCTCAGCCAATTTTTGAGCTGTGGTCAAAAAGTGGTAACATTTCTGGCAACTTCTGCTATATGCTTGCCTGCTAAGCATTTAACCAGTCACCTTAAACATCCATTAGGCATTGAGTCATACTCTATCCGTCTTAGAAACTCAGAAAACAATATAATTCATCTCTCCAATAGTCAAAATAGCAACAAAAAATTGAAAATAAACTCTACTAAAAGCAAACTAATAGGCCTTGATGGCCAAAACAAAATGCTGGAAACAAATGTCCATGAGCACTTATTCACTACAACACTACTCTACTATATACATAAGTGTAACATCAGAAAATGTTCCCTTGGTGGCTTTTCCCTCTTAAGGTTTGGCTCCCAGGTCTTTTGCATGCATTTAGGACATCTTAGTTCATAATTTGGCATCCTGATGGAATGAGCCCTAGGTAACATGACAAATGGGACCTAGTAGGACCCCTTGAGTTATACCATGCCCAAAATACAGGGGGAGGACTTGGGCACCCACACCCTAGTCCTACCCTATTTTAGGGCAGCCCCAATTTTTGGGTGTTAGTTTATGACCGTTATTTGGGTCCTTTCGTGACGCGGTAAGTTTGAATTACAAAAATCTTGGTGGGAGTGCTTGTAGTTGCATATAAAAGCATGTCTAGGCATTCATTTAGAAACTAGATGGAAAGGGTGATGTTCAAGTGTTCTCAAGGTGATTCAAGGCTTCCATTATGTTGCAAGAGCAAACTTGTGTGGTTTATGTGTTTGTTTATAGATTTAAGCATCCATTTCATCATGGAATGAAGAACATCTTCCTCCTATGATATCTTCACTACAAGGTGACATTATATTGTGTTTTCATTATCAATTCCTTTGGTTTTTGCCTCTTCCTCGCAAGGGAATGCACTTTCTATCTGACAACAATGTTTGGAGACTTAAGTGTCCTTTAGGGCTTGACTAAGGCAACCCTCTAAATACCACAACCTCGTCCCAAAGTCTTGTGATTGCAGGTTACAGGTGTCACATTTGGGAAAAGTGAAGTTGTGGGAAGGATTGACAGATATCAAGGATTTAGGATTCGAAGAGAAGTAGGACACCAAAGCATTTCCAAGACTTGGGAGCTCGTACTAGTGTCCTTCGCAGGCAAATTTCTAGAAACAAAAGTTACAGGGCTGATCAATGTCGGAAGGAGGTCTGGATCCTGCGAAGAAACTAGCACCTTGGACTTGAGCACCCACACCTTAGTCCTAGACTGTTCTACCTCAGAACCTTGAAAATAGGTACTCTATGATTTGCTATTTTACTTCTATCTGCAAGAGCTTTTTCTATTATTCGTTAGTTTATTTCCATATTTGCATAATTAGGGTTTTAATGGTCAATTAAGCATAAGAGAAGAGAAATTGATAATTAAGTTTACTAATCCAAGTTTCCCTACATCTCACAGGGATCTAGGGTATGATAGTGAATTGCCACTCGACCCTAGATCCTTGAATGTAAAGTGGAAAGGCAGATTCAAACATCAAAACACTAAAACATTAACAAATCCAATTTTGATGAACCCATGTTTTTGGACATAAATTGTAACTTGTTAAGTGTGTGTCTTTAGATTTGGATTGATTTCATTTACTCATATAGTCTTTCATTTTATTGCATTGAGAAAAAAAATTGAAAATTTTGAAAAATAAAAAAAAATTGCATTGTTTGGCTTACTAAATTACATCATTTCTTTCTAAATTTTCCTAATTCATGATTTTTTGCACCAGATCTGATATAAAATATAGAAAAATATAAAAATACAATCATTTACATTGTATTTTCATCATTAATTTGCTAGGCTTTTGTAGAAATTTTGACAATTTTCATATAACCTAGCAATTCCAAAATCTAGGGTTACTAGGCAAAATCTTCTTTTAGATTTTTCTACTGATTTTAGAGGCTCATTCAAATTTGCATTGGGTTGTAGTTATTCATTTTAGTGTAAATTTGCATTTAGATTTAAAATATTTGCATTTTTGCATAGAAAATTTCAACAAAAACTAGCAATTTTCATGCATTTTCATTAGATTTGCATTGGCATTTTGTATATTAGAGATTGAAAATCATTTTCAGATCTTAGATTAATTCATTTCCATCATAAATCAGACTTCAAAACATTCACATAGAATTTTGTCCCAAGATTTCAAACCTAGGGCTTCAAAAACAACAATTTTCACTAAATTTGGCCTTATCGACTCTATAAACTTGCACCATAGGAGTGTTGTGAAAAGTATTTTTGCATTAACTAGCTTTTATCAGGGTAATCATTTTCTGCCCCTCAGAAAAATCTTCACAACACCCTTTTAACGGGCTCTTGTATTTAAAATTCGGTGAAAAACTACATAATTTGGCTATTTTTGCCCTAGGATTTGACCTAGTTTGCACTCCAAGCGTGTTGTGATCAATTTTGTCAATTGAGGTGATTGATATCATTGATTTTATTTTCTGCACCTCCTAAAATTCATTACAACACCTCTTTTGCTAGGTCTTGGAATTGAAAAACCGTGAAAAATAGCCTATTTTTGCTGTGTTGGGTATTTTGGCACCAAGTGGCTATTATTACTGATATTATTTTCTTTTTATCATCATTTTCCTCACAACACCCTTTTTTATGCTCTCTTGCATTGTGTTTTGGTGAAAAAAGTGCCTATTTTGACATATTTTCACTATATTTTGACTTGGCATTATCTTGGATTTGCATCAAGAGTGTGTTGAGAGTGATCATATTGCTGTTTTGGACTGATATCAGAAATATAATTTTCTACCCTTGATCAAAATCCTTACAACATTCTTTGTTTCATTCATTGGCATTGAAAAAAAGTGCAAAAATCAAGCTTTTTAGGCTATCTTTGCTCTTGTCCTTTGCACCAATTTTAAAAAGCCTTAAAAAATCTGATTTTGCATTGGTGAGAGCATATAAACATGGCCTCTAACCACAACAATAGTTTCCCTTCTAGACCTTACATGAAAAGAAAAGCACCGGAACCTAAAATTATCTTTATGCCTCATGATAGAACAATTGGAGACTCCGATGGACCTCTTTAAATCAGTGTGAAAATAATGGGAAACCCCATGGATGGAACTCTTATTGATCCTAATTGCATGACTAATGTTGCCACTGATGAGTTCCTCTTTTCACATCAACTAATACAAGGTTCTTATGATCCCTCCAATATGATGGTTAAGACACATAAGGGAACCTTTATCAAGCCTTTGGGTAAGATACCATTGTTGGTAACACTATCTGGAAAAAATGTCGAACAATGGTTTGATGTTGTCCCTGTTTCTGACCTCTTTCAAATTAAATTGGGACACCCTTGGCTAAAAGAAATGAAAGCTATCCCTTAAAAAATACATCATTGTCTAAAACTCCCTTTGGATGGATGTATGATAACTGTCCCTTACAACAACTATAAACCTTTGGTTAAGAAAAAGCATTACAGACTGAATTATTTTTGGGATAAAACTGAAATACCAAGTCCTTCTATACAAGAAATGACAAAAGATAAACAACCCGCATGTGAAGAGAACTTTAGAATGAAAGGACAAGGTCCCTATGCTGAGGTTCCTCCCTTGAAATCCTTACAAGGATCAGGAGGTCATTATCAACAACAAAATGTTCCACCGTGACAAATGAGGTTTGATCCTGGTGCTTCATCTTCTAAATTGCATAAGCCTATGACAGAGGATAGCTCTATCTTACAAGAGATAAGTGGTAAAAGAAAATAAAATCAAAAAGCAAGAGAAAGAAGAAAAAGAAGACAAGCTTATGCTATAAATGTTGCCTCTCAACAAGAAAACACTGATCCCAACATTCAACCAAACAATAACGATCCTAACGATGAATAGCATGATGAACATGACATGAATTTGGCTATGGTACCTTATGTCCCACTTTCCTCCAACATTAGGGAGTGGGAAGATGATGATGACGATTTGTCTATAGACAACTTCAAGCTTGGCAGGGGCCCTACAGGTAAGTATCTCTAACCCTTTATTTCTCTCATGATGTGCTTCCCCTATGATGTGTTATGTGTTGTTTAGGCCCCCTGGGATGACCTTAGATTCTCCTAGAAGGTCTGGGATACCAGGAGACCACCTCTATTGTGACCTTCTATTTGTATCATCATTCTTCCAAATTGCCTCTCTCTCTAATTTCATTGTTGTGTGTTATGTCTTACAGACATAGTGTCGCGATTGGTGACACTGGGGGCACCCTCCTATGTGACTGTCCCAAAGACACTTGTTTCTCCTCTCTTATTTATTGTTTCCCTTCCTCTAGTGTTTCTATCTAGCAAGCAGATGATGATAAACATTTATACTAATGCGGACCTAGTGTCCCTTTCAAGAGCAATCAAAAAATGCACTTAGTTCCTAATATGATGATGGGGTTGTATATTTTATCCAACACTTGGCTAGTGGAAGCACTCATGCTTTCTATATAGTGAATTTGATGATGTTTCTATCACATTTACAAACCTTATTAATACTGTTGTTCTATGCACCTTTGTTTGTCTTTGAATCTAGCCTTGGTGGTACTCGATTCGGAGCGCTTCATGATATAGCCCCATGGTTATCCTTGAACTCTAGATTCATTGTATAACCTTGGCTCTTTGTGTGGTTAATCATATACATTGATGTTGATGTTTATCATGATCTTGTAGACACTAACATGTTTCTTGTAGGGTTGTGTTTGTGGGAACATTTGGCGATCGTAAAGTACATGTCACCTCCGAGAGGCATGGGCTTTGCAAAAGTTGGTGTTCCCTTGTGTGTTTTATTCCTATCTTAACGTGCTTGATATCGATACCTGATATCAACCACCTTAAGGTGGGGTATATATAAGGTAAGCTGTCTATTATAGATGTTAGCAATGTGTTTGACCTCAAATGCAGAGACCTGCACCTTAGGGTAGTGCATCATGCATCCTGAGCTTGTTTGCAATCAATCAATCAATCATGTAAGCCCTCTATAGAGGCAGGATATCACATATATCCTTTTTATCTTAAGCCCTCTATGGAGGCAGGGATGTTGTATTTCTCGGAGCAGATTGCACATCCTGTCATTTTCAAAAGTCCTCTGTGGAGGTGGGGAGCAGTTTTGTGACTAACTCAACCCTTAAGTGTATTTTTAGTGATTGTTGTGGTGAAGCATAATCATTGGTGTGTGTCTGTAATGTGCCTGAGATGGTGTTGGACCTAGAAATAGGTACACTCCATTGCTTGTCAGCCGTGTTTTCTCCATGTCTTCAAGTGTGTGTGTTTTAGCGTGCTTGTTTGTGTGGCATGTTTGTTTCCCCATATGTAGAATAAAGATTAGCACCTTTAGGTAGTGCTTTTTGCATTTTGGGAGGTTTTATATGTCTTGCGTGTGTGTTGCCCCATATATACGGAGACCTGCGCCTTAGGGTAGTGCATCATGTATTATGGGAGGTTTGTTTACTTTCTAGTACTTACATCTGCATTTCATATATATGAGAAAAAGAAAAGAAAAGATATCATGCATGTCTTCCATTCATTAATGTGTCTTCTATGCATTGAATGTATTCTCCATGTTCTACGTGACTATAACTGTCTTCTTCATGTTTTGCGTGCCTATTACTATCTTCTATGTGATTGGCGTGTCTTCTCCATGCTTGGCGTGTTTACTGTGTTTGTGACCGTACTTTCATGCATGTATTGGCCTTGTGTTTATACATACATTAAAGTGAGGGCTAAATGTAACATCAAAAAATGTACCCTTGGGGGCTTTTCCCTCTTAAGGTTTAGCTCTCGGGTCTTTTGCATGCATTTAGGACATCTTAGTTCATAATTTGGCATCCCGATGGAATGAGCCCTAGGTAACATGACAAATGGGACCTAGGAGGACCCCTTGAGCTGTACTCTACCCAAAATAGGGGGGAGGACTTGGGCACCTGGGCCCTAGTCCTGTCCTATTTTGGGGTAGTCCCAATTTCTAGGTGTCAGTTTATGACCATTATTTGGGTTCTTTGCAGACGCGATAAGTTTGAATTACAAAAATCTTGGTGGGAGTGCTTGTAGTTGAATATAAAAGCATATTTAGACATTCATTTAGAAATTAGATGGCAAGGGTGATGTTCAAGTGTTCTCAAGTTGATTCAAGGCTTTCATTGTGTTGCAAGAGCAGACTTGTGTGGTTTATTTGTTTGTTTGCAAATTTGAGCATTCATTTCATCATGGAATGAAGAGCATCTTCCTCCCATGATATATTCACTATAAGGGGACATTATATTATGTTTTCATTATCAATTCCTTTGGTTTTTGCCTCTCTCTCGCAAGGGCATGCACTCTCTATCTGACAACAGTGTTCAAAGACTTAAGTGTCCTCTGGGGCTTGACTAAGGCAAGCCTCTAAACACCACAACCTCCTCCCAAAGTCTTGTGATTATAGGTTTCAGGTGTGGCATTTGAGAAAAGTGAAGTTGTAGGAAGGATTGGCAGACATCAAGGATTCAGGATCTGAAGAGAAGAAGGACACCAGAGCATTTCCAGGACTTGGGCGCTCGCATTAGTGTCCTCCATAGACAAATTTCTAGAAATAGAAGTTACAAGGATAATCAGTGTTAGAAGGAGGTCCGGATCCCATGGAGAAACTGGTACCTTGGACTTGGGCACCTGCACCTTAGTCCTTGACTATTCTGCCTCAAAACCCCCAAAATAGGTACTTTGTGATTTGCTATTTTACTCCCGTCTGCAAGAGCTTTTTCTTTTATTCATCAGTTTATTACCGTATTTGCATAATTAGGGTTTTAATGGTCAATTGAGCATAAGAGAAGAGAAATTAGCAATTGAATTCCCTAATCCAAGTTTCCCTACATCTCACAACAATCTAGGGTATGATAGTGAATTGCCACTTGACCCTAGATCCTTGAAAGTAAAGTGGAAAGGTGGATTCAAACACCAAAACACTAAATCATTAACAAATCCAATTTTCCACTAAACAAGAAGAAGTTTTTATCCTCAGAGGCAATCCTTGAGGTGGTTCCCATTAACTAGGATAGACAACACCTCTCCACTTAACTTGGACAGCTGAAATGCATTATTTTCTTTGCACTCTATGATAACATAATGCCCATCCCAAATTGCATCAAATTTAGAATGCTTTCCAAGCCTGCTCCTTAGTTCATTCCACTTGAACACCAAATCTCTAACAATAAAGTTCCTTGGTCTTGCTCTCTTATCAAATACATTCTTCATTTGGGTTTGATGCATATCAAGTTTTCTTAAGGCCTCTTTCCTTGTCTCTTCCAGCTCCATGAGCTGAGCTAGCCTGATTACTAGAGGTTGTTCCTCTAGCAGTTCAAGTTCTTTGATGAAATTCAACGTAGGCAATTCAACTGAAACAGGTAACCAAGCCTCTTTTCCATAAGTAAACACATATTGGGAACAACTAGTAGCCCTCTTGGGTGTAATTTCGTCAGCCCAAAGAGCTAACTTTAACTTTTTGTGCCAAGTTTTCTAGTTGTCTTCAATAGTCTTCTTGATGATCCTTATCAGATTTTTATTGGTAGATTAGGCCTGCCCATTACCCTATGGGTAATAGTTAGAGAAAGTATTCAAATAAATATTATTTCTAACAGACCAATCTGAAATTCTTAATTCTAAGAAAGCTAGACCATTATCTGAGATGATTGAATCTGGGGTATCGAATCTTGATACTAGATCTTGATAGAAACTTAGAACAACATATTCATTTGCCTCTTTTAAGGCAACAACCTCGGTCCACTTGGTGAAATAGTCTATGGTAGTCAAAATCCACTTGTGGGTTTATTGGTCCTACGAAATCCAACCCCCATTTTGCAAACGGTTGTTCAACTTTAATAGGATGCAGGGGTAAGGCAACAAGCCTTTGCTTACTTGCAAATAAGGAACACTTCTCACATCTTCTCACCCAAGAAAAAGAATCTTTAAACAAGTCAGGCTAGTAATAACCAACCTACATGATCTTCAAGGCAGTTGTCTTAGCTGCAAAGTGACCTCCTGAAGGTCCATTGTGAAAATTCTTCTAACAGCCTATCAACTTTATCAGGTCCAACATACCTCAGAAATACACCATTAAAATCTCTCCTATATAAAATATCATCAATGATAGCATAAGGAGTAGCTTGTAACCTAAAATACCTTTTTCTTGCCCTGTTTAAACCTTCTGGGCATTGTCTGAACTATAAATAATGCATCATCTGCTGCACCCAACTATTTGTAAGAGCTGGGACAGTGGCTAGTTCATTATTATTAACACTATTTTGGTGTCCTCTTGATATTCTTGATCAAACTCTTCACTTTTAGCAAGCTGCTCGCATAAGCCCTTGCCTCTAATCAGCTTGGTCACTTTGAAATCAACATCAAATTCTGTAACTTTGGTTATCCAACCAGCCCTCTTGTCATTGATATCTTTGTTCAATAAGAAACTCTTGATAGTGGGATGAGCAACCATTAAGTGAATTTTTTTATTAGACAACATGTGTCTAAATTTCTTGAGGCTCCTTACAACAGTAAAAACATGTTTTTTCACAAAAGAGTACTTCACCTCATAGTCGTGCAGTACCTGGATGAAAAATGTAATTAGCTACTCTAAACCTTCATCATTTTGCTAACACAACATTATAGAGATGGTGTCAGCTCCTCCAAAGGCATACAAAATAAAATCCCTCTCATAATTAGGATTAATGAGGGTAGGGGTAGCAGCGAGAGCTTCCTTGATCCGCTTGAAGCTTCCTTTTTCCTCTTTAGTCTAGTTGAATGACACATTCTTATTCAACATGGCAATGAGGGGTTATAACAAAACTACAATATTCAAAATAAACCTCCTAATGAAGTTAATTCTGCCAAGAAAGCTCTACAAGCCTTTCTTATGTGTAGGCATCGGTAAATCTAAAATTGCAAACACTCTCTCAAGATCAATAGAAATGCCTTCTTTTGAAACAGTATGACCAAGGAGTTTACCTTCATGAACTGAGAATATGCACTTTTTGGGGTTCAATGAAACTCCAAACTCCCTACACCTCTGGAAAATCTTCTTCAAGTGGTCAAAGTGATCATTAGAATCTTTGGAAAAAATAGTTATATCATCTAGATAGACTAGTACTATTCTATTCATAAGACCATGGAAATCCATATCCATTGCCCTCTAAAAGCTTACCCCTGCATTGGACAAACCAAATGAGATTTTACAATAGGCCATAGTACCCCACTTAGTTGTGAATGCAGTTTTATATTGGTCCTCTTCTTTGACCATAATTTGATTATATCTAGAGTAACCGTCCAACAAGGAATACCTATTAGAACCTGAAACAGTTTGTAGTATATGTTCCATAGAAGGAAGAGGGTAGTGGTCTTTTAATGAGGCCTAATTGAGATCATGAAAATTGACACAAAGTCAGATTTCATCATTCTTCTTCCTGACTGGGACCAAATTGGAAATCTAGGAGGTACGTTTTATTGGGAAAATGATACTACTTTCAATTAGTTTAGTCAACACAGCCTTCATCAAGTGATCAAGCTTGGGATTGAGGGGTCTCTGCTTTTGCCTAACATGCTTGGCATTAGGCTCTAATTCTATGGTGTGCTGGGCCAAACTAGGATCAAACCCTCTTAAATCTTTATACTCCCATGCAAAAACATCAAAAAAATCGACATAATTGAACAAAAGACTGATGTTCTTTTCTAGTACATACTTTTCCAAGTTTCAGTAGTTTGTCTTTGAAAATTTCTATGGTCTAATAGTGTTCTTGCTTCGCTGTCATGTTGCACTTATCTTTTCTGAACTGATTATTAGTGTTGAACACTGATTCTAATGTGGCTAGTCCTTTGGGAAACTTATTGGACCTCAACTAAACAATCTGATCTTCGAATTGCTACTGATATTTATGTTGGTTATCAGCTGCAAATGCAGCTTCTACACTTAAAAAACTTAAGATTTGTTCATCATTGTTAAACACTTGCCATGAAACACTGTTGCCAGGTACAGAAGGTCTGACAACTATCTTAACATATGACTATATGTCAACATTCTAAATCTGATCAGGAATCTCAAATTGAGATCCCAAGGCTACAAACTTATCTACATACTTATATTGATACCTGGGAATTGAAATCAGATTAAAACCATCAAAAAATTCAATTGAATCCCACACTCTATGCTTGTACTTTTTGACCAGATCATTTTTAGCAACATTCAGATTCCTAACCTGGTTAATGATCAATTCAGAATCCCCATAAACTTGGACAGATTTGACACCTTTTTTCTGAGCCCACTCTAAACCATGGACCAGGGCCTCATATTCAACCACATTATTTGTGTAGCTAAAAGTGAACCTTAGGGCAGCATAATATTTATCTCCTTGAGGTGAAATCAACATATTACCTCCACCAACACCTGTCTTGGTCCTTGATCCATCAAAGTATAGCTTTCAAACCTGATCTTCTTGTTGTTCTGACTAATTTTGGTCCTTAATCAGATAGGAATCACTGCATCAGGTTCTTGTATCATATAGGTTCCTAATCCTACTTCATCCGAGTGACAGAAACGGTCACTTTCATGATCGTCAGCTACCCAATCATCTAAGTTTATGTCTTCTATAGGTGCATTGGGATCTAGGTTCATGGGTTTATCCTATTACCCATGGGTGATGTATAGATTAGCATTTATTGGGTTGGGAACATAGGGCTCAATATGGTCTTTTGCAAGTGGTTTAGACTATATTGTTACTTTTGTACCATACCTTGTTCTAAAGAACAAGTGAGTCCAATCAGAGGAAAGAAACCCACCCAATTTGGTTGTGAACTCCCTAGAAAGGTAGATTGCAAAACTAGGTGGAAGATCAATGATGTAAATGTCTTGTTGGATGGCAAAATTAGGACAAGCATGCAATGTGAGTGGCAAATTTTTATTATCCTTGCAGTACTAAGTTTAGACCCATCTAACTAAACTACTCCTTTTGCAAGGGGCTCATAAACCAATCCTAATGAGTCAACTACACTTTTGGCCATGACTAAACTGCTTGCTCCTGAGTCTACCATGCATTTATGAACAAGTTTATCACCAATAATGACACTTAGATAGAAAGGTAGGGGTTTTACCTTATTTACTGGCTGCACATTCTTGATCTCTGAGCTATTGGCAAGTACAACCTTGGCCTTTTCTTGACTAAAATGCTTGAAAAGTGAGAGTTCAGTCAATGCTTCTTGCGGCAAATTCTTCTAGCTAGGAATGCGTAAAGCATCCATAGCTGACATACTCACTAGATCTTTCTTCAGATGATCAACTATATTGAATAAAATAGGGTTTACCTTCTGTTGTCCTTTTACTGCAACTGCATCTATCTACCTTTGTGAAGTCTGTTGTTGCATTTTGCGCTGATCTTTTACTGGTATTGTTTGGTCCCTTTGCAGAATTTGTACTTTTTGCTGTGGTACAGGGGCAGTTTGTGATGGATAAACTTGATTTTTGTCCCTTACAACCTACTGTTGTACTACAGCAGCTTGCTGATTAAAATCTGCAACTCTCAGTTTTGACCTCATGTTGGCTGAAATAGGTGTACTTTGTTGATTCTGACCTTGTAAATAATTTATACCACAAAAATTAGATTCTTCCTAATTCATTAATACTTCACCATTAACACCTTCTAAACTTGCATAGCTATTTTGAACCATGAGTACTTGATTTCTTACTCATTCATGTAGGCAGCTTGATTATGTGGTTGGTGACATGGATAGCACCAGTCACTATCTTGAGCCAAATTATTCTATGTAGGAACAAGCTCTTTTGAGGTGTTGGCAGTATTTGGGTTGTACGCTTGGAAGGGTCGAAGGTTGTAGTTTCTTCTCTGACCCTAAGGATCAACCTGAAAGGGTTGCCTATATTGCTGATTGGGCTGAATTTGGGCATTCTACTGATTGGGATGATACTAATTTTGGTAAGGCAAGCATTTCTCCATATTTACTAGCTTATTTACAATTGTCCTCAATGTATTTTCAAACTCTAGAGAATTTTGGGTTTGAGATGAACAACAGTTCCTTGGGCTAGTTGATATCCTATTACTGGAATAGGTGGGACAACAGCTAGAGGAGGTACTTCCTTTGGCATAGATGGCTAGAGTTTAGGGGAAATGGGTAAAGGGGGCCTAGGGGCTATCTTACTTGCCTGATAAAGGCAAGTTTCTACTCTAATAGTAGTCTCAAAAGAATCTGGAAGGGTGGTCCCTCCCATAGACTGAATCATTATAGAAATTTCACTGTTTAAAGCTTTAAGATAAAACAAAAATGCATGCCTTGGTAAGGGTTTTACCATTGTGGGAATCCTATCCCCGGTTCTAGATGAAATCAGTAGTTGAAATCAGCCATGTGTTCATGGGGTGCCCTTTTGATGGTGCTCAGTTGCTCCAACAATGAGAGATGGTCAGATTTGTCTTCGAAGTGCTTGTGCAATCCGTCTCCCAGTAGATCCCATGATGTTATTGAATTTTTAGCAAGTCCTTTGAACCACTGTAAGGGTTTTCCTTTTAACGAAGTAGCCAAAAGTCTAATTGCCACATTTTTTTGAGTGACATTATGCATGGAACAAAGGGTTACCACATCTTCAATGCGTTCAGTAGTAGTAGTATGATCCTCTCTAGTGAAATAAGGCAGTCCTTTAAGGGCTGCCATCAGAATATCATCTCTTTGGGCAAGTTGTAGTGGGCTGCCTCCATTAAAAGCAGCAAATGAATACTACCTAGCCATTATAGGTATCTAGACTATCAGGACTAGACTTCTACTTCTTTCTATTGGACTCAAAGAACTGAATCATGAAGGTGTAGACTTTGATCTTCTTGATGACTCAGCTATTTTGCTTGCTGATCTGCCTCTCCTTTTAGGTGTAGACAGCTGTAAATAATCAAAGGGGTCTAGATTAGACCTAGTTTTCATAGGCTGAAAGTACTAATCTGCATACCAAACTAGACGAAATGAGTCACCAGGTATATCAAAAGCCTCCAAAGGCTGGTAAAACTACTGTATATACCAGAACAGTAGCTATGAGGGAACAAATTTCTCTGAAATTACTTCCAGGGTCCCACCAGGTGTGCCAAAAACTATAGTCAATCAAGTATGCACCTTGCTAAGTTCACAGAAACTCAGCTACCTATTGAAGCATGGAATCATTCTTGGATGTGGGCTCCTATAATGAGAATGAATCTTCAGAGTGAGCTAGTTCTCCTTATGATTTCCTAATCTAATGACTCACATGAAAAAAGGATAGAAAGATATACTAAAAGAAATGAATCCTAATTAACTTAAAGAATGGAATTACCTAACAGATCTTACTCACAAACAAGTTATTGAACTATGACCCTCACAACACTCAACTTATTTAACTCATAAATATTTTGCATGGAGGTCTACAAGACACAACATGCAACCTAAATTAAACAAGATTTTGTAAAAAGAAAATCACAAGCTAAGACAAAGCAAAGGATAAGTTTTCATCACAATGCAACATCAGATCAACTTACAAATACTCAATCAAAATATGAAGGAAGGCTTATGCTCAATAACTGAAGGAATAATGAATATAGTGAAGTAAATGAGTACAACACTCTTGATGTGAGAGGAAGACTCTGTCTCTGTGCACTCTGATCTCTAAAACTCTAACTGAAAAAACTAAAAACTGAGATTGGAACTCCTCAAAAGGAAGGAAAATTTGAGATATATGATGTGAAAGATCCCCCCTGAAAGCTAGAATAAAGCTCCTAAAAATAGACTCTAAGTCCATTTTTGACTTACTTAGAAAAGCGGAAATAAAAGCTCTTAAAAAAAATCCAAACTGCCAAATCATGATGCTAAAGGATCTCTTGATGTGTCCCCACCACAAAGCTGCTTTCTTCTGCTCATGAAATCCTCAGATTTTGTCCTATATGACTCTTAAAAAAACAAATTGAAAAGAATATCTGATTTGTTTTGTTACCCTATAAATTGCCTAAAAATAGTTAAGTTTTAAAAGCAATTTATATGATTGCTTTAAAACTAACTCCACAATGTTGTGGCAATTTAATCTATATCCCTATTTGATTTGATTTTAGCAAAAAATAAATAATATCTAGCTCATAATTTCACTAAATATTTTACAAGATATTACAATTAATTTTCCATAAAAATCATAAAAAAAGTGATGAATACATTACTATATATTTTGCAAAAATAAATCAAAGCCTTGAAGGCTTAAAACCATGGCTCTAATCCCATAAATGCATTTCCATGTGTCAATACCCTGCCACCTCATCCTTATCTCCATGCCTCGCAAAATGCCACCTCACAGCCTATGCAAGCACTATCATGTCAAAATCGACTTATTGACAATGCCATCTCACCTTGCATGCACATGTTGTCTTCTTATGCTCTTTACCTTCATGCAAATACACCTTTCTCCCTCCAAGAATCTTCATCATGCAAAGATAAAAAAAACTAATGATAAACCCCTACCACCTTGTACCCTTATCTTGTCTTCATAGGATTTCTTGGCTTTGACTTTGGATGATAAGATCACAAGGCATAAAAACTCCCTTTGACCATATTCGATCATCCTGCATGAGTTATGTATCATAAGGAAGAAAATTTGATTGCAAGAAGATAAGGTATATTCGACCATGTGCTTGATCGACCACAAGGAATAAAAGGTTGTTTGAAAGTTTATAAGGTATCGACATCACCTTCTAATGATGTCGACTATCATTTGACTTTGGAAACAATATGCAAAAAGGGCACCTGTTGGCCTCTACAAACAATGATCGCTAGGAATCTCATTTTTGAAGTCTTGGACCCTGGTGGTATTTTGGATAATGTAATGATGTTTATATTTGCAAAGTCAAAATACAAAATGAAGAATAAACCATCGAACAAAACAAAGAAACAAACCCTAAACTATCTCATCATTTTGCTTCCTCTGTTGTTCAGCTCTGCAACCATGATGGCCGACTTGGGGTTTCATGATTCTCTAGTTCTCTCTCCATCTTCTTGGCTCTTCGGTGGTCAAAAATCTTGCATTTTTGAGTAAAAAGAACAGCAGGAACTTGGTGAGTATGGCATATAAGTTTTGACTGGTGTTTGCATTTGATTCTGTAGTTGTTTACTTTAATGGCCACAACCATGCTGCTCTTTTCTCCCTTTGCAAACATTCACATTCTTTCTTTTGATCTATCTAAATCTTCGCATCCTTGCAACTTGACAAAAATTTGACAAAAACCTCATGTGAGGCCGTAGCTCAACTGCTCCTTATTTCTCTACAAATACAAGGTGAGTTTCATACTTCTTCGTCTATTTAGCTTACTAGTGTATAATTTCTTTTGACTATGACAAAAATGAAGATGTGATTTTTAGATTTGATGCAATGGGTATCCAATTTCTTGCAAAATATGAACCTTCTTTTGAAGCTGTGACTATGCATAACCTTTTCTTGACTTTAAATGCAAAACTTTTGGGGGTTTTTGATTTGGTGATAAGGGTTTCATCTTTTCTCTTACCTAGAGACTTCGTCATGTCACGACTATCCTCTCTCTGCATTCTATAGGTGTTCATTTTACCAAAATACGAAAATGAAACAAGGGTTTGAAATTTTGAGATGAATATCTCATTTACCTACAGGAACTCCTCCTTTATTGTGGTCATGGTAGTATATGCATTATTTCACTCCTTGACTGTAAGTGCAAAAATGGCACTAGGGTTTGTAAAAATTGAGAAGGGTTTACAATCTTTGCCTCTCCTGTCATATCCATGCTTCATGCCTTCTGTAACTACAAGGAAGTGTTAGAAAATGATGAGGGTTTCATCTTTTGACATGGGTTTCATAATGCATGAAACCCTCATAGTGACTATGTCATTTCTTGCATTGTGTATTTTTCTTCATCAGCAGATAAAAATGAAACAAGAGTTTTATTCACTTCTGTATGCAAGTCTCCTTCTGTCACTCTACTTGTAGCTTGGCATTTTGATCTTCTGTATTCTATCATATCATTCATAGCACTCTGTCAAAATCTTTGTCAACTATTCATGGCACATTATCTTGTAGTTGTTCATTTTAATCAATATATGGCTACCACTTGTGTATATGTTCTTCATCCTGATGCATTTGAGATCCCTCATTTTATGTGGTAAATACTTCCTCCTATAGCATATGTTTATCTCATTTTTGTATCATTATTGGCTATCCATGGACTTTGTATTTGTATAGTTCTACAGTCATGGAAAATATAGTTGGCATTTATTTCACACGTCATTATGAATGACAAATGACTTCCTTCGTCTGCATAATGACTAATGAGATATCAAACAGTTTGACTACCATTTGTCTTTGTAACAAGATGTCTATCTAATCTTCAACATATGACATCCTATTGATGTCTATAAATACTTGCACACTCTGATCACTGTAGCATTCTTGTGATGTCTTATCAAAACATGATAACATTACTAAATGATGATACCATGGCATTATCTCCTTATCAGGCAAGTGTCCAACTTGATTACTGTTCATGACTTGATATGGTGAAATGCCAGTTGATCTACAATGCAATCCTGACTTGTTGTTTCATTTCACAGTTTCAAATACTGCTTCTGATAGAGCATTGAGTAGATGTCTCTATCATTTATAATCAAACTTTATTGACAAAGTGCCTATGTATTGGAATTGAATGTTGCACTTCTACAGGTTGAACATGCACAACTGTATTTGATTATTATTGTCACTATGACAGTCATCTCGAATCATAGGACTATCTTATAAATGAGATAGTATCCAATGTGGACTGTGTAGTTCTTGTTGTTCCATTTATTTTCTCTTGTAGCACTATTTGCTAGAACTTGTTTGTTCCTCCATGATGTAACTATTCTCATACTCTAAAAGTAATAGCTCCTTGTGATGCAATCTGTATTGTATTCCACCATTGTGGCATGGCAATAAGCTGATCCATATATGCACTTATGATACTGTTTATTCAAAACATGCATACAAATGATACCTATTTTCTAATGTTATGCTATCATCAAACAATCATATACAGTTGCCTCTTATTATTTACTAGCAACTTTTGACATTCAACTGATGTAATGTGTCTTAATATTTTTATTTCTCTCTGATGCATGAAAATACTATGAAAGATATACAAGTGGAATACCTATGAATGTCACTTTTCCAATGTCAACTAAAGTAATGATGATAGCTGCCTGTGCATTAAATGCAGACCATTTTTTTACAGTTCATTTCATTTTCATGGTTACATTTAATTACTTGAACTATAATCAGGACTATGTCCTGGAAGATAACTGATGCATATGATTGCTTTTATTATTTCTTTATCTTGTCATGTGAATGTGAGTAATGATTCTTTCTTTTCTATTCATCCCTTTTGAGATTAAGGAGAAGTAGCATGCTGGGCTCAACCCTTGTGGGAGCCCATTTGACACCACATGCTGAATGTCTTCAATCAGCTACATGACTTATCCTATACCTGCACATGAAACAAACAAATGAGAATAAAACAATGATGCTCCATGATTGCTTCTTTTTAGTTCCTTCTGCATATAGATGATGTTCATTTGACCAATGCACTATAATCAAAGTATTATGCCTCTTCTAATAGATAAAGGATTTTCATAACCGAAGCTTCTAACAGGACCCTTCCCACAATTTTTAGGTACATGTTGAGATCAGAAGCAGGATAGGAGACTGCTCTGAAGATCAACAAAACAAGGCAATGATGGCTATGCCTTTCCTTTCTCATTCATTAGATGCATAGTATTTTATTTATATCTGCATGTGTTCAGCTATAACCCACGGCTTGTGTGGGACATCTGATATGTCATCATTTCTTTGAATACAATGGTTATTCCTTATGTATTTCAACTTTGTAAATGAATAACCATTATGATGAATGAAATACTTATCTCACTTGACCGTTCTACAATGCAATGATTGATCTGAAACTTTTTTTTTTGAACGACTGAACTGCATTTAACACTGAAATATAGTAACTATGCAACTAACTCATAACAAAAGTAAATCAAACCTCACTCAAAATGATAATGTTACCTCTACTCAGCCAATTTTTGAGATGTGGTCAAAAAATGGCAACAACTGTTTTGAGATTAGAAGGTGCCATAGTGTGGTTTTCAGCTAAGGATCAATTTATTTTATTCATATTTTTGTGACTGAAATATTTGACGTTCTCCCTGAAATATGCAATAGGAGAGAGATCCATAACAAAACCTGCCTTATTGTCACCTTGGGGTATACCATCTCGAAGTCCCAAAAATTCCACTAGAGCTTCATCATTTTGAAAAGTGTCTAGGAGAGGAGGCTCTTGTTACCAGTCCCAATCGATTATGTTTGGATATACAAGGGAAATGGTTTGTGTTTTGGTCTTTGAGGTAAGGGAAATAGATGAGAACATGAAGATAGATGATTCTTGAAATAAATCAGTGAGATGAAGTTGAGAGTTGTCAATGGTTTCCTCCATAGAAGTTTCAATTGCGAGAAAAGCCTTTGCCACTTCGTCAAGTATAAACTCTATATCGAAGGAGAGAGGTACCTCCTTAATGAATCCCAAACCATTTCTATTATATTTGAAGGTGATAGATATGAGTTTTATAGTTCCTTGCTCATGGAGGCCAAGTCCCCCTTGTCCTTTATAGCCCATATTCTTTACAATGTGATGACCATTATTGTACTTGTCCATAGGTAGTATGACTAGTTCCTTCTCATCTTGGAAGATCCAAGAAGATATGTCTTCAATGTGCTCATCTTCTAGGTTGCACTCATGTATGAATAATGTTGGGGGCTAGGTTTGATGGCCTTCTTTCACCTTGCTTTCACAATAGGAGGTTTGACATAAGACTTCGGCGATAAGGGCAAGTTTCCAACACAACAAGAGTTCTGCAAGTCATATTCTCTGAACCCTATGTTCTTGTACTGAACCTTGACCTCAGGAATGTCTTTCTTAGGAGGTTTTTTGGATAATGTGGTTGGATCAAAATATGTAGATGGAGGTTGAGCTGCCTCATTTTTAGGTACTTGGTTTGAGTTTAGGTATCTGCCTTGCATGGTGTGGCAGAATTCAAAAGGGTTCATATATCTAGGAATGGTAATTTTTGTACCATTATAGGGGAACTTCAAACATTGGTGATAGGTGGAGGGGGTGACCTGCATGGTGTGAATCCATGGGCAACCGAGGATGATGTTGTATGGGAGTTCAAGATCAGTGATAACTTTAAGAAACCCCTCCTAAAGAAAATATATAAAATCTTGGTGAATCTTCCATTTTTTTGGAAAAAAAATATCAATTTCTATTGGTGAATCTTTCCTTTAAAAAAAATAATTTTATTGGTGAATTTTTTAAATCACTAGAAATTTATAGAAAATCTTAGTGAATCTTGACAAAAAATAGGAAAATACATTAATTACCATGGCAAATCCTTCCTAAAAAACAAATTAAATTCCTATGGAAAAGTAAGTAAATGCTTGAAGGTGGCAGTAATTGACTAGTTTAAGGTGTAGTACTTATGTCTATAGTTCCTTAATATTTTAAATCAAACATTGAATATTTTAAATCAAACATTGAATATTTTAAATTGGCCCTAAATTATTTTTCACCACCATTGATTTTATTTAGAATCTAATGGGTTGTATTCTATTCCATGGACCAAAATGTACCCATGGAGCTTCAATGCCTATGGGGCCCGAAATTGCATTTGGGACGTTGATCTTAATGGAGATCAACAATGTGTTCCAAATGCAATTTTGGGCCCTATGGACTTTGGAGCTCTGTGGGTACATTTTGGCCCATGGAATTTAACCTATCCATTAGATTATAAATTGAGATCAACGACCCAAATACAATTTCAGGCTCGACGGGCATTGGAGCTCAATGGGTATATTTTAACCTATGGAATACAACCATAGTTGTTAGATTCTAAATAAAATTAATGATGGTGATTATAGATAGGTGATATGACCCTAAAATAACCAATAATTATATAATATTATTGGCAAATTAATGTCATTTTCTACTAAAACTTATAAAAATTAGGTGAATCTAATATAATTAGGTATCAAATATTGTGGCAAATTTTTGAGTTTAAAATTTTAATAAAATAAATATTCTAGTGATTTAACTAGGACTAAAATAATTTTTTGTAAAAATGTGGCGATTCAAGTCACCTTATAGCTTGTATTATTAGCCAAATTTTGAATGCCCAATTTCAACTATTAGCCAATTGGTGAATATTAGCCACTAAAAAAATCACGGGTCAAGATATAGTACCTGACATCGAGTTTCCACTAAGGCATGCCCCACTCAGATAGGCAAATGAATGACCCCTTCAGATTCTCTTTCAGCGTCATCATAGGCCTTGATGGTCATTGTGTTGGAAGAGTCAATAGCATTGACAGAATATCCTAACTGCTTTAAGAGATTCAAAGAACAAATATTGAGACCAACACCACCATCTATAAGGACTCGCTTGACTTTACATTGGTGGATGTACACTTCAATGTGTAAGGCTTCATTATGACATGAATTTTGAAAGGAGATATCTTGCTCTATAAAGACAAGGTGATGGGGAGAAGCGATATGTCCTATCATGGCTTTAAATTGTACAGTGCCAATGTTGTCAGGGATGGATGACTCTTTGAGAGATTTTTCTAGGATATCCTTATGCTCAAGTGAAGTACGAAGAAGGTCTAGAATGGATATGAGTGATGGTGTTTTGCCCAAATCATCTAGTAGATCTTATACTCATTATTGGGTTGATTGTTTGATGTTGACCCATGAAGGGTAACATGACCTCGACGAGTAGTTACTGCACAATCTAGAGCTTTACCTTTTATTGTAAGAGTGGATACAAAACTTTTGCTAAAATGACCAACAACAGAATCATATACTCCTAACAAGTTATTTACACCTTTACCTTTATTATTGGAGTTGTTTCCTTTTCTGTGAGGAGGGAATGGATCCGTATAAACACCAAGGTCTTTATTTGTTGTGGATGGAGGAGCCCCATCAATGATAACATCTTTACGATCAATGAGGTTTTGTATGAGGTTTTTCAACTTCATGCACCTTGGCGTTTTATGTCCTTTTACCTGGTGGAATTCACAGTATTCATTTTCTTTGTACCGTGTAGGTTTAAAAGTAGGTTCATCATATTATCTAGTTTTAGGAAATGTGATTAAACGATTTTGGACAAGTTTCTTAAGTATAGATTCAATGGGTTCTCCCAAGGGAGTGAATCTATGTTTGGGTGCAAAGTCTTGTTTTGGTTGGTCCCTTTGAGGGGGAGGATTGGTCTTTTGTAGTGTTTGGAGGTTAAGAGGTGTTTGGACTATTTGGACGTGTTTGGCATCTACAACACCATCTCCAACAATATTTTTGTTTTTAGCCCAAAAGCGGGGCTTGTCATTTGATGTTTGGGCATTGTCTTTTATCTCTTCAAATATTTTCACAAGTCCTTTAGCAATAAGGTCTTTTTCTATGTTTGTTCATTTTGAAATGATTTCCTCAAAAGAGTTAGCACATTGTATCTGTAGATGAAATCCAAGTTCTTGATTCAAATTTTGGACAAATATATGTACTAACTGTTTCTCAGGTAGAGGCCAAGGGCATTTGCTAGCCATATGTCTCCACCTTTGCAGGAAGGAGATGAAGGTTTGATTATTTCTTTGTTTAGAATTACACAAGTCTGTCATGGTGACTTCATGTTTGATGTTAAAAGAGAAATGGGTGACAAACTTTTCAGCTAATTGACTAAAGGATTTTATACCCGGAGGTAAGTGTGAAAACCATTCCATGGCTTGTCCTCTGAGACTATGAGGAAAGATACGGAAGAGATATGTATCGTCGCGAGTGACCTCTAAACAAGCCATGTAAAATTCCCTCAAACGATCTTGAGGATCACCTTTTCCTTTGTACTTGTCAAATTTGGGTACTTCAAATTTTTTAGGAAAAGGGAGCATAGGAATAGAGCGATCAAAAGGATACAAACAAAATTCCTCAAATGAGATGTTGGTAGGTGGCAACTGATCAGGAAAGTACTATACACTAGCCATGTATCCTCGCTGGGGTTCGAGGCCGGGCCGGGCCCCGAGCAGGGGTTTGGGGGCGGCAGCCCCCGAGAAATTTTTTTTTAGGGCTGACTTAAAAAATCCTAGGGCCGACTTAAAAAATCCTATTTTTTATGACTGACATAAGAAAACTCTAATTTTTGTAACCGACAAAAAGGCTTGATAAAAAGCGGCCAAGGGTTAGGGTTTGGGTATTGTATTGTAGCATTTGCAGCGGTATTGAGTTGTAGGGATTGTTGATTGTAATCATTTTGATTTACTGGATAATAATATTGGACTCTCTGTTTGGTGGATGTAGCTCGAGTTTGGGTGAACCATGTTAAATCTTGTCTCTCGCTATTATTAATTCTGTGTATTTCCATTTCTCTGTTTAATCTTTATTTGCATTTAATTGATATCTTCTACCGGCTAACCCTAACATGAGAGTCCTTTTGATGTTTCTGAGTGAAAGATCAGAAACCTATTTTTACAAGTTATGGAGTGTAAGTTTAATTCCATATAGTAGTGGTGGTGGATAGGCTTGTTGGAGGGATGATGAAGGTGGTTGTTGATATTGATTGGGTGGTTGTTGATAGTGAGGTGGTTGTTGATATTGATTGGGTGGTTATTGATGATATTGAGGTGGTTGTTGTTGAAGTTGGAATGAGGAAGCATTTTGATGGTTTGGTGGTTGTTGGGATGTGTTGTACAGGTTTGCGTTATTTTGGTATGAAGTATGTTGGGATCGATTAATGGGTATATTGGTTGTAAAGTTTGAGTTTGGGAAACTTGTGGAGGATTTGTACAAGTATTGTTTGGAAGAGATGAAGATGAGGGAGATGTGTACAATGGATTTATTTGGGATAGAAGATGTTTGTGATGGATTAGTATTTGGATTGTTTGGGATGGAAGTAGTGTTGTTTGAGGAAGGTGGCTTTTGTGACTTAGTAATGGGATTGTTGGGACTAGAAGAAGGTTGTTTTAGTGATTTAGTAGGGAGGTTGGTTGGACTTGAAGAAGATGGTTGATTTGGAATATAAGATTGGTGTTGGACTTCTATGTATGTTGGTGTGAGGAGTGGTTCAAGTGGTGTTTTAGTGAAGAGGTTTGTAAATGGAAGAGCATCATAAGTGGGTGGATTTGGAAAAGAAGGTGGTAATGTGGATGTGGTGGGTAATGAAGATGGATGACCTCCACCCTGGATGGCAGCCATGGAGGTGTTAAAGATATATTTTTCTTAGATTTGAGAAGTATCAAAATTGCAAGGCAATTTAGCTCCTTTTTGAGCAAGTAGATGGAAGTAATGATCGTGGTTTGAATCCAAAAGTTTACTAATTCTCTCCAAGATCTTGGGATCTTGGTGGTCATCATCTTGTTCTTAAGATTCTTCTTTATTTTATAGATCTAGAGTTTGGGATGAGGAGGCACCTACTATATACCCTTTCAGGACAAAGATAGTGGAGTCCATGCCTGTGGTGAATTTTGATGCATCAATGAGTTCTTTGGAGGTAGGTACCTCGGAATTGCCTTGTGGAGGATTTGGAGTGGTGTACATGGTTTTGTTGTGTTGTGATTGAGTGATAGACATATGAGATGAAAATGGAGATGGGTGATGGTGTTTAGACTTGATCTAGGATCAAAATTTTGAGACAAGATGATTTGGATGGATGAAATGCTTGGTTAAAAGTTGTGAACCTAGATCAACACATATTTGGATTGTGCGATTACAATTATGTACCCTGAAATAGACTAATGATTTTGAAGTGAGACAATATACAGTGAATTATACTATCTCAAAAGCCGCTCCCCTTTTAAAGGTAGATTTGTTCAATAATTGTTTTGATACTAATTGGTCTAGAAGACAAATTAGGGGATTGTATGATCTAGATTTTGGGATTGATAACCAAGTGGATGTAAAGATGTTGGGAGGCTTGTGATAACCTTGGAAAATGATTGTTGTATCTCTCAAAAGTATGAACATTGGAAAATTCTAAGACAAGATGAAAGAAAGGTGTATGGTGGTGGAGTCTAATACTATGTTTTTGGATTTTCTTGGGATTTTTGACAAGAAAAAAGTGAAAAAGAGAAATTCTAACTCTATGTTTTTGGATTTTTTTGGGATTTTGTGAAAAGGAAAATGCGAAAAGGGAAGATTATGACTATATTTTTGGATTTTTGAATGTTTTTGGAAAAGGGAAATAACTAGGAAATGAAAAGATTATGACTATGTTTTTGAGATTTTTGGGATTTTTGACAAATGACTCTAAAAGGAAAAGACTATGTTTTTGGATGTTTGATTGTTTTGGGTTGCTCTTTAGGACAAGAAAAACACAATAGGTAATAAAGACAATGATTGTTTGCAACAAGAGTGTATGTTCAAGACTCATAAAAAGCCCAAGTTTTCATGGGTATAAACATAATTGAATATAAATCAAGCACTTTTTATCCCTAAAGACAAAGCTTCACTACAATAAATTAGCTCACAACTTGGAATCTCCATCGACTCAAGTGTTATCACACCTAAAATGGGTGTGTACATTGTTTCATCTTTACGAGAGAGGATAGATAGGGACCTCCAAGATTGGAAGAATGACCCAATCAGCCTTCCTCAGAAAGCTACAAGTAGCTTATGCTAAGCGGGGGATTTCTGTCTCATCTCAAGGGAGCCATATGGTGACTAATCTTGGGGGAATCATACCCTTGCACTAAAAATTACCATAGCATTCGGAGGTGGATCGAGTAGTTACTAACTACAAGATTGCTAGTCACTTCTTTGGGGGACCAATGCCTTGCGAGCATTCAGTAAGCTACTAAAAGTTGTAACCAACTTTACTAGGAGTCTCATATACCTCACACAAATGCAAAATTTCTTTAACAAAGTGTTGGTATGCCTCCTTTCAAGTTGGCACTGTATGGAAAAGGCTCATGCTGGTTAGGTCTTGGATTTCACCTCAACCAATTTATATAGCAGTCCGAAGGAAAGATCTGCTTAGGGTCATCCCTCTTGGATGAAACACAATCTAAAAGTAGGCCCTTCTAAAGGAGGATATCATACATGGAAAGCAATAAAATGAATGACTTAAATTTTTTTGATTCCCAAGATCACGTTATCATGCGAAGGAAGAGCATACACATTTAAGAAATTCCAAGCATGGAAAACACACGTAAATTTCTTTAAGCAAAATGAAATGTGTCCTAAGATTTAAGCAATTCCAAGCACGAAAAACACATGTTGTAAATTCCCTTAAGCAAAAAAATGAAATGTGTGTCCTAAGACTTAGTGATAAAAGATTTTGTCTTTGCCATACATCTTGCACCAACTCTCATTAGTAGTTTTAATTTTATTTTCTTCTTTGGTTGAGGTATAAGTTGCACAGTGTTAGTTTCAACACTAAAGAAGAAGTTAAGGCATAATTGAACATAGTGGACAAATAGCAAGAACAAAAGATATAGAATTGATAAATGACCAAAATAAACAACAAATATAAAAAAATAGAAAGAAATTGACTATCTTTCACCTTCCCACACAGGCACGCTAATTAAGAGCACAGGTGCGTCGACAAAGAGCATAGGTGCACCGACTAGCAACATAGGTGTGCTTTCAAAAATCTAAATTTGATAGTGACAGGAATGCTTTTAGACATAGGGACACAAATATAGTGAACATGCACGCTTCTACAGTGCACAGGCGTGCTTCTGAAATAGTCAATAGAACCTGGCAAAAAATAATGAAAGATTTAGATAGATAGGGTGACTTGTTGAGGGTTTGGGTGATCTAGTGGTCATGAATGATGGATCTGAGGATCTAAAAGTTGTTCCCTAATTATCCTAACATAGGCGTGTTTTGCCGATCAAAGGTGCACTTTTACACAAGAATGGTTATAGGCTCTAAAATCAAGGTCGACACCTATTAAAAAACAAATTTATCAGCATGAACAGACAGATAGGAATGTTAGCCAAGCACAGGAATCAGAAAACATGTAAAATCAAATAAAAACCAGCCCCGATCTACATAAAGACACACAATTATCATAAACAAAGGTGTGCATATATGAAGCACAGGTGCATCAACCTTCTGCACAGGCATACCCACCTACTGTGCAGGCGTGCCAACACCTGATGTAGGTGTGTGTTGACAGTCAGGAGCATGTTCTAGTTCCTGTGTAAGAATATGTATGAAAAACTCTACAGAAATATTAGTTTTTAGGGATGTGGGTCCCACCAGGTGTGCCAAAATGTGATGGTAATAATTTGAATGTGCAAAATAGAATAAAGCAATCCAAAATAACAAAGCAATATACCTTCAAACACACACAAAACAAACCACACTTGATCAAGCATACTGAGATAGCACCCAATTCTCATGTTGATTGCTCCTTGCTCTTTGCTATGTGGATTGCTCTATTCACCAAGCATAAGGTGATCTCCTAAGGAATGATAATGACAACATAAGTTTACTAAAATGAGAGATGTTGAAGAATGGAGAATAAAGCTCAATTTATAGACTTGTGAGATATCAGATCAATAGTTGAGGATGGCCAGAAAGATCAATGGTTGTGGATGGTTGAGAGAATGTGCATTAATCAGAGAAGGACAAGTGTCATGGCTGTAGGAGTCCAGGACAACATTGAGAGGGGGGGTGAATCAGTGTTGTGTAAATTTTCAAATCTTTTTGCAAACTTTAACTGTCAAAACACAAGGAGAGAAAGATATCATTGATTTATCAAACACATATGCACAAGACTGAGAATGAAGAAAGAGAACAAAACCTTATAAGCAAAGTATTAACATACACACATACATATGAAAACAATTTGAGACATAACAAAAATTTGCATGAGTGGAAAACCCTCCTGGGGTAGAAAAACCACTCCAAAACTGCCTCACTGGCTTAAACTTGAAAATATCTTTACAAGCCTCATTGGCTGATGTAAGTGTCTCACTGACAAATGGTCTTACTGACCTACAAGCCTCACTGGCATTTCTCAATCAATCAGAACTAAAAATCTCATGTGCAAGAAGTGATTGCTACTCAATCTGATTTGTACCATTCAAATCAACTCATCTGCAACATATATTCCATCATTCCAATCCTTCCTTGAATCATCTAATTCACCTGATCAGGAAATATATCTATTTCATTACAAATTAGTTTTTCACATTTATCCATACATCTGTATTTTCCTTTTAACAGAATTTTTATAAAAAAATCTTCATCATTGATCTGCAACCCTACACACCCTATCAATCCATCTACAATACTATTAAATATGAAATGACCTTTCATATTCAACTTTTCACCTGCAAGGAAAAATAATCTGTCCTTTCATATCTCTCTTTTCTCTGTATAAACAATTCAAAAATAATTCATTTTCTTTTACAAAATGATCATTCAAAAAAATAAAATAATTCTTTTTATTTCATTATCGTTTCTCCTCTGTATATAAAATTTATTTTTCTCTCTTCATTCATCTTCTGTCTACATGATGCTTCATATTCTTTCTTTTCAAATTCTTCAAAAATATTGTCCCTTACAATAAAAATCTTCAATGAAATATTATCAATCTTCCTCAATCTACAAATAAATCAACCCTGAACAAAGTAATTTCATCTCCTGATCATCTTTAGACATCTGCATAAAAAATTATATTCAAATCCTCTTCATCTTCTGTAGGAAGAATAAGTCATAAAGACTCATGAGCTTCTTCACCATAAAAAATAAATCCAATATGCCCTGTTCATCTTCCCTTGCATAAACAATCAATAAATCTTCTTCAAAAACTTATGCCCAAAAAATCTTCTTCAAAAATATTAAAAAAATCATTCAAAAATAAAAACTCAATAAGGAAGATTTTCTTCCTTAGAAACTTCCATTTACTTCTTTCTTTTTCACTATTACGGGAGTGAAAAATTAGAAAGATTTCTTTCTTAAAAAAAATGCTTTAAAAGGCATCAACAAGCTTCCTTTAATCAAACATTCTAAAGAATTTTATAAACCTTATCACTCCATTGACAGCCAAGAACCCATCAAACATAAACCAAGGACACCGGGGGCAGTTTGAATGATTACCATTGATATTTAAATGTGCTCTCAAACAACTTTTAAAACCAACCTTAGATTCTTTATTTGCGCCCAAAGTATCATATGAAGACCGATGCTTTAAGTCTCTATTATAGAAGGGCCGGTCACCGCCAAATGCATCGAGCTCTCTCCAAAAATAAAACCTTTAGTAGATGTCGCCCCATTCACAAGTACTAAAGACCGATTTCATCGGTGGTGAGGAGAGGAGGACCGGTAACACATGTTGATAGAACCCTTTAAACAACCACTTAAGTGGCCCGTGATCTGTGAGACAAGTCAACACACTTTTATAACAAAAAGTGCTCATTTAATATGACATTTAGTCTAGGACTTTAAGAAAGTTTTTTATGATCTTTCAAATAGATCTTGTACTCTTTAACCATGTCAAATGCATTTTGAATTTGACCCACTAAAAACTCTGCCAGTCTTCACTTGCTGCATCAAAACATCTCTGAATACTTAATCATCCTTGAATCTGTATCATGAATGTATCTTGACATATGAGCAACATAAGAACAAGCATCAACATCATAAAGTAACAATCACATATGTATCATTTACTTGAAAACTCTTTGTGAAATCTAAAGCATGCACAACCTTGAAGCAACAACATTATGACCACCTGACATCTACAAACTTTCTCTAGATGTTTCTTTGCTCACCCATTTACCTCTTACATAATCTTTAATTTAATGGCATTGTATGCCATTTTTCCATCAGGGTCTTTTCTGACCATATGAGTGAAACATCATCACAACATGAGGGAAAGCAACATCATAAGATTAAATCTTGTAAACCGCTATGAGAACACATGACCAATCACATGTGTCAACACAACTTGATCTCACACATCTTGAAACAAGAAGAACTTACCATCAATACTGCATTACACCAAACCAACACCACATCTTTGTGAACTGACCAAACAATGAACAACTATCTCCCCCTGATGTCCTGCAACAACTATGGCAACTTTGCAACATCAACTGAACATACTTTTGACATCAATGACAACCTATCACCATCAATCTCCCCCTTTGTCATTGATGGCAAAACTCCATAAAGCAATTCTTTCTTTCTCCCCCTTTTTGACATCTTATGACAAAGACACAAATCTATTTGCTCCCCCTGTGTTGAAGTACACAAACAAATCACTACTCATAAATATCACTGATAACTATCCTGACAAGATTAATCATCACTTCTTGACACAATATCAATATGAGGATGAAGAAAAACATATCTCTGCAAACAAATACCAACTTCATAAACACATCAATACACTTGATGAACCATATTACAAGCAAAAATCATGAAGATTCCTTAACACATAGTTCCCAACTCAAGATGACATGATGACCACTTTTGAGAAGACCTTTTCAAATCTCCCATGATAGTGACAACTCAATCCTCTGACTAACTCCCCCTGAGAATAAGAACAACTCCAACTCCACAGAAAAAATTGTTATAGCACAATTATAATCACATTGAATTATTAACACTTTGAAGGCATAAATTCATGTTAACCTTTGAACAAGTAATGATTTATGGTGATAACAAGCCTAAAACCAGCATATGACCAACCTTGGTGAACATTATCATCTACTACTATTGACTCAAGACATACCTTTAACTTCCTCTAAAGAAATACAAGTTATCACCATCAATGTCATAGCTTGAAGAACAAAGAGATGTCCTTGTCAATGGCTTCCAACATGAACTATTATCCTACAACCAATCTATTCTTGCACACCCCTTTTGTCATGAAAAAGAATGAAGACCATCTAAATAAATGAAGACTATCCTGTTGTTAATGTTCCTTCACATCTTTTTACAACACACTGTCAAATCTAATATATACATAACCATATCTAAAACATACTGCAATCAACAAGAACTCCTGCCTCTTGACTTTATCATTCAAATCAGCCCATCAAGACTAAACACCAAGTTCTTCCTGCAACAACACTTTGCAAAAACAAATGCAGAGACAATTGTTAAGAATTAAATTCTTCCTCCTCAGCCAACATATGTAAACATCTGATGAGAGTTCCTTGAGAACACCTTTCATCCTTGAGAACACCTTAACTGAAGCATCATGACAACTTAACCATGTAAGTATCAACATGATATGAACAATATACAAAAGGATCAAGTCACAACATCATCAAACTCTTTGTACAGAGAGCTTTTGAACACATTATGAACCACTAAACATGTCACTGATAATGAACACCTATATTACTGACATACACTGAAACTCAATATCATAAAAAAGTTCATATCATTATCAGACAAGCATGATAAATAAAACAAGATCATCAAATTGATAAACTTCAAGTGATCTCCTCCTATAACTTCTTGGGGATAAATGATATATCAAGAACAACTCCCCCTCACATCAAGCTATCAATTATTCAACTAATGAAGTGACTTGTGCAAAATGCACAAGTTTAGATTCTAAATTCTCTTTACTTTCTTTCTACTTCCAAATTTTCACAGGTGCTTTCTTCCTCCAAACCTTTTCTGCCTCTACCTCTTTCAAATCAGGTGATACTTTTCTGCAACTAAATGCTTTGTGACCAGGAGAATTGCAATTATAACAAATTATTCTGTAATCATAATCAAATGATTGACAATACCTTCTTAACATCCCTTGAGTATTTATTTTATGCTTCCAAGCATGATCATACCTTCTATTCATTTTGTAGTTTCTTTGTATGTGTCCAACATTATTGCACTTATAACAAACAATATCAGTATTCCTTTTGCAATTAACTGATTTGTGCCCAAATTGATTACAAGTATAACAATAACCATTAAAAGAATAGTTATACCTATACATGTATGCTTGTCTTACAGGAGAATTTCTTCTTCTTTGATTATGCATTTTGTTTTCAATGGCTCTAGCATGAAGATCAATTTTCTCTCTGGGAGTTTGCCTGGCTTTTGAACATTCCCCTTCAAATCCTAAACTAGTAGTATCCTGATGATTCTTCTATTTGCCCAACATCTCATGCAACTTGTTTGAGCTGTCTTCAAACACTTGATATTTCTTAGATAAATCCTTGAGACCATCATACTCTTTTCTCAGATTGATAATATCACCTTCTAGTTTTAGATTCTCAATCATTGTAACTTGAAGGTCAGATATTGAGACATCATCTATCCTCTTAGCTTCTTCAATTTTTGTCTTCAATCTAGCAATTAGTTTGTCTGAATCATCAATATATGTCTTTAAACTAATAATCTGACATCCAGCCTCTTCAAGATTTGTAGATACAATTTCAAGTTCTGAAAGTGCATTGACTTTAGATTCTCTTTCTTGTTGCAACTGCAAATTTAGTTTCTGATTTTCTCTCTTATACTTCTTGAGCTCACTCCGAGCATATATAAGCTCTCCTTCCATATCAATCTCACAATCTTCTTCATCATATCCCTGATCATCATTACTTGTGATGCTAGCTTCTTCTAAATCTGATTGGGTTTGAACTTCAATCCCTTCATTTGAAAGTTTCCTTTCATGGTCATTTTCATTAGACACCAAATTGTCCTCTTCTTTATCATTACCTTGGTAAATTCTTATCAGTTCTTTCCAGATATCCTGAGCTGTTTCACACTGCACAAGCTTACAAGAAATATCATTAGATAAACTAGATAAAATAACCTTCTTGGCTATATGATTGTATTTAAGAACCTCTTTGTTATTTACAGAATTACCATTCTCAGCTGACATTAAAACATCATATCCTAAGGAGGATAAATACACTTGCATTCTAACATACCAAATTGAAAAATTTGAACCATCAAACTGAGGAACATCTGAAACTTTTTCTTCTAAGACAATATCAGATTCAACATGGAGAACATCTTTATCAACTGAATTTATATCAACATCTGGATTTGATATGGATGATGTCTTTTGTGTCTTTTGACCAGAATGAAGCTTAACATTTCTCATGTTCTTATTTCTTCTACACTTACCCATTGAACTCCACACATAGGACCTACCCAAGATGATTAAGCTGCAAAAGGGAAACTAGCTCTGATACCAATTGTAGGAGTCCAGGACAACACTGATAGGGGGGGTGAATCAGTGTTGTGTAAATTTTTAAATCTTTTTGCAAACTTTAACTTTCAAAACACAAGGAGAGAAAGATATCACTGATTTATCAAACACATATGCACAAGACTGAGAATGAAGAAAGAGAACAAAACCTTATAAGCAAAGTATTAACATACACACATATAGATGAAAACAATATGAGACATAACAAAAATTTGCATGAGTGGAAAACCCTCCTGGGGTAGAAAACCACTCCAAAACTGCCTCATTGGCTTAACCTTGAAAATATCTTTACAAGCCTCACTGGCTGATGTAAGTGTCTCACTGACAAATGGTCTTACTGACCTACAAGCCTCACTGGCATACTGTTGTGCCTCACTGGCATTTCTCAATCAATCAGAACTAAAAATCTCATGTGCAACAAGTGATTGCTGCTCAATCTGATTTGCACCATTCAAATCAACTCATCTGCAACATATATTCCATCATTCCAATCCTTCCTTGAATCATCTAATTCACTTGATCAGAAAATATATCTATTTCATTACAAATTGGTTTTTCACATTTATCCATACATTTGTATTTTCCTTTTAATAGAATTTTTATTAAAAAATCTTCATCATTGATCTGCAACCCAGCACACCCTATCAATCCATCTACAATACTATTAAATATGAAATGACCTTTCATATTCAACTTTTCACCTGCAAGGAAAAATAATCTGTCCTTTCATATCTCTCTTTTCTCTATATAAACAATTCAAAAATCAATTCATTTTCTTTTACAAAATGATCATTCTAAAAAATAAAATAATTCTTTTTATTTCATTATCGTTTCTCCTCTGTATATAAAATTTATTTTTCTCTCTTCATTCATCTTCTGTCTACATGATGCTTCATATTCTTTCTTTTCAAATTCTTCAAAAACATTGTCCTGAAATATTGTCAATCTTCCTCAATCTACAAATAAATCAACCCTAAACAAAGTAATTTCATCTCCTTATCATCTTTGGACATCTACATAAAAAATTATATTCGGATCCTCTTCATCTTTTGTAGGAAGAATAAGTCATAAAGACTCATGAGCTTCTTCACCATAAAAAATAAATCCAATCTGCCCTGTTCATCTTCCCTTGCATAAACAATCAATAAATCTTCTTCAAAAACTTCTCCCTAAAAAATATTCTTCAAAAAGATTAAAAAAATCATTCAAAAATAAAAACTCAATAAGGAAGATTTTCTTCCTTAGAAACTTCCATTTATTTCTTTCTTTTTCACTATTATGGGAGTGAAAAATTAGAAAGATTTCTTTCTTAAAAAGAATGCTTTAAAAAGCATCAACAAGCTGCATTTAATCAAACATTCTAAAGAATTTTATAAACCTTATCACTCCATTGACAGCCAAGAACCCGTCAAACATAAACCAAGGACGTCAGGGGCAGTTTGAATGATTACCATTGATATTTAAATGTGCGCTCAAACAACTTTTGAAACCAACCTTAGATTCTTTATTTGTGCCCAAAGTATCATATGAAGACCGATGTTTTAAGTCTCTATTGTAGAAGGGCCGGTCACCGCCAAATGCATCAAGCTCTCTCCAAAAATAAAACCTTTAGTAGATGTCACCCCATTCACAGCACTAAAGACCGATTTCATCGATGGTGAGGAGAGGAGGGCCAATAACACATGTTGATAGAACCCTTTAAACAATCACTTAAGTGGCCCGTGACCTGTGAGACAGGTCAACACACTTTTATAACAAAAAGTGCTCATTTGCTATGACATTTAGTCTTGGACTTTAAGAAAGTTTTTTATGATCTTTCAAATAGATCTTGCACTCTTTAACCATGTAAAATGCATTTTGAATTTGACCCACTAAAAATTCTGCTAGTCTTCACTTGCTGCATCAAAACATCTCTGAATACTTAATCATCCTTGAATCTGTATCATGAATGTATCTTAACATATGAGCAACATAAGAACAAGCATCAACATCATAAAGTAACAATCACATATGTATCATTTACTTGAAAACTCTTTGTGAAATCTAAAGCATGCACAACCTTGAAGCAACAACATTATGACCACCTGACATCTGCAAACTTTCTTTGTATGTTTCTTTGCTCACCCATTTACCTCTTACATAATCTTTAATTTAATGGTATTCTATGCCATATTTCCATCAGGGTCTTTTCTGACCATATGAGTGAAACATCATCACAACATGAGGGAAAGCAACATCATAAGATTAAATCCTGCAAACCACTCTGAGAACACATGACCAATCACATGTGTCAACACAACTTGATCTCACACATCTTGAAAAAAGAAGAACTTACCATCAATACTGCATTACACCAAACCAACACCACATCTCTGTGAACTGACCAAACAATGAACAACTATCTCCTCCTGATGTCCTGCAACAACTATGGTAACTTTGCAACATCAACTGAACATACTTTTGACATCAATGACAACCTGTCACCATCAATGGCTCCTTCATGAATCCAGGGAGTTAACATACTTGATTGGAGAGTTGACTGAATAGATTGATTAGATAACTTTCTTGATTGATCTGTTTAGATTGATTTGTTAACTGATTGATTGAATAGATGACTGAATTGATTGATGAGTCAGCTCTTTTGATTGATCTATTAACTGAATTTGATTGGAGAGATTTATGGTGGGTGAGGATAAAAGGGAAATTAAATAAATATTTTATTTAATTTCATGAGCACATGGGATAATTGAATTAAATATTAAATTTAATTCATTTTAGAGGAAATAGATTTTTTAAATAAATACTTTTGAATTTATTTAAAGTGGAGGGAAATTTGATTATTTAAATAAATAATTTTGATTTTTTTATTTAAATTTGAGGAATAATGATTTAATTAAATAGTTTGGATTATTTAATTAATTAGAGGAATATGATGATTTAATGGAATTTATTGAATTAATGTGGATGTAGTGCGATGACATGAATTATGCAATGACAATTTTTAGGTGTCTACAAGGTTAAGAGACCTAATTATGTGTTGACCTATTTTTTCCTTTGTCTAGAGCCAAAAAGAAAATCCTTTAGAAATGTCCCTACAGGCTTAAATCCTTCAAATATTTATGTTGTGCCTTGTCAAACAATCCCAAAAAATCTCACCTTACTAATCTTTGCAAAAAACCTAGAAACACCTAGAAATCTTCTAATTTCAAGTATTTTCTATCACTGGGATTTCTCATTTTCATAACTTGTATTTGTATACATTCTTGAATGTACATTCGCATATACATTCGCCTTTGTACATACAAGGGAGTATGCAAAGGGTAATACAAGGTTTTTCTTGTATATCACCAATGTATGTTCGATGTACAATGGAAACATACAAGGCAGAACATACATCGGCTACAATTCACATGCATTTGCTACAGTGGAAGGTTCGTCAGCCAGATCAGCCTCATCGGTGGCCAAGTTTAAAGTCTCCTTGATCGCCGATGTATATGCAAAGATCCTTGTATGTTTGGACATACAAGGCCGACATACAAAGCAAAATGTGCATCAGTCAATGTGCAAAGGAACAAGATGCATCTGGTACAGTATCTTCGTATATGGCATTGTATATTTTCACATACAAAGCCGATATACAAAAGGTCAAATATACAAGCCGTAGGTAGAAGCAAGATATAAAAGGTGGGGTCCACCGATTGCATGTATATGCAATTGTATGATCATACATTCAAGGGCCACATACAAACAAAAGATGCATTGGCAATTGTACATACAAGAAGAAACAAGTTAAAGGCAAGGGCAGTTGCATGTATAGCGCCATTGTATATTCACACATACAATGCCATATACAAAGACAATTATAAAAAGCAGACCCGACTATAAAGTCAAATTCACCAAATTCAAATTCAAGTCCATGACTTGTATGTATGTTGCGCTTGTATGTGTAGATATACAAGGGGAACATACAAGCGGTAGATGCAAGGGAGGACATACAAGGTGGAACCCAAGCATTGCATGTATGTTACCATTGTATATACAATGTGATATACAAAGGAAACATGCATTCGCCACATACAAAGGAAATACAACTGGTGGGTTCACTGAAGGCAAGTGATTGTCTGCATATCTTGTGCTTGTATGTTTGCTTGTATGTTTTCATAGACAAGGGCCAGATGCAAGTCAACATACAACTGGTGGGGCCCAGATATAGAAAGGCGATTGTATGCATATACAAGTCACAAATTCAAAAGAACATGCACAGGTGCAGATGCAAGTTTTCGCATGCATGTTCGCTTTGTGTATTTGCCACATACAAAGGTCATATACAATGCGACATACAAAGGGGTCGATGCATGTTTGTATGAACAGGTTTTTTGTATGTATATTTCACTTTGTATGTTTTCACATAAAAGCCAATATACAAGGAGTAACATAAAGAATGTATATTGGCCAAACAAGTTGCCATTTTTCAGCGATGAGTTCAGGATCAACCCAGCGATCGATCAGGTGATGCCACATGGCAGGGGGCGGCAGATGTAAACATGCAAAGACAGATTCAAATCTAGTTTTTGAAGGCCATTTAGGTGCCGAAAGTAAAGGGATATACAAGGGATTTTCGTACATCAACGGCTCGATTGGAGGACATTCTGCAACCTGATACATACATGTACTTTGTACATGCAAAGGCAGTTTCAGAGGCCAATTCAGATAGCAATATATACACAGATGCAAAGAGATATATAGGCAGTTGACCAAAACTTTGACCGCTTGTATCTCCTCCATTCTAGTGAATTTCCACATGCTGCAAAAGGAAAAGATGCATATTTTTGTCCCCTCTTTCATTTGGCAAGGTTTTCAGGGGTTTTTGTTACCTTTCAAATTTTAGATCTGGATTTACATCTTTTGGATGAGTGGACATTTCAGTGACCATTTTGAGTAGATGCAGATATTTCTTGCATTCATTGTTGCACAAAGATGAAGCAACTCACATTAATGACCAGAGATATCTCTTAAGCCACCATGTTTTAGATATTTTATGTATTCATGGTTGAAGATAACCATTGAAGCTACACGCATTCAATGCCCAAATATCTTCCACCGATTCATGGGTGCAGATCGATGATGCAGCAACTTGCATTAAAGATTTAAAATATCTTCCATCTACCCCAATTCTAGATCTTTTGTACCATAACTTCTTACAGGTGGACAGTCATTAAAATGCAGATATTTTCTATTATAGTTGATAGAGCGATTTTTTTTTGTAACCGACTTAGGGTTTTTTTTTGGAATTCTATATATATGCATTTGTAAGTTGTAAATAAGGTTGGAAATTTTTTGAGCATTGAGGCTTTTCTGTTTCCAAACAGAGCTTTTTGCTACTATAACTTTGTCTTCCCATTAAATATATGCAAGTTATTTTTCCTTTTTGGATGAGTTTTAGTTTAGTGTGAATCTGCATATGCTTACCTGTGAACGTATTGTTCCTTTCAATCATCTTTTTTCTCACCTTTGCTAGGATCAGTTGAATCTGTGTATGTCTGCTTGCTATATTTGGTTATGCTATACATTTTCTTAGTACTGTGAGGGTTCTTTTATTAAACCTGGTGAATCACCCTTTATTTTCAAGCTTTTAGTTTCATCCTTCATTTTAAAGCATTCCTTCTCCCTTTTTGTCTTAAGATTTAGTAGTTTTAGGTGATAACTAGTTAAGGAAGCTGGCCTTCTCCAGAGGTCTAATCTCATTTAGCAAAGTCCCACACTTAGAGATCATTCCCATGTTACTCCAGATTGCTGAAGTTTGACAACTGCAGCAGAGGGTGCAAATCTAGGAGATAACAACTTTTGGCACGCCCGGTGGGACTGAGAGTTAGAAAATAATCCAAATACTACCTTTTGTTACTAGTTTTGATGTGCAGCTAGTGATTTTCAGATCTGTAAGAGGTTAAAACTTGCATATCTGGCGACTCAGACTGAGGAGAGACAAGTAGATCAGTTCTACTGTGACATTTTATAAGAAAGATTCAAACTAGGAGTTCAAGTACATTTGATTACTTGCAGCTGTCTCCACCTAGAAGACAGAGCAGGGCTGCAATAAGGACCGTAGTTTCTAAAAGGATACAATCAACTCCACCAAATTTTAGGTCAGTTTCCCCCATAGTTCCTACAACAACACAAGCAAATCTACCTTCAGCCGTTCCAATGGCAAGAAATTAGCCATTTGTTACTTTTGATGGGGGCAGCCCATAGAATTTAATAGTACATGATGTTATACCCATGGCAGCTTTGAAGAGTCTACCCTATTTCACAGGGGAGAATCAAACTACCCCTATTGAACACATTAGAGACGTGGCTTCTCTATGTGGAGTTCATCATATAACCCAAGAAAATGTTGCCATCAGGCTACTGGCTGCCTCTTTCAAGGACAAAGCATTGTAATGGTTTAGGAGTTTACCAGTGCAGACTATAGGAACCTGGGATGATCTAGGTGATAAATTAAATAAGCAATTTCAAGATAAATCAGATAACTTGTCACTGGTTGAACAGATGACTACAATAAAGAGAGCTCCCTAGGAACAAATGATGGATTTCAACTTCAGATTTTAGAAGACATGGGATAGAATTCCTGCCATGGTAAGGCCTCCAGCTGAATATGCTTTTCTGTATTTTTTGAAAGCCCTAAATAGTGATATTTCTATGATGATACAATCATTAGGAGGTACTAGTTTACCTGATGCATATGAAATAGCTATTAGAGCAGAGAATAGCCTAATTCAGGCCAGAAAAATAGCACCTAGACCACCAATGCCCATCTTCCCTGAGATTCAAGCTTTAATGCCCTTACCATTTCCATATTTTGCCCCTTTACCTACTACTGCAGCATTGCCAAGTACTACCATCTCTGAAATTGCTTCTTCTAGCTCATCTCAAGAGTTAAAAGATATTAAAAATAGTCAACAGAAAATAGAAAATATCCTACAAATCTTTGGGAATGAGTTGGTAAACATCAAAAAGCAGCAGTCCCAGAGCAGGTAGCCTTATCAGCCACAACCTCAAGGGAAAAATCAGCCTTATCAAGGGTAAAACCAACCATATCAGGCCAACAGTCTCCATATCAAAGCAATTACCAGGGTACTAGGCAGAATGTGAATCAGAGGCCTTTTCAACCCTACAATCTGGTGCCCATTAATACTGTTAAGGACCTTGTTCCTATTCAGAATAACCTTGTAGTTGAATATGAATGGTGTTTTCCATGCAATCAACCACACAATCAGGTAGCCTGCTCAAATGGAGTTATAAATCAGGCTCTGATGGTACAAAATGTCGTAGTCTCTCAGCCAAATACACCTCATGATGGGGCTATGCAACAACAAGAACAACCTCAAAATGATTCTGCCTTCATAAATTGGTAAGAAGGTGAATTCTGTGGTGTAAACAACAATAATACTCTAGGTGTAGCCAATACAAGAGCCAAGAAGAGGGGTTATGAGGTAGATCAAGCAATAAATAAAGAGAAAGGACATGCTAGTGCTTCTACTTCCCATGTTCCCCATATTTTACAAAGAAACACTTTAGCAATAGCAAGGGTAATGCCTTATTTACAGGTTGATACTGTTGCTACAAAGTTACAACAAAAGGTAAGTGTCACTCCACCTTTCAATATTATTGAAAATATGAAGAAGATGAATGTGACAATGTCTATGTGGGATTCTTTAGCCATCCTAGGCCAAAAAGACATATTGCAATCTGCCTTGTCTGATTTGAAGATGCCCAGTGATGCAACTGTTGACCCAAATAGGATTGTCCTTACCAATTCATCCCAGGATAACATCAAATAGCCAAACAAAAATGCCAAACCACTCCCATTTTATGTGTCATTGATAATTGGAGACAAGTTAGTACATAACTGTATGGTGGATAGTGGTGCAAGTAGTTCTGTGATGCCAAAACAAATTACAGACCAATTAGGATTGAAGTACCAACCCCTTGAGAAAGGTGTGCTTCAGTTAGATGGCACCGCTGTTAATACTGTGGGTGTGATCAAAGACCTAAGTATCACTCTGCACATTTGCCCAAATATTTCCATTTCCCAGGAGGTGTTCATCATAGATTTGCCTCCTTATTTTGCCATGTGTTTGTCAAGAGAATTCATAGCCAAAATAGGAGGATATTTATCCTCAGACTGGTCCCACATGTTTTTCAGGACCAAATATGGCACAAAAGTAACCCTAAAATCTGAGTTGCTTTCAAATCATCACATAGAACCTTATACACTAAGTGTTGTTAATGCAAATTGCATTATTTCTGACGATCCTGAGCTTGTAGTTGCTCAAGAGCTACAATCTGAAAGTATACTAGAGGTGATGTTAAATGAGTGGGCCCTAGAAAATGTTGTTGATGATCCTGAGGGACACATCCAAGAAACTGGTATGGGGATTTACATACTACATGAGCCTGAAACAACAACTCCAAATCTGGTAAAGGATACAGAACAACAGACAGAGTAGCAAAATGAAGTATGGAAAATGTACTTTGATGGCTCAAGGAATAGGAATGGATCTGGAGGTGGTGCAATGCTTGTATCCCCACAAGGTGAAAAATATTATTCTTCTTTCCATTTTGCCTTCTCATGTACAAATAACACTACTGAGTATGAGGGCTTGATCCAAGGTTTGCAGTGGGCCAGAAAGAGGAAAATTGGCTGTTTGCAGGTATATGGTGACAGTGAACTCATTGTCAATCAGGTGAGAGGCATGCATGTTACAAAAAATGATGTTTTGAAATGCTACAAGCATAGGGTATGGGACATGATTGAAGAGTTTGATGCTTTCAATCTGATCTCTACTCAAAGAAATCAGAAATCCCATGCTGATAGGTTAGCTACAATTGGGGCCCAATTTGATATCCCCAGTGATATTCAAAGAGAGAAGGTGCAACCCCATGTAAAAATAGTGGACAGGCCCTCTATACCTAACAATAATATTTATTGGCAGCTTTTTGAGAGTGATGAACAAATCCTGCGTTTCCTATTAGAGAAGGATGAGTTTTCCATGATGAATCAGGATAAACTCAAACAACAATATGGCAATGATCAAATTGTTCAGTTGAGAACAAACAAGCTGCCCAAGGGATTGGTAACCTTGGAATCTATTTTTGGTATTGATGACCAGCTAAAGAAGAGTGAAACTGGCATGCAGATAAAAGTGGAATATTATGAGGAGCTAGAAATTTTCAAGGGTAAGCTTCTCAAAATAGGTAAAATTTGTTCCCCTGAAGATAGGAAATCCTTCATTGCTCTTTGTCAGGAATTTGAAGATGAGTTTGCTTGGGATTATTCAGACCTAAAAGGGTTTGACCCTCATATTGCTCAGCATACCATAGAGTTAGAACTAGGTACTAAACCTGTGAGGTAGAAACAAAGACCCCTGAATCTGAAGCTAGAGCCCCTGATGATTAAAGAATTGACCAAGCTGATCGAGGGAAAGATCATTTTTCTGATCAAGCATACTTGTTGGGTCTCCAACCTTGTCCCTGTGAGAAAAAAAATGGGGAGATTAGATTGTGTGTTGACTTCAGAGACCTAAATAGAGCCTCCCTAAAAGAACACTACCCACTGCCCTCAATGGAGCAAATTTTGCAGGTAGTGGCTGGTTCGAAAAGATTCTCCTTGCTTGACGGATATTCTAGCTATAATCAAGTGTTGGTCAAGGAGGTAGATCAATTTAAAACTATTTTCACCACCAAATGGGGCACCATGGCCTACAAAAGGATGCCTTTTGGTCTGTCAAATGCTGGCTCAACTTTTCAGAGAGCTATGGACATGGCTTTTAGGGGTTTGCTGTATAAATTGGTGCTTGTATATTTAGACGACATCACAATTTTTTCTAAGAATGCATCTAAGCATTTATCCCACCTGAGACAAGTATTCAAGAGATGCAAGGAGTTCAGGATATCTCTCAATCCCAAGAAATGTATTTTTACTATGCATGAGGGCAAGTTGTTAGGGCATGTTGTGTCGAAGGATGGCATTACCATTGACCCTGAAAGAGTAAAGGCTATTTTGGAGTTGCCTTTACCCAGCCATAAGAAGAGACTACAAAGTTTTATTGGCAAAATTAATTTTCTGTGAAGATTTATTCCCAATATTGCTAATCTATTGAAGCCTCCGACGTCTATGTTGAAGAAGAGCACAGTTTTCGGTTGGACAAAGGAGGCCAAACTTAGCTTCGAGTCCATAAAGGAGGCATTGTCGGCTGCACCAACTCTGGTAAATCCTGACTTCTCCAAAGATTTTATCTTGTATGCTTATGGCGACCTAGATACAATCTCTGTGATTCTGGTATAGCAATAGAGTGACGGCTTTGAACAGCTAATCACTTTCTTTAGCCAGGGCCTAGAGGAGTATGACTAGAGGTATAGCTTCGTCGAAAAACATGTCCTTGTAGTGGTAAGGAGCCTCAAGAAGTTTCAGCATCTGGTTTCTAATAACAAGATACATTTGATGGTTGCTCATCCTAGCATTAAAGAGTTCCTGTTAGGTAAAGATGTAAATGAGAAAAAGGCTGGTTGGATCACCAAGGTCATGGAATATGACATGGAGATTAAGATAACCAAGCTTGTCAGAGGTAGAGGACTTAGTGAGTAGCTTGCTACCAATCCTGAGAATGAAATAGGAAAAGAGGAGGACGTGCTTCTGACCATTGAAGATGCACATCAACAGGATACAGAGGCAGTGGGCACAAGTTGGGTTAATAATATGACTCAATTTTTGTAAACTAGCAAATGTCTAGTAGGTTTGGATAGAACCAAGAGAAGGTATTTCAGACTGCAGTCTATTCCATATGTTTTAATAAATGGCATCCTTTTCAAAAAGGATTTTAATGGTGTATCGTTAAGATGCATTGATAATGATCAGACTGACAAGGTGCTACATGAGTTTCATGATGGAACAGCAGGGGGTCATTTTGCCCCAAAGACTACTACTTGGAAAATAATGAGAGCTAGATATTACTAGCCCAACTTATTCAAAGATGCCCATGCATGTGCTAGAAAATGTGTAAAATGTGCCATATTTGTAAGCAAGGAAAGGCTGCCAGGTTTACCTCTATAGCCAATTCAAGTAGAACAGCCCTTCCTGAGATGGGGCATTGACTTTGTAGGTCCCATTAATCCACCATCAAGTGTAGGCCACAGGTGGATACTTATAGCTATAAACTATTTCACAAGGTGGACTAAAGCAATGGCTCTGAAGGAATCAAATGAAAATACTATTTTGAATTTTTACCAAGATTTGATATCTAGATTTGGGGTGCCCGAGTCAATTATCTCAAATAATGCTTTAGCCTTTGTTGGATTAAAGATAACTGACTGGGCTGTTAAAAATGGGATCTATCTAAATACTTCATCAAATTATTACCCACAGGGTAATGGTTTGGCTGAATCTACAAATAAGAGCCTCATAAGGATTGTTAAAAGATCAATGGAGGACAACCAGAGGACCTGGCACACTAGTCTGAAATATGCCTTATGGGAAGATAGAATAACTCCCAAGAGGTCTATTGGGAATTCCCCATATATGTTAGTTTATGGGAAAGAGGCAAGATCGCCTGTATCTATGGAGTTGCCAGCACTTGATATCATGAATCAGCTGGAGATGTTTGAAGAGGAGGATCCCATGGCTATCAGATATGCCCAGCTTATAGAGCTAGAAGAAATCAGAGATAGGGCTATGAAAACCATGGAGTATCATCAGCTTCGGACCAAAAGAAATTTTGATCAGAGGGACACTCCCAAAATCTCTAGGGAGGGTGATATGGTGCTCAAATGGGATGAGTTGAAAAGTAGACTAGGAAAGCACTCCAAGTTTGACAACATGTGGAGTGACCCATTTCTCATTACTGAATGTAAGGCGCACAATGCATTTCAGTTATCAAGCATGGATGGACAAAATTTGCCTATCCCAGTCAATGGGATACACCTAAAGAGGTGTTTTGAGGTATGAGTGCCATGTAAATTAGTAGATTACATTTCTTGTTTTCAATAAGTGCTGCTGCACAATAGTTTAGATCCTTTTTGTTTGTTTTCCCTAAGTGCTGTCTAGCACAGTTGGAGGGGTTGCCTTCAACATTTTTTGTCTTGATTTGGTCTTCCAGATGTCCTTCACTGCTAATATGCTGAGTTACTAAAGTCAGAATTGTTTGCCAAGTTATTTTATTAGCCTCTATATGACACCATGCCCAGTGGATGCTTAAGGCCGCTGATCTAATTTCTTAGTAGGCAAACATCCCATAGAAGTCACCAAATTGTTAACCTATTTTTTCCTCTGTCCAGAGCCAAACAATTCACCTTGCATTTTCCTTGAAAATCCTTTAGAAATTTCCCTACAGGCTTAAATCCTTCAAATATTTATGCTGTGCCTTGTTAAAAAATCCCAAAAAATCTCACCTTGAGAATATTTGCAAAAAACCCAGAAAAACCCAGAAATCTTTTAACTTCAAGTATTTTCTATCACTGGGATTTCTCATTTTCATAACTTGTATTTGTATGCATTCTTGAATGTACATTCGCATATACATTCACCTTTGTACATACAAGGGAGTATGCAAAGGGTAATATAAGGTTTTGCTTGTATATCGCCAATGTATGTTTGATATACAATGGAAACATACAAGGCAGAACATACATCGGCTAGAGTTCACATGCATTTGCTATAGTGGAAGGTTCATCGACCAGATCAGCCTCATCGGCAGCCAAGTTTAAAGTCTCCCCAATGGCCGATGTATATGCAAAGATCCTTGTATGTTTGGACATACAAGGTCGACATACAAAGCAGAATGTGCATCAGTCAATGTGTAAAGGAACAAAATGCATCTGCAACAGTGTCTTTGTATATGGCATTGTATGTTTTCACATACAAGGCCAATATACAAAATGTCAGCTATACAAGCTGCAAGTAGAAGCAAGATATAAAAGGTGGGGTCCACTGATTACATGTATATGCATTTGTATGATTGTACATTCAAGGGCCACATACAAACAAAAGATGCATTGGCAATTGTACATACAAGAAGAAACAAGTTAAAGGCAACGGCAGTTGCATGTATATCGCCATTATATATTCGCACATACAATGCCATATACCAAGACAAATATATAAAGCGGAGCCGACTGTAAAGTCAAATTCGCCAAATTCAAAGTTCAGGTTCACGACTTGTATGTATGTTGCGCTTGTATGTGTAGATATACAAGGGGAACATACAAGCGGCAGATGCAAGGGAGGACATACAAGGTGGAACCCAAGCATTGGATGTATGTCGCCATTGTATATACAATGCGATATACAAAGGAAACATGCATTCGCCACATACAAAGGAAATACAACTGGTGGGTTCACTGAAGGCAAGTGATTGTCTGCATATCTTGTGCTTGTATGTTTGCTTGTATGTTTTCACAGACAAGGGCCAGATGCAAGTCAACATACAACTGGTGGGGCCCACACATAGAAAGGTGATTGTATGCATCTACAAGTCACAAATTCAAAAGAACATGCACATGTGCAGATGCAAGTTTTCACATGTATGTTTGCTTTTTATATTCGCCACATACAAAGGTCATATACAATGCGACATACAAAGGGGTCGATGCATGTTTGTACGAACAGGTTTTTTGTATGTATATTTCGCTTTGTATGTTTTCACATAAAAGCTGATATACAAGGGGTAACATACAAGAATGTATATCGGCCAAATAGGATGCCATTTTTCAGCGATGAGTTCAAGATGAGGCCAGCGACCGATCAGGTGATGCCATGTGGTAGGGGGCGGCAAATGCAAACATGCAAAGATAGATTCAAATGTAGTTTTCAAAGGCCATTTAGGCGCCGAAACCAAAGGGATATACAAGCGATTTTCGTACATCGGCGGCTCGATTGGAGGACATTTTGCAACCCGATACATACAGGTGCTTTGTACATGCAAAGGCAGTTTCAGAGGCTGATTCAGATAGCGATATATACACATATGCAAAGCGATATATACAGGTAGTTGACCAAAACTTTGACCACCTGTATCTCCTCCATTCTAGTGAATTTCCACATGCTGTAAAAGGCAAAGATGCATATTTTTGTCCCCTCTTTGATTTGGCAGGGTTTTCAGGGGTTTTTGTCACCTTTCAAATTTCAAATCTGGATTTGCATGTTTTGGACGAGTGGATGTTTCAGCGACCATTTTGAGCAGATGTAGATATTTCTTGCATTCAGTGCTGCACAAAGATGAAGCAGCTCACATTAATGACCGGAGATATCTCTTAAGCCGCGATGTTTTAGATATTTTGTGTATTCATGGTTGAGGATAACCATTGAAGCTACACGCATTCAATGACCAAATATCTTCCATCGATTCATAGGTGCAGATCGATGATGCAGTAGCTTGCATTAAAGACTTAAAATATCTTCCATTTGCCCAAGTTCCAGATCTTCTGTACCATAACTTCTTACATGTGGATAGTCATTAAAATGTAGATATTTTTTGTTACAGCTGATAGAGCGATTTTTTTTTTAACCGACTTAGGGTTTTTTTTTTGGAATGCTATATATATGCATTCATAAGTTGTAAATAAGGTTAGAAATTTTTTGAGCATTAAGGCTTTTCTATTTCCAAACAGAGCTTTCTGCTACTATAACTTTTCCTTCCCATTAAATATATGCAAGTTATGTTGCCTTTTGGACTGAGTTTTAGTTTAGTGTGAATCTGCATATGCTTGCCTGTGAACGTATTGTTCCTGTCAATCATCTTGTTTCTCACCTTTGCTAGGATCAATTGAATCTATGTATGTCTGCTTGCTATATTTGGTTATGTTGTGCATTTTCTCAGTACTGTGAGGGTTCTTTTATTAAACTTGGTGAATCACCCTTTGTTTTAAAGCTTTTAGTTTCATCCTTCATTTTGAAGCATTCCTTCTCCCTTTTCCTCTTAAGATTTAGTAGTTTTAGGTGATAACCAGTTAAGGAAGATGGCCTTCTCTAAAGGTCTGATCTTAGTTAGCAAAGTCCCACACTTAGAGATCATTCCCATGTTACTCCAGATTGCTGAAGTTTGACAACTGCAGCAGAGGGTGCAAATCTGGGAGATAATAGTTTTTATGGACTATTTTATGTTCATGAGTCCTAGATTAGTATTTTGATGTCTTAGAGGGTCCATTGGGATCATTTCTAATGGTTTAGGTTAGGTGAATAGTCTTAGAGATTCAAATAGCACACTTTCCTGCCAAAATGCAATTTGAATTTACTAATTGATTTTTGGCTTGTGTAGAGTTGGGGGTTGATCCTTAAGCATGGAATTAGGTCAATTATGTCAAATAAAGTCTTGTTGGATCATGTAAAGTCACTTTCCAATGTTAGGAAGTCTCTTTTCAATGTTAGGTTATGGTATAGGGTAATAATTTCAAGTTTTATGACAATATAGTTAGGTTTTGTGGAAAAAAAGACTCACATAATCGATTTGTAACCATTCTTTATGATTATTAATGCTGAAGCAATGAGAAAGGAGGCTCCAAGAATCTAAAGGAGGATTTTTTGATGAAATACCCTATTTTTCTAGCTCTTTTTGACAATTTTTATTGATTTACAAGAAAATAGTACCTTTGTATGGACATGTATGGTACAATACAGGTGTGGGAATGTGTGGAAAGATAGACCATATTGTTACAAAGCTAATACATTTATTTGATGATGGTTTTTAGGTGTTTTTGTGCAAAGAAAACCCTATTTTCATATATTTTTTACTATTTTTTCTGAAATACAACATGAAAACTCTGTTGTACGGTCCTGTATAGAGTAGGTATAGCCTAAAAGTGCATTAAGTTTGAAGAACAATGAGTTACAGGTCAAATGTAATTGGTTTGGTTTTATTTCAAGTTGTTTTGACCAGGTTATGGAAAAAATACCACTAGCAACCCTATTTCTAACCTAGGGTTTTCAGCAGTAGAAAAAATTCATAACTTTTGATTCCACCTTTGAAAATTCATGAAATTTCTTGTGCCACTTCATTAGGTTATTTTCTAGGTTTTCACCAAGTTTTAGCTCCTAAATCACTCATATGTGAGAGATATTCATGACTGAGTGCTAAAAAAACCTGTCAAAACTGTCAAGAAACTCTAGTTTATTGAGGGTTTGTTCAAAAGTTGTTTTGCTAAGTTTGCGACTAAAAATTTAGGGTTTGTTGAGACCCATAGGATTGGTTGAAGGCTTAAGAAGCCATAAAGGTCACCAAAGAAGTGGTTTTGTTATGCGAAGTGTTTAAGAGGGTCAAAATGAGGGTTTAAGCCTAGGAAAGAAGGCTTACAAAATAGGTTATCATTTGTAACCCTTGAAGAGTCAGTGAAAAATTGTTGAAGGTTGAAGAAGTACATTGTACTCAATCTTTATCATGCATCAATTTTCCAATGTGATTTCAACCTGTGCTAAATTGACAGGCTTGGAACAAGGCATGGATGTTCATAAAGGCATAGTTGTAGGTTGTTAGGAGCTTGATGTCACCATGGTGATTTCCATGGTCAATATGTATGCAAAATGTGAGAGTTTAGAGGATGCTCTTAAAGTATCTAACCAAATGTTACATTACAATGCAGTGTTCACAGGATATGCATGAAAGGGGCTTGTGTATGAGGCACTGGGGTTATTTTGGGATATGCCTAAACGAGACATGGAATTTTGGACATACATCATTGATGGGCTTGTGCAAAATGGATGGGTTGAAGAGGCTTTGGTGCTTTTTAGTGTAATGCCTGAACGAGATGTGGTTTCCTAGAGAATGATGATTGCAGGATTAGCATATAGCATATGAAACTTATAGGCTTTGGAGCTTTATAGAGAAATGCAACAGTAGACACTTATTATTGGACAACGTAGGATTTGATAGGAGATATTTAAAGCATATGAAGAGGTAAGGGAAGAGCCACTCAAAGATCAAGTGAAGGTATATCCTAATGGAGGCGAAGATGGAGATTCAATGTGGAGGTAAGGGAAATAACCTTAACAATTAGATTGTCTAACTTGATTTGTATATTTCTATTTTCATGGTGGTAGTCAAGGGCAATGAATCTCTTACACATGTAAAACTCTTTAGTCATGTAGTCATTTGGTTGTAAACTCATTGTCATTCTTTGTTGTGAAAAATTGGTACTTTAAGAAGTTGATTAGAAATTATTTTTATATTAATTACTATGAATAAGAAAGAGATGACTTTAAGAAGTTAATCAATGTTTATTTTACTTTATTTTTAATGAAACGGAACATGTAATTAAAAGGATATATAATATATAAGATAAGACAAAACGTGCAAGTGTATACAATGTCTTCCTTTAATCATTGTCATGTTGTTTTTAAACATTCTCAAAGTGAAGTATTCACCCTATGAATATGTCAAATTAAGTATACAAAATATATCTCGATTAAAATGTTGTCTTCTTGCAACATAATATATATTATTTTATAATATTTTGATACACAAATATAAATTTATTTAAAATATTTACAAATATAACTATAAATAATCTTGTGTTTGTTTTGAACAATTTAAAAAAAAATCAATTTAGAAACTTACATTTACATTCAAATTTTGTTACAGAAATATATAATAATTTAGAATACCTTTAAAGATAATTTCGCTCAGAGCATTGCAAATCATCCGCACGCATTCGCTCAAAGCATTGCAAATCATTGCATTTTCCGAGTGCTTCACGTACTACAGATACCTACAACACGTTTCTTTAATATTTGACTGTTAATTTTAAATGTAGCTTGGACAGGTGTTCTAGTCTCGGGTGGTGATTATGAGGCTGGAAACACAGCCAGATTATTTTTCTCTATACCTTGAAAATTGATTTCTCGAGAGACTTCTAGATATTAGGGTTTGTTAGAGTCTAATTAATCCTAGCCATTGATTTAGATTAAATCATGGCGATTGGTTTTCAATGAGGGGATTATAAAAGAGGATCAATGGGCATCTGGAGAACACAGATCTGAGAAGTATTTGCAGTGATAGCAAATAAATAAATTTACAGCAATAGCAAATTGATTTGCAGTGAGAGCAAAGGGCGCAGTGATAGCGTTGGAGAGCAGTGGAATTGCCGAAGAAGGAAAATATTGCCGGAGCAATTTCAGCAGGAACAATTGAGGGAAGAGAATTTATAGGAAAGAAATTTCCAGAGCTCTGCCAATAAGAGGCAAGCAGTTTTGTATCTCTTGATTTTCTGTAGTTGAATAGAATTCTTATCTGCTGACTGGTTTTCCCTTCGGGGTTTTTCCAGGGACAATTTGTCCAAAATATTGTGTTGATTTTATTTTTCTGTCTCCGTGATTTTTCCGTGAAATTGTAGTTGTGCTATTAATTAATATTTGCTGTAAATTAATTATTTTTTTCGGCAGCCAAATAATCTTATAAGATAGGAAATTAATAATCGGTAGCTGCAATAGATTTTTCACATGGTATCAAAGCAGATCTGAGGGCAAAACAGGCACAGGGAGAAAGGAAAAATAATAAATAAAAAATCTAGGGTTTATAAAACCTAGTTTGACCTCTTCAAATTATTATTTTCTTTTGAGATGGCCTCAACAGGTTTAAGAGATTAGGACAGATTGGATGGAGCCTCAAATTTTGGTGTTTGGAAAGCTAGAATTTCTTTATTGCTGGAAGAGAATGTTATCAAGGATTATGTGACTACTGTTGTACCTGTACCTACAGATGCAACACAACTCTTAGCATATAAGAAGGAAGATGCCAAGGCAAGGAGGCTGATTCTTGACGGTGTTAAGGATCATATTGTTTCGCATATTGCAGAGTTAGATACAACAAAGACAATGTGGGACGCCATTATGAATCTGTACCAGAATGCTACCCTTAATTGAAAGTTGATTCTCAGAGAAAAGTTAAGGAATACCCAGATGAATAAGGGAGAAGACGTCACAAGTTACCTCACCAGACTTAGACTTGTCAAGGATGAATTGGCAGCTGTTGGAGACAAACCAAAGGATGATGAGCTAGTATGAATAGCCCTGAATGGATTTACTAAGCAGTGGGATGTCTTTGTTCAAGTTATTAATGGACGAGACACCTTATCGAGTTGGGATCGACTATGGAGTGACTTCACTCAGGAGGAGCTTAGACTAAGTCTTGTCAATGGAACCAACAGTAATAGTCAGAAAAGTGAGGTGGAACAGGAAAATGTTGCCCTAGCAGGAAAAGGGAAAGCGAAGAAGGGGTCTGGCAAAGGATCAAATCCAGAAAGTGAGAAGAAGAAGGACTTATCTAAGATCAAATGCTATGGCTGTCACGAGTTCGGCCACTATGTCAGTGATTGCCCACAAAGGAAGAAAAATGAAAAGAAAGGCAAAAAGCAGACGGCAACTTCAGCAAGTGTAGATGAGCTTTCTAGTAGAATGGAGGATGAGTTTGCACTCATAGCTTGCCTAACTAGCTCAACCTCACAGGGTGTTTGGTATATAGACAGTGGGGCATCATTTCATATGACAGGAGTTAGGAAGTACTTCTCCAGCTACAAGGAGGAGGACATCAGATTCCAGATTCAGATGGGGAACAAGTCCAAGTGTAATCCAGTTGGGAGAGGGACTGTTCTATTTCAGAGGGAGAATGGCAAGCCTATTTCCATTCATGATGTGTTGTATGTGCCAGGCTTGGGCATGAATCTAATTTCTGTATCTGTCCTTTAGGATAAAGGCTACAATGTACTCTTTAGAGGGGCGCATGTTTTAATCAAGCATAAGGATTGGAAATCACCTATAGCTATTGGAGTTAGGAGCGGCCAACTTTATAGGTTGCAGTTTGATACTCCTAAGGCACTAGTGAGCAGCAGTAATCCTAGAGATCAAGGAGAGCTATGGCATAGGAGGATGGGCCATATACATCATGGAGCACTTAAATTGCTTCGTGAGACAGTGACAGGTGTTCTAGACGTGAGCATAGAGCATGATGATGTATGTAAGGGATGTGTATTGGGGAAGTTTGTGAAAGCAGCTTTTCTAAGGAGTGACACCAGATCTAAGGGGGTTCTTGATCTAGTACATTTAGATATATGTGGAGCAATTTCAACAAAGTCTCTCAGAGGATATGAGTACTTTGTTACTTTTATTGATGATTTCTCTAGGAAGACCTGGATATACTTCTTGAAGACTAAGGATGAGGTCTTCAGTCACTTCTAGGAGTTCAAAGCTCTTGTGGAGAATTTGACAGGCAGGAAGGTAAAGGTTCTTCGGTCAGACAATGGAGGCGAGTACAAAGGGAAAGAGTTCCAGGAGTTCTATACCAGGGAAGGAATCAAGAGAGAGTGGACTATTCCTTACAACCCATAGCAGAATGGGGTTGCTGAGAGGAAGAATCGTTCTATATCGAAGGCAACAAGGGCTATGTTGTATGACCAAGATATGCCACGTTACTTATGGGTAGAGGCATGCAGTACAGCAGTATACATACAGAATAGGGTTCCACATAAGGTATTGGGGAAGATGACACAAGAGGAGGCATTCTTAGGGAAGAAGCCAGATGTCAGTCACTTCAGGATATTTGGGAGTTTGGCATTTTGTCACATTCCAGGGGCTACACGTTCCAAGTTAGATCAGACTGCAGAGAGAGGGTACTTTGTGGGGTACAGTGAGACCTCAAAGGCATATCGGATATTTATTCCAGGGACCAGGAGGATTATAGTCAGGCGTGATGTCAAATTCATGGAGGACAAGGCATATAGGAGGTCTAGAGATTTGCCAGCAGATGATCAGAATGAGTAGCCAACAGAAGCTCCAAGGATTGTTCAACCAGAACAGGGGCAACGAAGCACGAGTATAGTTACTAGTACAAGCATAGGCTCAGGTGCTGAGAGTTCGCAGAGTATGGAACAACAGATACAACAAATCCAAGAGATGCATCAAGAAGATATGGAGTTTGATATTTCATCCTCTATAGTTGATAAGAGGAACCGTGAGGTTCAACAGACACATAAGGATACTCAGGAGTTTGTGGGAGCTCCTAGGATGAGTAGTAGACAACGGAAACAACTAGCCAGGTATAATGACTATGTGGCATTGGTTAGTTAGTTGGTAGATAGCGAGCCTTCCAGCTATCAGGAGGCTGCACGGCAACAGGTGTGGCAAGATGCGATGGTTGAGGAATATACCTCAATAATGCAGAACGATGTGTGGGAGGTTGTGCCTAGACTGATAGATAGGGCAGTGGTTGGATCACGTTGGATCTATAAGATTAAGCATGGTGTAGATGGTAGCATCGAAAAATACAAGGCAAGGTTCGTGGCCAAGGGGTTCTCTCAAAAGGAGGGAATAGACTATGAGGAGACATTCGCTCCAGTGGCCAGGTATACTTCTATACGAGCCATAATCTCACTTGCAGTGCATATGGGATGGCAAATCCATCAAATAGATGTCAAGACAGCATTTCTTAATGGTGAATTGGAAGAGGAGGTATACATAAAACAACCAGAGGGCTTTGTAGTACACAACAGTGAAACCCACGTGTGCAGATTGAAGAAAACTTTGTATGGACTCAAGCAGGCTCCCAGGGCGTGGTATGAGCGCATTGATAGATACTTGCAAGGAATAGGCTTTGTGAAGAGTGAGGCAGATGCTAACCTCTACTACTTGATGGTTGGGGGTGAAGTTTTCATTCTTGTTCTATATGTGGACGACTTGTTTTTAACAGGTTCACTAGGGCTCATAGAGGAGTGCAAGAGGGACCTTGCAGCAGAGTTTGAGATGAAGGATTTGGGGCTTATGCACTACTTTCTAGGCATGGAAGTGTGGCAGATAGATGGAGAGATTTTCCTTGGACAAGGGAAATACTACATTGAAATCTTGAAGAGGTTTGAGATGCAAGATTGCAGAGCCATGTCTACACCTATGATCATGAATTGGAAGAAGGTAGACGCATCCAAGGAAAAGGATGTAGACCCCACCTTATATAGGATGTTGATTGGATCTCTCATGTATTTGGTCAACACTAGGCCAGATATATCCTTTGTAGTAAACTCTCTTAGTCAGTTCATGGTTGAGCCGAAGAGAGTGCATTGGATAGCGGCAAAGCATGTGTTGCGGTATTTACATGGTACAATCGAGTATGGGATTAGATATGCTCGAGGTGATGGTATCAAGTTGATAGGCTATACTGATGCAGATTGGGCAGGTAGTACAGTGAACAGGAAAAGCACTTCAGGGTGCTGCTTTAGTTTGGGATCAGGAGTTGTCTCTTGGTACAACAGGAAGCAAAAGTCCATGGCTCTGAGTTCTACATAAGCAGAATACATAGCAGCTAGCATGGCAACATGTGAGGCTATATGGCTTCAGAAGTTGCTGGTAGCCTTGTTTGGTCAGAGGGTTGAGACTACCGTGATACACTGTGATAATCAGAGTTGCATCAGATTATCTGAGAATCCAGCGTTTCATGATAGGTCTAAGCATATAGACATCAGATATCATTTCATCAGGGATTGTGTACAGTGGAGGATTATTCAGCTACAGTATAGACCTACAGATCAGCAGGTAGCAGACATTTTAACAAAGGCATTGGGGAAGGCAAAATTCATCTTCTTCAAAGGTAAGTTGGGTGTTATGCAAAACACCTTCCTCGCTAAGAGGGAGTGTTAATTTTAAATGTAGCTTGGATAGGTGTTCTAGTCTCGGGTGGTGATTACGAGGCTGGAAACATAGCTAGATTATTTTTCTCTATACCTAGAAAATTGATTTCTCGAGAGACTTCTAGATAGTAGGGTTTGTTAGAGTCTAATTAATCCTAGCCATTGATTTAGATTAAATCATGGCCATTGGTTTTCAATGAGGGGATTATAAAAGAGGATCAATGGGCATCTGGAGAACACAGATCCGAGAAGTATTTGCAGCAATAGCAAATAAATAAATTTGCAGCAATAGCAAATTTATTTGCAGTGAGAGCAAAGGGCGCAGTGATAGCGTTGGAGAGTAGTGGAATTGCTGGAGAAGGAAAATATTGCCGGAGCAATTTCAGCAGGAACAATTGAGGGAAGAGAATTTACAGGAAAGAAATTTCCAGAGCTCTGCCAGTAAGAGGCAAGCAATTTTGTATCTCTTGATTTTCTGCAGTTGAATAGAATTCTTATCTGCTAACTAGTTTTCCCTTCAGGGTTTTTCCAGGAACAATTTGTCCAAAATATTGTGTTGATTTTATTTTTCTGTCTCCGTGATTTTTCTGTGAAATTGCAACTATGTTATTAATTAATATTTGTTGTAAATTAATTAATTTTTTCGACAGCCAAATAATCTTATAAGATAGGAAATTAATAATCAGTAGCTGCAATAGATTTTTCACATTGACAAGTGTTTATCCGTGACTGTTCATGAAAGCCGCTAAATAATTAATGCTGAATCTATCTTTCTATAAATGTAGCGGAGGATGAACGATAGGAGCATTGTGTTCGTGAAAGCTCTTTTGTAGTAAACAATGGCCTCCAGTTATATTTTAGTAGTTTTAGTTATGCCCCTCCTTGTGTTTGTTAGTGTCGGTGCTGATGAAGTAGTCTCGCCAGGTGAAAACCCTAGAGATGTTGCAGTGGATGCAATGACTGCTTGTCTCAGAGAAGCCAATAATTTTTCAAGTTATATTGTGAAGCTGAAGGAAGAAGAAAAGATGAAAAACCTAATGATTTGAAATGCTCTGAGCGAATGCATGCAGATGATGGAAGATGCAGTGTCTGAGCTTTATACTGCAATTTAGAAATTGAAAACGTTGTCTGATTCGGATATGGGCAAAACTGTATATGAGATTCAGATGTTGTTGTTTGAAGTGAACAGGAATCCGGAACAATGTATAGATGAGTTGGTGACTGCTGTATTATCCGATCTAGAAATCTGGTCGAAGCCAAATCCATCCCAAATTGTCACCATGGTCCAGGATAGATCTCAGAGCCTTGTCCAATCTGTGAGCAAAGCAAGTTCTGTTGTCGCCAAGCTTTTGCCCGGCGGGAATCCCTGAAATAAAAATACAATGGTATAATCTGAAGTTTTGGCTGATCATATATAGGTTTGGTTTGATTTTGTTTTGTCGTTCTTAAATGAGAATATTTTCATTTTATATATGAGGAGGCGAGCTGCATCTATGGCCACTAACCTGCATATATATGGAGGCTTCTTTTGGACTCCAAAGTAGTAGGGATTTTAGTTTTCCTATGAAAACAGGATTCTTTGTTTCTTTGGAGAAGGTTTTGTAATTATTTACATATTATATGCATATATTATAGACAGTGACATTGTACATTGCTTTTTATAGAATATTTTGATACCACTTTCGATGGAGTTAATTAAAGAGTCATTGGTCTGTTTTAATACCCTAAATGAAAAATTATTTAGAGGTGGTCACAAGGTAAAGGTAGGGTTTTTATGCTTTATAATTGGTTTCAGTCTTGCTTTCAATTTTTTTTAATTGGTGGTGATTAACCTGTAGTAAGATACTTCAGGATATTTCAATTTAACTTGCACACGGTTAAATCTTGAAGTATCTAACTACAATCATTATGGACTGTGGAAATTTGGTGCCTCTTGGTGATTAACCTATTAATTTAAACATATTAAATTTAAAATATTGAGATATTATAGACATCAAATTTTGGAAGTCCAAAGTATTAAGATGTGATATTAATTGTGTAGTGGTTTTTACATCAAGTTTTCCATCATACTCCATGATCCATAACTTTGAACAATAAAGAGGGTTTGAACACACTTGAAAATAAACCATTTTTGTTAATATAATTTAGTTATTTAATTATGAACTATTTTTACATTTTTTTAATCATGTGGAGAGGTGTAGTTATGTTGGGTGGATAGTAATAACTTGATTGTATTAACAAAAATTCCTTAATTTAATTTTGACACCCATTTATATGTCAAATAGATTTTAGAATTTAATTTTTTAATTCATTAGGTAAACTTCAAATTTACTTTTTGTCAAACCAACAAAATGGTTATTATTTATAGTTATAATATTAATAATAATATTAATTATATTATTAATATTTATTATAACACTTGATATATTATCTTAATTGATATTATAGTATTATAATATAGTATAATATTAATTGATATAATATTTGACTTAATTTTCTTCTTAGAATAAATATTTGTTGTATAGACAAATTGGATTCCAATAATGTTAAACAAAGAATTTTTTTAAAGCCAATATAAATATTATAATAATATTTATAGTATAATTTTAAAAAAAAAATATTTTAAATATTAATGAAATAGTATAATTAATTATTTATTGATAGTAACTAATGTTTATATTATAAATATGATAATAATATATTCTTATTATTACATTATTCTAATATTCTCATATTTTTGTATAGTATTATATTATATTTTTGTTTTTTATTATATTATTATATTATATTATATTTATGTTTATGTTTATTATTATATTATTATACAATATTATTATAATATTATAATATCAAGATAATATATGAAGAAGTGTTGATAATAGATATTAATAATATTATTAATATTATAACTATATAAATAATAATAATTTTGAACATTTGACAAAAAGTAATTTTGAAGTTTAGGTAATGAAGTAAAAAAATTTAGGCATGACTTAACTCGTGGGAGGTACCATTAGTGTTCATAATTTGTTTACTTGCCACATCCTCCCCTCAAACCGAATAAAATAATTATGTGTCTTGATTGGTTTACTGTTAATAGATTAATAACTAGATAAGCCTCAACAGATGAAATAGTACTAATAATAATACACATAATATTAGTTAGGTCATCTATTAATAAATATATATTAGTGATGTTATATTAAACAAGAGCTCCTAATAACTTTTTTTGTTTTTTCTTGCCAAATGAGTTTATGAAGTGATACAATGTTGTTATTATTTATAGAAGGTTAGATTAGGCATTGTGTATTATTATTGCACTTAAAATACACCTTAAATTATGCAACGTATAAATTATAATTTATTTAATATTCTTATTGCATAAACAAATCTTTGAAAAATTAAGGCTAAATTATTAAATAAATTAATATTAACTGTAGGGTTAGGGTTCTTCAATATTTAAATGCCACAAAGAAAATAAATATTTATTTTAATAACCTTTGTTTTAGATTTTTGCCATGGGAATTAGTTGCCCTAAAAAACTATAATAAGTTTTTTACTATGGGAATTAATTGTTGTAAAAAAATACAATAAGTTTTTGGTATAATTTAGATTAAATTATTGAAAATATTTCAATAAAAACTAATTATTATAACTAACAATTAATTAGGTAAGAAAAACTTTATTTTAGTTTAATGAAAGTAAACAAATATGCATGATTGATATACAAATTATTGATTAAATGATACATTATGGCCAAGTGATGTAATTATATAGTATGTGTTTTAGTTGTAATTATAGTTGTGTTTTAGTTTCAATTTTTAAATTTATTATGTAAACTTCAAATTTACTTTTTGTCAAACAAAGAAAATGGTTATTATTTATAGTTATAATATTAATTATATTATTAATATTTATTATAACACTTAAATATATTATTTTAATTGATATTATAGTATTATAATACAATATAATATTAATTAATAATATTTGACTTAATTTTCTTCTTTGAATAAATATTTGTTGTATAGAGAAATTGGATTCAAATAATGTTAAACAAATAGTTTTTTTAAAGCCAATATAAATATTATAACAAAATTGTAATATTTATAGTATACTTTATAAAAAAATTTAGTTGAAAAATTAATGAAATAGTATAATTAATTATTGATTGATAATAAACAATGTTTATATTATAAATATGATAATAATATATTTATATGATTACATTATTCTAATATTATAATATTTTTATATAGTATTATATTTTATTTTTAAAAAGCTAAGCCAATGACAAGATTGATTATTAATTTTTCAATAATATTTGTTAAAATATTTGCATATAGGCTTAGGAAAAATTTAATATTTGTTTAACATTTAAAAAAATACTCTCTTGTCACTGGTTATTCAAGAAATATTTGCATATAGATTTAGGAAAAATTTAATACTTATTTAACAGTTAAAAAAAACTCTTTTGTCATTCGTTTAAATTTTTTTTTTTAAAAGGGGTAAAAACTTTATTGAATCATAAAATCATTACAAAGTAGAAAGAAACACCCATAAGGGGCACAACCAAAAATAAGAATTAAGTAACACCCAAAAATCTCCTCATATCCTCCATAACCCAATCTTGAAGAACAGGGGCCAAATCACCAGGAAGATTGCCCCAATCATCCACATTCCAAGTTTCCATCTGCTTAGACGCCCACCTCACCAAACCATCTGCCACCTTATTCCACTCTCATGGCACATGACAAAAAGAAATAGAAACTAAAGAATTGCTCAAAGAAATAATTTGTTTGGCCACCACTGCAAGTTACTAGTTCACCTCCTCAAAATGTCTCTTATTCAGCATATCAATGACCACCTGAGAATATGATTCACAAATAATCTGCCTCTAGCCAAGGGCACAAGTACGCTCTAATGCTAGAAGAATAGCAAGAGCCTCCATGAGATTAATTGTACGCTGACCTTTATATATAGAGAAGAAAAAAATTACAACCCTCGAACTATCTCTGTCAATGCCACCAACTCCAGCATGGGTAGGATTACCTCTAGAAGATCCATCAATATTAATTTTTAGCTCCCCCATAGCAGGAGGACACCAACAACTAGTATGATAGACCCTCGCTCTCCCACACCTGTGTCAAACTGCCCTCAAATGTGTCTGTCCACCCCTAGAGAAACCCAGGGCTTTAACCACATCATAGTCACCATAAACAACAAGGACAAATAGATTGCACTTAGCAGCCAAAGTTTCCTATAGACCCCCCAGAATCCTTAACCAAAGCTAACCAACAAGTAGCTATTCTACGGTTGCGCTCCAACCAAATATGTTAAATTATCAAACTGGGGCCAATAATCCAAGCAATGAGGAGGAAAGAGGTCTTTACAGGGGGAGGCCCCAAACTCCTCCACAAATCCTCTAAAGAAGAAGCATGTCTACATGGTATATGCCAGAGATTCCACCAGAAATGCCAAATAACTTTCACAAAGGAACACTGAAAGAAGAGATGGGGGATGCACTCCTCATGCCCACCACATAGAACACACAAAGAGGGCCCCTAAAACCCACGTTTCTAAAGGTTCTCCCAAGTAAGGCACCTCCCTTGAACAACTAACCACGAGAAGAAGTTACACTTAGGCCAAGAAAACTTATTCCAAAAATGTTTCCACCATGAGACCTCTGAGGTCCCAAACATTTGCTTATCAAGAACTTGATAACCTGAGGAAATAGTAAATTTGCCTTTTGGATTAGGACCCCAAGCCAACACATCTCTCCTAGGAAGAGAAGTATAGACATGCCTCGATAGGATCCCAGCAAGCTCCTGATAATCCCCAACTGCCCCACTAGGAGGTGACTCCTACGGAACCTTCCATCTATACACACTCACTTGTCCCAAATTATGAAGAGTTTTAAAATCAGCAACATGGCACCACCCAACATCAATAAAATGCCTACTCAATTTCTGTAGGTGGGGGTGGGTAGATAAAATGGGAGGATAACCATTCCAAGAATCATGCTAGAAGAAATCATCCTACCCGCCATTGCAAATCTAAAACAACCCCTGCTTGACCAACTTGGTGCCCCTTTTGAGGGTACTCCAAATCATATAACCCTTCCCCTCCAAACTGAAGCGGGCAACGTCCACACTCTCAACAGCACCCAGATACTTTGAAGTAAGATTTTTTGCCCAAGATTGATGTTGTTGCGAACACCACCACTAATACAGGTTAGTTGCTAAAGCTTGTCCATTCAAATCAGTTCTACGTAGACCTAGACCACCAGCCTACTTTGGCCTACAAATAGCTTCCCACTTAACCAAACTCCACTTCCTATGAAGGAGGTTTCCATACCAAAGGAACTACCGAGACATACTCTCAAAGTCTTTGATAAAGCTAGAAGGTGCAGAGAGAACAAAACATCTATATGGAGGAAGAGCCCACACCACTGCCTTTAGAAGAGTCATCCTACCCGTAGAAGAGAGCCACCTATTAGTCCAATGACTAACCAAAATTTTGAACTTATCCATAATCTCTTGCCAGAACAATTTAGGAAGCGAACGAATAGCAAGCAGAATACCAAGATACACAAAAGGGAGAGTGCCAATCTGGAAATGAAGGATACCAACAATTCTCCTCTAAATAGCTTCCAGAGTATGAAAGAAGTAATTAAAAGACTTCCCCTCATTAATTTTTTGACCTGACGCAGCCAAATAACAATTCAGAATCTTGCGCCAACTGGAAGCCTCCTCAACCTTGGCTCTACCCATCAGAGCCGTGTCATCAACAAACTACAAATGTGACTAAGGGGGAATATTATTTCTGAAACTCTAGCCCTGAATTAAACCACTCTCCACCTGGGATCATATAAACCTCCCCAAACCCTAGGCCAATAAGATGAATAGATAGGGGGCTAAAGGGTCCCCTTGTCTAAGCCCCCTAGAAGCACCAAACAACTTCATCCGCTCACCAATAATCAACACTGAAAAGGAAGGAGAAGTAACACATCTCTTCACCCACTCAATCCATTCACTAGCAAAACCAAACACTCCCAAAATCCTAAATAAGAAGGCCCATTTAACCCAATCATAAGCTTTAGCCATATCCAACTTACTAAACATAGCTTTCTCTTTAGAACGATCCATAGAATGAATCGTCTTGGCTGTAATGATGACACCATCCATAATCTACCTACCAGCCACAAAACCCCCTTGCTCTTTAGAAATTAACCTACTTAGCTAGGGTTTCAATTGCTTAGCAATCAACTTAGTAATAATCTTATAAACCACATTACATAAGGCAATAGGCCTAAAAAGATCTAGAGAATTAGCCCCATCCTTCTTTGGGATGAGAGAAATGAAGGTAGCATTCATGGATTTCAGCATTTGTTTATTCATTAAAGATTCCTGAATGACCTCCAACAAATCCAACTTAATTACTTCCCAATACTCCTAGTAGAACTCAACCGAGAAACCATCAGGCCTTGGAGCTTTTTCCTTTTTCATTTGGAACACAATAGTTTCAAGCTCTGACAAAGAAATAGGATGAAGCAAAGAAGCATTCATTTCACTGGTGACTAAGGGCGGAATACTATTCAAAATATCAACTTCATCCTCCTCTACAAGAAGGGAATCCTCGGATAGTAGAATAGAAAAGAAATGAATAGCCTCAGTAGAAATAGAAGTAGAGGAGGAGAGAATCTCCCCATTTGAAGACCTGAGAGAAGAAATGACATTACCTTGTCTCCTATCTTTTACTGAATTGTGGAAGAAAGAGGTATTCCTGTCTCCTGCATGAAGCAACTCGATTCAAGATTTTTGTTTCCAAAAAATTTACTCATGTAATTCCCATCCCTCAACTTCTTTCACAGCAACAGCTTCCAACAAACCCAAATCCTTAGTGAGGCCCTGATCACGAATTTGCCTAGTGATTGAGTCCAAATGAGCTTGAGCAGACTGTTTTACATGGAAAACATTACCAAAGTGTTGCCTATTCTATCGTTTCAACCTATATTTTACATATTCGAGCCTCTTGGAGAAGGAGTACATAGCAGTCCCATGTGACGGCTTTCCCAAATTCCACCAACTAGGAAGAAGATCATGGAGGGAGTCATCTCTTAACTACATGAGCTAAAACTTAAAAGACTGCTTTATACAACACTGGGGAAGCTCAGCAATAAGTTTGATTGGCCAATGATCAAAACCCTGCCCATCCAAAATCTCAGAGCTAGTCAACCACCTGTCCCCTAGCTAGAAACTAGACACCAAGAATCTATCCAAACGTTCAAAAATAATAGCATCCCCACATCTCCTATTATTCCAAGTAAAGACCCCACTAACAAGCTTGTTGTCAACCAAATTCAAGAGAGCCACATTAACCTACAAGAGATCAAAAAAAGGCTCCAAGTGAGCAATGCCTCCCCTCTTCTCTTCCAAAGAAACAATGGCATCGAAATCCCTGCCTAAAATCCATGGGAGATAAGGATCCAAAGTCCTCACATATTTGACAAAACCCCACAACTTTACCTTACCATGAAGGTCAACCAGAGCATAGATGTTAGAAAAGAGTATTCTCTCTCCATACTCAAGATGAGAAAGAACACAAGAAATCAAACCTCTGTAGGAGTACCACCAAATTGGCCTGACTCTACGTGGGTCCCATAAGCATGCAACCCCACTAGAGCTACCAAGAGCACAAACACATTGACACTGACCACAACTCCATATCTTCAAAGTCACACTCATCATACTATCAACTGATAACTTAGTTTCCTAAAGGAAAACTAGATCAAGAGAATGAATACGAACTAAATCCTGAATAGCCTTTTGTTTAGGGATGCTATTCATATCCCTCACATTCCAAGAGAGCACAATCATTGTTGGGGTTGGGAGAAGTGGGCATCAATAGTCCTCACCGAACCTAAATCAACCAATGTCTCACTAGCTATCTTTACCTTTTCCACGTCCTTTTTTCTACCAACCTTAAGAGGTTTCTTAGGAGCCCCTTTTTTGATGGTTTTTGGTTGCAAACCCAAGGCTAGGGAAGGAGCCTTACTTTTTCCTTAGCCTGGAGTACTCTACACTTCAGATAGAACACCACCAGAACTAGGAGAGCCACAAGAAGCCTCTGGCACCAAATCTAACACACCTTGAATAGGAGTCAGAGGAGCCAATTCAGTGTGCAGCTGAGTACCCTACTCACCAAGCTGATCTGAATTAGGAATCACATTAGGCTAATCCCCAAGAACAACCTCAATAAAAGATCCAACTGTTTTGTACAAGTTCACCTAAAAACCTTCCTATTGGACCAAATCCTCCAACATCTCAAATTGGTTTAAAGTTTCCTCCTCTTACCTATTCTTAAGGGATCTCTTGAGGCCTCGACCATGATTACGAGACTTAACCAGAATAAAACCTTCTTTATCAACCTCGCCTCCTTGCATGGGGGCTTTACCCTTGTCTACTTTCAAATTAGGCTGAGTAGGAGCATTACTTGAACCAGTTGCACCAGAAGCTCGAGGACACCTCCACTGAAGATGATCATATTCATCACATAGTCGACACCTAAAAGGTAATGTCTTATAATCTAATGGTTGAGTCTAGGAGCAACACCCAACAGTCATATCAACAGAGTCTAGAAGTGGCTGGCTCAAATCAATTTCAACACAAACCCTAGCATAATAAAAAAATCTCTTATTTAAAGTTTGCTGAGAAGGACCAATAGGTTTTCCCAGCAACAATGCAATCCACTCCAATATATCACTTCTCCAGCATTCAAGCAGTAGTCGAGGAAGACGAACTGAAATTGGGATTCTAGAAGGTAACTCCTCTACTGAGTTAAAGCCAGCATGCCATGGTTTGATGAAGAGACCCACTTGATTATAAAAATATGGGCCCCCTTCGAAGGCCCTATTCCAATCTAAGACACATGAAAAATCTACCATAAAGAAGTTATTTGCAGCCATCAAAATATCAAAATGTCCTTTTGGGTTCCATGTCTTGTGAATCCATGTATCAAGAAATGGGGGAGTAACCCTCATCCGCATGAACTTACAAATCAAAACATGATTACACTAGTAATTAATATCCTTAGCTACCAACTCTGATTGTATTACTAAAATCAGCTCCTCATGGGTCCTCTCCAAGCATCCATTCACCTTTGGCAATTTAAGGGAACCATTTTAGACCACGTCCGATCTAGAAGAAGACTAAATGGGAATACCGGCATCCTCCCCAGCCATGGAAGAAGCATGACCTACCATATCCAAAGGCACATTCGAAGCTATTTATACCAAACGAGTGAGAGCTCAAAATGCCCCCCACACCATGCTGAATCCAAAGTAATGGCTCTAAACAGGCACACCACCACAAGAGACAACACCTCAAAAGAAGAAAACCCCCCCAATGTGCAACAAACACAAACCAGAGGGCACACAATAAAAGAGAACCTAGAGTTGGAAACCCTTGAACCCTACACACCACCACCCACACCAAAGAATGCCTCATAGCCAGCTAAAACTAGAAAAAAAGAAGAAACAAAGAAGTAGACCTAGTCCCCTTGACCCCCTGCTGACATGCAAAACCCCTGCGCACAGAGAAAGCTCAAACCTGCAAACTAGGGCTCAAGTGCCCTAGCTTGCTCTCCCACACATGCTATCACCATCCCCCTCAAATGCCCCTTTTGAATAAATATAATTGCTATAGATTCCTTCATTGGTTTAATTTGGATAGAATAATTACTAGATAAAAAAAACTCATTGGTCAGTATGCCACTCCCTTTCCATAAACAAATATTACCACCATTATTATAATGGATGCATATTAATTGCCCGGGTAAAAGTTTCCTACTAATTAGATTAAAGAAAAATAAATTTTCAAATATGTTTTGTTATAATATTTGCATCTATACAATAGCAATAGCGAAATATTTTTTAAATAGAAAAACTATTTCAGTTCTCATTCGTTGCCAAAAGAATTATTAATAACTAGTTAAGAACATGCATCTAGTATAATTTCCTTTGTAGAAACTAACAAGAGGTGCAGAGCAGTGAAGTTTCTATCTAAATGTTCATGAATAGTCATTGTGTTTCCTTAGTTTTAGCAACAATGTTGATAATATAATAACTTTATAGTAATCTTGAAATTTGTTAATATATTAAAAGACAGTTTTGCATTGCAATTGTCACTCACTTTTTAATTATAAATTTATTTTGATAAAAAATGGATGGAAGTTTGGTGAACAAAACAATCAAGAGGCAATCAAAGTCCATCTCGTAAGAACCATGATTGTGGAAAATGCAATTGAGAAAAAATGCATTTTGATTGCCAACAGCACAGGCACTAATCAATGAGCTACCAGAACTCATATCAACTTCAAATCTACTCACATGTTTGAGATACAAACATTCTAGTTTCCTCTGTACACTCACATTTATAAAAGACATAAATATTTTCATGTAGGAGGGAAGAATGTATTAAGATTGAATGGAAGTGTGTAGAACTCCTCATTACAGCTATCCCCTTTGAATGTTTGAAATTTAAACCACCAAGGCATTCCTCTATCCTTCTTTGCTTTGTGAATTTGTAGTGTATTGTCTAGGAATACTGCAATTATTAGTGTAATTATTGGTGCTGAAGTGAAAACCATGTTTAGAAAATCATTGAAATACAATCAGACACAGACAAATTAAATTTGCATGATAAAACAGTACCATGGATTGAGATAACATACATTTTTTTTGAAAAATTAGGAGTAGCATGTCAAACTTACCCAGGTGGCCCCTGTATGAACAGGTCCATGAAAAGCATGGGGAACTTTAAGAGAAGATGAAAATTGGCCTTGCTCAGAAGTAGCCAACTTATCTTCTTGTGCTGTAGCAAATTCATTAAAGTACTGAGAAATGGATAGTCCAAGGGACAAAGAAACTCTAGTATTGAATAGGTTACACAGAGAGTTCATGTTTGTGAACTGTAAGAAGGAAAGACCAACTGTTGTTGGAATAGACACACAAACATAAACTATATTTAAAGGCCACAAAATATTTAAAATACAGTGCAAAGAACACTGTTGTAGCTAATGGGATTAAAAAGCATTGGCTTACCAACTGGCCCATATAGGACACAATACAATGCTGCAAAAAATGGGAAAGGTATTGATACAAAGAGGGCAAATTTTCCTCCATTAGCAAGCAGAAACAGTCACAAATGTGGTAGAAACAATAACACATGTGACCCTATGCAAGTCATATGAAAAAATTAAAACTACTTCTAGGGCTTCCTCACCCTATCCCTAAACAAAAGAATCCCTGCCCTAAGATTGAAAAGAATATCATGAACCCTGTGGAAATCTGCACCACATGGCGTCTATCGACTTGAGTTATGCCAAGAAGTCCAACATTCTCACTAAAATAAGACGGCATGGTCCCAGGCTGTAAATTTTGATTGCCAGTCATAAGCCCTAGAAAAAATAATAGGTTCTAGAGTTTAACTAGAATTGCAACTATGCCTAGATTAATAAATGAAGGGGTTATCCTTTTTACACTTAAACTATGGTGCAGAAGCATCTGAGCTCACAAGCAATATTAAAAATATATTTTATTTCTTTTACCCTTTTGTTTGTCTTGTAGATTTCTAATCAACATCATACACAAAATTTGGGGAAATAAAACAAATGTTCTCCAACACTCCAAGGAAAAGACAAGGCAAGTTGCATATGGACAAATTCCTAGTCACCTACATGCTATACGACAAAGATTGGACAATGAAGAGTTTTCACGCACCCAAGTCATGAAAGAAAGTAATAAAAGAATCCCAAGAGTCACCTTTCTCCAAGATGGACGCCACTAAGAAAGAAGAGGAATACCAAGAGTCATTGGAGCCCAAAATGAGGAAGATGAAACTATACAAAGGAGATCTTATAAATAGATTGAAATTTGGCTCCAAAGAGGTATTAAAAAAGAAGAGAAGAGCCCAATTTATTTCTGATTTTTGCAGGTCATCAAGAGGACCTCCATAGGTGATATTGAAGAGAATTCTCTAAGGGAAATAGATTCATTTTGATGAGGCAAAGAAAGTGAACGTCCATGGTGATTTGCTAGATGAAAATTTTATGAATTTGTTAGCTTGTGGAGGTGGACAGTTGGAAAGTTTGTTGGGGATATTTCATAGTTGGATTTGTGGAGGTTATGTAGGTGTGTTTCTACCTTGATTTGCTGCATAAAAAATTTGGGTTGAATCAAAGAGACAAGTAACAATCCTTAAGGGCTGAAATTTATCAAAGCTAATTTTCATCTAAGAGAAGAGTAAAACAACAATATTAAGGTTAAAATTTAACAAGGTTATGTTGGCATATACAATTTGTTTCAATCTTTGAAGTTTTGAGTGCATGATTATAACAGTTTGAAGGCATGAAAATTGTTGTTATCACAATGCACATGAGAGAAGTTGATTGAGCTACATGATGGGACAATCCTTCATTGGATTCTCTTGTCTTATCTACATCAAATTGGTATCATAGCCACAAGATCTTGAGAGTGCAGAGTATGCACCAGGACCTGCAGGTGAAGAGTAGTGAAGAATGAAGTGGTGAAGCTGTGAGAGAGAGTTCATTCTATGGGAATCATGGTGGTTGTCCTCCAACTAAGCTGAAGCTAGGTAGAAGGTGTCTAGACTTCTTCTAGAATCTCATTGGGTAGAGGATAGTTGTGAGTGTCTAGTTGCAAGGAGTACTTGTGATTGCTAAGAGATTGATAGGCTTTGAAAAAGTTTGTGTGAATAGTTGTGTGTAGGTGAGTTGCATGTGATTGTAGATTGTGATGAGCATGATGTAAGTTGTCAAAGATTGCAGCATTGAGAGAGATGGGGATTTATGTAAGAAGGCTCGTGATATGGGAAGGATGGAGCAAGTACCTTGATTGAACTTGAATCCATTGTTTCCGCACTATCCTCAAGGGGACTTGATTTCATTTTCCGTGGGGAGTATGGTGCAGCAGCATACGGGCTCACAAGCAATATTAAAAATATATTTTATTTCTTTTATCCTTTTGTTTGTCTTGCAGATTTCTAATAAACATCATACACAAAATTTAGGGAAATAAAACAAATATTCTCCAACACTCCAAGGAAAAGACAAGGCAAGTTGCATATGGATAAATTCCTAGTCACCTAAATGCTAGAAGACAAAGGTTGGACAATGAAGAGTTTTCAAGCACCCAAGTCATGAAAGAAAGTAATAAAAGAATCCAAAGACTCACCTTTCTCCAAGATGGACGCCACCAAGCAAGAAGAGGAATACCAAGAGTCATTGGAGCCCAAAATGAGGAAGATGAAACTATGCAAAGGAGATCTTATAAATAGATTGAAATTTGGCTCTAAAGAGGTATTGAAAAAGAAGAGAAGAGCCCAATTTATTTCTGATTTTTATAGGTCATCAAGAGGACATCCATAAGTGATATTGAAGAGAATTCTCCAAGGGAAATAGATTCATTTTGATGAGGCAAAGAAAGTGAACGTCCATGGTGACTTGATAGATGATTTTTTTTTTAATTTACTAGCTTGTGGAGGTGGATAGTTGGAAAGTTTGATGGGGATATTTCATAGTTAGATTTGTGGAGCTTATGTAGGTGTGTTTCTACCTTGATTTACTGCATAAAAACATTTGGGTTGAATGAAAGGGACAAGTAACAATATTTAAGGGCTAAAATTTATCAAAGCTAATTTTCATCTAAGAGAAGAGGAGTAAAACAATAATTATAAGGCTAAAATTTACCAAGGTTATGTTGGCATATACAATTTGTTTCAATCTTTGAAGTTTTGAGCACATGATTATAACAATTTGAAGGAATGAATGTTGTTGCTATCACAATACACATAAGAGAAGTTGATTGGGTTGCATGATGGGACAATCTCTCATTGGATTCACTTGTCTTGTCTGCATCAAACTATTGAACCAATTCCTATTCCATAAAGGCCATCCAGGAGTATCCCAATGCTCTGTTAGAAGCCATAACATAAAACATTATGTCCTTCATGTTTGAAAGACAACAAACTTGAAAAAAGTAGAAAGATATATAGCTAAAGATCATGTCTAAAATTCATACCTGCCAACCAATGCCACAGCTAAGCCTAGATGCAGCCAAGAATGTTGTAGTTGATTGTAATTATTGTTAAAAAAATAGATTATTATGAAACAAGGGTAACTTGTGTGAGACTAATAATAATCAAGAAATGATAAAATAAACCAACCCCTTTCATGTGATGCATTATTGAAAATGATCCAAAGCAAAGCATGCATCACCTCAATCATTGAAACTAAAATTGGACCCATCATTCCAAATGTATGGCTAGCATTAAAGGTAGGGGCTCCCCATTGAAGTGGGTAGGGAAATTTCACCCTACAGTTGTTGAAGTCAATGTTATTTTATACCTTTATTACAAGTTTACATGCAATTTATAAAATACTAAAGAGAAACTCATCAAGACATCAAAAATGGCCTTTTAACAGATCAAAGCACAAAATTCCTTACCATGGAGTTGATGATAATAGGTGTGATTGATTAGTACGGCAATGGATTTTTGCTATAAAAGAATTGTGCTTGTAGGCCCCACTTGCAGTTAACAGATGAGCATAAGCCCAAAAAAGGACCACACATAAAAGCACTCCAAAATGTTCAAAAACTTGTAGATCTTTTATATGCATACACCTCAAATACTACATCATCAAAATGTTATGTGAAAACAGATTATTAGATTAATAATTTCATAAGCATTAGAAACTTATTTAAAGAGCCTCTCTCGAGTCTCAACCACAGATATACCAAAACAAAGGAAATGAATACAATAAGTGTTTGTAGACCAATTTCCACACTTGGCAACCTAGCAGAACATGATGTTAGAATTAGTATTCTCTGATTAAAAGTCCCACAAGTCACCATGTTTACTAAAAACTTTACATTACAAAGAAATGAAATAACTAAAAAGCTAGTGAACCAACTATCTGCAAAATTTACCTATAGAAAACCTCACCCAAATAGCCCAAGGCCAACCAAGCAAATAATAGGAGCCATACCAAGTGGACTGAAAAACTTGAAGCACACACATTTGAGATAGATTCCCTTCTATGTCTCTTCAACAACCAATAGACTGGCAAAATGACACTAATATTTCTAACATAGCAAGGTATGCACACCTTGGTGAAAAACCAACATAATGCAAGCTTGACGCTGAGATCAAAGCCCCTTGGATTGCACACATGGTATGTTCAAACCTTTGAAAATTTGGTAAATAAAAACCACTTATCATACTCTAATTTTAATTGTAATTCAACAAATCCTTAGAATTTAAACAAGACATTACTGATAAACACCTCTAAACCAGCTATAGAAACATGCAATAATGGTTCCAAGTTTTTTCAAATAGGTTCAGTCAGTCTGTCACTCCCTTTCCATAAGCCAATATTAATGCCATTATTGTAATGGATGTGCATTAATCACCCTTATTGGGTAAACGTTTTCTACCAATTAGATTAAAGAAAAAATATTTTTTAAATATGTTTTGTTATAATATTTGCATCTATACAAATAGAAATACTATTTCAATTCTCATTGGTTGTAAAAAGAATTATTAATAACTAGTTAAGAACATGCCATGCCTATAGTTTCCTTGGCAGAAACTAATAATAATAATAATAATAATTTAACCATTTAATGATTATTTGTGTGTTGTATCATTTCTTTTATCTTCCTACATCCTTCTAACTTTATATTTCCACCATTCATTCACATGCCCAATCTTTTAATTCTATCCATTCACATAAGGATAAATCCCAGAAGCTTTCATCCTTGCCCTAATTCTTCTCATTTAATCCTAGCTGTCCATTCATTTTTACTGTTAACCATTCATCCTTATAAAATTTTATAGAAGCTTCCATCCTTCCTTAACTCTTATCATTTAATCCTAACCATCAATTCATCTTTTATCTTAACCATTCATAATTTCCTAGAAACTTTTAATCTTGCCTTATTCAATCCTATCCATCCAATCCAAATGAATCATAACCCTTCATTCCTCTACCTCAAATCTATAAATTTAGGCTTTTCCTTCATCAAGACATACAAATTTCTTTTGAAAAAAGAAATATCTAGTAACTTAGAATCTAATAGTTTCTATTTTACATTTTTAATAATTCAACCTTAAAAAAAGAAACATTTAATTTTTTAAAAAAATTTCCATAGTTTAATTTTAATTTTATATTGTTTATATTTTTAAAATCTTACACTTCAGATTTTAAAATTTTAATACTAGATTTTTCATAGTTTAAATTTAAATTTTTATTAATGGTTTAGTTTTAAAATTTTAATAATTTAATCTTCAGATATTAAATAGTTAGTTTTTAAATATTTAAAAGTTTGGTTTTTTAATTTTAATAGTTTTATTTTTATTATTATTTTAAATAGGTTTAATTTTAAAATTTTAAATAGATATTTTGTATTTTTTATTTTTATTTTTTTATTACATAGTTTTAGGTTTTCATTTTTTAACTAGTTTTAGAAACAAAAGTTTTCAATTTAATTGTCTAGGCTAAATATTAACTAGCAATCACATGAAATGTACAATGCCCATAGATATTTTAAAGTAAGTGTTACTTTCTTAGGAGGAGAAGGGTAATAATAGAAAGGGACTTTGCCATGCACAACAATTTGGAAAAATAAACAATTTCTCCCAAAGTATGCACACCAAAATTTACATGAGGGTGGAATTTTTCAGGTTGGAATTTTCTAGGTGAGAAAAATAAAAGAATATACACGATTTGGAGGGGAGCACAATCAAGCACATAAATGGAGCCAAGGGTTCAAGAGCCTTGAGACATGTCTCCTCCCTTTTGAAGATGCAATGTGTATTCTAATTCAAGAAATATGTTTATTTTTTAATTTAGCTAGAAAATTTGATGAAGGGGGTAAATCATAAAACACACAATAATAGAAATTGCACACACAAAATAGAGATGTTGTTTTATTGATTTGGACAACACATTACATTACATAAGCTCAATACAATCAGAGGATGAATCCTCTATAGGCTGTAACACATTACAACTTTCCTAACCTCAAGACTCTAGAATCTTCAGCATTCTGTAACCCCAAATCAGCTAGGGTTTCTATTTTCCCTCCTCTTCTTGACTCTACACTTTCCCCCTTATCTCTGCTACCCCCAAGGGTTCCCAAAAATGGTCATAAATAGCCCCTTCTGGCAGCCAATAGCCAAATTTTAAATTTTGCATCTCCCTCAAAAAATAGGTCAACTTTTGGGAGCCATAACTTTTGATCTGGGTGTTCGATTGATGCATCGTTTGAAACATTAGAAATCTCATGGAGTGATCTACGTGCTAGGAACGTACTCTATCGGTTCTAGCCATGTTTAGGCCCATACAGGACCATTTAGTGCCTCAAACCTAAATTTGAATAATTTTCAGGCATTTTTTAAGAAACAAAAACTTTAATATCTTTCAGTTCACAAATGATTTTTGTGTGATTCCTTCACCAAAGGTATTATTTTTTATTTACGAAGATTCCTGTAATTTTTTGCTTCAATCCATGCCCAAATGTAAACTTTCCTAAAATGGCAGTTTTTTTTTTAGCAGTTTAGAAAAACTGAAAGTTCTACATCATTATTCAAGCGGTTATGGAACCAAAACACTAATTTTGAAAAGAAATGGAAACAACATCAACAATTTTGAAACATATTTTCAGGTGATGCATGATTACCCTTACACCATTGGATGCTCCTGCATCAAAATTGATGGGCACAAATATAAACCTTAAATAATTAAACAATGAACCAAACTAAAAATATAGAAGAAAAAAGATAAATTCTAAAACAAACGATTGTTGAGAAAGTAGGCAAGTGAAAATTTTTATGACTGTGAATTTTTTGGGTTGTGAAAAATAATACAATACACACAATTTGTAGCAGAGCACTATCGAGTGCATAAATAGACAATACTATTATGGAACCAAGGCTTCAAGAGCCTTGAGATGTGCCTTATCCCTTTTCTTGAGAGAAATTTATGCATTCCTACATGTGAGCATACTGCTACAAGGTGAAAGTGGGTGAGATGTGCATGTCTTTCAAATGCCAAACACAGGAAACAATAATGAAGAGTAAACCCTGACATTCAGTAGGACCAATGTGTATCGTGACCTTGTCAATTGTAAGCCCCTAGGCTTTATGTATGGTCAAAGCCCACATGATTCTGAGGGAGAGGTATCACCAATAAGCACATGCCACTAGAGAAATAAGCACAAGGCATGGGTCACGTGAATCCTAAGGAGGTCTTTTATAGATCTCAAACCTAACCACAACAAATGTCGATAGGATAGGAGGATAGCAACCATTTAGGTAGACAATAGCCACAATAGTTTCCAATGCCCCATTAACAAGTCTAGAAACTGAAAGGAAGCTAGGTGTGTGGAAATCATTCCCTACACTAATCTAATGAGGGGAGAACTATACAAATTCAAATTAATCCTTACAATAATAGCAACATAGAACATCTAAAAGAGATATTGCAGAAATAAACATGAACCAGAAAGAAGACAAAAGAAGAGAGACAAAGATATACAGTTGGGGAAAACCCTTATTGGGTGAAAAACCCCACACTTAAAAACCTGCACAATGTATTATCAAAATTGAATAAGGTTTACAATACACTTGCAATGAAAGATTCAATGGTCTTTGACACTCATGTTTGGAGTCAATCTGGTAGCATAACAACACTTATAAAACTTGTAATGTATTTCCTCCTCCAAGCACCTGTTTATATAGAATATACAAAGCAGAATTGGTCCTATCTTGAGATGGGCATCCAACTTGGCCTCATGGCCCAAAACCCATGCCTAAGGACACTTGGTCAACATTGTAGAATGTGCCAAACACTTGTCCACAACTCTTATCCCAAAGAGGTCACCTATTTCCAAAATGGGCTATGACAGATGGTCTTATGACACTTACGACCATCATAGAATATGTCATAGCGGTTACAACTTACATCTGTAAGAGAATCTATCATACATAGGCTATAAATAGCATATTCTCTTATAACATGTCATAGTCCACCTTGGGGCACCCAAAAAAGCCCTTTTCAAAGATGCTTCATGACACATGTCTTCATTGTCTTACAAGCTTCTATTTCTGACTCCTACATGTCACAACTTCGTCATAGGAATTTGTCATAATTGTTTCGGTCAAGATTCCCTTACACAACATCCAAAATACTGACACATGGAAAAATTCTCCTACCACTAAGTGGGATGCCTATCTCCTCATGTGAGGACAAAATTACAAGTTGTCATCTTTCAAGTAGGATGACACATCACCGTGCCACATCCCACAACATGACAATATGGAATTTACAATTTATTTACAACATAGGCAATGAATTAATAAATACAAACATAAATAATGCAAGGAATTACCAAGGTTGAGACACCTTAAATCCCAACATTCTCCCACTTGTCGAACACCTTGTAAGAGCCAATAGAATAATAGGATTTAACTACTATAGGCTGAGAGGCCCGTACACTCTGAAAACCATCTAAACTTCTCTATGCTCACTGGCTTCATCAATGCATCTGCAACATTCTTCAAAGTATCTACCTTCTCCAAATTTACCTTCCCATCCTCTACCATGTCTCGCACGAAGTGAAACTAAACATCAATATGCTTTGTTTTGGCATGGAAAGTTGGATTCTTCGCAAGGCAAATCACACTCTGACTGTCACAACTGATCGTGATCTGACCTGCATCAACACCAATATCTGAACACGATCTCTTAAGCCAAATGGATTCCTTACAAATATGAGTTACTGGCATGTACTCAGCTTCTGTCATGGAGAAAGAAATTACAGGTTGTCACTTACTCATCTAACTAATAGCACCACCAAATAGTGTAAACACATAAGCACTGGTGGATCTCCCGCTGTCAATGTCACCTGCCCAATCTGAATCCACAAATCCATGAATATCAACAAAATGCAGAGGTCATGTAACATTACCATGATAGCATATGGAATACTCAGAAGTATCCCTCAAATATCTGAACACTCACTTAACTGCATCCCAATGAACCCCTCTAGGATTAGCCATAAATCGACTAAGGACTCCCACTGCTTGGGCAATGTTTGGTCTTGTGTAGACCATAGCATACATCAAACTACCAACAACACTAGCATAAGGTAATTTTCTCATGTCCTCCACCTCACTAGGAGATTTTGGACAATCCTCAATAGACAACTTTGTCCCCAAAGAAATAGGAACACACAATGGTCTACAATCTGCCATGCTAAACCTATCCAATGCGGTCTTCACATACTTACTCTAGCTTAACCAAAGTTTTATGTTGGTTCTATCTCTTCTGATTTCCATTCCTAGAATGTACTTGGTTACCCCTAAATCTTTCATTTCAAACTATGCTAACAACTAAGATTTGAAATCAAAAATCATATTCTTACCCTTCCCAATGAGAAACATATCATCAACATACAATGCAACAATGAGAATATGATCACCATCAAACTTAAAATACACATAGTGATCTGATTTCAATCTCACAAATCTAATAGACAACACAAATGCATCAAACTTCAAGTACCATCTCTTAAGAGACTGCTTCAAACCATACAAAGACTTCTTTAATTTGCAAACCAATTTTTCTTTACCTTTCACCATGTAATGCTCTGGCTATGACATGTAGATTTCTTCCTCCAGGTCACCATGAAGGAAAGTTGTCTTCACATCCATCTGTTCTACCTCTAAGTCATAAGCTACTGCAAGAGAGAACATGAATCAAATGGATGTCAGATTTGCAATGGGAGAGAAGATCTCACCATAATCTATACCCTCCACTTATGAATACCCCTTTGTAACCAATCTAGCATTATACTTCTCAACACTACCATCTGCACCAAGTTTCTTCTTGAACACCCATTTGCATCCAACGGGTTTCCATCCAAGAGGCAAAGACACCAACTCCCAAGTTTGATTCTTTTCCAAAGAAGCCATTTCATCCTCCATGGCCACCTTTGAGGAACCTGCATCTTTCATGTCCATAGACTCTAATACAGTTTTAGGTTCATCATTGTTAGTAACCAAAACAAAAGCACAACTAGAATCAAGCAATGTAAAACCAAACCTTTCAGGTTGCTTTCTTATCCGTGTAGAACTCCTCAAGAGCTGAGGTTGAGGTTCAGCTTCTTCATCTGAGCTTTTAGAGCTACAAGAGCTATCCTCATCATCAAGTCCAACATTATCTTTCTATTTAGTCTTCTCAGGGGTAGGAGGAAACTGAACAACACCCTCTTTCTTCTCTTTCTCTTCTAGCTATAAAACAATGGAAGAAAGTGTAAACTTTCTAAAGATGACACTTCTGCTATACAACACTTTTTCAGCTATAGGATCCCAAAGCTTGTGTCCTTTCACACTGACACCATAGCCAATGAAGATACACTTAACAACCTTGTTCTCCAGCTTTGACCGCTTCTCCCTAGGCACATGTGCATATGCCTCAACCAAAAATATGAAGATGCCTTATTGAAGGCTTTCTACCAGAACACACCTCCATAGGTGTCTTTCCAACAAGAGCTGATGTAGGAGATCTATTTACAAGATAGTAAGTAGTGGCAATAGCTTCAGCCTAAAACTTTTGTTCTAATCCAACTTTACTAAGCATACTCCTAGCCTTCTCCATCAGTGTCCTGTTCATCCTCTCTGCAACTCCATTTTGCTGTGGGGTGTATGGAGTTGTCTTATGTCTTTTAATCCCAAGTTCCTTGCAATATTTATCAAATTTTGTAGAACATAACTCACCACTATTGTCAATTCTCAAACACTTAATCTTTTTACCAGTCTAATTTTCAGCAAAGGCCTTAAAATCCTTAAACTTACTATAGACTTCAAATTTTCTTATGAGAAAATAAATCCATGTCCTTCTATTGTAATCATCTATGAAAGATACAAAATATACAGATTTTGATAATGAAAGAATATTAACAGGACCAAATACATCAGAATGAACAAGGTCCAATACACTAGAAGACTTATGAGAAATCAAATAAAACTAAACACGGTTTTGTTTCCCATATATGCAATGTTCACAAAAGTTAAACTCAAGATTACAATCATCTAACCACTCAATGAGGTTTTTATTTTTCATGGTACATAGACCTTTTTCACCAATGTGACCAAATCTCTTATACCATAACATTGTCTTTTCAGCAGGAAGCTTAACTTCCAATGCATGGTTACAACCATTAGGACTAGATACAACAGATTTCTTCACTACTCATTCAGATGGTGGGGATGAAGTGACTACTACCCTCTTCCTTGAGTCAAAAGAACTATTGCATTGTGAAATGCATGCCTCCAGCTAAAATAGAGTACCTCTCCTAGTACCCTTAGCAAGCACCATAGCTCCTCTAGTCATCTTGCATCCTTCTTTCAAAAAGACAACCTGCACACCTACATCATTCAACATACTTACAAGAAGTAGGTTCTATGTTAATCCTGGGATGTTCATAACCCTAGAGATCCCCTTCACTCATCCATCAAGGAATCAGATAGAGACTCTTCCATGACCAACAATCTTTAGATGAGAGTCATCACCCAGATACACCTTTCCACCATTGAACTCCTCATACTTGGTAAACCAGTCTTGATGTGAGGTCATGTGGAATGATGCACCAAAGTCAATCAGCTACACATCATCAGATGCATGGGTTACCAGTGCTGCGATGAAAGCATCACCATCATCTTGTGACTTGTCAGAATCTAAATCTGGGTTCTTCTTCTTTTTTTCTTTTCCTCTTTGTATTCTTTTTAGAAATGCTCAGATTTACCATAGTTCCAATAGATAGCCTTGGACTTTCTAGGAGATTTGGATCTCCCATGGGATTTGGATCTACCTTTCTCAGTTTTATTGTCCTTCTTTTTCCTTTTCTCCTTGGGTCTTCCATGAACTGCAAGAGCCTCTTTGGCTGCCTTAAAAGACTTTCTCCTCATCTCTTTAGACAACAGTGAAGAAACCACTTCATTCATTTTGAATGTGGATGTGGTGCTTCCAATAGCCATGACAAGGTGATCCCACGAGTTCGGCAAAGAACAAAGCAAGGTCATACAACGATTCTCCTCCTCCATCTTCACACCAATGGATGTCAATTGTGCAACTAGCATGTTGAAAGCATTCATATGTTCAACAATAGATCCTCCATCCTCCATTTGAAGAGAATACAACTTCTTTCTCAGAAAAATTTGGTTAACCAGGGATTTGGCTTGATACACATCTCCCAACTTCTTCCAAAGCAAGTTTGCAGTAGCCTCCTCATGTACATTTAACATGACAGAATCAGCAAGACTAAGTCTTATGAGACCCTTAGCTTTCTGATCCTTGAGATCCCAATCAACTTGTGACATTACAGCTAGTTTAGTTCCACTGATTGTTTCCCAGAGGTCTCAATCTACAAGCATGTCTTCCATCTTGAGCTTCCACAACTCAAAATTAGTGCCATTGAATTTCTCCACCTCTATCCTTCTGGATGTGCTTGCCATCTCCTTGCTGCAATAAGATTCATAATACTCTATACAGACTCCCACTCAACTTAAGATCATCTCAAAAAACCCCTACCCAACAACTAGGACCAAAGGTGATCAAGCTCTGATACGAACTAAAAGGAAGCTAGGTGTGTAGAAATCACTTCCTACACTAATCTAATGAGGGGAGAGCTATACAAATTCAAATTAATCCTTACAATAACAGCAATATAGAACATCTAATACAGATATTGCAGCAATACACATGAACTAGAAAGAAGACAGAAGAGGAGAGACAAAGATATACAATGGGGAAAACCCTTATCAGGTGAAAAACCCCACACTTAGAAACCTGTACAATGTATTATCAAAACTGAATAAGGTTTACAATACACTTGCAATGCAAGCTTCAATGGTCTTCAACACTTGTGTCTAGAATATATAGTACTTGTAAAAATTGTAATGCATTTCCTCCTCCAAGCACCTATTTATATAGAATATACAAGGCAAAATTGGTCCTCTCTTGAGATGGGCATCCAACCTAGACTCATGGCCGAAAATCCACACCTAAGGACACTTGGTCAACATTGTAGAATGTGTCTGACACTTGTCTATAGCTCCCATCCCAAAGAGGTCACCTATTTCCAAATGGGCTATAATAGATGCTCTTACAACACTTATGACTATCATAGAATCTATCATAGCGGTTACAACTTATAGCTATAAGAGAATCTATCATACACATGATATAAATAGCATATTCTCTTACAACCTGTCATAGTCCACCTTGGGATGCCCAAAAAAGCCTTTTTTCAAAGATGCTTCATTACACATGTCTTCATCTGTCTCACAAGCTTCTATTTCTGACTCTTACATGTCATAACTTCGTCATAGGAATCCGTCATAACCGTTTTGGTCAAGATTCTCTTACACAACATCTAAGATACCAACACATGGCAAAATTCTCCTACCACTAAGTGGGATGCCTATCTCCTCATGTGAGGACAAAATTACAAGTTGTCATCTTCCAAGTAGGATGACACATCACCATGCCACATCCCACAACATGACAATATGAAATTTACAATTTATTTACAACAAAGGCAATGGATTAATAAATATAAACATAAATAATGCAAGGAATTACCAAGATTGAAACACCTTAATTCCCAACAGAAACCACCAACATATTTTAAGTGAGCATAACCTTTTGGCCAACACTCAAAATAATCAGGGAAGGAAATTTCTCATCCTTAAGGGTTATAACAGATCTCCCCCTTCCTTGTTCGACATTGCACCATGCAAAAAGCACCCCCAATGACCATAACATATGCTTATTATGTTGATCAACCAAGGAATTTGTTAGAAAAAATGTATGTAGGAGTGAAATGTAGAAAACTCATCAATGGCAAGGAAAATATCAGTCTATGACATTAGGAGTTCCTAATCAAGAAAGTGTGCATCTGCATTCCTAAGATTAGCTAGAAGTTGATGGAACTAGACATGTGTCTGGCCATCACCTTCTTGATGAAAGACATCATTCAATGTAACTATAGTTTGAAAGCAATGCCAGAACGTTACCCCATATAAGTTGCTTGCATATAAGATAATGTCTCTAATAGGTGGCAGCTAACCCTAATCACCAACAAGGATAATGGAATATCCACCAAAGAGAACTTGCTACACATGGGGAATGCTTCATGTAAATAGTTATCAATTTGAGATAGAATCCTTGGCCTAGGGTAAAAGCACAAACCTGTGTCACACTTTATAAAGGAATCGGCCAACATCAAAACAAAATCTCAACTTCGACCACATAAAAGTGGTCTTTGTGTTTTGAATTTCAAAATGATGTAAACTAAGAAAATGTAGATCTCTTGTTGAAGTTTATTAGTCTAATTTTTTAGATTTTTTTAAAAATTGTTTTGATTTCTTTTTTATCAATTTAAGAGTATATTTTGAAATGCTAAAAATTTGAAAAAAAAGTGATGTTCAGTTGACGTCAATAAACAAATAGAAAAAAAATGCATTTTCCCCTGAGTTTTTTTCCCAAATAGGTGACTTCATTATCTAGGGCATGAAAAAAAAAAGAATTTCTGATCTATATTTTTCTCGTAATAACATTTTAAAATCAAACTTACTCGATTTTGATAGTTTTCAGTTGACGTCAACTATTGCTTAATTTTCTTTTTATTTTCAAAAAACAAATTATACCCTTTTGAAGAGGATTGTCTCCTCTAGGGCATCATATATTTACCAAATTTTAAAATGATGTTTTACTATTTTTTTTTCATTTATAATTAGCCTCTTTTTGAACTTGAACAACCTACTTGCATTATTTTCAAATATTTATATCCTAAAATTACTCAAAATATAAAAATATATATATTTCCACATTTAGCACTTTGAGCTCTACAAAAGGGTATTTTTCTTGTTAAAAAAAAAAATTGATTGCAAAAATATTGAGCAAAAGTTGGAAGTTTGAGAAAGTATGAGAAAATGGTGACTTTGTTGTCTAATAGGATGCCACATAAACAGATTCAATTGAATGGGATTCTACCTAATGGGATTCGGTCGAATTCCATTTGGTTGAATCTACTCCTTTTTTTTGTTTTTTGAAAAAAATTTGTGGCTTTTTTATTTATTTTTAATTATTGAATTAGAATAAATTAAAAAAAAAAGGATTTCGAAGGGAAGAGTCATATTGAAAAAAACAATGATGTGAAAGTGTTTGTTGAATGTCTTTTTTTGGCTTTTTTTAACTTTTTTTTTAATCTTTTTTAAATTAATAAATTATAAAAATTTGGAGAAAAAAGAACCAATGATTTCAATAAAGGCAAAGTCATATTCAAAAACATAATGATCTGAAAGTGTGTTTTCAATGCTTTTTTTTGCTTTTTTAACTTTTTGGGGTTTTTTTAAATTACTAAATTATAGAAATTTGGAGAAAAAAGAACCACTAATTTCAACAGGGGCAGAGTTGTATTCTTAGGTACCATGCTCTAAAATGTGTAATTAATTAAAACCATTGATTTATTGAATGTAGACCTAGATCTTCAAAAAATAGAGGTTAAAGTGTTTGTACATGTGTTATTTTTGCATGCAGGTGAATTCAAATTTGATCAATTTGTGATGGGCAATAAAAAGACAAGAAAAAGGTTGTATGATTGAAAAAGGGATACTATAAATGTCGATGAAGGAACATCTACTCAAGAACAACCCATGGAAATTGTTGATGACCAAGGAGTACAAGTACCAGAACAAATTGAAGGTGGTGATAGAATTTTTTTCCTTGGTATAGAAAATCTGATGGAGATGGATGAGGATTCTCTTTTCAAAAATATTTCATCTGAAGATATGGTACCTGAAAGCACAATAAAATTACACTCTTAAAAAATATGGGACAAATTCTTTGAAAATAAGTCTATAATTAGAAGAGCACAATTATTTGCTAAGTTATTTAGGAAGAAAGAGATGAGCCCTGTTTTGGAGTTGTTAGGGGTTGATAATAAGAAAAAGTCATTAGGTTCATTAAAGCAAACAATAGTTGAAAACCTACAAGAAGCATTGAATTCTATTGAAAGAAAGAGTCAAGCTATTGATTTAAGTGTTGCACATAGAGCATTAATGATTGTAATTTCTAGTAAGAAATTATCACATAGAAGACAAGTTCAAGCAATTTCCTAATTACTCAAAGTTTCTAGGAGAACTGTTTAAAGATATATTGCAAGGAGAAATAGATTGGATGGAAAAGTTGAGAATAATTGGGTAAATATTTGCAGGGTTCCCGAAAAGATAAAATCTCAGAAGATGTAAAGGAATAGGTGTTTCTTCCAATAGAAGGGATACTATACAGATAAAAGGTGAAGATGGTACAAAAATTTCACATCCAAAACATTTTATAGATACAACACAAAGTGAACTTTTTGAAGCATTCAAGCAAGAATTTTTAGATGTGAAGATTTGTCAAAAGATTTTTGAGAGTCTATGACCAAGTTTTGTATATATAAATAAGGTACGTGAGACTTGTTGTTGTTGAAATCATGTTGAATTTCATCTACACCTATAGTCATATAAAAAAGCTATGGCAGTAATTAATCCAAATATAGTCATCCGTAGAAGTACAACACAATTTGTGAAAACTCTTCTATGTGAAAAATCAGAAGATTCAGATGAATTCAAAGTGTAGTGTATAAAAAATATATGTAATGATTGTAGAAATTTGAAGAATCTTGTATAGGTTGACAATATTGATCATTCGATGCAAGTTATGTGGAAGAGATTTGAATATGAGAAGTACTCAATAAAATTAGGAGTTGAGAGAATAAAAATTGTTCTCAAAGAGAGTGAATTGTCAAGCAACGAGTTTATGAATTTTTTTTGCAATATCATATATCCACATATTGAACATTGTCATGGTGCTAGATAGCAAGCTAAGCAATTTTGTGACTCAAAGAATTGCTTTCCACTAGGTTGTATTCTATCTATTGTTGATTTCTCTGAGAACTATACATTTAGTCCTCAAAGTGAGATTCAAACTCAATATTATCATTCAGAGCAAGTTGCAATATTTGTACAAATTTGTTATAGGCATGCTAAAGAACATGTGGATGGTGTACAAAGTAGCAAAGATGAATGAATTATCATCAAAGAGGTTCAGTTTTATATCAGTGATGATACTGGTCATGATAGAAACTATGTAGCCCATTGTTTTGAAATATTTTTTGAAGACCTAAGACGATGTCAAATAGATGCTTCACAACATTGGATATGGTCTGATGGATGTGCTGGTAAGTGTTGATTTAATTATTTTTTAAAATTATAAATTATATTTATTTGTGTAATTAACTTGTAGACTTGAATTGTTCAGTTACTTAAATATGTTGTACCTCGATGTATATAGTTTAATTTTTTTTAATTTTAGTTTTAAATTTGAAACTGTTTGTAACTTCACAGGACAATTTCAGTCTACAAAAGCTTTTAATTGGTTAAGCCAACAACATATTAAACGGATCATTCAATTTTTGTGAAATTTCTATGAGAGTGGACATGGAAAAGGAGAGCATGATGGAGCTAGAGCATGTGTGAAGCGTACACTTCGACAACATGAAATTGCAGGTAATACAATATGGAATACAAATTTAAATTCTTAAATATATTTTAAATAAATTTAAACCTGTTAGGAAAAAAGTGTAGATCTCAATATATTGCATGTGCTGAGAAGTGGAAGCTTAAGCCATTATGCAATTTAATGGTTTTGATATATATCTAATGTTGCAGATTTTCAATATTTCTCCTGTTGGATTTTTAAAAAATCTAATTATATTTTTTGAGATTGTCTTTTCCTTTCAGCTAGAAAACTGAGCTTTACCTGACATTTCACCAACATGAACTTGTAGGCAATGCCATAAGGAATGCAAATAAAATTGTTGAATGGAGCAAAAGTTATTTTGCCATCCGTGACTCAATATACAACACACACTATTTTTGGGAAGTTAAAGGTATGTATAAATATTTTGTTTTGAATTTCAATGTGTGTACATGAATTAAATTTTTGATTTTATACACTTTTTAATTAGATGATTGAAATTTAAATAGATATTGATTGATCAACTCTTACTAATTGTCAAACAATTAGTGGTATTAGAAGTTTCCATCAAATCAGGATAATAGGACATATCAGGCCTCCTATAATTCAAGTGAGAGAAAAATCATGTTTTTGTCTTGATTGCATTGAGAACAATGCAAATACTCTACAATGTGAGAATATTAGAGATGGGTATGTTTCAGAATGCTAAATAAAACAATTAGTGGCCATGTCGGACCCTTTTGAAGATAATGACATTGTAGATGTCTATAATCCTTTGTATTCAGCTGATTACAAACGTGAATCAGATTTAGTTGTTACAGGTAAATTTTTTTAATTTTTAAATTGAATTTTAACTAGTACATTTGATTTATAATATATTCTATATAAGTTGAGCATGGATTACTACATGGTGTGTACAAGAGATATTTTTGTTGATCTTGCAAATCTTGACAATACAGAAGGTGTAGATTACTATCTACTAGGATGTACGCAAGCAAAATGCAAATTATTAGAATCAATGACAGATGGTGATGGACAAGAGTATCCAACTGGATCAGTGGTTGTTGAAGGCACATACTATCAACAAACAAAGATAGATACAAATGCTATTATATTTATTGATTATATGCCAAGTCAAAAGGTTCTGCATTATAGTCACTTAGTTATAGCAACATAAATAAATCTTGAAACTTTACCAAAAAAAGGATGTGCCAAACAAAGGTGGAGGTTGCCTATTGAAGATCATGAAAAGATTTTAGAGATAATAAAAAATAGAGAGGATCCAGATTATATGTACCAAGAACTTTAAGCTATTTTTGTACATTTATATATTTTCTATGACAATTTATTTTATGTTGAATGAATAATTTCATTCAATGTGGTGATAGATTACTTTGGATGTCATGATAAAGTTTAGTTTTTAAGGCCTAATAAACTTATTTATAGATTCAAAAATTCTACATGATTGAGTATGATGCATGTGTGTAGTCATTTATGTGTTCACCAAGTTATTTGTTAAATCAACATGTTGGTGATCTGAGCTATTTTGTAATGACTCTATGGTATAAGCTTAGTTCTTGAGGGTAGGGAATGCCAATCTCAAGACCAATTTAGTTAAATAGATTGTACAATTAGGCAAATGATAGTTCAATCTTCAAACTTGTATAATTTCCTGTCTAGAATGAAAATGCAATTTAGCATCTTACTAAAATTCTCTTTCATTTTAATCCAAGTATAATTTCACTTTTGCTTCACAAATCTAATCAAGTAGAAATAAATCTTAGTTAATAATATTTAAGTAATAATTTTTGAGTGATAATAAATTAAATTTACTCTTTTTTTATTCATGGATTTTACTTAGAAATCATCTATTAATGAAATATTAGCTTTTCTAATTTATTTATTATTTAATTCATACATAACCCAAGCAAGGAAATCATCTAACCTTTAATTTTAGTCTTTAATAGCTTAATGTTAGTGATATATATATATATATATATATATATATATATATATATATATATATATATATATATATATTGTTATACTTCTAGATATTTCTTTTATCTAAATATCCAAATTCAATGGAATTGTGTCTATACAAGTGAATGAAATTTTATTGAGTTTGTTATGGATGGCATGGAGTCGGCCTTTGCTTCACATTTTCTTTCTTTTGGAGTAGTACATTGCACATGATCCAACTGCTATCATGTACTTATTATCATTTTAGATATAATAGGCATGTAAAAAATGAAAAATAAGAATTTGTAATATGGTAAATGCACTATAATAGATATTACAAATAAGTACATTACAAGGCTAAGTAAATGCATGTCTACTCTAATTAGTAGCATGGGATTAAGTTCCAATTTATATCTCACTAGAAAACTAGTATACCAAACTAGTCACAACTTTCAAACAAGAGATAAACTCATCATACAAAAATATCTCATGTTCTAGAAAGTTAAAAAGTAAAAATAGACCCTAAATTTTCCATTCCCAACCCAACTGTGAAAATATACAATAAAAAATCCAAGAAAACAAGAATAGTAGACATAGCTAGAAGGGAACAAATATTGTAAGGGAATGCACCAAGTGGCATAGGTAGTCAAGTATTTATGCTAGTTAAGCTTTCCTCATTTAGTTATCCAAGGGATGTAGATTTACTTGAGGTGCATATATGTCCCTAGGAAATTTTTTTAAAAATCCTATACTTAGGTGTTAAGGCTACCTAATTCCCCTTATAAACTTAGCATTTGAAGATGAAGACATAGAAATGCAAAATAACAAAAAGAAGGTTTCACATGCTTCAAAAGAAAAAGAATCTTGGTGTAGATCTTAGACCCAAAATTCTACCAAACCTTGTTACTAACCTCAAGTAGACTTAGCAACATTGATTTTGATAACTGTTGAAAGAAAATCTTGATTTTATTTTCCTAATGAAACTAGTTTGACACTTTTAGGAGGTTCCTAGAAGCACCTATTTCATTCAGTCTTACAAAAAAACATAAAATCAATTCCCAAAATCAATAGTATACATTTTATAAAACCATAGAAACATTAAAGATTCCATTCCAAGTTATAATTTTATAATATTCTATTTCCTAAGGTCATAGATAGAATATTAGGGTTTTCTATTAATCTCCCCACAATATGAATCCTACAGTTTTCGTTTCAAATTGACACATTCAAATTTAAGTCACAAAAATTGAATTATGTAGATTTGAATTCATTCAATTTCAATTTTACATGAATTTCAATTTTCCCTATATTGAATTCTCTAGCTTTTCCAAGGTTTGCATTCTCTAAAATCCTCATTCACTTAATCGATTCAAACACAATTTCGATACAAAATCATTCACAAACACATTCATGGATTCATAAATATCTAATTATTTTTAATTTTAAAATGAAGCACTCAATCTAAATAATTCCATGTTAAGATGCCAAGCTCTTCAACACCCAATTTGATAACCTTGTTTATAGATGCTAAACCCTTGAATCCTTCAACAAGCATTGAAAATATTCTCAATCTCTAATCTAATCCTTTCTGAGTGTTTGAATATCATAAGGAATGTGTGTTCTATTAATTTCTTATCTTTTATAAAATATGTCTTTCTAGAAAGCTCCCAAAACCATAATTTCAAGCCCTACTTAAAGATAATCATAAATCTATTCTCATACTTAAGAACACACAATTAAAACATTAGATCGTGGTTTGACATCCACATTTTGGGGTTTCAAAATAGATGTTTAGTGTTTCAAATAGATTTTTTAGTGTTATATATTAGGGTTTCAATTTGACATTTTATGGTTTCATATTAACATTTTAGGGTTTAATCTAGATCCAAAATTTGTTTATAAAACATTAAAAATATATAGTGCATTTACCATATTACAAATTCCTATTTGTAATATCTATTATAAAACATTGGCCTCTATTATATTACAATTAAGTAAATGAATGTCTACTCTAATTTGGAAGCATATATCATCCATTTTTCTTTTTTTATCATTTTAGATATTACAAATTCCTATTTCTAGTGATATTTAATCCCGATGATCAAGAATACAATGAATGTCTTGTACATGGCTAGCTATGAGCCACAAACATGAACCAAATTTGTAAAACACATGAATTGGAATCACAAAGCACATAACAATTATTGAGAAAGAGATTTGTTAACTACTTTTAGAACAATAATTTTATCTTTTCGAATTATTTATTTAAAGCTAATGTATTTCTTGGCATCCAAGGATTAAACAAGAATAATTTATGATTTGCTCATAAATCAAATTTATTATTTATTCAAATCCTAATGTAGTGATGTCTAATTAGAGTAGTGATTCCCTATTTGCTTCCAAATTGCACCAATTAGATTTTGTTGTAGTAGAGACTATTATTGTATACTTTCATTCAAACTATCCTTTGTATTTTTAAATATAATACAATTCAAGGAGAATGTCTTGATATGAGAAAAAAATAAAAAAATGTTGTTTAAAGAGGACTTGTATACAACTGGAATTTGAAATGAAAATCCTTGAGGGACTAAGTACCTATAGAATTGAATGTTACCACATTGCCAAAATGCTCAATTTGTATATAATATAAAATTTATATAATATTCAAACCATAATATAAAATGTCAAACCATAATGTCCAATATCAAACCATAATGTCCAATGTCAAACCATAATGTCAAACCATAATGTCCAATGTCAAACCATAAAGTCATATGTCACACCATAATATAAAATGTCAAAACATAATGTCAAATGTCAAACTAGATAATGTCAAACATAATAAGATAGATCAATCTCCGATCCATGTGTGGATCTATATCTCAATCTCTCTCTGGATCCTGATCCATGCCTCAATCTCTCTGGAACCTAATCCATGACCTAATGCACCTCCCTGCAAAAGAAAGTACATAATTTAATTTAATGTACATGTGTATATATATGTAAAATCATCTTAAAGTTTTGTACTTTCAACATGTGTGAATTTATTATATAATTTATATATATTATAAATGTACCTCAAATGTATCATGCACGAGATCCTCTACATGCTCTAGATCTCTGAAGCGTGACAAATTATCCCCTTGTTGCTATAAATTTTCAAATACAAGATTTCAATGAATAGTGAGAACTACTTTTAAGTCAAGTTTATTTAATATATACACATGTGAATTTGTAGAATGCAAAATATATAAATTATTCAAGTACTTGCACATCCTGGAGCACTCTACCAATCCCACTAGTCTTAGATGAATGAATGGTAACATTAGGAACACCTATATTTTAAGGTAAAGGATCAGTGCCAAAGAGAAGTGTGCTAGATGTGCCATGTACATTAGGTGCAACCTGATGCTGTGTGGGGGCTATAGGCTAATCTGGAATATTTTGGTCCTCTAAAGCTGCCTCACCCTGACTCGACTATCTACCAGTATGTCGTCTAATATGTCGATACAACATCCAAAGGAATACCATACTCATCACTGATAAACTAGTATGCTGATAGTAAATCAAGAATGGAAGTTGAAGCAACATTACGTACAATGGTGTCACTCATATGGGTCACATCTGATGGGGATGGCAGATCTACACGAATGTAGGGGTCATAATTCACGGATGTAGCCTCAGTGGGAGGAAGGCCAATCCATGGATGTACTAAGTATCTCCCTACGCTATCAAATGACATCTGATCAACTTGAGTAGCAATTGTGGTCATCCTGTCAAAAAGCTTGGATCTAGTTGGTGCAACTGTTGCATCTCCCGCTGCTGCTAATTCCAAATGTTTTGGAAGAACCAAAAGGTTTGGACCAACTAATGCCCTCTTATTTTTAGGCAGTGGCAAATTTAGACCTCTAAATTGAGGTTTATCAGCAAACCTCCCCTTGCCCTGTCCAACATGTGCAGGTATAGATGTGTAATCCACAAATAATCCTAAGTGAAACTTAGCATATAATTGTTTGCAAAAATATAGTGGCAACTCGTCATTATGAGGCCATCTATGATTGGCTGCCAACAATCTAGGATATGTAAATGGACCAACTAGTGGATCTATACATCTGGTAATAGTATAACCTCTAACTTTGTCTTTCCCAGTATAAAAAGGGAACATAGTATGCACATTATGTAATGAAACTCTATCAGAAATAGTTTTGATATTCTCAGTGCCAGTAACAGTCCTAACAAAGGACCTATAAAACTCCTTAGTGCTAATATCATCATATGGATTGTATGATTTTATTGTCTCAATCATATGTCTAATCTCGCACAGAATATTAACAAATCTATCTCTATTAGCCAAATTTTGGGGGTTCTGTATAGTTTGATCTAAACATTTCAAAGCATTATCTAATCTAGAAATGCTATCATTATAAAAATTATTCCTAGCCTCAGCTTCACGCTGAGACTACGTGGAATGATGAGATCCCTGATCATCAGCCATATCGATAAAACTATGTAAAGAGATTTGCATTTAATTAAAAAAAATTAAATATGTACAAGCATTTTTCTTTTAAGCATAAAAAAATATAAAATGCGACATGTAGATCATCTAAATAAACACAAAGTTTAGATTTGCATGCAAAGGAAAAGGATTCAAAGATAAGCTTGGACAATTTACAAGATTCAACTTTTCATAAGTCTATAATGTTTTTCATAACTATAATGGAAGAAATCTAATTAATCTATTATCAAATAAAGAGAATTGAAGTTACCAAAAATTATGTTCATTGACATTTCATAGATTGAAATTTGGAATTATACTTACACTTGTCAAATTGTAAGGCTTTAGCCTTGTGACTTGGGGACAACTCAAAAGTTATATTGATTGATTTCTTTAATTTACTAGCCTAAATACTTATTGTAGATAGGTATTTAATAACTTCCACAAAATCAAACCACAATTAATAATTGTAAAAATAACCTTTTCAATCAAATTATCACTTTCATTTATATATTTATAAATAATGATTAGCACAACCTTGATGTTGGTACCAAATTAAAAAATGACATATAAACACATCAATATAAAACTGTATATTTAAAACAAACTTGACTCATGATCATCATTAAATATTCAATACCAAATACCAAATTCCAAATTCCATACTTAGACACATTATTAAGCCCATCATAACCCACAATCACTTGTAAGTAATTAGAACTTTCATTATCTATTGTAATACAGCCCCATCGGGGAAGTTTTCAGTAGTTATACCGATCTACGGTGTCTTGCTGATAGGAAGTGTATCGGTACATCAGTGAAGCTCATTTCTAACGTGCTGATAGTGATCATCTTTTTGACAGGTTAGAAGTGTGGAGTATCCCATCGGGAAGAGTTACAACGTCAAAATAACCAGTTCATGACCGACCGATGGTAAGGTTCTTGCCGATAGGCAAGAAGTGAGTCACCCATCGGGAAGATTGGCAATATCAAAATGCAAGCTAAAAGTCTCACTGAGGGTATTGTTCTTGCTGATAGACAAGGGCGGTGAATCTCACATCGGAGTGAGTAGGGCTTTGGTGTGAAAATTTGACAAGTCACCGATAGCGGTCTATCTGGCCGATAAGAGTCAATGATGGGATGTTTGTCACAAGTGAGAAGTCAAAACCCATCGGCGTATCAGATGATGTAGGAAATGTCCCGCCGATGATCTAAGTCTCACCAACAAAGGTGGTTTGAAGGTTCCATCAGTATGATCGATGCGTCAGAGGAAAAGCATTTGGGTTGGCTGATGATACATGGTCTCACCGATAGTGAAGAATATATGTGTGTTTCGGTATGGAGAGAAGGGTATTTAAAGTTGATTAAGCATTTATCTCCCTATACTATGGGTTAAATGGGTATTCACCCCCTGTTGTGAAGTTCTTCCACTGTGCACTCTGCATCAATCCTCCTGATCCTCAGTATCTCGGGTGCTCCTGCACCACTATGGTAATTTATTGAATTTTTCTGCAAATAGCATTCTCCATAAATTTTCATTCTAGACATCTAATAAATTTGTTAAATGCATGCCTAATACACAATCTTATGACCTATTATATACATGCTATAGTCTATTCTAGACTATGCAGAGAAGCTAATGGGAGAAAACAACCAATGGAACAGAGGAAGAATATGATAGAAGTCTGCAATTTCAAAGAGGTAGTCTTTTTGTGAGGTTACAATAGTCATGTTTTGTAAGGGACGGTCATTAGTCATAAATAATAATGGTAAAAAATAGAGACAGTGCTCTCAAACCCATCAACCAACAACAAGAGGTCCACAGGAGTAGTAAACAAACTTTGAGTGTTCTTTCCAATGTTGAGCTCCAGTTTATCAGGAAATGGAAGCTTTTGAGCTTCATTGACAATGCTCCAGTCATTGCCTCACCTCCAAAATTCACTTCAACTATCCTACTCTCTTCTTTGGTGGCACCTTGAAAGCCAATACTAGAATTGCAACTACTAATGGAGTGTTGTGGCTAAATTCTAAGCAAAAAAAATAGATTTATGCATAAGTCTTGGATAGGCATCCAACAATGTCATTGAATTTATGGGCTACAAGTTTGGTCTTATTCTTCAACTCAAGAAAAATCTTAAGAACCTTATGTTAATGGGGATTCCAAGCTAATAATCCAATGCCTCTTTGGTGAACATGTGTTCAAATCTATCCAATCACATCTTTTGCAAAATCAATTCTCTAAGATCTTACACAATTTCAACCAAATTCACTAACATGTAATAGGTCATGCTTCATTTTATTTTAGTTTTGAATAGATTTCTTTTACAAGTTCAATTTAAAACACAATGAAATATCATGTAATAGGTCATGCTTCATAACAAAATGAAAATAATTTTAGGTCACATGTTTGTTTTTTATATAAAACCCTTGATAGAACCATATTGACACGAAATATCAAAATTAATGTTTTCACTATTTTTACAAATAATATATTGTTCTTTTAGTTTTTCCTTTTTTAAAACCCAAACAATTAAATTTCATTTATCTCATGAAGAACAGCAGAAGGCTTCATGGAAATGCAAACAATGGTGTTGAAACAGTGAGGTGCAGTCATGATAGCAAATTAGTTATGACAATCATAAACAATGTGAACATTGATAAAGGCATTAATATGGGAAGAATGGAGTTTCATGGGACAAGGTGTCAAAAGTAGTTGGGAATCCATGTAATAGGGAAGAGCGTGCAATGGAAGGGTTTGAGCTATTTTGAAGCTGGAAGGATGCATGAAATAGCAGTGTTAAAGAAGGATAATGAATACATCTAAGGATGGGTAGAGTAAGAAAGGAATAAGAGCTTGCAAACTCAGTTTTGTAATATAGATCTCCTAGATGACTTGATAGTCTTTTGCAAGAACTAGAGAAGAGTGTTAAGATGATGGTTGTCAACTAATTGTTCTTCTAAGCATTAAGGTAACCTCCATCATGGAGCAACCATGACAAGTCCATGACATATTGAAACATAGTCATGAGCACTGCCAATAGCCATAAGAAAGCATGATATAAGGGTTTTCAAGGGGAAATATGAAACACATAAGATAGTGTAGGACATGGGCAGACAAAGATACTTTCTTGAGCCAGACTATCACAGCTTTCAGGGGTAATGGGCCTAATTTTAAATAGTGTTTTAGTGTGAAGAAAACTCTACCCTAATCATGGCCCAGCTAGGGTTTTAAAAAAATTCCATTCCAATATAAATAGTGTTTTACTCTGCCCTAATTATGGACTGTGGAAATCTAATGTCTATCAGTGTTTTACTATGAAAAAATGTGCCCTAATCATGGCCCAACAAGGGTTTTAAAAAAATTTAATTAAAACATCAAATCTACTCACAAGCACGTAGATAGTACTTCACAAAAACAATAAAAACCCTTAACATGTTTATCATTCAAATTTACAAATTTACATTTCGACAAACAAATAGTAAAAATTGCATGATGAAAATAAACAAATGCACATGATGATAATAACTAAAAAATGCAGTGTAGAACATGATGATGTTAATAAATTAAAAATGCAACAAAGTTATGAGAGCAAGATCAAGTCTTACATGGGTTTTGTAGGCTCCAGATATTCGGTAGAGTAGCATCTAGACGCAACCCACTCGACCGAAAATTCAACAATTGACTGATATAGCTATTTTTTTGCTTTTTTTTATATTTAATGGATTCGATCAAAAGGGACTCGGTCGATAACCACTCTACCAAATAAATGAAGCTACATCGGCACCAAATATATGCCACATTGGTGCCAAGTCGATTTGATCGAATCTCACTTGGTTGACTAGTACTCGACCTAAACCTACTCGATCGAAATTGTTCTTTTAGCTCAAAGTGTGACACTACTTTGTGCTTTTACCCCCCAATGAAGCTCATTTCATCAATCAAAATGTATTAAACAAAATGCATGCTCTCCTAAAATGTTGCTAATGTCAGCCCTTCAAGCAAGTTCATCTCTTTCAGTGGTATTTGGAGGGTGGCATGGAAGGTGGATGCATTGATATTGAATGTTACAACTCCAATTGGAGCAAGCAATAATAATGGTGAGTAGGATGAGGGAAGAACTTGAGAGAGTTCATCCCTCAACATATGAATTAAGTATGACTTTCTAGTACTAGTAGTGCCTTGTACAATTATCCAAAGTGGAGACTTGATTCATGTCCTCTAGAAATGTGATAGAACTGTTACTAATTTTTTGTTCACACTAAAAATTAGTTGGACCTAGGTGTAATTGTTCAAAATGAATAATAGAAAACTTCAAGGTTATGCATTCTTGAATGGTTGACACTTTGACAAAGTTGAAAAGGAGATCCAATTGTTAGGTTAACCCATCAGTCCAATCAGGACTGATAAGTTATCATGACAAAATAATTGATCATCAAAGGATCAAACATTCAAGGAGATATAGTTGTTCTACAAAGTTTGATCTTTTAGGAGTTATAAGTTAAATTGATTATTCAGATTAATCAGTTTTGAATAAAAGAGAGAAAGATGTCGTATTACACTATTATTTCATGTCATGTTTTGAACATACATCCAGGTATTTGTTATTTTATCCCATGCATTGACTAAAAAGGAAATACATATACATCATATGCATCAGAGAAACTAAATAATCATGTTTTAAAGAAATGTTCAAATGTATCCCACATAATCCGTGGGAGTAACTAAACTGAGCAATTGCAGACATGCAAGATATGTATCTATTTGATAAAATAAAAGAGAAAAGAACATATGATAAATCTAACATCCATCATTACCTAGTGATGGAGGTTGCTATTGAAGCTGGTCTTCAAGTCTTCACTCTTCATGCTTCAATCCGAGCCACCATCCAATTGAAACCTACAAAAGTTTTTGGGACAACCCCGTTAGTGCTTCGAATGTTTACAGTTATCACATGCTTTTATCAAATAGAGACATCTACTGGTCATATCATGCATCCAAATAAGAATTCAGATTAGATAATGATACAGATCAAGAAGAAATCATGAAGGAGATCAATCAATGCTATCAGGTACTTTTTTATGCTAACTTGTTTGTTCACTGTGCAGGTATAGGATAAATTTTGTTGCTGATTTGAAGACAAATACACATGTGGATTAAATATGGCTCCCACAAACATTTGAGCCTAGCATGTTTCTTTTCATTTTTTGAAAAGAGTACCATAAAAAAGATAGGATGCATTATTCTAAGCTATATCATGCATTATCTAATCAACTTACATAAAGAAGATGTCATCATGACATCATTATAGTTGATTGAAACAAATCAGAACTATATGACCAAATCAAGATTGACAAAAGACAAATTTAGAAAATCAGATTATAGTCATCTGAGGAGTGATACAAGTTTTTAGATTATTGTGCCTAATAAAGAGAAGAGAGATAGAGCAAAGAGGATACAAGAACTTATGTATCATTTGAACAAGTTGCAGAATAGATCTTATTAAGGGTCATCTCATTATGACAAAGGAGTAAGATGAAATAGCATTGCATACCAGGTATTTCTCATATTGTTTTCATACTGTTTAAAGATTATCAACGTTTTAAACAACTATATCACATTCAAAGTTACAAGTGTTTCATAGAAGTAGTCAAGTAAATGCCACATGGAACAATAGATAGAATAGTGGCAAGACAATTATAAAACACTATGCTAGCTTGACTACCATAAATAGAACTTCACAATATGTATGAGATAGGTGTGCAGTCATCCAAAAAAGAAGATATAAACTTTGCAAAAGGCTGCTACCAATGCCTCAGAACTTCAAACCATCAAAAGATACATGAATATCAAATGCTACATTCCAAATGGAGTAACATGTTCAAACAGTCAAGCATCAAGGGATGAAGCATATAATGCATAAGAAAATACCCCAACACAGTGAATGGACCTCCAACATGATTGTCAAGTAAACTTTCAAGATCAAATGAGAGACAGTTATGACTAAAGTGGAAGATACAAATAATAGATACATACAGGATGTTCACTATTCATCAAATGATAAAGACAGTCAAAGTACATATGCAAATACAAGAGGCTGTCATGTATGAAGTTGCAAGCTACAGAAGATAAATATAGTACAGTAGATGCCACATAGTATGCTAGATGCAGTTAGGAGAATATGCCATGCAAGATGCAGTCAGAAGAAGTGCCAAACAGTAAAGAGGATGCTATGCAAGATTCAGTCAGAGATATAGTGCAGTCAAAGGATGTCATGATGACATGAAGAAAGATACATTGCAAGAAAAAGAATAAATGCAGTCATCTTCATTATAGACAATCATGACAGTGATCATGAAGTAGTCAGAGTGTATCATAGATTGCTATATCCATCTACAGAGGTGCATCAATAATGAAGGAGGAACATTAGAAGAAGAACAAGACTTATACCAAGTGCTAATGTAATGATTGACAAAGAGCATTAAATTCACAAGGTAAATAGTCCTCATCCTTCTATGATAGTTGTGTTATCAAAATATAGTCACCATCACAATAATAGTCATGACAGTGACTTGTGAAGTAGTTTAAATGAGCAGGAGACATTCATGATACATTATAACGGTCGTTACCCATCTACAAAAGAACATGAAAACTAATAAAATAGGCAGTCAATGGGCACATGAATGATCACAGATAAGCCTTGAAGGACATCAAGAAACAAAAAAAAGCATGTTATCCACGCTACAAGTGCATTTCAAGAATGCCACAAATAGTCAAGAAGATAACCTAATCTCTATGCCATGATATACATCCAGTTATAGTAGAAAGATAGTCCCACATTCAAATGATGATGACATAGCCAAACAATTCATCACATTACATTCATGCAACCTGAAGAGATATTCTATAGAAGAACCTTACAGAATGGTGCAATCTATGCTACAGATGCAAATGGAGGTAAATGTCAAAGCCATTATATAGAATATCAAAAGGTTACTGTCATAACAAAATATTAACATATGCTTCTACCCATTAGCCATAGTGGAATGATAAGGCAAATGAATAATCAACAAATGTGTGTGAGACAGTCACAAGGAGGTGAGAAGTATTATGAGAAGTAAAGCAAGAAAACCCATTTCTAATACTTAAAAACCCTTAAACTTTTGCCAACAGTAGACAAGATCACAGTCAAAGTATATGCTGCACAGAAGGAGAAGAGAAAAACATGATATATATACTACAGTAGGATCCTAATGCAATAAAGACAGTAAGCAGTAAGTATTGATAGAGGCAGCTAGAAGGAGTATCTAAAAATGTCATAGGCAGAGGTAAATGAAAATAACAAACCTTCATTGCACATAAATGTCAATATATGATACAGAAGAAAGAGGAAAGCAAAAGAAGTGTTATAGAAATGGAAGTCTCATGGCTGTATCAGAAGAAAAGATGCTAGAGGAGGGCCCTTTTGTGCAGCAGAGACCAAATCGTCGTCAGAAAATTTCAAACTGTAGTGCCATCTTGCACCTACAACTAAAAGAAAGTGATACACTATATTCTCTGCCAGAGCCGTAACAGGGAAGGCATCTTTTATGCTTAAAAGGTAATACCCATATGAAAAAATGAAACCCTTGTTTTAATTATTTGAAACCCTTATTTCTTTATCCTTCCATATAGTGAAGTGGGTGATATAGAAATGTTTATATTGCCATGGACAAAACAAAGGGGGTTCTATGCAAAATACCCATCTCAAATTTTAAACCCTTTTTGTCATTTTCTTTGTCTTCTATCAAAATGAACACCTACAGGAAAACTTGAGAAGATGGCTGTAACTATTAGAATATTCTGTGCATGTTAAAATGAAACCCTTGTTTCATATTTGAAAAAAGCCCTCAGGTTTTTGCAAGAAATCAAAATAAAGTATACAGAAAGATACATAAAATGGCACGACCATAAATAGAAAGAAAGCATGAAATACCCATTTCATTTTTTGAGAAACCCTTATCATTTTGTCTGTAGTCAAAGAGTTTTCAGGAAAGAGATAAACCAAGAAACTCAGCTTTTCTCATTTCCAGAAGAGAAATAGACATGGTCGTGACCTCTTTTGAGATTTTTATCATTTTTTTGTTGTAGCACCAAGTTAAAGACATAGATAAACAAGAGAAGAAGTTGTCAAAGAATTGCACAGAGAGGAGAGGAAGCATGTCAGCGGCTATTAAAGAAAGAATATATAGAAAGTAATGGAAAATGCCAAGTCAAAACTTCAAATGCCATACTTATGATGTTCCTGCCATTCCTTTTACACAAAAAGGCCAGACTTTCAACCATAGAGACTAAGGATATGGAGAAAAAGAAGCCAGAGATCATCAAACCCTGAGCCACAGAATGGAGAGGTTGCAGAGCTGAGAGAAAGCAAACGCCAAAATTAAAATGAGATAATTTTAGGGTTTTATCATTATTTTGTTCGATAGAACCTTCTTCTCACTTTTGATTTTTGACTTTACAAATCAAATATCATTACCTTATCTAAAACACAGTCGTGGTCAAGACTTCAAATGTTGAGATCTCTAGTAATAATTGCTTGGAGGGGCTGACAGCTCCGCAACATCATAATGCTTTTTGATTTTATTTGAAGGATCAAAAGGGTGGTTGACATCATAAGGAAGAGCCTTATGAACTTTCAAGACCTCCTTATTCCTTTGTGGTCAAGTAAAGGACATGGTCAAAGCTGCCTCATATGAAACTCATGCCTTATTATGCATGATGGCTGACAAGGTCAAAAGAGCATAGTTTTAAGACATGATATATGTTGCAAGTATGGGCTTAACCAGTGTTGTCATTGATGACAAGGATTGGATGAGTTGTATGCTGAGGATTTTGAGAAAATTAGTCCTATCAGAAATCAAGAAGAATAGTGAAGATAGTGAAATAAAGATCCCAGCTAAGATGAAGATCAGAGGATATGCATGAAAGGGTTTGTAGATATGTGTCTCAAGATGATCCAGTAAAGATTTGAGAGGTCCGCATGAATATTTGAAGAAGTTATGGCCACTTGAGTAAAACTAGTTCTGGAAGATGTTCAGAGGTGACAGAGTGACACAGATAGGTCTGGTGAGATCTGAAAATGCAATATCTTGTTTTGTGGATTTGGTGGAGTGTTTAGGAAGTCAGTGTGAATTGACAACTCAATTGGTTTGTGGTCTGGAGGTATGCAAGCATCTATTCCAATATGACAGTGATGACAGATTGTGTTCTTGAGGTTCTGGATGAAGAAGAGAATGATTTTAGGAATCAGAAGTAGTAGGGATGTTCTTGTTGATTTAGGCAAGCTTGTGGAGGTCTTTGGATTGTGTCCAGTTCATGTTGGAGGTCCACATTGAAGATTGAGCTCGTAATTGAAGAATTACTTCCAGATGATGATGTTCTCCCTAAGTTTCACCAATTGGATGAGTTACACATCTTGCGGATGATCTTGAAGATGTACTACGATGCATGGCATGTTCCTCAAATAAGGCTAAAGTCTCAAATCTATGTAGGTGATAGTGTGTTGATCCACATGAAGTCTTTTTGTAATTGGTCATGTTATATTTATGTATTTGCTCTGTAAAGTATGCCGACTTGGATGATTATCCCAAAGTCAATGTCTTGTATAAATAAGAGTTGTGAAGTCATTTCAAATGTATCTTGGCGATGATGAGAGTGTGGTAGAGAGAAGCAGAGTTAAAGGCATAGCAGAAGTATTGGGCTTAAATGTAACTGACTCAAGCATGGTGAAGATGCTATTCTTTAGTTCAAGTATGTAATATTTATTATTCTGTAGACAGTGTGTCTCTTGTAGGTAGTGGGCCTCTTGTGAGTAGTGTGCTCGGGCAATGAGCCCTAATTGGCATGTGCCATTTATTTTTCTTATTCTTTTAAAATAGAATACAATCTTGGGTTAAAGTCACCTCGTGGTTTTTCCCTTAACCAGTTTTTCCACATTAAAATCTTGGTGTCATATGTGTTAATGTGTTTCTGCTCTTGAATTGTTGCATTATGTTTCCATGATTGATTTATTATTATGCTACTGAATTACAAGAAGGATTTAAGTGTTTAAAGTTTTGGGACAACTGATTCACCCCCCCTCTCAATTATCTGTCTTGAATCTAACAATTGGTATCAGAGCTAAGTTCGTCTAAAAGATCTTAATTGCTTGAGGAGATCCAGGATGTCTTCCTACAAGAAGGATAGTCTGAGGTTTGATGGAACCAATTTCACTCTTTGGAAAAGCCACATGGAATGTCACTTGCAATGTATGGGAATGCAATATTGGATCATGGCTTCAAAGAAGTATGTTCCTCCACAGGATGGTCCAAGAACTATAGATGAAATCAGAAATGCTAAAAATATTTTTTGAGCTAAAGAAGCTCTACTAAGTGCCTTATCTGATTTAGAGCTGACAAATGTTATAGATCTAAAAACTGCATATGAGATTTGGGAAAACCTAGAACTTCTACATGAAGGAGACAAGTATGCTAAATGTGTCAAGCTACATAGTCTGAAAGGATAATTTGAAAGCCTAAAGATGAGAAAAGATGAAAATATCACTACATTTATACCAAGAGTAAATGAGCTTGTTTGTGGCATTAGATGTGTTGGTGGAATCTTGGATTAAAATGAGATTGTTGCCAAAGTTCTTAGATCCCTACCTGCTTCTTACAAATGCAAGGTTGCTTCTATTGAAGAATTCAAATCTTTTTCAAATATCACAAGAGATCAATTGGTTGGTACATTAGCTGCATTTGAATTGGTCGAGTTTGGAGATGCCCCCCCAAGACTGAATCTACATTCAAAGCTAGTGCCTCTGTAAAAGGAAAACAAAAGTTTGATCTAGGAGAGAACTCTTCAAAGAAACTATCATGGTATGAAAAGGCAAAAAAATATCTGGAAGAAGATGAAGCAGAAGCTGCTCAACTTGAAGCTCTTATTGCAAAAAGACTGCCAAGAGGATCTAGTAAGTATGAAGGAAAATTGCCCTTTAAATGTTTTAACTGTAATAAGATTGGTCATTTTGCCTGAAGGTGTCTCGAAAGATTTTCAAGGGCAAATCCAAGTAGATCGGGATTCCAAAATAAATGTTACTATGTTCATGAAGATGATGATGAAGGAGTAACAGATGATGAATCAGAGATAGGAAACAAATCCAGAAGTGACTGGGTGTTTATTGCCATCAAGGAAGAAGATCCAATCCCCTTTGAATTTGTCAATCATAAAATGGTAGAAATAGCTCTAGCTGCCCAAGTTGAAGAAAAGGATGATTGGGTTATTGATAGTGGATGCTCCCACCATATGATAGGTGACAAAAATAAGTTTATAGATTTGGAAAGATATGAAGGTGGAGTTGTAAAATTTGGTGATAACTCTGCTGGCAAGATCAGAGGTAGAGGAATTATTTCTTTTGATGGAAAGAACAAAACCAGTAATGTACTATATGTTGAAGGTCTGAAGCACAATCTTCTCAGTATTGGATAGTTGGTGGACAAAGGCTATTATCTCCAATTCAAAAATGGAAAATGTAAGATCTTTGTAAGTTCTAGAACAGAGATTGCATCTGGTACTCAAACAAAAGGTAATATCTTCCACTTGGTTGGTATTTGTTAAAATTGATCAGAGTTGGTTGTGGCATAGGAGAATGGGTCATGTGAATTTTGATAATATCATCAAGATAGGCAACACTCAGGTTGTAAGAGATCTTCCAAGACTGGTGAAACCTACTAATAGTTTGTGCAAAGAATGTTAGTTGGGTAAGCAAAGCAGAGTCACATTCAAAAGTAAGGAACAATCTTATACCAGATTATTGGAGTTAGTTCATACTGATCTATGTGGTCTAGCAAGAATCAAAAGTGTGCAAGGTGATAGATACTTCATGTTATTAATTGATGATCACTCCCAGATGATGTGGGTGATGTTTCTAAAAGAGAAATCTGAGGCTCTTGAGAAATTCAAAATATTCAAAGATATGGTAGAGAATGAAACCAGATTGAACATAAAATGTCTCAAGTCTGATAGAGGTGGAGAATTCACATCCAGAGAGTTCATAGAATTTTGTGAGAAACATGGGATAAAAAGACAGTTGTCTGCTCCAAGGACTCCACAACAGAATGGAGTAGTGGAGATAAAGAACTGGACCATCTAGGAAGCATCTAGAACCATGATGATGGAAGCAAATGTTCCTCAGATCTATTAGAGAGAAGCTGTAAGTACTGTTGTCTATACTCTTAATCAAGTACAAATCAAAAGTAATACTGGTAAGACCCCTTATGAACTCTGGTTTGGCATCACTCCCACTGTGAAGTATTTCAGAGTCTTTGGTAGCAAATGTTATATTAAAAGAGATGAAGACCTTGACAAATTTGATGTTAGAAGTGATGAAGGAATATTCTTAGGTTATTCTACTCAAAGCAAAGCATACTGGTGTTATAACAAGAGATTAAGAAAGATTATAGAAAGTACAAATGTGAAGGTTGATGAAGGTATTGAAAAACCCTCAAGGTTTTATGAATATGATGAAGATGATCAGAATGATGTTTTGGTCCAAGAAGTTCAAGCCCCTTCTAAAATTTAGATCTAGACTGATCCCAAGAATCAGGGAGAAGAGATAAGTTTGAATGAACCTATTCAAGAAATAGAAGTGCAAGAAATTTCCAAAATTCCCAGGTATGTAAGACTGAATCACTCTGAAGATCAGATCATAGGTGATAAAAGCAAAGGTGCTCAAACAAGAAGAAAGATTGCTCAAGACTCAGAAGAGTATTGTCTGATTTCAAAGATTGAACCAAAGATAGTGAATGAAGCATGCAATGATGAAAGCTAGACTAAAGCAATGAAGGAATAGCTGATGTAAATTGAGAAAAATCACACGTGGGATCTTGTTCCCAGACCGAGAAACAAAAATGTGATTGAACCCAAATGGGTCTTCCAGAATAAACTAAATGAAGATGGTGAAGTAGTCAGAAACAAAGCCAGATTGGTTTGTAAGGGTTACTCTGAAGTAGAAGGAGTTGATTTTGAAGAAACTTTTGCTCTGGTGGCAAGAATTGAAGTGGTCAGATTATTTCTTGTCTTTCCTACCTTCAATTACTTCAAAGTATATCAGATGGATGTCAAGTCTACCTTCCTAAATGGTGACTTGGAAGAAGAAGTATACATTGAGCAACTAGATGGATTTCAATTGTCTGATCATGGTGATATGGTCTGCAAGTTGAAGAAAGCACTGTATGGACTCAACCAAGCCCCAAGAGACTGGTATGAAAGATTAGATAAGCATCTTTTGAAAATTGGTTTCAACAAAGGTACTGCTGACAGTAACTTGTACTTCAAATTTGATCATGAAAATATCTTAATTGTTGAAGTGTTTGTTGATGATATCATTTTTGGAGGAAGAGATAGTATGTGCAAAACTTTTGCAAATCAAATGAAAAGTGAATTTGAGATGTCCATGTTTGGGGAAATGAATTTCTTCTTAGGTCTACAAATCATTCAAACAAAGAAAGGAATCTTCATTTCACAGACCAAATATGTGAAAGAATTGTTGAAGAAATTAGGGATGGAAGACTCAAAACCAATGAGTACTCCCATGGCAACCAGATGTAAATTGAGCAAAGATGATGACTCTCTTAAGGCTGATTAGAAAAAAGTACAGGTCAATGATTGGAGGACTATTGTATCTTACTCAAACTAGACCCGACATTATGAATGTTGTTGGTCTTGTTGCTAGATTCCAAGCTAATCCGAGAGAATCTCATGTCATGGCAATCAAGAGGATTCTTAGATATATAAAAGGGATAGTTAAGTATGGTTTATGGTATCCTGGAGATCATGATTTATCTTTTCATGCATTTTCAGATGTGGATTGTGTAGGAGATGTGGATGACCAGAAGAGTACCAGCGGTTGAGCATTCTTTTTAGGGAAAAGATTGGTTTCTTGGCTAAGAAAGAAACAAGAGGCAATATCTCTATCCACTGTAGAAGTAGAATATATTGCACCAGTAGGTAGTTGCACTCAAGTATTGTGGATGAAGCAAATGCTAAGAGACATTAGAGTGGAGTATGAGGAACCTATCACAATCTTCTGTGATAATTCAAGTGCAATAAACATATCAAAAAATCTGGTGTTGCATTCAAAGACAAAACATATATCCATCAAGTTTCACTTTTGATAGAGCAAGTGAATAAGAATGAAATCAGATTGGAGTTTGTTCCCTCCAAGGATCAGATTACAAACATATTTACTAAACTTCTACCTAAGGACTCTTTTGAGTATCTCAGGGAGAAGTTAGGGGTTATTACCCCTCCGGTTCTGAATTAAGGTGCACTGATGTGCATCAGTCCGGTGGATCTCACAATCATATCTTGTGGTCTGGATTGATGATGGGAAGCTGCTACTCAGAAGGAGTAGTTGGTATGATTCTGAAGTGATACAAGTATGTGCGCTTTGCCATTGATGTCAAAGGGGGAGAGAAGACATGTGAAAAACAAAAGTAGTTGTCGATCAAAGGGGGAGTAGTAAAACATGTGAATGGTTGTTGATAGGGGAAGTTATATCAGTTAGTGAGGAGAAGTTCTTGTCTTGATGGTTAAAATAGTTTTTCACATCATATGTTGCCATCAATGACAAAGGGGGAGATTGTTGCAAGTATGAGCCTAAACGGTGTTGTCATTGATGTCAGCATACTCCTATTGTATTGATCACAAGGATTGGATGAGTTGTATGCTGAGGATATTGAGAAAATTAGTCCTATCAAAAATAGAGAAGAATAGTGAAGACAGTGAAATAAAGATCCCAACTAAGATGAAGATCAGAGGATGCACATCAAAGGGTTTGTAGATACGTGTCTCAAGATGATCTAGTAAAGATTTGAGAGGTCCGCATGAAGATTTGAAGAAGTTATGGCCACTTGAGTAAAACCAGTTTTGGTAGATGTTTAGAGGTGACAGAGTGACACAGATAGGTCTAGTGAGATCTAGAAATGCAATATCTTGTTCTGTGGATTTGGTGGAGTGTTTAGGAAGTCAATGTGAATTAACAACTCAATTGGTTCGTGGTCTATAGGTTTGCAAGCATCTATTCCAATATGACAGTGATGACAGACTATGTTCTTGAGGTTTTGGATGAAGAAGAGAATGATTTCAATAATCAAAAGTAGTATGGATGTTCTTGGTGATTCAAGCAAGCTTCTGGAGGTCTTTGGATTGTGTCCAGTTTGTTTAGGAGGTCCGCATTGAAGATTGAGCTCGTAATTGAAGAATTACTTCCAGATGATGATATTCTTCCTAAGTTTGGCCGAGCAGATGAGTTACATGTCTTGCAGATGATCTTGAAGATGTTCTACGATGCATGGTGTGTTCCTCAAAGAAGATTGAAGTCTCAGATCTGTGTAGCTGACAGTGTGTTGATCCGCGTGAAGTCTTTTTGTAATTAGTCATGTATTTATGTATTTGCTCTGTAAAATATGCCGACTTGGATGATTATCCCAAAGTCGATATCTTGTATAAATAAGAGTTGTGAAGTCATTTCAAATGCATCTTGGCAGTGATGAGAGTGTGGTAGAGAGAAGCATAGCGAAAGGCAAAGCAAAAGTATTGGGCTTAAATGGAACTGACTCAAGCATGGTGAAGATGCTATTCTTTAGTTCAATTATGTAATATTTATTATTCTATAGATAGTGTGTCTCCTATAGGCAGTGGGCCTCTTGTGAGCAGTGTGCTCAGGTAGTGAGCCCTAATTGGCATGTGCCATTTGTTCTTCTTATTCTTTTAATAGAGAATACAATCTTGGGTTTGTCACCCCATGGTTTTTCCCTTAACTGGGTTTTCCACGTTAAAATCTTGGTGTCATATGTGTTAATGTGTTTCTTCTCTTGAATTGTTGCATTATGTTTCCATGATTGATTTATTATTATGCTACTGAATTACAAGAAGGATTTAAGTGTTTAAAGTTTTGGGACAACTAATTCAGCCCCCCCTCTCAATTGTTTGTCTTGATTCTAACAATATGCATGAACATAGAGTTTACAAAGGTGGCAAATAAGGTGAGCATCTATAATGGTACAATATTTGATACATATGAAATACATGGAGTTCAAGGGTAAGCTCATTATGCATGGTGGAGATATGATTTTATGGGTAATATGGTATTTGTCTTGTAGTGATGTGGCAATTGCATGGTGGCAGCATTGATGGTGACGGCATATGGTGGACATTTTTTATGCTTGTGATCAAATTGCATAGTGGAGTTATTTTCTTTCCTTAAATTCAAATTTTGCATATGGGGATATACGGAGATTTGAGAAATGGATGTATGTGCACAATGTCAACAAGAGGGAGTGATAAGGATATTTATGCAATTTTGTCGTGTGCATGGTGTGCTACAGGAGTGACTCAATTCTTTTTATTTTCCTTGCAGAGGGAGATATTTTTTTTCTCAAATATATTGGAGTGATAAGGATTTTTGTATTATTCCTAAGTCCTATTTTGCAAAATAGGCAAATGTATTAGAGTGATAAGGAGAATATTTTTCTTCTAATCATGCACGATTTTACACATTCATTAATCATAAATAAATAATAAAGTAATACTCATAAATTACATTATTATTTTCTATAAATTGTAAAATAAAAAATAAAGCAAATTGTAACCAATAATAGAGTAATATTTTATTACTTTATTATTTACTCACAATCAATTTTGCTCATGCAAAATCATGCAAAATCATGCAAATTGATTAGTTGAGTTAACTAGGCCACCTAGGAGGTTTTGCATGACTTTTAGGAGTATTTTTAGGATCTTTGGTCAAAATTTTGGTCAAACACATCGAGAAGACCAAATTGAAGCTATTCTTGCTCAATTTGAGGCAGTTTTAGACCCTAATTTTAAGGATTTTTGAGGTTGCTCGGGAATGAGTATTTTTAGAGGTAGTTATCTGCAAGTCTATATTTTTTGCATGTCTCTTGGAGAGAGCAAGCCTATATATTGTAAAGCGAAAGTTTGTTTTTGTTAGTTCTTGATTCTCATTCTAATTCAGACAGATTAGAGAATTCTTGTAGCTCAATTTTATAGTTTTATTTACAGATCAGTGGGTTATAGGTTATCTTTTGTCATTTTGCAAGGCTTTCATTTGTTATTTCAGATCAGTTGAATTACCTTTCCTTTTAGTGTTGAATGTTGAAGTGATTTTGATGAATTTTTGCTGTGTTTTATTATTAAACCTTCAAAGTTATTGTCTCACCTCATTGTTTATAGCATTAAAGCATAAATTCATCACAGGTCTTAGGTTGTGTTAAACAGAAATAGTTTTTTATGCTGTGAAAAGACCATTTCCTTCATAAAAACATGTTTTCAAACCTTCCTTGGAATCATTTTTATGATATTTATGCCAAGTCTGGATTGTGTAGAAGTTAGATTTCTGAGAAAACATTGTGAATCAAATTGCATTATTTTTATCCATATCAAGTGCATCACCATTTTACCTTTAGTATTCATTTAGTTTCTTTCTTCCTTTTTCCCAAAAAGTAAAAACACACATCTCAATAGAACATTTGAAGGGAACCAGCCCACAATCTGGAGGTCTAATCCCGTCATAGGGCACCCACAACCTGAGATTAGTCCCATGTTACATGGAATTGTAGTGCTTTAACCAGTTTTGCATATGGGTGTAATTCCCAATGATAACAAGAATAATATCAAAGACAACATGTTGTGCCACAAACAAACCACCTACTCCAGGATGACCTATTTTGTTCCCTTACTATCTATAGGATGGTGGGATGTTCGAATAGCTTCAATGAAATCAACTACAACAAATTGCAGGTGCTGAGGGATTGAACAACTACTCCAATTATGGGCAATATGAAAGTCACTCCTACCAAGCAAGTTGACTTCATCAAATCCAATATCAATGTTCAAGTATAGGGAAGAAAGAAGTTGTCTCTCTTCAACCATGTCCACATTCAATGCATCTATTTCACCAAGGGGGTCCACATCATCAGAACTAGATGAACAATCTAGATTTGTACAGGAAGCATGTTATACATGTTAGAAATGAAAGTGAACAACTATAGAATAGAAAACTAAATTAAACTATTAGAAATATTAATCCAATGCAAGACCAAATGGAGATTATAGAAAATCAAATCAATAATGCAAAGAAATAACAGACTAGAAAAATTTAATACATAACATAGTAGTTACATGGAGAAACCCTTTTAGGAAAAACTCCACACAAAAAGAGATGCACTACTCTGTATCAACTTCAATAGGAGTTTACAATACATCACTAACAACATCCTCTTCAATCTTTAATCTAGCAACACCTATTTTTTTTGTCTCAACTCTCTACAACAAAAAAACCATAAAAACAATAACCTCATTAAAAGTGTGTTGCCTTCAAGGGAAAAAAAACCCTAACATAACTTCTACCATCAGATATGCGACCTAATGATGAATGATCCAGATTGACTATGAAATTACAACATTTTATAAGGTAATTTTTTAAAAACTTCTCTTTGTTGCCCCCTAGATCCCCTAGCAACATTAGTGGGGTGGAAAGCCCCCCACACCCCTCATCAGGTGTTGGGATCCAAAATGTAGCTAAAATAAGACTTTTGCTTGGTGAATACATCTTCCCTTAGGGAAATTCAAAACCAACATTAGAAGTAATTAATTACATAGGATTTATAAGGTTGATGGCACCTTAATTCTAACAATACATTGTAAGTCCCTTGTAGTTGCTACCACATTTCCACAATCTCATCTGTGAAGGAGCCAATGTCATTCGCAATGAAACAAAATTCTTTATACAAAACAAGTTCACTCCAACAGAAGGAAACAAAAGCTTTAGAACTCCTAGAAGTAATGTTTGTGAAGTGAGGCTTCACTTATACTATTGTAAGGACAGGGCGTCTCATCCATTGATTATTTGTGCATGAAGCTCTAAACTTTTAGTTATTTGTAGCCTTAATCAATGCCACTGATTCCAAACCTACTAGGTAGGCCATATATGCAAAAAAAATGTTGAAGTAACAAAAATATCTCATCAAAAGGGTTGACTTGACACAAATGTTTCCTATTCAAATTCAAGGAGATAAGGGGGCTACTACACACCACAAGTGGAAATTTTAACAATAAGTGACAAGACTCTTGGGAATTGATATCACATTCAACCATAGTCTTTGTCAAGAACTTGTGAAACACAATGGTTGTAGGTCTATCAGAATCAACACTAGTAGAGATTTGAGAAAGCATATATCGTTAGTGTTTGAACGATGCTCAAACTTTGTAGTGTATTTCACAATATAGTTGAGGATTGCATGGTGAGATAGAACAAGATGGAAATCCACATTCACTCACCATATGGAAAGCATGATAGGGTTATGAATATTCAATCTATCATTATTAAAAGTAGGGACATACTTGACATGGCCATTATCTGAAACAACCATTGTTGAAATAGGTTACAAATCCCAAGGAGCCTTATAGCAACATGAAAATAAGGATTCTTTCTTGTATAAGCATGTATCCTTGGTGCACATGATATGTCACTCAATATGATTGACTAACTTAGCATAGTCCATGGAAGAATCTTCCATCAAGATTCTCTATGTCCAATAAACAAAGGTCATCTAAAATGGAGTGATGCAGCATTGACAATCTCTCCTTAATTCCACATGGGTTCTAGGTAGAGACATAGGTGTTTATGTAATCCACAACACCTTTGACAAAATTTTGGTCCTTCCAATCAATTGTTTCAATGGTAGGTGCATTTTCAAGCTAAAGGAAGTAATGAATATGGGCAGAACCTCTATGTTTCCATTCACACCTACCATAAGAGAGATCAAACAAAAGGGAATTAGGAAAGTAGAAAATCAAGAAAAGAAGTTGAGGTGTGAAGTGGATAACTTATACTAACAGTCCTTTGCTCGCATAAGCTTCTTAAGAACCTCCTCATGAAAGATATTAAAATAGTGATGCATGTACATTGCAGTCAAATGTATATTGTGAATAATTTTCTAGACCCTCCATCTCTGTGTAGTAATTGGATCAAGTGGGGAAACCCACGCATGATAGCATGCAAGCCTAGCCACTTTGTATTAGCTATGCTCAAAGTGAAGAACAAAGTAGGACAACCAAGTTGTATGAATATATCAAAAATCTCTCCTCTAGACTTCATCCAAAATAGACGAGTTCCATGCAAGGATGAGCCAAATTGCATCAAGTATCCTACAAGCTTGTCATCAGGAAAGTCATGTAAGTAGTGACACAACTCACCAATAGTAAATGGAAGGCTATCCTCCCAATTTATTTTGACATAAATTGAAGCAGTATACTGTCTTCAGTACCACATCATTAGGTTATACACATAGTACTAAAAATGAGGGTGCTGGCCAAACCTATTATCATGGCATCCCATCAAGTGTAGAACATATTCATGTATTTTCACATCTCTTAACCATGGTTGCCCAAAGTTCCCAATACCTGTAGGTTAAAGAATTGGGAATGCCATTAGAAAATAACCCTCTATGTTATACTCATTAACTGGTGTAAATGAACTAGTTGCTCACTCAACAACATCAATGGTATGACCAAGTCCCAAATGTATAAGATCATGAACCTCCTCAATCTCCCTTCATCCTATTGGTAAACAGATTTGTCACTGCAGATTTCAAAGTGACTCACCCTACGAGTAGTGACATGTTCCAATAGTTAGGTAATTTGTTAATAGATTAACAACTTTCCTCTACATTTGAGAGGGGTATCTCCCTTGTTTGAGGGGGGGTTTTATAGGTTTTTGTGTACTTTTAACTTGAAAGAACAAAAAGGAGAAAAAGGAAAACTAAATGAAAGATGATTTATTGAAACCTTGACAGTAGACACACGATTATTGGTTTGGATTTAACAAACTTATGACAAATTGTGAGGGGTTTTCACCATAAAAACTAGAAACTACGTTCCTAAACTTATATGATGAATTATACAAAATAAATGTTTGATATGCAACAATGATGAAAGAAAGATGACAAATCTCAACACATGAAGAGATATGTTACTTCATCACATTCAAATCAAGATACCAAGAAATGATTATGTTCCATTGCATCGATTGCATAATTTGTAAATGCTTTAATGGATGACCTATGATTTACACAATGACACAGAGGGATTGCCAATTTAACATATGATAAATCAATAATAATAACTTAGAAGTACATTTAGAACATATGAACCAAATGCACTCTTTATTATCTTTGTGACATTATACAATTTCGAAAACCCTTCTATACAAAGCATAAATCCAAAAATCCTCCAAAAAGTCTCTCCATAAGTCCTCCCATAAAAGTTCCTTTACATTTTAAATCACCTTATATTTATAGGCTTCTTCCCTATAACTACCTCATGACCACCGTGTAACTACCTCAACTACCTTTTTGAAATACAATAAAATATTAAACCTTATTTTTGGTTATGATTTACATAATTTTTCTAGAAATAAGGTTCATTTTGTAATTTTTAGTTACAATAAGTGACGTAAGTCACTTTTACAAAAAGGCAACTAGAATCCTGCAAATTTTGAGTTATAGATTTTGGTAAGTTACTTTCCATCTCTAATTTCTCCATTTTGGTGGTCAAACCTTGCTAGATCTTGACAACTCCTCTAAATACCTAAATCTTAGACTCTTGTGTTTGCACATACAAAGTATGGACTGTGCAAATAATACATCTTTTATTGGAAATGTCTATTAGGAAAGGTGTCTCAACCTTGCAACTACAAAAGATTTCTATTCTTCCCAATTTTTGGTCTTTTCAAATACCCTTTATCTTGAAGAATGGTTTAGAACTTTCAAATTTTTGAAAAGGGGCTAAAAATGGTAGGGCTTACTATTTTTAGTAGCTCTATGTTTGAGTACAGATGGGCCCATAATTTTTGCAAAAGGTGTGGAACTACCAAGTAAACATCTTGGGTGATTTTTGACTCAAGATTATACTCGGATTGCAATATATTAAAGTTTTCATTTTTTAAAACTCCTAAAAAATGTTTCAAACTCATATATGAGGAACTTAGAGGTCCCTAAATGCCCAAAAGTTGTTGTAACTAATGAAGTAGGTTATAGCTTGATAGATCTCTTCATGATCTTTCCAATGCATCAAACAATTCATCAATCAGACCCCTGGATCAAATGTTATGGCCTCTGGAAGTTGGACCTCCTATTTTAGGAAATGTGAAAATGTGTTTGAAATTTAAAACAGATGTAAAGGGGAGAGTTACACATGTTGGTGTGTGATTTGGTACATCACAAGGCTCTTTGATTGGATATAATTTGGGTGCAACTTTTGGGTGGTTTTGGCTCATGGTTTTGTAATTACCGTTGACAGTTTACTATATTGTATCTCCTATATATCAGGAGCTTGAGATGGAAGTTATGTGTAAGAGTCTTATAGATGTTGAGTTGCCTCCAGATCTCTGGTTGGTTATACTCCTGTGAAAGCTTGCTCTACAACTATATTGTAATCTTCTTGATTCTAGAATAATATATTGGGCGGTGTGTGGTTTTTCTCCCGAAAGGGTTTCCCCATGTAATTACTACGTTCTGGTATGATTGATATTTGTGTTTATTTCTATAACTATTGTAAAGATTTGAAATTTTTTGCATATCCCTCCCCTCAAGATTAGTGTAGGAAGTTGTTCCGCTACCTTAGCTTCCTTACAATGTCAACATGATAGATGTAGATTGAATAATGTTACATGTTTTCCCACTCTGATACAATCATAAAATACCATTGCCATCCACTAGATGTTTTGAAAACCACTCTCATATCCAAAATGAATGTGTACATTTTCAACACTAGGAACATTTAAACCATGAATCTAGATATGGAGAGCCATTAGAAATCATAGCAGCTCTCATGATTGAGACTACCTATTTCTAAATTTCCATTGTAATTAGGCTACAACCATATCTTCATATGGGTTCAAATGAAATTTATTGTAAGCTTTAACTGAACCTTGACATTGTTAGCAGTATCTATGTTTTCAACAAGATGTTGCCACAATAATGGGTTACACTTTCTGGGACATCCTAATTTTTGCTGAAATCACATATTTTTAGAAAATATAATGATTTAAGTGGTGCAGGAGCTTCACAGTTTAGTCATTGTGTTGGCTATTTCCTAGTTGGTTTTCATGTTATTTAGTTTTTCTCTAAGGCTTTGAAAGCCATTTTGATGTTTTGTAATAAAGACTTAGTCATTTAGATTGACTAGTGCATGAGGATGTTAGTAAGGCCTATTTAATAGGAATGTTTCTTTTAGAAACTTGGTGTTTTATGAAAAAAACCCACTTCCATCATTTCACTGCCTTTCATGGGTAGTTGTACGGATAGTAGGGAAGTGGAAAGGTTAGGAAAAATTTATATAAACATCAGTTTGTATAAACATGCCAAAAATGAATGAATGAGGAGGAGTTTTATAAGGTAAAAACTGTGTTTTTCTGCTTTTTGTTGAAAACAGCCTTCTTGTACGGCCTGGTACGGATAGTAAGAGGTCCATGGTCTAGAAAATGTGGTTGTAGGTTGAATCACATTTCATTTGCATTTATTTAGAGCCCTTGAAATGTTTCTACTGCTTTGTTTGAACCCATTGTGTGTAAACTAGTTTTTAACCCTCCATAGCTAGGGTTTTCGACAAAATGCTTCATTCTTCCTCTGTGCTCTGAAGGGGGTCACCCATTTCTTGGTGGGATGGAGGAAGGTAGAGTAGATTTAGTGTTTTTTCATGTTTGGTAGGTTAAACTCCTCTCTGCAAGGTGTATGGCATGCATCTAATTAGTCTTACTAGTGACTAGTTGAGAAATTGATGGTGGACTGTATCATGACAGTAAAGACAGTCAATTTGTTTTGACAGTTGCAAGGTGGAGTCTATGCTTTATGGTGGAGATTGACTAGTACAGGACTTGGTGGACCTTGTGCATGCATATTGGATGCATTTTCTTTCCCATTGCTTTCAGTTTAGGCCTTTGTTTTCAAGGAAAAGACAGTTTGTTGTTTCTAAACACCTACAGTACAGTACGGTTCTGCATGTATGGGTGGAAGTGCATATACATGATGGGTATTTGGATATGGATTTAGAGGTGAAGGCTATTTAGAGTTATGAGTATTTAATGTGGTGTTAAACATTCTCTTGGCTACAAGGTTTAATCTTCTTGAAATACTATTTTTTTATGACAGTCATAAGACAGTTATGGTTCTCTATTAGAGTAAGTACAGAAGTATGGTACTTGGTCAGTGATTTCATGTCCTTGGTAGACACATGTTATGCTTATGTGTAGAACCTTGTTGATAAAGGAGTTAATGCTAGTTTTGTTGTTCATAAAGGCTATAAGAAAGAAGCTGTCATTTTAGCACTGTCATAGGACAGTCAAGCTGTGATTTACTGTTCTCTGTCTTTGCAAGTGTAACATTTAGTTTTTGGTCAGTGACCTAATGTTAGTTATGTCCTAAACAAGCATATGTTGATGGTAGTATGAAGACCTTGATAGGTAGAGTGGATTGGTAGTAGTTGAGAGCTTTTGAAGGTAGATTGATGTCCTTGGAGGTGGATTGTGTATAAGGGCTGGTTAGAGTAGTGAATCACTAGTGAGAAGTTGAATAGCCTATGTGGGTGGACACCAGTGTGTGGTCCAGGGCTATGTCAGTTCCTTGAGAAGCCTTGTGTAGGCTTATGATAATAAACACCTTTGTATACCTCTTGGAGGAAGTATAGTGATCTAAGTTAATTGAGTGAACTTCAACAGCTATTACCAATAGACCTCTGCATCATATTGGTATCAGAGCCAATATTCTGATTAGAAGTAGTGTATGTTAGAAGAGGAAATTGAAACAGAGGCTAGTACAATGCCTCCCAAGACAATGAGTCAAGATGCCATCAAGAAGTTGGTGGAAGAGATGGTTGAAGCAAGACTGCAAGAAGCAAGATTGCAAGAAGCAAAATTGCAAGAAGAGAAGAAGTCTAAGGGCAAGACCAAAGAAGAGGAAAGTTCTTCTAACACAAATGAAGAAGTAGAGGTAGAAGAGTGTCCTCTGGAGTAGGACATGTTTGCAGATCAGAAAGCTTTCCTGAATGCACTTAAGGGTGCTCATGGAGATAGTGGTAATCCCAAGATGGATGTGCCTACTTTTCATGGCAAGTTGGATGGAGATGCTCTCACTGACTGGATAGAAGCTATGTACAACTTCTTTGATTAAAAGGAGTTCAATGACAGCAAAAAGGTCAAGTTTGCCAAGACAAGGCTAAGAGGTTCTGCACTTGTATGGTGGAACTATATGCAGAGTGAGAGGGAGAAGATTGGGAAGAGTCCCATCACTAAATGGAACAGAATGGTGGCTATGCTCAAAAGCAAGTTCATGCCACCTACCTATGAGATTCAAATCATAAGGAGATTTCATAATTTGAGACAAAAAGATATGGATGTGGCTACCTACACAGAAGAATTTCATAGACTCAGTATGAGGGCCAATCATAATGAAGATGAAAAAGGGATGGAGGCTAGGTACCTAAATGGACTGAAATACAATCTACAAGATGAGATAAGTTTAGTGTTACCAAAGACAGTGGATGAATGTTTCTTATTGGCCTCCAGAGCAGAGGAAAAGCTGAGAAGGAAGGGTGAACAAAGTGCCAAAGGTAGAGGTGAAAGAAACCAAAAAGGTAGAGGCAATTTTGGCCATGGACAGTTCAACAAAACTGAAAATAACAGTCAGCAAGAAACATCACCTGAGACAGAGCATAGAGGAGGTTTTAGAGGTGGTAGAAGGCCTAATGGTAGGGGCAGAAATGGTGGAGGAGGTAGAGGACCAGGAGTCTTCACTGGAAGATGTTATGGCTGCAATCAAGTTGGTCATACAATGAACAAATGCCCAGAGAAAGCTAGTAGCTCTCATGACAGTGGAAAGAGAAATTAGTTAGTGAAAGATAGTGACTGTGAAAGTGTGAATTCACTAATGGGAAGTGTTGCACCTATTTTAGATGGAGAGAATATGATGATAAAAAGGTCTATGTTGAAGATTCCATTGAAACAAGAGCTCCCTCAGAGAAAGAACCTTTTAGAACCCAAGGCCTAGCCTATGGGAAGCTTTACAAAATCATAGTGGATGCAGGGTCTACTGAGAATGTGGTATCCACTAAGATGGTTGAGAAGTGCAAGTTGAAGAGGCTGCCTCATATCAGTCCTCACAAGATTTCTTGGTTAAACAAGAACCAAAGTTTCATGGTGGAGGAACAAACTTGGGTTGAATTTGCAATTGGTGATTACAAGGACAAAGTGCTATGCGAAATCATCCCTATGGATGCATGTCACCTACTTCTTGGCCACCCATGGCAGTATGATGTTAAAGCTCAGCATGATGGTGAGAAGAACACTTATGTCATCACCAAGAATGGGAGAGCATTCAAAATGGATCCTTTGTTGGAGCAGCCCAGGGGGAAGGAAAATAATAGCAGTGTCATGTTGGTGAATGGCAAAGAGTTCCTAAACATCTTGAAGGAGAATGACAATCAGGGGTATGCCTTGAACATGAAGCCCAAGAGTGGAACAGATCAGCAAGAACAAAAACAAAAGGAGATTCCATTGGAAGTGCAGCAACTTCTAGACAAGTATCAAGACCTTGTGGTAGAGGAATTTCCCAACTCTTTACCACCCATGAGGGATATTAGTCATCAAATTTACTTAATACCTAGTGCTACATTGCCTAACAAGGCTGCATACAAGATGACTCCTCAGCAAAATGAAGAGGTGGCAAGGCAAATTCAAGATCTCTTGGAGAAAGGGCTGATTAGGAAGAGTTTAAGTCCTTGTGTAGTTCCAAGTGTACTTGCTCCTAAGAAGGATGGAAAATGGAGGCTATGCACAGATTCCAGGGCCATAAACAAGATCACCATAAGGTAAAGATTCCCAATGCCAAGAATTGAAGATCTTTTCGATTATCTAGGAGGATCATGCTATTACTCACAGATTGATTTGAAATCTGGATATCATCAAATCCAGATCAGACAGGGAGATGAATGGAAGACTGTTTTCAAGACCAATGAAGGTCTTTATGAATGGCTTGTTATGCCATTTGGTCTTAGCAATGCACCAAGTACATTTATGCGCCTGATGAATGAGGTATTAGTTGAATTCATTGGTAAATTTGTTATTGTTTATCTTGATGACATACTAATCTTCAGTAGGACAAGGGAAGAGCATGTGAAGCATGTTGGTCAGGTGTTGGAGAAGCTGTATGGGCACAAGTTGATGATCAACTTAGACAAATGTGAGTTCATGAAAACTGAACTTGTATACCTGGGATTTGTCATTTCTAAGGGTTGTTTGAAGATGGATCCCTCTAAGGTTGAGGCTATTCTTAGTTGGCCTACCCCAAAAACAATGGGAGATGTGAGAAGTTTCCATGGATTGGCGACTTTCTATAGGATGTTTATCAAAGGCTTTAGTCACATTAGTGCTCCCATCCTCAACACCATTAAGGGTGGAGTCAAATGTAGATTCCAGTGGACAAAGGAAGCTGATGATAGTTTTGAGTTGTTGAAAAAAAAGGTGGCTGAGTTACCTACCTTAGTAGTCTCTAATTTTGATAAGGTGTTTGTTGTTGAGTGTGATGCAAGTCAGCAAGCTATTGGTGCTATTCTCAGCCAAGAAGGACATCCAGTGGCATTCTTTTTAGAAAATTTGAATGAAGCCAAGTAAAGGTATTCTACCTATGACTTAGAACTCTATGCAATGGTGCAAACTCTTAAGAAATGGAGACATTATTTGCTGCCCAAAGAATTTATTGTGTTTACTGATAGTCATGCTTTAAGCTTTCTTAACAGTCAAGAAAAATTGAACCATAGACATGTTAAATGGATGGAATAGCTACAAGTTTATACCTTCACAATTAAGCACAAAAGAGGTGTCTCTAATAAGGTGGCTGATGCATTGAGTAGAAGGTTGCTTCTTATTCATGAAATTCAGTTAGAAAGCATGGGTATTGACTGTTTAAAGGAGATGTATAAAGAAGATTCTAATTTCAAAGAGGCTTATGATGTTTGTATGAACTTGGCTAACACATTCCATGGAGAGTATGCAGATTTTGTTTTGCAGGAAGGCCTCTTGTTTAAGGGCAATTTGCTGTGTGTCCCTAAGTGCTCCATGCGGGACAACATCATCAAGGAGAAGCATGATGGTTCTTTAGGAGGACATTTTGGCTTAGACAAGACACTAGAACAAGTCACAAGGTTCTATTTTTGGCCAAAGGTGTAATCAGATGTGAGAAAATATGTAGCTAGTTGAGCAATCTGTCAAAGAGCCAAAGGTGTGTCTTCAAATGTAGGTCTATACTAGCCCCTTCCTATTCCCAACAGACCTTGGGAAAGTATTAGCATGGATTTTGTGCTTGGGTTACCCAGGACAGCCAAAGGGGTGGATAGTGTGTTTGTTATTGTTGATAGGTTTAGCAAGATGGCTCATTTTGTGCCATGTAAATGCACAAATGATGCATCTCATGTGGCAGGTCTATTTTTCAAAGAGGTAGTAAGGATACATGGTTTACCATTGTCCATTGTAACTGACAAAGATTCTAAGTTTGTAGGTCACTTCTGGAGGACCTTGTGGAAGAAGCTGGGCACACGGTTGTCCTTTTCATCAGCCTACCATCCACAAACTAATGGTCAGACTGAGGTGTTTAATAGATCACTTGGAAACCTTCTAAGGTGCCTTACAAAGCAGCATGGTTTGGCATGGGACTTGGTTATCAGTCAGGCTAAATATGCCTACAATGATTCAAGGAATAGTTTATGTCTTTCATCCAAGAGGGCCACTTGAGCTGAAGGATCTCCAAGGTTGGGATAGAAGGAGTGCACTTGGTGAAGAGTTTGCTGACTCCATGAAAATAGTCCATGATCAAGTCAAGTTGCAACTAGAAAAATTAGTCACAAAGTACAAAGAAAAGGCAGATTTGAAGAAAAGAGGAGTATAGTTCAAAGTTGGTGACTTAGTTATGGCATATCTGAGGAAAGAAAGGTTGCCAAAGGGTTAGCCAACTAAACTCTTGATGAAGAAGATTGGGCCATGCAAAATAGTGCACAAATTCGGTCCAAATGCATATGAGATTGAGTTGCCATCTGGCCTTGGTATCTCTCCAATTTTTAATGTTTGTGATCTTTTTCCTTTCAGACCTCCATTACCTGGTGAAAGTGGATCAGATGTGGTGGCTGAAGATGCTGATTGGATCAAGGATTTACCTCCAAGAAAACCTTTACAGTTGGAGTGCATTCTAGATTCCAAGGTTGTCAAGAAGACTCGGAGAGGTGTCTGTAAAGACTACTTGGTGAAATGGAAGGATCTTCCTAATTCAGAGGCCACCTGGATGACTGAAGTAGATATCTTGAAGCATGGCATAAAACTTCAACAATTGGCAACTCAAGGGACTTGAGTTCTTCCTACAGGGGGAGTATGGTGCAGGAGCTTCACAGTTTAGTCATTGTGTTGGCTATTTCCTAGTTGGTTTTCATGTTATTTTGTTTTTCTCTAAGGCTTTGAAAGACATTTTGATGTTTTTTAATAAAGACTTAGTCATTTAGATTGACTAGTCCATGAGGATGTTAGTAAGGCCTATTTTATAGGAATGCTTCTTTTAGAAACTTGGTGTTTTATGAAAAAAAGCCACTTCCATTGTTTCACTGCCTTTCATGGGCAGTTGTACGGACAGTAGGGAAGTGGAAGGTTAGGAAAACTTCCTATAAACATTAGTTTGTATAAACATGCCAAAAATGAATGAATGAGGAGGAGTTTTATAAGGTAAAAACTATGTTTTTCTACTTTTTGTTGAAAATAGCCTTCTTGTACGGCCTGGTACAGATAGTAAGAGGTCCATGGTCTGGAAAATGTGGTTGTAGGTTGAGTCACCTTTCATTTGCATTTATTTAGAGCCCTTGAAACATTTCTACAACTTTGTTTGAACCCATTGTGTGTAAACTGGTTTTTAACCCTCTGTAGCTAGGGTTTTGGACAAAATGCTTCATTTTTCCTCTGTCCTCTGAAGGTGGTCACCCATTTCTTGGTGGGATGGAGGAAGGTAGAGTAGATTTAGTTTTTTTTCATGTTTGGCAGGTTAAGCTCCTCTCTGCAAGGCGTATGGCATGCATCTAACTAGTCTTACTAGTGACTAGTTGAGAAATTGATGGTGGACTGTATCATGACAGTAAAGACAGTCAATTTGTTTTGACAATTGCAAGGTGGAGTCTGTGCTTGATGGTGGAGATTGACTAGTACAAGACTTGGTGGACCTTGTGCATGCATATTGGATGCATTTTCTTTCCCATTGCTTTCAATTTAGGCCTTTGTTTTCAAGGAAAAGATAGTTTGTTGTTTCTAAACACCTACAGTACAGTACGGTTCTGCATGTGTGGGTGGAAGTGCATATTCATGATGGGTATTTGGATATGGATTTAGAGGTGAAGGCTATTTAGAGTTATGAGTATTTAATTTGGTGTTAAACATTCTCTTGGCTACAAGGTTTAATCTTCTTGAAATACTATTTTTTTTATGACAGTCATAAGATAGTTATGGTTCTCTATTAGAGTAAGTACAGAAGTATGGTACTTGGTCAGTGATTTCATGTCCTTGGTAGATACATATTATGCTTGTGTGTAAAACCTTGTTGATAAAGGAGTTAATGCTAGTCTTGTTGTGCATAAAGGCTATAAGAAAGAAGCTGTCATTTTAGCACTGTCATAGGACAGTCAAGCTGCAATTTACTATTCTCTGTCTTTGCAAGTGTAACATTTAGTTTTTGGTCAGTGACCTGATGTTAGTTATGTCCTAAACAAGCATGTGTTGATGGTAGTATGAAGACCTTGATAGGTAGAGTGGATTGGTAGTAGTTGAGAGCTTTCGAAGGTAGATTGTTGTCCTTGGAGGTGGACTGTGTATAAGGGCTGGTTAGAATAGTGACTCACCAGTGAGAAGTTGAATAGCCTGTGTGGGTGGACACCAGTGTGTGGTCCAGGGCTATGTCAGTTCCTTGAGAAACCTTGTGTAGGCTTATGATAATAAACACCTTTGTATACCTCTTGGAGGAAGTATAGTGATCTAAGTTAATTGAGTGAACTTCAACAGCTATTACCAATAGACCTCTGCATCATTAAGCCTTACAAGGTTCCATTTAAAGGATTTTAATTGAAGAGGGTTTGATCAAACCCCCTTAGATTCAAACCCCCTTGGATAGAACCCCGCTAGTTTTAAATCATACCTATAATGGAGTCTCCTCTACACCTATCAAAATGCTGATAAAAAACTATTTTTGATTTACCTTTTGGAGGATCAAATGAATTCATTTAAAATTTATGTTTTGTAAGTATGTAGTCCTTATTATAAGCTTACCAAAAAGTATAATTTTAAATATATTTAATTTGATTATTATATTTATTTTTTATTTCTTGTGAATGTAGGTTTTTCACCCAACATCAAGTTCTCTGTTTTACACACATGGAAAATTAGTAAATTAGTGAAAAAAAATTCTAAAAAATATCTATGTCCTAGTGTTAGAGTTCAGAAAGATCGAAGCAATAAACATTGACAATTATATGTAGATTAAATAACCCAAATATAACAATGAAGAACAACACAAAAGAGATCAACACATAAATTTAACGTGGTTCACCCAAAATGGGCTACATCCATAGAAACTCAACCATCCAATGATTTTATTATCTAGTACAAAATAGATTACAATCTCACGAATTCTATGTCCATAACATACATCCCAGCTGCTTATATCAAGCTTTTTGGAAGCTTATATCAAGTTTTTTGGAAGCTTCTAGAATTAGGGTTTTACAATGTCATTTTTCTTTTGTTGGTTAACAAAAATTAATAACCGACTCCAAACAGGCAAAAAAGGATACGTTATGAGTGTATAATACTTGCATGATTAGTCTCCACATACCAACATCTAGGTATTGATTTCCTTGTTTCAAAAAAAAAAGAAATTTGATACATACATAAAAAGTTAGGTTTTATAGAATACGCCTATGTCTAAATTATAATTAGTTTGACTTCAAAACTTAATTAAAAAAAATATTCAACAAAACATTATGAAACAAAATGCATGCCCTATATATCAGTGTTACCAATCTAAATTCAAAAGAATCAAAATTTTATCCTTTGTAGAAAAAAAGTTGTGCTACAGAATACACTTCACTTTAAAAAAATGTTGTTTACTATTAAAAACTAGTTATCAAAGGAGATGCAAAAAAAATTACAATTTAACTCCAATTTTGTTATATATATATATATATAGAATCTACAAACAAAATCTCACAAATCACTAGTTTGCATCATGTTCAAATTCCTAATGATTTAGTGGCTATAGGTGTCAGAAAGTGAAGATTTAGTTCAAAATGTTGATTTCAATGTCAAGTTTGTCCAAAAAGAGTAACCCATTATTGTGGGATGGCCTAACAAGAAAATTTGTTTATCATTCCATTCATTGAAGCATACCTATCCAACAAACTTAAGTTGTATCCATTGTATTCACTTCCACTAGTAGTTTCATAGGCTTTGTCTATGATTTTGTGATTTATATACATGAGTGTAGTATTTTGATGGATCCCTATTAGCTATCCAAAATCCGTATTGAAAGGATATCAGTAGAGGTTGAATAGTTCGACCTTGCATCTGCTAGGTGCATTTTCTTGAATGTTTCGAAAACCTTCTCAACAAATCTATTTTGAAGTTTCCATAACTTTTTCAACAAATCCATTTTTTTGTGTATCTTGCACTCGTTGCATTCCATTAGACCATATTTTCTTAAGGCATTCAATCAAATGCTTACACATTATGTAGGCACATCTAATACAACCTTTGCAATTTATAATAGCTAATACAAATACACCTTCCATTACGTGCTATGGATTTGCATTGCATGCCTTAAGACTACATATATTTAAGGCACTCTATCAATTGCTTCATTTACCCTGGCTATTCTTTCAACAATTATATCTTGTCTGCAATCATACATTCTTATCATGTTATGATATCTTTTGCCTTATTTACACGTCTTGTCATGATTATATTTGTTTATCAAGTTCATTCAATTCCTTGCACAGGTTGTATGTAACCAATTGGAAGGGATAGATATGTTACTAACATTCCTTTTGTGAGTTACATTTTATAGTGACAAGCTCATAATCATTCCCACATCCACGAGAGATTTACCAATCTTATCTAGTTAGTCAAATTCTCTCTACATCTCCACTTAGTTAGAGCTTTGCTACTTTTTTATCACATGGAATATCTTACCCTTCTCCTCTCATTTTATTTTATTTTCAAGGATAGTTCTATTTCAAAGAAAGTTGTAATTACTGTCTATTTTGAATATATGTTAGATACTACCCATTGCATGCTCTTTTCTATTTTCAAAATTTTGACAAAGAACTCATTGTGAGGAGAATTCAAGAATGACTTGTATACTTTAAGTAGATCTATATCTTTTTGAGTGTGAAAATATTTTATTTACATGTTCGCTATTTTTTACTTTGACATGCATATGCCTAGTTGTTCACATGTATATCAAGTTGTGAAGAAAATGTAATGGTGAAAACTACATACTCATGCTCCATTCCTTAATGTTTTGGGTCCACTTTGATTACAATGTCCTTAATGCAATAACTAGCCTACAAGTGGCATAATATTGCATGAATTTCACTAATGACATCACCATATCCCAATCTTATTATCACTCATCCATATAGGCTAATCTTAATCCATAGATCCATTATTTACCACCTTGGATGAGATTCACAGGTGCAAATTTGACCTTGGTCATTTCTATAGTTGTGGATCTAAATCTTAAGATTTAAAAATTCAAGATTTATATTTACAAGTCCCCAACCTTTCCACTAGCAATTATAAGCTGACCTAACACATGTTTGTTTTGATTTATGTAATGCATTCTTGTATTTAAGGACATTCATTCCATTCATTAAAAATCATGTGATGATAAACTAGGATTATCAAAAAATTTGTGACAAGTCATTTATGAGAGCATCATAGTAGCATTATCAAAGTATTACATCAACATACGTCATCCTAAGTCCATTGACACTTTCTTGTTGTCCTTGATCGTTGTTCGAAAGCCATTGAATTTCTCCAACTATAGATCTAACTAAGGAGAAAATGATAATCATGATTCAATAGATTTCTCAAAGGTTTTTTTCAATATTGCCAATTCCTTAATAGATTTTGATAAAGGTGAGTGAATTCCAATGGTTAGTTTTCTATCAGTTTAGTCCTAGATGTCATTTTATTTCTCCAAGCACAATGATCAGTTTCATAGTTGTGGATGTGAACTAGAATGAATCATAATTAGTTTGTGAATTCTATGGAATCTATCTTATCAGTCCTAAAATTCCAATATTGTGGTGAATAATTTTTTGACATCTTTAGCATCATCTTCAATTCTTCAAAATCCAGGTAACACCAAAGGGTTGTAGCCCAATTGGTGAGGGTGGTGGTATGTCCTGGATTGCACTATCCAGCAAGGTTAAAATTCCTCGTAGGCATAATAAACAAGAGTCAAGGCCATGATTTGGGTTTCACACCCTTAAAAAAATTCAAGTATCACATCTGAAGTTGTTTAATTTCTACAATTAATTAATTAAAAAAACCTAAGTATCATATATGTAGTAAGTAAATTAGCTCTATAATAAAATAAAGTAAAGAAACTAATGTTTTTAAATATGTAGTAAATAAAACAACTCTATATTAAAATATAGTAAAGACACAAAATTTTTAGAGTATGTAGTTAAAAAAAACTCTAAAGTAAAATAAAATAACTCTTAAATGAATAATTTTTTTTTTCTTCTTTTAAATCTTAAATACATCTATCTAAAACTACGTGAAAATATAGTCTCCATGTGCTTATCCATCATAAATAACTAATTTAATATAGACACCTTGAGAGATATAGATGCATTTAAGATTTATATTGGTTTATTATTCCAATTACAACTCATTTATCTAAATTGATTGCCTAGATAACTACTTTATTTATTTATTTAACCTAAATATTTTTTATTTCTATAATTAGCCCATAGGTTTTCATATAGTCTCCATGTGCTTATCCATCCTAAATAGCTAATTTAATATAGGCACCTTGAGAGATATAGATGCATTTAAGATTTATACTGGTTTATTATTCCAATTACAACTCATTTATCTAAATTGATTATCTAGATAACTACTTTATTTATTTATTTAACTTAAATATTTTTTATTTCTATAATTAGCCCGTAGGTTTTTATGTAGTCTCCATGTGCTTATCCATCCTAAATAACTAATTTAATATAGACACCTTGAGAGATATAAATGTATTTAAGATTTATACTGGTTTATTATTCCAATTACAACTCATTTATCTAAATTGATTGTCTACATAACTACTTTATTTATTTTTTTAAACTAAATATTTTTTATTTCTATAATTAGCCCATAAGTTTTTACGTTTTTTGAATTTTCAGTGGCCTCTTTTTTTCTATCGCCGGAAAAAGTGTTATAGTTGTCTTGGACCAAAGTTTTGGCTTATTGGGGCCGCTATTCTTAAATATCATCCACTTCAATAGTCAAAGTCAATTTTGACCAGTAAAAATAGAACAAATATTTACTACCTTTTATTGTAGATGAGGTGTAAAATTACTATTGATTGTTTGACCATTGAACTAAATGATATTTAAGTAGAGTGTATTGGGACACCCACTGCACTTTGCATGTACTAGTTTATTTAATATTTATTGTTATAATCCCAAGTCCATTTATTTACTTAGACAGTTAGGGGATTTTGCCTTCCACCATTTAAGTTTCACCATTTATATATTTATTTAATTATATTGGGTGGATTGTAATAACTTTGTATTAACAAAAACTCCTTAATTTAATTTTGACACCCATTTATATGTCAAATTATTAATATTTAATAATATACATAATATTAGTGATGCCTATATTAAATAACAAAAGATCACAAAACCAATTGATAAGTGAGACAAAATATAACCATTTAATAATTGTAAGCTAGGGTAAAAATTAGGGTTAAAGCACAAATAGCAATAATGAAACCCTAACTAAATAATGGAGTATAAGATAACATAGAAATCAAATGCAAATATCAAACTAAATCAAATCCCTATGCTAAGCTTGGCTCTCTTCCATTGCCCTTCTCAATCTTGCATAGGCATGTAAAATATGAAGATTGTTGTTGGAAGAATGTTGGTTGCTCACTATTTCAACAACATAACATTAGTATGAAGAGAAATGAGAATGGAGATCAAGAATCATTTCAACAGCATGAGGGTACTTGAAGATTGATCCCCCCAAATGGCTTGGGAGAGGGTTGATTTATAGGAAATGAGTTATTTGAATTGATGGCCAAGATTGAAAGTTGAAATAAACAATGTAGATGGTTGAGATTGAATAGGGTTTCCCACTCCACAAGGAGTTGCAGCCATGTGACAAGTGTAGGGCTGACCTAATTTAAATCATAAGATTATTTAAATTAGTTACACATGTCAAATGTATTAAATGAAAATATAGTATGTGACATGTGTTGCAATGAGGTGAAAGGTGAGGAACTAATCCAAATATTTTATTTGAATTAGTTGGAAAATAGGAGAGAGAAATTAAATAAATAAATAAGATTTAATTAATTAATTGGGTAGTGGGACAAATTGAATTAGGAGTGGGATTATGACAAAATGTCATATGCTGTCTAAGTGATGTGTCAACAAGGTATTGCATAGACAAATTTAGGTGTCTACAATAATTATTTGTATGTGTTATATTATTTGTTTTATCTTCCAACATCCCTCTACAATAATTAATTTCTAAATCCTTTTCTAATCCTCATTTATTGTAATTAAATCTCACTCTTATCTATTATCTCCAAATAAATGAATGAAAAATTCAACTACTCAAATGACCAACTAAAGGTTGTTTAGATTCATTAAACCTTAGCACTCATGGAAGTCAAGCTACTTTTATATCTCCACCATTCATTCACATAAAGATAAATCCTAGAAGCTTTCATCCTTGCCCTAATTCTTCTCATTTAATCCTAGCCATCATTTATTTTTAATCTTAACCATTGATCTTTATAAAACTTTCTACAAGCTTCCATGCTTCCTTAATTCTTATCATTTAATCATAACCATCAATTTATCTTTAATCTCAACTATTCATCCTTATAAAATTTCCTAGAAACTTTTAATCTTGTCCTTATTCATCTCATTCAATCCTAGTCATCTAATCTATAAATTTAGCTTTTCCCTTCATCAAGATTCAAGGCAGACATTTTTTTAAGGAAAGATGGCTATGTAGTAATTTAAAATATAATAATTTCTATTTTACATTTTTAATAGTTCAATCTTTAAAAAAAATTAATTTTTTTTAATATTCTATATTTTCAAAATTTTAGTAGAAGGATGTCAATTTTTTGCTCTGCATGTCAAGCTAGGGTGTTTGTACCCTAGCCTGATCCTCTAGTTTTTTCTTAGCCATGAGAAGTGTGGGGAGTGCATGCGTTTTGGGGAAGTCTGGGGTTGTAATTTTTATCAGTGCAAAGTTTTTTTCACCTACATCGATGTCTCTTTCTCCCTGAGCATGCGAGGGTTTTGTGCCTGGTTGGAGGCCGTGGGTGGGGTTTTTGTGCCTAGTTGGTTTGGGTCTACAGTTTGAAGGTAGTGCTGGGTGGTGGGTCAGTTAAACCCTAGGGGTGATTTTTTTTCTCGGTGGCCTGCATGCCCGCCTTGGGTCTTGTTTAGTTTCAATGTTGTTCAGGGAGTCTTCAAGGGTTAGTCCCAAGGTGGATTTTCGCTCAGCAACGGTTGGTACGAATTCTCCTTCACATGCTTCAAAGGTTTTTAATAATAACTTGTTCTCACCAGATCTGGGGTTGGTTGGTTTAGGTTTGTCTGGTGGTACATGGATTACAAATTTCAATGGATGTCTTGAACCTTGTGAGGAGAGGCCAAACTTGGTTATCCCGCTGGAGATGATTGTGAAAGATATTGACTAGTATTCAAAGCATGCATTGTTGTGCAAGTTTATGGGGATGTGTGTTTCATTACAATTTCTTGAATCATGGGCCCAACAGACTTGGATGCCAGAGGGAGAAATGGAGGTTATGCTTTTAGCAAATAACTATTTCATGGTTTTATTCAATTGCTTGGTAGATCGCGACAAGGCCTTTAAAGAAGGCCCCTATTTTCATAACCAGATTGGATTATTTATTAAACCTTGGCATGCAGGCTTCAATCCTACTGAAGAGCTTCCGAACTGGGTTTCGGTGTGGGTTCATCTTCCAAGGTTTCCTGTGGAATGTTGGCAGGATGATGTTTTGCACTTGCTAGCTTCGATGCTAGGAAAACTAGTTGGTGCTTCATAATAGACTCAAGTTAAAAAGGTGATGAATTTTGCTTGTATCTGTGTTGAGATTGATTTAAGTAAACCTTTGCTAGATTTAGTGGATATGTGTGTAGGTCCTTACTCTTGGGTGCAGTAGTTGGACTATGAGACTCTTCATTTTCTATGTCATCTCTGTCATGAATATGGACATTTGCATAGGAGAAGCCCAAAGGTTAGGCCTTTGGATTCCCAGCCTTCTCAACCTCCCTGCAATCCCCTAGGGTTGAAAAGGGGAAGGAACTCATTCCTAGTGATGTGGATGGGACTGATGGTTTTGTTCTAGTCAAGGCTCGAAATAGGAATCTGGGTCAAAAGAGGACTTTGAAGAAAAGGTAGGGTGAAGATTCTTTCAATAGATTGGAAGTTTTAGATGATCTCTGCCAGCAGGAAGTGATCCCGGGCTTGGTGAATTTGGATCAAGGTTCTTTGGGTACATGATAGGAGGACCTTCTTTCTGAAGCTACTTAGGTTTTGCAGGATAATAGTGCTTTACAAATGGACATAGATGTTCAAATGGAAGTCCAGGTGGAATCAATTCCTATTATAGTAGTGAAGAAGGGTGGTGAGGATGGATCTCCTCTTGTTTCAAATGCAGGTACTATGGGGGTGAAGAATAATAAGTCTTCTTCTTCTCATTTGGGTCTTCATCAAAAGGATCCAAAAAAAGGGGGTGGGGAGAAGTCTTCCAAGCTTGGTAGAAAAAAGGATTTGGAAAAGATTAATTTAACAGGGGAAACTTTGGTAGAGTGAGGGTCTATTAAGACTCTGGATTCTCATTTTTTGAGCCCCTTAAAATGATTGTTCTATCCTAGAATGTAAGGGGCTTGAATAGTGGCCCTCGACAAAAAGTTGTTTATGATTTGGTTAGAAGTTAATCTCCTGATGTTCTTTTCCTACAAGAGACTAAGTTATTAGTGGAGTGTATGTTTGGTTTAGTGCCTAAGTTGTGGGAGTGGAGAGTGCCAATGTATTGGTGCTCAAGGGTTTGCTGGGGGAGTGGCTTGTTTATGGAATCCTTGGAAGATCTACCCTCTTTGGTGGTTGTCCTCTCAGTCTTCTATCTCTATGATTGCATCTTGTTTTGAGACAGGGAAGTCTATTCTCTTCTCCAATATCTATGTGCCTACTGAACTTTAGGGTAAGCAACTTTTGTTGTCCTATATCTGGTTTGTCCGAAGCATGGTTCCTTTCCATGCATGGATTATGGTTGGAGACTTCAATGCTATTTCTGAGTTGGCTGAGAAGTGGTGTGGTATTGCAAGGCTTGAGCCTTCTACGTTACTATTTCGAGATAACATTTCATCTTTAAATCTTGTTAATATCAAGCCAATTAATGGACAGTTTACTTGGAACAATTGGAGGATCAGAAATAATTGCATTGCAGAATGACTTGACTACTTTCTAGTTTCTTGCTACTGGGTTAGTGGGTTGTGGTCTTCTAGTTCTAAAATTTTGGATTGGAGGGGCTTGGATCATTGGCCTATCAAGCTAGCTATTTCTTCAGCTCATGTACCTCAGTCTCCTTCTTTCAAGTTCCATCTTATGTGGTTGCGTGACTCCTCTCTCCATGACTATGTTGCTGAGTGGTGGAGGTATGGTAGACCTACTTATGGTATAGCAATGTATACTTTTGCTAAGTTACTTCAATTTGTCAAGTATCAACTTAAATGTTGGAATTGGCAATGCTTTGGAAACATTTTCCATGCTAAGACTACTGCCCAGGTTGAGTTGGATGGTATTACTAGGTTGATTAGGGAGGATGGAGTGACTGAGGACCTTCTGCAGGAAGAGTCTAGGGCTTTGAAAGCACTGGATGTGTGTGAGCTACGAGAGGAAGTTTTTTGGAAACAAAAGGCTCGGATTGAGTGGCTTCAGGAAGGGGATAAAAATACTATTTTTTTCTTCAACTCAGTGAAAGCTAGGAGACATGGCAATTCTATTTCTGCTCTAGTGATGACAGGGGTGAAACCCTTTCTTCTTTTCATGAAATCCTGCATGAAGCTATGTAATATTTTGCTTCATTATTCAGGGAGGACTCGCAGGGGGGTTCTGATGAGGAAACTCAAGTCCTTTCTTGTATCCCTTCTTTGGTATCTAGGGAGATGAATGAGCATCTTATGAGTGATATTTCAATTACAGAGCTAGAGGGGATTGTGTTTCAAATGAAGAGGGGAAAAGCTCCTGGCCCTGATGGTTTCCTGATTGAGTTCTTTCAAGAATTCTGGGAGATTATCAAGTTGGACTTGTTGGCGGTTGTTCAGGAGTCTCATAAGAATAAACAGATGTTACGAGCTTTGAATTCTACCTTCCTTGCTCTCATCCCAAACTGTGATGGGGTGGATAGGTTAAGTCAATTTTGTCCTATCTCTCTCTGCAATGTGATTTATAAAATTATCTCTAAATTGATTGCTGATAGGTTGAAAAACTGGCTTAAAATGATGATCTTTGAGGAACAGAGTGGTTTTGTGGTGGGATGGCAGATTTTGGATGGGGTTGTTATCACAACTGAAACCATTCACTCTATGGCTAGTTCCAAAGATAAGGTGATGTTCATCAAGCTTGATATGGCTAAGGCCTATGACAGAGATCAATGGTCCTTCCTTCAGAAGGTTCTTTGGGCTTTTGGTTTTGGGGATGAGTGGATTTATTAGGTTATGAGTTGTGTTGCTTCGGTCTCCTTCTTTGTGTTAATAAATGGTGAGCACTCTAAGCTTTTTGATGCCTCTCGAGGTTTGCGGTAGGGTGACCCCCTCTCTCCTTACTTGTTGCTTCTTCTTGTTGAAGGTCTGGGATGTTTGATAAGAAGGAATGTGGAGTTAGGTTTCATTCAGGGGTGGGGGTGGGAAGGTAGTTTACCTCCACAGTCTCACTTGCAGTTTGTAGATGACACTTCTTTGATGGGTATGGCTACAATTAGGGAAGCTTCAAATTTGTGCAAGGTGTTGGATGTCTATCTTGTTGCTTTAGGCCAACTAATTAATGAAGATAAGTCTTCCATCTTTTTCTTCAATACTTCGAGTTCCATTCAGAGGCAATTTGTTCATATCTTGAGATTTCATACTGGGGTTCTCCCTTTGACCTATCTTGGTATTCCAATCTCTATTGGAAGACTACCTAGGGATTCTTGGCAAAATATTCTAGATAAATTTTAGGTGAAAGTTAATCATTGGACTCATCATTGGTTGTCCTTTACGGGTCGTGTTTAGTTTCTCAAGTCTATGGTGCATGCCCTCCCCATTTACAGATGTATGATTCAGGTGGCCCCTTTCAGTTTTGTTAGGGAATTGGATTCCTTAGCAAGACAATTTTTATGGGTTGGTAGCTTATTGTCCTCTAAATGGAGCCTTGTCAGGTGCGACATTATTTGTAGCCTGAAGTAGTTTGGCAGCCTTGGGTTAAGGCAGTCATTGTTGTCAGGGATGGAATTGGCTGCTAAATGGTATTAGCGGTGGTGTGTAGAGTAGGATGGGATCTAGGCTAGGATATTAACACATAAATAATTCCTGGGGATCCCTCAGATTGATATTCCTCATTATCCCCTGGTGGGGAAAGGCTCGGTGATTCAGAGTATGCTCAAGAAAGAGGCTTCTTTGGTTAAGGATGGCTTATTTTGGATTTGTAAAAGAGGGACGAAAGCTTATTTTTGGTCTGATTCTTGGGATAGTTTTCCTCCCATTGTTTCTCAGTTTCCTAATTTGGTGACTCTATGCTAGAGGTTCTATGAGGCAGGATGGTCAAGGGTGAGTGAATTCAAGTCCTTATCTTCTCATGGGTAGTTGGTGGTGGCGAGATGGAAAAATCCTGATGAGTGGCCTATTGTTGGTATGGAGGAGTGTTGGCAAGAGACACTATGTGACTTCATGAATGTTGTCATTGATGACAACAAAGTCCTTCCCACACATCTGTAGGACATTGTGTGTCCCTACCGGAAGTCATATTGAAGAGTATTTTGGTCCGGTGACCAAGAACAGAACATGCAACAAGGTCTGAAATTCAGGTCTAGCTCTCTTAGAGGAAGTATCTCAGTAAAGTGTGGACTTGGGGAAGTCGAGGAATACCATGACTAATATATTCTAGAGATTAAGCCTCTGGTGATGAAACAGTGAAGAGATATGAGAACCTAAGTATTAGGTTCCTATTTGGTAGAGTAGACTGAGGAAGACCTGACTGGTAGAGCATCAGACCTTAATCTAGATGAGATATTGATGGTGATCAAGTTTCTTGAGGTATCATTCTTGATTGGCTGACATGATTGATGACTTCTATAAGCATCTCTTTGGTACGCATCACTTGGTAGGAAAGGATTCAGCCAACAAACCAAAGTTTGGGAAAGTATTGAGTATTCTAGATGCCAACTAGAAAGTGGATGGAATCCTTGGTGCATATATATATATATATATATATATATATACTAGATTGATTTCGGTATGAAGGTGTGTGTGGTGTGTTGTGAAGTATGAAGAAAAGTAGAGAGCTGTGTAGAAGCATTAATTAAGGTCCGGCATGTGACAGGACAATAGCACCAAAGAAGAAGAAGAATGAAGTGTAGTAGATCAGTGTATGGAGCCTAACCAAAATTGAACCTCAGTATATGTGGATGCTTCTTATCAGTTTAAGCATCCTGTTACCTTCTTTGTACCTTGTAGATAGTGAGTCTCTTGTAGGCAGTGAGCCTCTTGTGAGCAATGTGCTTGGGCAGTGAGCCCTAATGGGCAAGTACTATTTTGTACTATCTTATTCTTTTAATAGCGAATACAATCTTGGGTTAGTCACCCCATGGTTTTTCCCTTAACAAGGTTTTCCACGTCAAAATTATTGTGTCATGTGTATCAATGTTATCTCTATTTTCATAGTTATGTTTGCTTATATGATTTGATGTTGCACTAATTGTCAAATAAGGACAAAATTTGAACTAATTAATATAACTAATTCACCCCCCCTCTCAGTTATCAACAATTAGTATCAGAGCTAAGTTCCTCCAAGAAGAGCCTAACAACTTGAGGAAGATCTGGGAATCTCAATGGATATGTATGGTATGAGGGAACAACTTTAGTTTGCCCTAGATGATCTTGAACAATCTCACTCCGAAGTCAATAACTTGAAGGAAAGACTCAAATAGGATGATGATTTCATAAATTAACTAAAAGAGAAACTGAGTATCTCTATGAAAAAGAGAAAGGAACTACTTCAACAACTAGCAAGTCAAAGTGAAGCCAATAATACTGATGAAGATCTAAATGAGAAGAACAAGTTATGTGAGAAGCTATCAAAATAGGTCATTATGATAAGACATGAAATGGAATTAGGGGTTATGAAATTCACCCAAGAAATTGAAGAGAAAAGAAAAATTGAAGATGATCTAAGACAATCTCTCAAGGAGAAGTCAGAGGACTGCCATAAAATGGATAGAATAATTAGGCATCTAGAATCTGATCTTGAAGAAGCTAGAGATAATGAAGAACAATTTGAGAATCAGATTGACACTCTTAAAAGGGATCTTCAAACAACAAATGAATACAAAGATAAATTCAAGATAAGCTCAACCCAACTTGAAGTTCTTCTTGAAAGCCAAAAGAGGGTAGATGACAAGCAAGGCTTGGGGTATGAGAAAGGTGAAAGCTTCGGATCTGGTCAGAAGAACTCTAGATCAGGAAATCCAAGGAACAAGCCTAGAAGACCTCCGGTAAGACAACCAAATGCTCAAAGATATCCATCCTTCAATGGATACTACCACAACTGCAATAACTTTGGTCATAAAGAAAATCAGTGTAGAAGAAGAATGAATCAGACTAATTCATCCTTCTCTGGATAGTTTTTTAACTACAAAAGGTATGGTCACAATCCTCATGAGTGTAGAAATATGCAAATGAATAATTCATTCAATGGTAGATGCTTTGCATGCAATAGAATGGGACACATGGCTAATCAATGTAGATCTAGAAGATTCCAGTCAAATCTACAAAGAAATATTGTTTGCTACAATTGCAATAGATCTGGTCATATTGTCAAATTCTATAGAAGTAAGAATCAGGACAAAAAGGGTCTGGTACATCATAATCAAAATCAAGACAAAGGAAAAGGAAAAGTGAATGCGGATGAAATTCAAAGGGAGATGAATAAGATTTGGGTAAAGAGAAGTACAAAAAATGTTGGAGATGGATCCGCACCAAAATCTGGTGCTGATATTCCTTTCGAAAACTAAATAAGATGAGCTCTAGCTCAGGGGGAGTCAAGAAGGAAAACAAATTTCCCCAACTAGATAATTGGTGCCTGAAATTAGCACAAGTAAAGTTACGGATTAAAGGATTCTTAGAGAAACATCTAAAGAATCCTTGGTAAAGATATGGAAGATCCGCAAGAAGATTTGAAGAGTCCAATCTTCCAAGATTGATCCAATTTAATAGTTTCCTGGTAAAAGCTAGATTTTCACAGTTTGATCTAGTATAATTCTTAACTGAAACATCCTAATCTACAGATAAAGGCGATGATTCGAGGAAAGAAGATACATTGAAATTCATCACTAAAAACTGCTCTAAGTACATCTCAGTGATCCAGAAAAATCTCTCTCATGATAAGGCAACCAGTCAAGTTGTGCATTTATTAAAAAATGAAATTAGGGTTTGCTCAGAGATAAAAGGGTTTATTTACTCATCATTTGCACATTTGCATTAGTGAAAAAGATAAGAAGAGCTCTGCAAACAAGTTTGCTTCATCTCTCTCAAGGATCAATTGTAGAATTCAACTCAACCGGTGATCTTTTCGGCTCTTTTCGTGAACCCTAGAGGTGTAAAAAGGTACTTTTTGCTCCTGTAAATCTCTCTCTTAATCTGTGGAAAGATGGCTACTCTGAATGTTGTCAAAATCACTAATAGGCTGCGCCCTAAGTTTAAGAAACACCCTTATAAATCTCTAGAAGCAGATCCTTTAGGCGCATCCTCTAGCATTCTGCATGGGGTTTTGCATGTTGAAGACGTTAGGGCATACATTCATGCGAATATTGAGGAATTCAGGGAATCCAAGCTGATGGATATATATCATAAGCAGCTAATAGATGAATCATTTGAACTCAAACCTCAGTACAAAGCCATCCAGGACAAGCATTTTGGACAGTGCATTCATTTCCCCTGTTTTACAGAAGATGAATGGGTCTGGTATATTCTGATCACAATGCATGACAACTTCATATGGTTAATGAGGCCATTCAAGATCAGAAGGGATGCCATTAGGGTAGTGACTAGATTGCACTCATTTGGTGGGTTACCTACTGTCAAATCAGCTAAAAACTAAACTGTGAGTGAGGCTACCGGATCCAAATTTGATAAAAGAGCAATGACAATTGAGGATATCATAGATTCAGATATCAAGTTTGCCACCATGATAATTGGCTACAAGATATATCACTGCAGCAGAGAGAATTCTGTATCTAGAACAACATTTTACACTTCTTATGAAATGTTAAGAAAGAATGCTAACTATGATCTTTGTGAGCTCCTTCTGAACCAACTTTTAGAGAATTTACAGAAGATAAAGAAGGATAAGAAGAATTCCTTCAAATAAGATGGCTTGATACTCCATCTTTTCTTCTATTACATGAATGAGCTACCCGGATCTAGTGGCTAGATATGGCAAAATGATAGACCTGTTGCCATACAAATAAGGGATTATTTGTATGGGCTTGGTGATGACAAGGCACAAAACATAGCACTGTGGGGTTACTTCAAAAACTTCCAAAGCTTAATGCAAGCTAGTTAAAGAATCTCCCAATCATTGGTTGAGAAATACAAGGATACAGTGTGCTTTATGGAAGACACTGATCAATGCCTAATAGAGGCAGTGGAGCCAAGGATAGTCTGGATCATGCCAATGGGGTATGAAGTAGATGAGAAAATTGTTGAGCTACATGTTCAACACATGCTAAGTCAGCCCAAGGACCCTAAAGTAGAAAGGTTTGGAACATTCCAAGAGCTGAGTGTAAAAGTTCATGTTGAACTGAGATAGCCTGAAATTAAAAGAAAAGTGAGAAGAGAAGTGGAAGAATTGGCAAGAGACATGGAATTTCAAAGGAGGTAGTTGATGCCAATAGAGAGAAGATGAAAAGGGCAGAGAAAGAGAAACAAGATGCAAAAAAAGAAAGTGCTCCAGTGCAAGCCTCCCGGACTAGATCCTTCAAAAGCTTTGCACCTGCCTCCTCCAAGACCCAAAAAGTATCAAAACCGGAAGCCCAAACATCTGGAAAAACAAAGAAAAGAACAAAGAAAAAGGAAACAAGATCCTATACAAGTCTCAAGGATGATGAAGAAATAGAGACAGATGAGGAAGTAAAGAAAATGAAGAATAAGAAGAAGAAAACATCCGGTGAATCCTCTACTAGTTAAGACAAGCAAGAAAGGATAGAAGAATTTGTTGAACAACCTACTCTCTACATTAATGATATCATCAAATCAGTCATTGTGGATGGGAACCTAAAACCAATGACTGAGTTCTATGATGAATATAATGAAGCTGACTAGAAGATCTTGCAAGAAGCTACAGTCAGGTATCTGAATATCTATAATAAGGCATTTATTGAAATCATATCTCTAATTCCCAAAAGCCTAGAGAAGGAACTAGAAATAAGAAGAATAATGCTAAGGCAAAGGATCTTGAGATCCAGGAACAAATAGCTATTCAGCTCTATCCTTCAATCACTCCAAAACAAATGAATATGATCTTCAAAGATTGCAAGGATGAATTCCAGAGCAAAGAGAGAATGAATCAACCTATGCTTGGAGAAACTAACAAAGTGGCAAAAGAAATAGAAGATATCCTCTGAAATGCTTTTAAAAGATTCAATCTTCCTATTATAGAGGACTTAGGTGATGAACCCTCTTTCATGGATGACAAAGGAGAATCTACTAAGATAGTGGTAAAAGAGGCAAAGGAGACAAGTGAAGAGAAAGTTAATGACATAGATTCGTCTGCTCTGCAAGAGGAAGTCCATAAAGAAGAAAACATCTCTCCTCCGGTTTCCCCAGTAGATTCTGGATCTAAAGGAGAAGAAAGAATAGAAGAAAAAATTAGTCAAGAAGAAGAGGAGAAGGGAAGAGAAGAAGGTCAAACAGAGAAGACCACAAATGACAGTGCTAAGGTTGTGGAAGGGAGGAAAACTCTATCTCCAGAAAGAGACACTGCAGAAGCAGTCAAAGACTTCTTGATAAAAGAAATGATGGAATTAGATGAATCAGAGCTACTTCAAGGACCATTTAATTTTGATTCCCTCTCCCCGGTTTAGACTATGAAGATAGCATCCTTTACCCAAGCAAAGGCAAAAGAAAAACCTCTGAAGTCTCACATGGAAGACTGTGAGCTAATAGAAATTGCATCCGAAGTATTGGAGAAGATCATGCCATCATTCCAGAAGGATCTCTCGGCATCCTCATCTAGTAATCTAAAATCTCTTGTAAATTCTTTTAATACACATTTTGATTCCTTAGAGAAGTCAGCTGAAGAAAAGGTCTAGAAGGAGTTTTTGGGAAAAAGATTCTCTGAAGTACAAGGGCTAATAACAAATGATAGGAGAATTATGGATATTGGGATAAAGAGCTTAGAAAATGCTCTTAAAGATGGTGGAGAAATGTATAAATTTTGTCTATCTCAGTCTAAAGTGACAATGGGTATTGAGAAGAAAGTGAAAGAATAAGAGGAGAAACTATCAAGACTATCTTAGAATTTTGATCCTCTCACCACATCCATAATAAATAAAAAATGTCAAACTATTGCCATTCTAAATGAACTAAAGAAACTTGAAAAGGAAAGGAAGAACATAATAAGTAGGATGGGTGAACTTAGAGGGATCATTATCCCTAAGTTAGAGGCCATGCATGAGGCCCTAACTGATGCTCAGGCCACAGCCCGGACCAGTGATCCGACAGATCTTAAGAAGGAAGAAGCTTTTGCATTCTTGTTGAGTGGTCACATCTCAATTTTGGAGAGGATGAAGCAGAGTTGGGTGACAGAAGTTGTACAGTTGAAGAATACTTTTGCAGATATACTTAAGTATATGTAAGTACAACATGTATATATACTTATACGGCTAAGTATAATTGAATTTTGGAATTTGGTGTGTGGATTCTACCCTTTCCCATTGATGTCAAAGGGGGAGTGAGGAGCAGTGAAAAATGGTGAATCTAGCTAAGGGGGAGCTCCAGAAAAGTGTACATTAGAACAGAGCATCAGCAAAGGGGGAGTGTAGTGTGACACTTAGTCATTTTTCACTAAGTGTTGCCATCAATGCCAAAGGGGGAGATTGTTGGCAAGAGACATTGTGTGACTTCATGAATGTTGTCATTGATGGCAACAAAGTCCTTCCCACACATCTGTAGGACATTGTGTGTCCCTATCAAAAGTCAGATTGAAGAGTATTTTGGTCTGGTGACCAAGAACAAAACATGCAAAAAGGTCTGACAATCAGGTCTGGATCTCTCAGAGGAAGTATCTTAGTAAAGTACAGACTTGGGGAAGTCAAAAAGAATACCATGACTAATATATTCCAGAGATTGAGCCTCTGGTGATGAAAGAGTGAAGAGATATGAGCACCTAAGTATTAAGTTCCTGTTTGATAGAGTAGACTGAGGAAGACCTAACCGGCAGAGCATCAGACTTTAATCCGGATGAGATATTGATGGTGATCAAGTTTCTTGAGGTGTCATTCTTGATTGGCCGACATGATTGATGACTTCTATAAGCATCTCTTTAGTATGCATCACTTGGTAAGAAAGGATTCAGCGGACAGACTAGAGTTTGGGAAAGTACTGAGTATTTTGGATGCCGACTAGAAAGTGGATGAAATCCTTGGTGCATATATATATATATATATATATACCAAATTGATTTCAATATGAAGGTGTGTGTGGTGTGTTGTGAAGTACGAAGAAAAGAAGAGAGCTATGTAGAAGCAGTAATACAGGTCCGGCATGTGACAGGACAGTAGCACCAAAGAAGAAGAAGAATGAGGTACAGTAGATCAGTGTATGGAGCCTAACCAGAATTGAAGCTCAGCATATGTGGATGCTTCTTATTAGTTCAAGTATCTTGTTACCTTCTTTGTACCTTATAGACAGTGAGTCTCTTGTAGGTAGTGAGCCTCTTGTGAGTAGTGTGCTCGGGCAGTGAGCCCTAATTGGCAAGTGCCATTTTATACTATCTTATTCTTTTAACAAAGAATACAATCTTGGGTTAGTCACCCCATGATTTTTCCCTTAACATGGTTTTTCACATCAAAATCATTGTGTCATGTGTATCAATGTTATCTCTGTCTTCATAGTTATGTTTACTTATATGATTTGATGCTGCACTAATTGTCAAAGAAGGACAAAAAGTTGAACTAATTAAGATAACTGATTCACCCCCCTCTTAGTTATCAACAAGGAGGAGTGTGCTGAGCTTAATAGTATCCTTTCTCGTAGATGTTGTAGCTCCCTCCAAGAAGGGGATGTTCTTTCTTTGTCTCCTAATCCTAAGGGTGTCTATACTGTTGCTTCTGGATATTAGGTGTTGTTATCTCATCGACTGGATGGGGTGGAGGTTCACTGGTGGACGAAAGTGTGGAATAATCACTCTTGGCCAAAGTGTAACTGCTTTATTTGGACTTTGGCTTGGAATAGGTGCTTGACATGGGATAATATTCAGAAGCGAGGTTTTTAGGGTCCTTCTATGTGTGTTTTGTGTGGATGTGGAGAGGAGGACTCCTCTCACTTGTTTTTCTGTTGTCCCTTGACTTTGTAGCTTTGGCATTTTTGATGGCGAGTTTGGAAAAGCCCCTATGTTCATGTTTCCTCCCTGGTGTATTTTTGGAGTAGTCTGGGTAGACCTCCTTCTATGGCCTCTTTCTTGCAAGATGTGTGGTATGTTGGGCCTTCCTTCATACTATGGCAGATTTGGTTGGAGTGGAATCGAAGAATATTTCAAGGTGAGAAGCTGTTGATTCAACAAGTTTGGAACAAAATTATGGGTATGATTCGGGAGACAGTGGATGCTAAGTGTGATGTGGTGTTCCCTTTGGAGAAAGGGGATGCTAAGATAGTGGATAGATTGGGAATTTAGGGGTTGTCTCTAGCTTCTACTTGTGTCAAGAGAGGAAGGTAAGTGAAAAAGAAAGTTCAAAGGGTGGGGAGTTGGCTACACCCTCCGGCTGGCATTCTGAACCTCAATACTGATGGTTCTTCAAGGGGCAATCCTGGGCCTATTGGGATTAGTGGGGCTGGTAGGGATTTTTCAGGATCAATGGTTTTTTTTCTTTTCTGTTCATGAAGGATTGCAGACTATCAACCTTATGGAAGGTTTGGTGATCTTCTACGCTTTGGAGAGGGCTTATGCTTTGGGATGGCGCAAGGTTATCTATGAGTCTGATTCATAGGTTTTAATTAATTCTCTAAATAAACAGAAGGTATCTGATGTTAGTTGGTAGTTGGCTATGATGGTGCAGTAGATTCTATAGATAAGTTCCTTGATGGAGATGGTGTCTTTTGTCGATATTCCAAGGGAGTGGAATAGGGCAGTAGATTGTTTGGCTAAGTGGGCTTCTGAGCATTTAGATGGCTGGAAGATTGATGAGTGGAAGCAGGTTCCTCATAAGCTCTGACATGACTTGGAGAGGATTCTTACCAAGTATGGGAATAGTATTGGTGAAGGATGACGTTGTTTCATGTTTTGTATGGCTATTTCTTATGGATTCTTAGGGCCCTAGCCCTTTGATGTTTTGTAATGCTCTTTTCTGAATTTCAATAAATTTTTTACCCCTTTATTTTTTAAAAAAATATTTTCAAAATTTTAGTAGTTTAAATTTTATATTGTTTACGAGTTTAGATTTTCAAATTTTAATAGTTTTAAATTTTAGATTTTTAGATTTTTAATACTTTAAATTATAAAGTTTTATTAATAGTTTAGTTTTAAAATTTAATAGTTTAATTTTTTAATATTAAATAATTTAATTTTTATTTTTAAAAGTTTAGTTTTAATTTTAATAGTTTAATTTTTATTACTTTTTAAATAGGTTTAATGTTTTAAATTTTAAATTGTTATTTTTTTATCTTACATAGTTTTAGGTTTTCTTTTTTTCGCCGAGAGTCCAAGAGGGGGTGGAGATGAGAGCACTCATTATTTGGTTGTAATTATAAACCCCTCCCCCCTAAAAAAAAAATTGCAAATAAAAAATTAAATATAAATTTAAAATAAATAAAGATTGTCAGCTAGCGCCAAATAAAGAAAACTCATATTAAATTCTCTGCATGCATTGGACAATTTGTAATATAAACTAAAAAAAAATGAAAAGATAATAAAAACTACAATTAAAGGATGCCAGTTGTGCTAGTATGTAAAGGTGGCAGCATTATTATTGACGTTATTTTATTTTAAGTATATTCTAGAAGATGAAGCTTGGGCAATGCACATTCATTTAAGAGTTGGTATTAAAAGGGAGCATATTAATGTGCAACTTCAATCCATTTTGAAAATAGTTCTTTGCCAAAAATTTTTGTTGCTCTTGCTGAGAAGAGGCAAAAAATCCAAGTAGCCATTGTACAGTTGAATTGGATTGAGTTGAATCGGATTGCTCACATCATAGGTCTCCCACTCCTCTGCACAAGCCCAAGTAGGTTTTAAATGATATTTTTTGTTTATATTGGAAAGGCCTCTATTGGCTTTGCCCCTATTTTTGCATGCATTCTGTAACCATTTTAATTCATTTGTACATATTCTGCAATCATGACATTTGTATTCATTTGTACTATCATAACGCAAGACAACTGTAAATTTGAGGATGACATTGGATGAATAGACACATGCACTCTTAATGGTTTGCCACCCATTTTGCACTCTCTTTCACTCTTTCTTTGGCACTCACCTCGCCCAACTCCACCCTTACCTCGGCTCCTTGCAGCACCACTTTCTGCGCTTGGTAAAACTGTCGAATCATCTTTCTCACTTCCTCCATGTGGCTGCACTACTGAATCATCTTCCTCACTTGGAGGCCATAGCATCATTGATAATATTCTATCAGCATGATTCTGGGTAGTTGCCATGACCTTTATCAAAAGAAAAGTGCTATGATTCTGCGTCACTAGAACAAAAAAATTAGGATTTCTGGGTAACAGCTTGGATAATACTGAAGCGTAATCTTTTCTCTTCCTTTAAGAAAACTCTCAAAAATTCTAGAAAAATTTGACAAGCAAATGAATGCAATTCGGGATCTTACTTGAATATGAATATGCTTACAAATTTACAATCTTTATAAAAATGTTTAAACATTTATCTCAAGTTGTTCAAAGCAATAAGGCTCATGCAGAGTGCTATTAAAATTTAAAACTTTTATCGCTGTCTCTATCTCTGGTGCTTTATTAACTCTTGTTATTTTGATCTCCTTTGAATGTCCCCAAAGCCTGCAAATATATTTAGAAAGTTTCATTTCTCACTGTAGTTATCTTCATTTTCTCTAAAACATCTCTGTAGACGTGGGTATGTGTAGTGAGGTTCAATATTTTATTTTCTACTTTAATATTTTCAAGTCTAAATAAAATCTGTTAGAACTATTAGCCTTGAGAAGCATAGCCACTATGTTAGAATCTATTAGCACAAACTATAGCTTTCTATTGGGAATAAGAAAATAGAGCTCCCCAAGCTGCAACTCATTATCTTGGTGTAGAACCTCTGAAATATGTCGACCTATGTAGAGACGACCTGAGCCATAGCATTTCACAAGCTAGGAGTACTCCTTGATGCTCCCATCCATCAATATCAGCTTTGATGTCAATAAATTTAGAGGCTTTTCCTGATCCCAACTGTAATCAAAATACATGCAAACTAAAACTAATAACAATCAATAAACAAAACTAGGCATTGTTTGATTCTTTAGTCATCTTACAACTTAGATACAAAACTCATGAAAGTAAATGTGGTTTGGTGTCAAAACAACTTGTAATGCTTTGCATGTGTGTGAACTATCTATTTTATTTTGCACAAAATTATCTAGGGTTTGGTCTGATGTTCTTTATTTTTCTCTGCAAACCATGATTCATTTGGCATCTGAGTTTACATCTCTGTCCATGAATGTTTTACTTTTATTGGCTATTTGTCACCAATCAAGTGCTTTTTGGAAAAGATTGAAAAATAATTTGGAGTGCATTCCTCATACCAAGAAACAACTTTAGCAGAAAAACTAATGAAAAAATACTCAACACAGAAGGTAGATGTAGCTGTGGTGGAGGCATTACTATTAGAACTATTATAATTTTATATCTTAAACATTTACAAAAATATATATTAGGGTTATGTGGCCTTCCAATTTTTTTGATCAATTTTGGCTACGGAATGGATATTGTATGCAAGTTTTTTATTTTGTTTCAATCCAGGGAATACTCACAACTCAAGTTTTGTACTAGAATCTTCGGAGAATATGGGATGAAAAGAAATTTGTAATAAAAAATTTAATATTTTGAGAAGGCCTTGCAAAATTTTCATTTGGAAGTACACTGTATGGTTCAACGGTTATCAAGGATAGTTTTCTCATCTTTGTACGATACTTGCATATAGGAAAAGTTATTATAATGATATTATATTTATATTTAATCTTTGGTATTCCTCAACCAATATTCTATTAAGAATTAAAAATTATTTAATAAACCAATTATATACAATATAAAGCACAGCTTTGTTTCACATTAATTAAATACCCATTTCTTACTTATTTTCTAAAGTTTTTAAAATTAATAAATTACTAAATTACTAAAGTTTGTAAAATGAATAAATTACAGAAGTCTCTAAAATGAATTCATAAAGGTTTCTAAAATGAATTGATAGAATATAAAAGTTTCTAAACTTTGTATCCAAAACCAAAAGTTCTCTAAGTCTAAAGAACTTTATATTATATTAGAAAAATATAAAAAATCATTTATTTTTATAAATAAAATAAATATTAATTTATTTTAATACACTCTCACAAGATCTATATTTTTTTATGGAATATTAACTATAATTTTTTTAGTATGCTATGTTGGATTTAGGACAGATAATTGAGAGGGGGGGTGAATCAGTTGTTACCAAAAATTTGATAATTATTCACTTAAAGCCTTCTTATATTTCAACAACATATCAATGATTCAATCATGGAAGCATAATGCAATAAATGAAGAGCAGAAACAAATTCAACACATATAACACCAAGATTTTAATTTAGAAAACCTAGTAAAGGGAAAAACCACGGGGTGAGTAACCCACGATTGTATTCTCTGTTAAAAGAATAACAAGAATAAATGGCACTTTCCAGTTAAGGCTCACTACCTGAGCACACTGCTCACAAGAGGCCCACTACCTATAGGAGACACACTATCTACAGAAGAATATGAGTATTACATACTTGAACTGGAGATTAGAATCTTCACTATGCTTGAGTCAGTTCCATTTAAGCTCAACACCTCTACTCTGCTTTTTGCTCCTCTTCACTACCACCTTCTCATCATAACCACATGAATACATTTGAATGACTTCACAACTCTTATTTATACATGACATCGACTTTGGAATGATCATCAAAGTCAGTACAGCATACACTTATTTTATTACAAAGCAATTACAAAAATACAACTTGACTTATTACAAAAACTTCATGCGCATCACTACATTATTGGCCACACATAGCTGGGACTTCAATCTTTTTCAAGGAACACACCATGCTTTGCAAAACATCTTCAAGATCATCTGCAACATGTGCAAATAATCCAATCAGCCAAGAATAGGAAGAACACCATCACTCAAAGGTAAATCTTCAATCATGAGCTCAATCTTCAATGCGAACCACCAACACAAACTAGACACAATCTAGAGATCCCCACAAGCTTGATTGAATTACCAAGAACATCCACACCACTTCTACTACGTAATCATTTGTATCTTCATCCAAAACCTCAAGAACACAACCGGTCATCACTATCACATTAGAAGGACTGCTTGTGGACCTCCAAACCAAAAACCAATTGAGTTGTCAATTCAGATTAGCCTCCCAAACATGCTCCTAAATCTGTAGAACATGATATTGTATTTCTGGATTTCACTCGACCTATTTGTGTCACTTTGTCACCTCTGAATAGTTACCAGAACCGGTTTTACTTTCATGGCCATTACTCCACATTTTCATGGGGACCTCTCAAATCTTGACTAGATCATCTTCAGACACATATCTACAAACCCTTTGATGCGTATTCTCTAATCTTCATCTAGCTGGGATCTTCACTTCATAGAGCTTCATTGTCTTCACTGTTCTTCTCTTTTTCTGATAGGACTAATTTTATCAATATCCTCAGCACACAACTCATCCAATCCTTCACATTAATGCAACAAGAGTATGTTGACATCAATGACAACACCGGTTAGGCCCATACTTGCAACAATCTGCCCCTTTATCATTGATGGCAACATACGATGTGAAAAATTGTTTTAACCATCAAGACAAGAACTTCTCCTCACTGACTAGCATAGCTCCCCCTATCAACAACAACCATTCACATGTCTTCTCTTCCTTTACTACTTCCCCTTTGATCAGCAACCACTTTTTATTTTTCAAATGTCTTCTCTCCCCCTTTGACATCAATGGCAAAGGGCACATACTTGCAACCATTTCTCATACTTCAGAATCATATTGATTGCTCCACCTAAGTAGCAGTCTCCTAACATCAATCTGGATCACAAGATATGACTATGGGATCCACCAAACTGATGCACATTAGTGCACCTTAATTCAAAACCAGAGGGATAATAACCCTTAACTTCTCTCTGAGATACTCAAAAGTGTCCTTAGGTAGAGGTTTGGTAAAAATGTCTACAATCTAATCCTTTGAGGGCACAAACTTCAATCTGACTTCATTCTTGTTCACTTGCTTTGTCAAAAACTGGAACATGATGGATATATGTTTTGTCTTTGAATGCAACACTGGATTTTTTGATGTGTTTATTGCACTTGAATTATCACAAAAGATTGTGATATGTTCTTCATACTCCACTTTAATATCTCTTAGCATTTGCTTCATCCACAATACTTGAGTGCAACTACCTGCTGCTGCAATATACTCTGCTTCTGTAGTGGATAGAGATATTGCCTCTTGTTCCTTGCTTAGCCAAGAAACCTATATTTTTTTCAAAAAGAATGTACCACCACTGGTACTCTTTCGGTCATCCACATCGCCTACCAAATCAGCATCTATATCTGCATGAAGAGAGAAATCATGATCCGTAGGATGCCATAATCCATACTCAATTGTTCCCTTCAAATATCTAAGAATTCTCTTGATTTCCATGACATGAGACTCTCTAGGATTATCTTGGAATCTGGCAACAAGACCAACAACATTCATAATATCAGGTCTAGTTTGAGTAAGGTAGAGCAGTCCTCCAATCATTGACCTATACTTTTTTGATCAACCTTAGGAGATTCATCATCTTTACTTAGCTTACATCCACTTGCCATGGGAGTATTCATTGGCTTTGAATCTTCCATCCCAAATTTCTTCAACAATTATTTGACATATTTGGTCTGTGATATGAAGATTCCTTTCTTTGTTTGAGTGATTTGTAGACCCAAGAAGAAATTCATTTCCCCAAACATAGACATCTCAAATTTACTTTGCATTTGATTTGTAAAAGTCTTGCACATACTATCTTTCCCTCCAAAAATGATATCATCAACAAATACTTCAACAATTAAGATATTTTCATGATCAATCTTAAAATACATATTACTATCAGTAGTACCTTTGTTGAAACCAATCTTCAAAAGATGTTTGTCCAATCTTTCATACTAGGCTCTTGGGGTTTGTTTGAGTCCATACAATGCCTTCTTCAACTTACAGACCATATCTCCATAATCAGACACTTGTAGTCCATCTAGTTGCTCAATGTATACCTCTTCTTCCAAATCACCATTTAGGAAAGTTGACTTGACATCCATCTAATATACCTTGAAATCTTTGAAGGTAGCAAAGGCAAGAAATAATCTGATTACTTCAATTCTAGCCACTGGAGCAAAATTTTCTTCAAATTCAACTCCTTCTACTTGAGAATAACCCTTATAGACCAATCTGGCTTTATTACTTACTACTTCACCATCTTCATTTAGTTTATTCCAGAAGACCCACTTAGTCCCAATCATATTTTTGTCCTTAGGTCTGGGAATAAGATCCCAAGTGTGATTCTTTTCAATCTACATCAATTCTTCCTCCATTTCTTTAACCCAACTTTCATCATTGCATGCTTCACTTACTGTTTTTGGTTCAATCTTTGAAATCAAATAATACTTCACTGAATCTTGAGCAATTTTTCTTCTTGTTTGAACACCTTTGCTTCTATCTCCTATGATCTAATCTTCAAAATGATTTGGTCTTACATACCTGGGAGTTTTGGGATTCTATTGCACCTCTAATTCTTGGACAGGTTCATCCAAACTTGTCTCTTCTTTTTGTATTTCAGGATTCTCTGGATCAGTCTGAATCTGAACCGGAGTTGGGACTTGTTCTCCTTGGTCTGAGACATCATTCTGATCATCTACTTCATACTCATAATACCTTGAGGGACTTACCATTCCTTCATCAACCTTCACATTTGTACTTTCTACAATCTTTCTCAATCTCTTGTTATAACACTGATATGCTTTTATTTGAGTAGAATATCCCAAGAATATTCCTTCATCACTTCTAGCATCATACTTTCCAAGGTCTTCATCTCTTTTGATATAGCATTTACTACCAAAGACTCTAAAATACTTCACAGTAGGAGTGTTGCCAAACCAAAGTTCATAAGGGGTCTTACCAGTATTGCCTCTAATTTTTACCTGATTAAGAGTACAAATAGTAGTGCTTATAGCTTCTCTCCAATAGATCTAAGGAACATTTACTTCCATCATCATATGCTACTGAATTGCAAGAAGGATTTAAGTGTTTAATGTTTTGGGACAACTGATTCACCCCACCTCTCAGTTGTCTATCTTGAATCTAACAATTGGTATCAGAGCTAAATTTCTCTAAAAGATCTTAATCAATTGAGGAGATCTAGGATGTCTTCCTACAAGAAGGATAGTCTGAGGTTTGATAGAACCAATTTTACTCTTTGGAAAAACTGCATAGAATGTCACTTACAATGTATGGGAATGCAATATTGGATCATGGCTTCAAAGAAGTATGTTCCTCCATAGAATGGTCCGAGAACTGTAGATGAAATTAGAAATGCTAAAAACAATCTTTGGGCTAAAGAAGCTCTACTAAGTGCCTTATCTGATTTAGAGCTAACAAATGTTATAGATCTAAAAATTGCATATGACATTTGGGAAAAACTGGAACTTTTACATGGAGACAAGTATGCTAAATGTGCCAAGCTACAGGATCTTAAAGGAAAATTTGAAAACTTGAAGATGAGTGAAGATGAAAATATCACTACATTTATACCAAGAGTAAATGAGCTTGTTTGTGGCATTAGATGTGTTGGTGGAATCTTGGATGAAGATGAGATTGTTGCCAAAGTTCTTAGATCGCTACCTTCTTCTTACAAATACAAGGTTACTTCTATTGAAGAATTCAGATCTTTTTCAAATATCACAAGAGATCAATTGGTTGGTAAATTAGCTGCATTTGAATTGGTCAAGTTTAGAGATGCCCCCCTAAGACTGAATCTGCATTCAAAGCTAGTGCCTCTATAAAAGGAAAATAAAAGTTTGATCCGGGAGAGAACTCTTCAAAAAAACTATCATGGTATGAAAAGGCAAGAAAATATCGAGAAGAAGATGAAGCAGAAGCTGCTCAACGCAAAGCTCTTATTGCAAAAACATTGCCAAGAGGATCTGGTAAGTATGAAAGAAAATTGCCCTTTAAATGTTTTAACTGCAATAAGATTGGTCATTTTTCCACAAGGTGTCCGAAAAGATTTTCAAGGACAAATCCAAATAGATCAGGATTCCAAAAGAAATGTTACTATGTTCATGAAGATGATGATGAGGGAGTAACATATGATGAATCAGAGATAGGAAACAAATCCAGAAGTGACTGGGTGTTTATTGCCATCAAGGAAGAAGATCCAATGCCCTCTGAATCTGTCAATCATAAAATGGTAGAAATAGATCTGGCCGCCTAAGTTAAAGAAAAGGATGATTGGGTCATTGACAGTGGATGCTCCCACCATATGATAGGTGACAAAAATAACTTTATAGATTTGGAAAGATATGAAGGTGGAGTTGTAAAATTTGGTGATAATTCTGCTGGCAAGATCAGAGGTAAAGGAACTATTTCTTTTGATGGAAAGAACAAAACCAATAATGTACTATATGTTGAAGGTCTGAAGCACAATCTTCTCAATGTTGGACATTTGGTGGACAAAGGCTATGATCTCCAATTCAAAAATTGAAAATGTAAGATCTTTGAAAGTTCTAGAATAGAGATTGCATCTGGTACTCAAACAAAATGTAATATCTTCCACTTGGTTGGTACTGGCAAAAGTTGTTTATTTGTTCAAATTGATCAGAGTTGGTTGCGGTATAGGAGAATGTGTTATGTGAATTTTGATAATATCATCAAGATAAGCAACACTCAAGTTGTAAGAGATCTTCCAAGATTGGTGAAACCTACTAATAGTTTGTGCAAAGAATGTCAGTTGGGTAAGCAAAGTAGAGTCATATTCAAAAGTAAAGAACAGTCTTCTACTAAATTATTGGACTTAGTACATACTGATCTATGTGGTCTGACAAGAATCAGGAGTGCGCGAGGTGATAGATACTTCATATTATTAATTGATGATCACTCCTAGATGACGTGGGTGACATTTCTGAAAGAGAAATCTGAGGCTCTTGAGAAATTCAAAATATTCAAAACTATGGTAGAGAGTGAAACCAGACTAAACATAAAATGTCTTAGGTTTGATAGAGGTGGAGAATTCACATCCGAAGAGTTCATAGAGTTTTGTGAGAAACATGGGATAAAAAGACAGTTGTCTGCTCCAAGGACTCCATAGCATAATGGAGTAGTGGAGATAAAGAACCGGACCATCTAGGAAGCATCTAGAACCATGATGATGGAAGTAAATGTTCCTCAGATCTATTGGAGAGAAGCTATAAGTATTGTTTTCTATACTCTTAATCGAGTACAAATCGGAAGCAATACTGGTAAGACCCCTTATGAACTCTGGTTTGACATCAGTCCCAATATGAAGTATTTCAAAGTCTTTGGTAGCAAATGTTATATTAAAAGAGATAAAGACCTTGGAAAAATTGATGTTAGAAGTGATGAAGGAATATTCTTGGGTTATTCTACTCAAAGCAAAGCATACCGGTGTTATAACAAGAGATTGAGAAAGATTATAGAATGTGCAAATGTGAAGGTTGATGAAAGTATTGAAAAACCCTTAAGGTTTTATGAATATGATGAAGATGATCAAAATGATGTTTTGGTCCAAGAAGTTCAAGTCCCTTTTGAAATTCAAATCCAGACTGATCTCAAGAATCAGGGAGAAGAGATAAGTTTGAATGAACCTATCCAAGAAATAAAAGTGCAAGAAATTCCCAAAATTTCTAGGTATGTAAGACTGAATCACTCTAAAGATTAGATCATAGGTGATAAAAGTAAAGGTGTTCAAACAAGAAGAAAGATTGCTCAAGACTTAGAAGAGTATTGTCTGATTTCAAAGATTGAACCAAAGATAGTGAATGAAGCATGCAATGATGAAAGCTAGACTAAAGCAATGAAGGAAGAGCTGATGCAAATTAAGAAAAATCACACATGGGATCTTGTTCCTAGACCTAGAAACAAAAATGTGATTGGAACCAAATGGGTCTTCTGGAATAAACTAAATGAAGATGGTGAAGTAGTCAGAAACAAAGCCAGATTGGTCTGCAAGGGTTTCTCTCAAGTAGAAGGAGTTGATTTTGAAGAAACTTTTGTTCCGGTGGCAAGAATTGAAGTAGTTAAATTATTTCTTGCCTTTGCTACCTTCAAGGACTTCAAAGTATATCAGATGGATGTCAAGTCTCCCTTCCTGAATGGTGACTTGGAAGAAGAAGTATACATTGAGCAACCAGATGGATTTCAATTGTCTGATCATGGTGATATGGTCTGGAAGTTGAAGAAAGCATTGTATCGACTCAAACAAGCCCCAAGAGCCTGGTATGAAAGATTGGGTAATCATCTTTTGAAGATTGGTTTCAACAAAGGTACTGCTAACAGTAACTTGTACGTCAAAATTGATCATGAAAATATCTTAATTGTTGAAGTGTTTGTTGATGATATCATTTTTGGAGGAAGAGATAGTATGTGCAAAACTTTTACAAATCAATTGAAAAGTGAATTTGATATGTCCATGTTTGGGGAAATGAATTTCTTCTTGGGTCTACAAATCATTCAAACAAAGAAAGGAATCTTCATTTCACAGACCAAATATGTGAAAGAATTGTTGAAGAAATTAGGGATGGAAGACTCAAAACCAATGAGTACTCCCATGGCAAACAGACGTAAATTGAGCAAAGATGATGACTCTCCTAAGTCTGATCAGAAAAAGTACAGGTCAATGATTGGAGGACTACTGTATCTTACTCAAACTAGACCCGATATCATGGATGTTGTTGGTCTTGTTGCTAGATTCTGAGCTAATCCTAGAGAATCTCATGTCATGGCAATCAAGAGGATTCTTAGATATCTAAAAGGGACAGTTGAGTATGGTTTATGGTATCCTAGAGATCATGATTTATCTTTTCATGCATTTACAGATGCGGATTGGGTAGGAGATGTGGATGATCGGAAGAGTACCAGTGGTGGGGCGTTCTTTTTAGGGAAAAGATTGGTTTCTTGGCTGAGCAAGAAACAAGAGGCAATATCTCTGTCCACTGCAGAAGCAAAATATATTGCAACAATAGGTAGTTGCACTCAAGTATTGTTGATGAAGCAAATACTAAGAGACATCAAGTGGAGTATGAGGAACCTATAACAATCTTCTACGATAATTCAAGTACAGTAAACATATCAAAAACTCTGGTGTTGCATTCAAAGACAAAACATATATCCATCATGTTTCACTTTTTGAGAGAGCAAGTGAACAAGAATAAAGTCAGATTGGAGTTTGTGCCCTCCATGGATTAGATTGCAGACATATTTACTAAACCTCTACCTAAGGATTCTTTTGAGTATCTCAGGGAGAAGTTAGGGGTTATTACCCCTCCGATTCTAAATTAAGGTGCATTGATGTGCATCAGTCTGGTGGATCTCACAGTCATATCTTGTGGTCCAGATTGATGATGGGAAGCTGCTACTCAGAGGGGGCAGTTGGTATGATTTTGAAGTGATGTAAGTATGTGCCCTTTGCCATTGATGTCAAAGAGGGAGAGAAGACATGTGAAAAACAAAAGTGGTTGCCGATCAAAGGGGGAGTAGTAAAACATGTGAATGGTTGTTGTTGATAGGGGAAGTTATGTCAGTCAGTGAGGAGAAGTTCTTGTCTTGATGGTTAAAACAATTTTTCAAATCATATGTTGCCATCAATGACAAAGGGGGAGATTGTTGCAAGTATGGGCATAACCGGTGTTTTCATTGATGTCAACATACTCCTGTTGTATTGATGACAAGGATTGGATGAGTTGTATGCTGAGGATACTGAGAAAATTTGTCCTATCAGAAATAGAGAAGAATAGTGAAGACAGTGAAATAAAGATCCCAGCTAAGATGAAGATCAGAGGATGTGCATCAAAGGGTTTGTAGATATGTGTCTCAAGATGATCTAGTACAGATTTGAGAGGTCCGCATGAAGATTTGCAGAAGTTATCACTACTTGAGTAAAACCAGTTCTGGTAGATGTTCAAAGGTGACAGAGTGACACAGATAGTTCCAGTGAGATCTAGAAATACAATATCTTGTTCTGTGGATTTGGTGGAGTGTTTAAGAAGTCAATGTGAATTGATAACTCAATTGTTTCATGGTCTGGAGGTCCTCAAGCATCTATTCCAATATGACAGTGATGACAGACTATGTTCTTGAGGTTTCGAATGAAGAAGAGAATGATTTCAATAATAAAAAATAGTATGGATGTTCTTGGTGATTCAGGCAAGCTTGTGGAGATCTTTGTATTGTGTCTAGTTCATTTTGGAGGTTTGCATTGAAGATTGAGCTCGTAATTGAAGAATTACTTCTGGATGATGATGTTCTTCCTATGTTTGGCTGACTAGATGAGTTACACATCTTGCAGATGATCTTGAAGATGTTCTGTGATGCATGGTATGTTCCTCAAAGAAGATTAAAGTCTCAGATCTGTGTAGCCGATAGTGTGTTAATCCACGTGAAGTCTTATTGTAATTAGTCATGTTGTATTTATGTATTTGCTTTGTAAAATATGCTGACTTGGATTATTATCCCAAAGTTGATGTCTTGTATAAATAAGAGTTGTGAAGTCATTTCAAATGCATCTTGGTGGTGATGAGAGTGTGGTAGAGAGAAGGAGAGCAGAAGTATTTGGCTTAAATGGAACTAACTCAAGCATGGTGAAGATGTTATTCTTCAGTTCAAGTATGTAATATTTATTATTCTATAGACAATGTGTCTCTTGTAGGCAGTGGGCCTTTTGTGAGCAGTGTGCTTAGGAAGTGATCCCTAATTGGCATGTGCCATTTGTTCTTCTTATTCTTTTAATATAGAATACAATCTTGGGTTAGTCACCCCGTTGTTTTTCCCTTAACCAGGTTTTCCACATTAAAATCTTGGTGTCATATGTGTTAATGTGTTTCTGCTCTTGAATTGTTGCATTATGTTTCCATGATTGATTTATTATTATGCTACTAAATTACAAGAGGGATTTAAGTGTTTAAAGTTTTGAGACAACTGATTCGTCCCCCCCTCTCAGTTGTTTGTCTTGATTCTAATAATATGCATGAACATAGAGTTTACAAAGGTGGCAGATAAGGTGAGCATATATAATGGTGCAATATTTGATGCATATGAAATACATGGAGTTCAAGGGTAAGCTCATTATGCATGTTGGAGATATGACTTTATGGCTAATATGGTATTTGTCTTGTAGTGATGTGGCAATTGCATGGTGGCAACATTGATGGTGACAACATATGTTGGACATTTTTTATGCTTGTGATCAAATTGCATAGTGGAGTTATTTTCTTTCTTTAAATTCAAATTTTGCATATGGAGATATAAGGAGATTTGAGAAATGGATGTATGTGCACAATGTCAACAAGAGGGAGTGTAAGGATATTTATGCAATTTTGTCTTTTGCATGGAGTGCTACAAGAGTCACTCAATTCTTTTTATTTTCCTTGCAGAGGGAGATATTTTTTTTCTCAAATATATTGGAGTGATAAGGATTTTTGTATTATTCCTAAGTCCTATTTTCCAAAATAGGCAAATGTATTGGAGTGATAAGGAGAATATTTTTCTTCTAATCATGCACGATTTTACACATTTATTAATTGTCAATAAATAATAAAGTAATACTCATAAATTACTTTATTATTTTCCACAAATTTTAAAATCAAAAATAAAGAAAATTGTTACCAATAATAGAGTAATATTTTATTACTTTATTATTTACTCACAATTAATTTTGCTTATGCAAAATCATGTAAATTGATTAGTTGAGTTGACTAGGCCACCTAGGAGGTTTTGCATGACTTTTAGGAGTATTTTTAGGATCCTTCGTCAAAACATTGGTTAAACACATGGAGAAGACCAAATTGAAGCTATTCTTGCTTAATTTGAGGCAGGTTTAGACCATAATTTTGAGGATTTTTGAGGTTTCTCGAGAATGAGTATTTTTAGAGGTAGTTATCTACAAGTCTATATTTTTTGCATGCCTCTTGGAGAGAGCAAGCCTTTATATTGTAAAGTAAAAGTTTGTTTTTGCTAGTTCTTGATTCTCATTCTAATTTAGACATATTGGAGAATTCTTGTAGCTTAATTTTATAGTTTTATTGACAGATCAGTGGGTTACAGGTTATCTTTTGTCTTTTTGCAATGCTTTCCTTTGTTATTTTAGATCAGTTGAATTACCTTTCATTTTAGTGTTGAATGTTGAAGTGATTTTGATGAAATTTTGCTATGTTTTATTATTAAACCTTCAAAATTATTATCTCACCTCATTGTTTACAACATCAAAGCATAAATTCATCATAGGTCTTAGGTTGTGTTAAACAAAAATAGTCTTTTTATGCTATGAAAAAACCATTTCCTTCATAAAAACCTATTTTCAAACCTTCCTTGGAATAATTTTTGTGATATTTATGCCAAGTCTGAATTGTGTAGAAGTCAAATTTTTGAGCAAACATTTTGAATCAGATTGTATTATTTTTATCCATATCATGTGCATCACCATTTTACCTTTAGTATTCATTTAGTTTCTTTCTTCCCTTTTCCCAAAAAGTAAAAACATACATCTCAAAAGAACATTTGAAGGGAACCAGCCCACAATCTAGAGGTCTAATCTTGTCATAGGGCACCCACAACCTGAGATTAGTCCCATGTTACACAAAACTGTAGTGTTTTAATCAGCTTTGCATACGGGTGCAATTCCCAGTGATAACAAGAACAATATCAAAGACAACACATTGTGCCACAAACAAACCACCTACTCTAGGATGACCTATGTTGTTCCCTTATTATCTATAGGATGGTGGGATGTTCGAATAGATTCAATGGAATCAACTGCAACAAATTGTAGGTGTTGAGGGATTGAACAACTACTCTAATTATGGGCAATATGAAAGTCACTCCTTCCAAGCAAGTTGACCTCATCAAATGCAATATCAATGTTCAAGTATAGGGAAGAAAGAAGTTGTCTCTCTTCAACTATGTCCACATTCAATGCATCTATTTCACCAAGGGGGTCCACATCATCAGAACTAGATGAACAATCTAGATTTCTATAGGAAGCATGCTATACATGTTAGAAATGATAGTGAACAACTATAGAATGGAAAACTAAATTAAACTGTTAGAACTATTAATCCAATGCAAGACCCAATGGAGATTATAGAAAATCAAATTAATAATACAAAGAAATAATAGACTAGAAAAATTTAATACATAACATAGTGTTTACATGGAGAAACCCATTCAAGAAAAACTCCACACAAGAAGAAATGCACTAGTCTGTATTAACTTCAATAGAGTTTACAATACATCACTAGCAACCTCCTCTTCAATCTTCAATCCAGCAACACCTATTTTTTTTGTCTCAACTCTCTACAACAAAAAAACCATAAAAAAAAAACCTCATTAAAAGTGTGTTGCCTTCAAGGGAAAAAAAAACCCTAACATAACTTCTACCATTAAATCTGTGACCTAATAATGAATGGTCCAGATTGACTATGAAATTACAACATTTTACAAGGAAATTTTTTAAAAACTTCTCTTCGCTGTCCCCTAGATCCCCTAGCAACATTAGTGGGGTGGCAAGCCCCCCACACCCCTCATCAGGTGTTGGGATCCAAAATGTAGCTATAATAAGACTTTTGCTTGGTGAATACATCTTTCCTTAGGGAAATTCACAACCAAAATTAGGAGTAATTAATTACATAGGATTTATAAGGTTGATGGCACCTAAATTCTAACAATACATTGTAAGTCCCTTGTAGTTGCTACCACCTTTCCACAATCTCATCTATGAAGGAGCCAATGTCATTTGCAATGAAACAAAATTCTTTATACAAAACAAGCTCACTCCAACAGAAGGAAACAAAAGCTTTAGAACTCCTAGAAGTAATGTTTGTGAAGTGAGGCTTCACTTATACTATTGTAAGGATAGGGCATCTCATCCATTGATTATTTGTGCATGAATCTCTAAACTTTTAGTTATTTGTAGCCTCAATCAATGCCACTGATTCCAAATCTACTAGGCAAGCCATGTATGCAAAAAAAATGTTGAAGTGACAACAATATCTCATTAGAAGGGTTGATTCGATGCAAATGCTTCCTATTAAATTTCAAGGAGATAAGGGGGCTACTACACACCACAAGTGGAAATTTTAACAATAAGTGACAACACTCTTGGGAACTGATATCACATTTAACCATATTCTTTATTAAGAACTTGCGAAACACAATGGTTGTAGGTCTATCAGAATCAACACTAGTAGAGATTTGAGAAAGCATATATGGTTGGTCTCTGAACAATGCTCAAACTTTGTAGTGTATTTCACAATATAGTTGAGGATTGCATGGTGAGATAGAACAAGATGGAGATCCACATTCACTCACTATATGGAAAGCATGATAGAGTTATGAATATTCAATCTATCATTATTAAAAGTAGGGACATACTTGACATGGCCATCATTTGAAACAATCATTTTTGAAATAGGTTACAAATCCCAAGGAGCCTTATAGCAACATGAAAATAAGGATCCTTTCTTGTATAAGCATGTATCCTTGGTGCACTTGATATGTCACTCAACATGATTGACTAACTTAGCATAGTCCATGGAAGAATCTTCCATCAAGATTCTCTATGTCTAATAAACAAAGGCCATTTAAAATGGAGTGATGCAACAAAGTCCATGGTAGAGAAATAGGTGTTTATGTAATCCACAACACCTTTGACAAAATTTTGGTCCTTCCAATCAATTGTCTCAATGGCAGGTGCATTTTCAAGCTAAAGGAAGTCATGAATATGGGTAGAACCTCTATGTTTCCATTCATACCTACCATAAGAGAGATCAAACAAAAAGGAATTAGAAAAGTAACAAATCAAGAAAAAAAGTTGAGGTGTGAAGCAGATAACTTATACTAATAGTCCTTTGCTCACATAAACTTCTTAAGAACATCCTCATGAAAGATATTTAAACAGTGACGTGTGTACATTGCAATCAAATGTGTATTGTGAATACTTGTTTGGACCCTCCATCTTTGTGTAGTAATTGGATCAAGTGGGGAAACCCACGCATGATAGCATGCAATCCTAGCCACTTTGTATTAGCTATGCTCAATGTAAAGAACAAAGTAGGACAACCAAGTTGTATGAATATATCAAAAATCTCTCCTCTAGACTCCATCCAAAATAGACAAGTTCCATGGAAGGATGAGCCAAACTACATCAAGTATTCTACAAGCTTGTCATCAGGAAAGTCACGTGAGTAGTGACACAACTCACCAATAGTAAATGGAAGGCTATCCTCCCAATTTCTTTTGACATAAATTGAAGCAGTAGGCTGTCTTTAGTACCACATCATTAGGTTATACACATAGTAATGAAAATGAGGGTGCTGGCCAAACCTATTATCATGGCATCCCATCAAGTGTAGAACATATTCATGTATTTTCACCTCTCTTAACCATGGTTGCCCAAAGTTCGCAATACTTGTAGGTTAAAGAGTTGGGAATGCCATTGCAAAATAACCCTCTATGTTGTACTCATTAACTGGTGTAAATGAACTAGTTAGTCACTCAACAACATCAATGGTATGACCAAGTCCCAAATGTATGAGATCATGAACCTCCTCAATCTCCCTTCATCCTATTGGTAAACAGATTTGTCACTGCAAATTTCAAAGTGACTCACCCTATGAGTAGTGACATGTTCCAATAGTTGGGTAATTTGTTAATAGATTAACAACTTTCCTCTACATTTGAGAGGGGCATCTCCCTTGTTTGAGGGGGGGTTTTATAGGTTTTTGTGTACTTTTAACTTGAAAGAACAAAAAGGAGAAAAAGGAAAACTAAATGAAAGATGATTTATTGAAACCTTGACAGTAGACACACGATTATTGGTTTGGATTTAACAAACTTATGACAAATTGCGAGGGGTTTCCACCATAAAAACTAGAAACTACGCTTCTGAACTTATACGATGAATTATACAAAATATATGTTTGATATCCAACGATGATGAAAGAAAGATGACAAATATCAACACATGAAGAGATATGTTACTTCATCACATTCACATCAAGATACCAAGAAATGATTATGTTCCATTACATTGATTGCATAATTTGTAAATGCTTTAATGGATGAGCTATGATTTACACAATGACACAGAGGGATTACCAATTTAACATATGATAAATCAATAATAATAATTTGGAAGTACATTTAGAACATATGAACCAAATGCACTATTTATTATCTTTGTGAAATTGTACAATTTCAAAAACCCTTCTATACAAAGCATAAATCCAAAAATCCTCCAAAAAATCTCTCCATAAGTCCACCCATAAAAGTTCCTTTACATTTGAAATCACCTTATATTTATAGGCTTCCTCCCTATAACTACCTCGTAACCACCTTGTAACTACCTCAACTACCTTTTTGAAATACAATAAAATAATAAACCTTTATTTTGGTTATGATTTACATAACTTTTCTAGAAATAAGGTTCATTTTCTATTTTTTAGTTACAATAGATGACATAAGTCACTTTTACAAAAAGGCAACTAGAATCTTGCAAATTTTGAGTTATAGATTTTGTTAAGTTACTTTCCATCTCTAATTTCTCCATTTTGGAGGTCAAACCTTGCTAGATCTTGACAACTCCTCTAAATACCTAAATCTTAGACTCTTGTGTTTGCACATACAAAGTATGGACTATGCAAATAATACATCTTTTATTGGAAATGTCTATTAGGAAAGGTGTCTCAACCGTGCAACTACAAAAGATTTCTATTCTTCGCAATTTTTGGTCTTTTCAAATACCCTTTATCTTGAAGAATAGTTTAGAACTTATAGATTTTCCAAAAGGGGCTAAAAATGGCAGGGCTTACTATTTTTAGTAGCTCTATGTTTGAGCATAGATGGACCCAAAATTTTTGCAAAAGGTGTGGAACTACTAAGTAAACATCTTGGGTGAGTTTCGACTCAAGATTGTACTTGGATTGTAATATATTAAAGTTTTCATTTTTTGAAACTCTTAAAAAATGTTTCAAAGTCATATATGAGGAACTTCGAGGTCCCTAAATGCCCAAAAGTTGTTGTAACTGATGAAGTAGGTTATAGCTTGATAGATCTCTTCATGATCTTTCCAATGCATCAAACAGTTCATCAATCAAACACCTGGATCAAATGTTATGGCCTCCAAAAGTTGGACCTCCTATTTTGGGAAATGTGAAAATGTGTTTGAAATTTAAAAGAGCTGTAAAGGGGAGAGTTACACATGTTGGTGTGTGATTTGGTACATCACAAGGCTCTTTGATTGGATATAATTTGGGTGCAACTTTTGGGTGGTTTTGGCTCATGGTTTTGTAATTACCGTTGATGGTTTATTGTATTGTATCTCCTATATATCAAGAGTTTGAGATAGAAGTTATGTGTAAGAGTCTTATAGATGTTGATTTGCTTCCAGATCTCTGGTTGGTTATACTCCTATGAAAGCTTGCTCTACAAGTATATTGTAATCTTCTTGATTCTAGAATAATATATTGGGTAGTGTGGGGTTTTTCTCTCAAAAGGGTTTCCCCATGTAATTATTGTGCTTTGGTATGATTGCTATTTGTGTTTATTCTATAACTATTGTAAAGATTTGAAATTTTTTGCATATCCCTCCCCTCAAGATTAGTGTAGGAAGTTGTTCTGCTACCTTATCTTCCTTACAGTGTTAACATGATAGATGTAGATTGAATAATGTTACACATTTTCCCACTCTGATACAATAATAAAATACCATTTCCATCCACTTAATGTTTTGAAAACCACTCTTATATCCAAAATGAATGTGTACATTTTCAACACTAGGAACATTTAAACCATGAATCTAGATATGGAGAGCCATTAGAAATCATAGCAGCTCTCATGATTGAGACTATCTATTTCTAAATTTCCATTGTAATTAGGCTACAACCATATCTTCATATGGGTTCAAATGAAATTTATTGTAAGTTTTAACTGAACCTTGACATTGTTAGTAGCATCTATGTTTTCAACAAGATGTTGCCACAATAATGGGTTACACTTTCTGAGACATCCTGATTTTTGCTGAAATCACATATTTTTAGAAAATATAATGATTTAAGCCTTGAAAGGTTCCATTTAAATGATTTTAATTGAAGAGGGTTTGATCAAACCCCCTTGGATAGAACCCCGCTAGTTTTAAACCATACCTATAATGGAGTCTCCTCTACACCTATCAAAATGCTAATAAAAAACTACTTTTGATTTACCTTTTGGGGGATCAAATGAATTCATTTAAAATTTATGTTTTGTAAGTATGTAGTCCTTATTATAAGCTTCCCAAAAAGTATAATTTGAAATATATTTAATTTGATTCTTATATTTATTTTTTATTTCTTGTGAATGTAGGTTTTTCATCCAACATCAAGTTCTTTGTTTTACACACATGAAAAATTAGTAAATTAGTGAAAAAAAATTCTAAAAAATATCTATGTCCTAGTGTTAGGGTTCAGGTAGATCAAAGCAATAAACACTAACAATTATATGTAGATTAAATAACTGAAATATAACAATGAAGAACAACACAAAAGAGATCAACACATAAATTTAATGTGGTTCACCTGAAATGAGCTACATCCACAGAAACTCAAACATCCAATGATTTTATTATCCAGTACAAAATAGATTACAATCTCTCAAATTCCATGCCCACAACATACATCCTAGCTACTTATATCAAGCTTTTTGGAAGCTTATATCAAGTCTTTTGGAAGCTTATAGAATTAGGGTTTTACAATGTCATTTTTCTTTTGTTGGTTAACAAAAATTAATAAATGACTCTAGATAGGCAAAAAAAGATACGTTACGAGTGTACAATACTTGCATGATCAGTCTCCACATACCAACACCTAGGTATTGATGTCCTTGTTTCAAAAAAAAAAATCGATACATACTGAAAAAGTTAGGTTTTATAGAATACGCCTATGTCTAAATTATAATTGGTTTGACATCAAAACATAATTAAAAAAAATATTCAACAAAACATTATGAAACCAAATGCATGCCCTATATATCAGTGTTACCAATCTAAATTCAAAAGAATCAAAATTTTATCCTTTGTAGAAAAAACGTTATGTGCTACAGAATACACATCACTTTAAAAAAATGTTGTTTACTATTAAAAACTAGTTATCAAAGGAGATGCAAATTTTTTTTACAATTTAACTCCAATTTTTTTAAAATATATATATATATATATATATATATATATATATATATTTAGAATCTACAAACAATATCTCACAAATCACTAGTTTGCATCATCTTCAAATTCCTAACGATTTAGTGGCTATAGGTGTTAGAAAGTGAAGATTTAGTTCAAAATGTTGATTTCAATCTCAAGTTTGTCCAAAAAGTGTAACCCATTATTATGGGATGGCCCAACAAGAAAATTTGTTTATCATTCCATTCATTGAAGCATACCTATCCAACAAACTTAAGTTGTATCCATTGTATTCACTTCCACTAGTAGTTTCATAGGCTTTGTCTATGATTTTGTGATTTATATACATGAGTGTAGTATTTTGATGGATCCATTTAAGCTATCCAAAATCCGTATTGAAAGGATGTTAGTAGAGGTTGAATAGTTCAACCTTGCATCTGCTAGGTGAATTTTCTTGAATGTTTCAAAAACCTTCTCAACAAATCTAATTTGAAGTTTCCATAGCCTTTTCAACAAATCCATTTTTGTGTGTATCTTGCACTCATTGCATTCCATTCGACCATATTTTCTTAAGGCATTCAGTCAAATGCTTACACATTATGTAGGTACATCTACCACAACCTTTGCAATTTATAATATCTAATACAAATACTCCTTCCATTACGTGCTATAGATTTGCATTGCATGCCCTAAGACTACATTTATTTAAGGCACTCTATCAATTGCTTCATGTACCTTGGCTATTCTTTCAACAATTATATCTTGTCTGCAATCATACATTCTTATCATGTTATGATATCTTTTACCTTATTTGCGCGTCTTCTCATGATTATATTTGTTTATCAAGTTTATTCAATTCCTTTCATAGGTTGTATGTAACCAATTGGAGGGGATAGATATGTTACTAACATTCCTTTTGTGAGTTATGTTTTATAGTGACAGGCTCATAATCATTCCCATATCCAAGAGAGATTTGCCAATCTTATCTAGTTAGTCAAAGTCTCTCTACATCTCCACTTAGTTAGAGCTTTGCTACTTTTTTATCACATGGAATATCTTACCCTTCTCTTCTTTTTTTATTTTATTTTCAAGGATAGTTCTATTTCAAAGGAAGTTGTAATTACTATCTATTTTGAATATGTGGTAGATACTACCCATTGCATGCTCTTTTATATTTTCAAATTTTTGACAAAGAACTCATTGTGAGGAGAATTCAAGAATGACTTGTATACTTTAAGAAGATCTATATCTTTTTGAGTGTGAAAATATTTTATTTACATGTTGGCTAGTTTTTACTTTGACATGCATATGCGTAGTAGTTCACATGTATATCAAGCTGGGAACAAAATGCAATGGTGAAAACTACATAGTCATGCCCCATTCCTTAATGTTTTGGGTCCACTTTGATTAGAGTGTCCTTAATGCAATAAATAGACTACAAGTGGCATAATCTTGCATGAACTTGGCTAATGACATCACCATATCCCAATCTTATTATCACTCATCCATATAGGCTAATCTTAATCCATAGATCCATTATTTACCACCTTGATGAGATTCACAGGTGCAAATTTGACCTTGGTCATTTCTATAGTTGTGGATCTAAATCTTAAGATTTAAAAATTCAAGATTTATATTTACAAGTCCCCAACCTTTCCACTAGCAGTTATAAACTGACCTAACACATGTTTTTTTTAATTTATGTAATGCATTGTTGTATTTAAGGACATTCATTCCATTCATTAAAAATCATGTGATGATAAACTAGGGTTATCAAAAGAATTGTGACAAGTCATTTATGAGAGCATCATAGTAGCATTATCAAAGTATTACATCAACATACATCATCCTAAGTCCATTGACACTTGCTTGTTGTCCTTGATCGTTATTCAAAAGCCATTGAATTTCTCCAACTATAGATCTAACTAAGGAGAAAATGACAATCATGATTCAATAGATTTCTCAAAGGTGGTTTTCAATATTGCCAATTCCTTAATAGATTTTAATAAAGGTGAGTGAAATCCAATGGTTAGTTTTCTATCAGTTTAGTCCTAGATATCAGTTTCATAGTTGTGGATGTGACCTAGAATGAATCATAATTAGTTTGTCAATTCTATGGAATCTATCTTATCAATCCTAAAATTCCAATATTGTGGTGAATAATTTTTTGACATCTTTAGCATTATCTTCAATTCTTCAAAATCCAGGTAACACCAAAGGGTTGTAGCCCAATTGGTGAGGGTGGTGGTATGTCCTGGATTGCACTATCTAGCAAGGTTAAAATTCCTCATAGGCATAATAAACAAGAGTCAAGGCCATGCTTTGGGTTTCAAACCCTTAAAAAAATTCAAGTATCACATCTGAATTTGTTTAATTTCTACAATTGATTAATTAAAAAAATCTAAGTATCACATATGTAGTAAGTAAATTAGCTCTATAATAAAATAAAGTAAAGAAATGAATGTTTTTAAATATGTAGTAAATAAAACAACTCTAAAGTAAAATATAGTAAAGACACAAAAAATTTAGAATATGTAGTTAAAAAGAACTCTAAAGTAAAATAAAATAACTCTTAAATGAATAAACATTAGTTTTTTTTTCTTTTAAATCTTAAATACATCTATCTAAAACTACGTGAAAATATAGTCTCCATGTGCTTATCCATCCTAAATAACTAATTTAATATAGACACCTTGAGAGATATAAACGCATTTAAGATTTATACTGGTTTATTATTCCAATTACAACTCATTTATCTAAATTGATTGTCGAGATAACTACTTTATTTATTTATTTAACCTAAATATTTTTTATTTCTATAATTAACCCATAGGTTTTTATATAGTCTACATGTGCTTATCCATCCTAAATAACTAATTTAATAGGCACCTTGAGAGATATAGATGCATTTAAGATTTATAGTGGTTTATTGTTCCAATTACAACTCATTTATCTAAATTGATTGTCTACATAACTACTTTATTTATTTATCTAATCTAAATATTTTTTTATTTCTATAATTAGCCCATAGGTTTTTATATAGTCTCCGTGTGCTTATCCATCCTAAATAACTAATTTAATATAGACACCTTGAGAGATATAGATGCATTTAAGATTTATAATGGTTTATTATTCCAATTACAACTCATTTATCTAAATTGATTGTCTACATAACTACTTTATTTATTTTTTTAACCTAAATATTTTTTATTTTTATAATTAGCCCATAGGTTTTTAGGTTTTTTGAATTTTTAGTGGCCTCTTTTTTTCTATCGCGGGAAAAAGTGTTACAGTTGTCTTGGACCAAATTTTTGGCTTATTGGGGAGCTATTCTTAAATATCATTCACTTCAATAGTCAAAGGTCAATTTTGACCAATAAAAATAGAACAAATATTTACTACCTTCTATTGTAGATGAGGTGTAAAATTACTAGTGATTGTTTGACCATTAAACTGAATGATAATTAAGTAGAGTGTATTGGGACACCCACTGCACTTTGCATGTGCTAGTTTATTTAATATTTATTGTTACAATCCCAACTCCATTTATTTAACTAGACAGTTAGGGGTTTTTGCCTTCCACCATTTAAGTTTCACCGACAATCTCAATATCAAATGCCCACCACATTTTTTGTGGCGTGTACAAATTAAATCGGAGGAGGGGATCCATCAACATAGGTTACCTAACCAGCATGCCGCTCCGCATATTTCCCATGAAAGACGCATTTTCCTAAAGCTTCACGTACTACGGATACGTATAGCACGTTTCTTTAATATGTGACAAGTGTTCATCCGTGACTGTGTAGAGCAGCCGCTAAGTAATTAATGAAGAATCCATCTCTCTCTATAAATGTCGCGGAGGACGAGCGATAGGAGCATTGTGTTTTTTTATTGTGAAAGCACTTTTTGTAGTAAACAATGGCTTCCAGTTATCTTTCAGTAGTTTTAGTTATGTCCCTCTTTGTGTTTATTAGTGTTGGTGCTGATGAAGTCGTTTCGCCAGGCGAAAACACTAGAGATGTTGCAGTGGATGCAGTGACTGCTTGTGTCGGAGAAGCCAATAATTTTTCAAGTTATATTGTGAAGCTGAGGGAAGAAGAAAAGACGAAAAGCCCAATGATTTGCAATGCTCTGAGCGAATGTGTGCAGATGATGGAAGATGCAGTGTCTGAGCTTTATACTGCAATTCAGAAACTGAGAACGTTGCCTGATTCTCATATGCGCAAAAATGTATATGAGATTCGGATGTTGTTGTTTGAAGTGAACAGGAATCCGGAACAATGTATAGATGAGTTGGTGACTGCTGTATTATCCGATCCAGAAATCTGGTCGAAGCCAAATCCATCCCAAATTGTCACCATGGTCCAGGATAGATCTAAGAGCCTTGTCCAATCTGTGAGCCATGCAAGTTCTGTTGTCGCCAAGCTTTTGCCCGGCGGGAATCACTGAAATCAAAATGCAATGGTATAATCTGATGTTTTGGTTGATCATATATAGTATCCAATAACTTTGACTTTGTTTTGTCGTTCTTAAATAAGGAGTCGAAACAGAATATTTCCATTTTATATATGAGGAGGCGAGCTGCATCTGTGGCCACTAACAGTCATTTATATGGAGGCTTCTTTTGGACTCCAAAGTAGCAGAGATTTTAGTTTTCCTCCTAAGTGTCTACATATTATATAGATATATTATGTACAGTGACATTGTACATTGTACATTGTCTTTTATATAATATTTTGATACCACTTTCAATGGAGTTAAATGAAGAGTTATTGGTCTGTTTTAATAACCTAAATGAAAAACTATTTAGAGGTGGTCACATGTTTCAATTTAAAGAAGGTAGAGTTGGATGTTTTATAATTGGTTTCAGTCTTGCTTTCAATTTATTTTAATTGGTGATTAATTTATTAATTTAAACCTATTAAATTTAAAAGGATGACAGATTAGAGATATCAAATTTCGGCAGTCTATAGTATTAAGATGTGATTGTTTCTGAATATTAATTATGTAGTGGTTTTTACATCAAGTTTCAGATCATATTTTATGATCCATAACTTTGAACCATAAAGAAGGTTTGAGCACACTTGAAAATAAACCATTTTTGTTAATATAATTTACTTATTTAATTATCAACAATGGTTGCATTTTTTAATCATGTGGAGAGGTGTAATTATATTGGGTGGATTGTAATAACTTTGTATTAACAAAAACTCCTTAATTTAATTTTGACGACCATTTATATGTCAAATTATTAATATTTAATAATAAACATAATATTAGTGATGCCTATATTAAATAACAAAAAATCACAAAAATCAATTGGAACAAAATATAACCATTTAATAATTATCTTTACGTGTTGTATTATTTGTTTTATCTTCCCACATCCCTTTACAATAATTAATTAAATAATTTTATTATTTATTAATTAGTTAGAAATCTTAAATCATTTTCTAATCTTCATTTTGACGACCATTTATATGTCAAATTATTAATATTTAATAATAGACATAATATTAGTGATGCCTATATTAAATATAAAAAAATCACAAAAATCAATTGGAACAAAATATATAACCATTTAATAATTATCTTTATGTGTTGTATTATTTGTTTTATCTTCCCACATCCCTCTACAATAAGCAATTAAATAATTTCATTATTTGATTAATTAGTTAGAAATCCTAAATCATTTTCTAATCTTCATTTATCCTAATTAAATCTCATTCTTATCTATTATCTCCAAATAAATGAATTTTAAATTCAACTAGCAACATGACCAACTAGAGGTTGTTTAGATTCATTAAACCTAAGCACTCAAGAAATTCAAACTAACTTTATATCTCCACCATTCATTCACATACCAAATATTTTAATCCTATCCATTCACATAAAGATAAATCCTAGAAGCTTTCATCCTTGCATTAATTTTTATCATTTAATCCTAACGATCGATTCATATTTAATCTCAACCATTCATCCCTATAAAATTTCCTTGAAACTTCTAATCTTTCCTTAATTTTTCTCATTCAATCCTAATCATCCAATCCAAATGAATCCTAACCCTCCATTCCTCTACCTCAAATCTATAAATTTAGCCTTTCCCTTCATCAAGACATACAATTTTTTTTTTAAGGAAAAGTAGCTATCTAATAATTTAGAATCTAATTATTTTTATTTTTATTTTTAATAGTTCAACATTTAAAAAAAATATTTATTTTTTTAAAAAAATTCCATAGTTTGGTTTAGTTTTGTATTGTTTACTTTTTAAAATTTTAACATTTAGATTTTTAAATGTTTAATAGTTTAAATTTTAAATTTTTAGATTTTTAATAGTTTAATTTTTTATTAATTTTTAAATACGTTTAGATTTTTATCTTACATTAGGTTTTCATTTTTCTAAATATTTTAGAATTTTTTTTTAATTTAATTGCGTAGGCCAAATAGCCCACGCAGGGCTTAAATTTGACAGTAATTTTTTTCGTAAGAGTAATTTATATTAATATAAAAAAGGATTACATCTTCTACAAGAAAATATCAAAATACAGTTTAAACTTCCTTCGCACAACCTTATACAAACCCTAACATCCTTCCTTAACCCTGTAGTATGACAACTTCAGGGAAGAAAACCAAACTTTATACAACTTTCACCCTATACTAACCCATAATAACAGTTTTAAACTTTACATAAATATCACCATATTATATGAGTTGAAAAGAGAAGTCCACAATCTAAAACTAGAGATCACCACTATTCAAATGAGGCCTAGGGTATGTGCGTAGGCTTGAAACTCTGGAATCAATTTGAATTGTACTCCCACTAGCTCCATCTACAATAGTTTCTTTAAGAACTTCTCACCAATCCTAGCTTGCTCCCTATGGCAATCCTTTGATATCAAGTAGAAACAAGCAGAGATTAATTACCTCCCAAGATCCTGTAGAAGGTTAGAGTCTCTTGGCCAAGGGATGCCAACACTAGGAGAAGTTGCATGGAGGATTTCCTTCAAACCCACCAACAGATCCGCTTTGAAGAGCTTCCTCATCAATGTCTTAGCCATGACTTTGGGGGTGCCAATATCTAATACGACTGCCAAGAAGTGCAATGCTATATTGGAATTGACCCTGTAGGATTCATGGTCTTTCAAGAAAATGTTACCTAGCACAATTTTGACCACGGCTAGGGTTAGTCTATCATTGTTGAGGAGGATGTGTTTCAACCTGTGCTCTGTCACCCTACCTTTGAAGGCCATCTAGTACACTGCTCTTTCCAATTGAATGGGCATGTCTTCCCCTATGCTCACGAGTGCCTCTGTTGAGAAACAAACAATGAACCTAGAGCCACATGCCATTTCTATTTCTACTAGCAGAGGCATCCACACTTTGCTAAGGCTTTGAATTGATAACTTTTGAGAGGCAAATCAAATTTAAGGTGAATCACACAAGTTCGTGCATTCACCATACACTTCACCAGCTAGGTTTTAATTTTTAGCCACCATCTTATGGTGAATTGAGTAGAACATGATTGTATGCATGTCTTGATTAGACATTCCAAGCATGCAAAGTCACTTCTGAGAGTCATGCGATCGCCTGAGAATAGAAAGAATGTCCTAAAATGATGTTGTTTAATGTGGACTCCATGCACGCTAAGGGCCAGTAAGTGCCTTGTCCACCATGGCACTAATGGTGCCAACCCGCTCGCTGCTAAAAACTATTCTATCCACCTAGCCCTGGACTATGCACAACTAAAAGTGTGGATAGTTGCCCACCCTTGTGCACACAAATTTGATAGTCATTTTGATTATCAAGTAATTTTTTTATGATAGTTACTATTCAATGGTGCCTTTAAAATACTGACATATTTTAGTATAATTCACTTATATAAAAACCAAATACATATACAATCATAATCCTACATAAATTTTGATAGTTTGTCCAAAATCTCTCCTTTCATATGATACAATCTTTTCAAAATTTCAATTGTATTTTATACCTAAAATGACTAAATACAGCTATACAACTATCAAATTTACACACTTCATTTGTAAATATTAATAAATTAAAACCATAAAAATAAAAAATAAAAATAAAACATTTTGAAAATTTTAAACTTTCAAAATTTAAAAAGCAAAAAACAACCAATAAACCTGACCCTAGCCCTACCACATCCTCCATCTCACAACCCCTACCACCTTCCCATCTTGCCCTCATTGGCATCCTTTCTTCCACCACCACCATTGCTTCCCCACTCCCCTGTGCCCAACACCTTAATTTAATTTAGTTAATTTTTAAGAATTTACTCATCTAATTTTTATTTTTAATAGCTATTTATTATTAATTGTAGAAACTACCAAGATCATGGAAAAACAAACAAGCACAAGATTACAAGTGAAATCGAACAAATGTATTAACAAATGAGAAGATATAAATAAGAGAGATTGGATACCTAATTCTCTGCAATATAGGGATAGGTGGTGACTAACTATCCATAAGAATAGTGTAGCTACCCATGAGAATAGTGTGAGGTGTCTATTGAGTTGACACATCTCCCAAACGACAACTATTTTGATATAATCAAAGAGCATGTGTGGAACTCACCTAACTACGATTAAGTTAGTGTAAACTATAGGATTTATACACCAACACCCCCCTTAAGCATAACTTAGGTGAGTTTATAAAAGATGGGTCCCAGCTATGAGCTTAATAAGGTACCCATGTATAAATGTATCTCTCAAAAAGTAGAGAAAGAAAGAAAACCAAGTGGGAAAAAGCTCTCCTCCAAAAAGAGAGAAATTATACATGGAAAGAAGTACTACTTTCACTAAGTACAAAATAAGATTCCCCACATAGGAGAGAAAATGAGAGAACGTCAATGAGACCCCCCCGTAATATGTGTCCTACTGTAGTGATGCTGGATAGTCAACAAAGGATGCAAATGTAAATCTAAGAACATCAAACAATGTTCCTTCCCTTGGTAAGAAAAAAAACCACCTGAAGATGCATGATATCTTCCCATGAGAGAAGATGTATGTATGATCTTGAATCATACTAAGGCTGATCCAAGAATGATAGTGCCCATGTTGATGCCTTTGAAGAGTGCTCAAGTGTCCCCATGTTGATGCCGAAGGATGCCATAATCAAATCAGGTGCATGCGCAATAGATGAGGATGATGATGATCCATAACCATGTAAAAGACAATGTAGAGCATGAATATCTAAAGAGGGCAATGGAGATGCAACTTCTTTAAAATTATGATCAAAGAGAAGACTAATGTCCTTAATGTGTGCTTCCATGTCAGTAATGTGGCACTCTACAAATAGACAAGTGATGTTGGGTAGAAATATGTCCCAATTAGTAATGCTAAGAAGACTAATATCTTGCTGCAAGGAGGAAAATTACAAGGAAGTGACTCTAGAATTTGATGAAGCAACAGTAGGAGTGATGACTTCTTCTATGTCACTAGAACATTATGTTTTTGTATCATGGTTAGGGATGTGAGTTGTGATCAAAGCAAGATCATGTGTGATGGAGAAACATTCAAGTCTCCATACATCTCCCAAAATTTGATCCATAATGCATGTGGACATTCAATATCCATGATGGCATATAAAGTGGCATTTGGAATATGTAAAATAATTAATCCAACAATGTGATCATGATGATTAAACCACTTAGCCTTATGAAATTGTTTACCAAGTTCAGGGACAAGTCCATATAGATGGGGTATGAGATTATGGATCATGAGATGTTTTAGGATGCCTTCACACTAGGACTTATAGTTTGCCTTTTTTAGGTTGATTACAAAAGAGTGAGTTTCATATCCCATGATTAGAACAAGTCAGTTCGACTAGACAATAGAAATCAACACAATTAGGCAACCCAGATTAGTTAGATCCCTAATTGAACTTTGTGAAGTGGCACTTTATAAAGTTAGTGCATTCTAAAAAATTATGACACAACACTATCCCCCCTTGATTGTGTTTTCCCCCCTAAATTGTGCATTGGATTGAAGGAGTGCTTTAGGTCACCCTAAAATAGCCTAATCAAGAACTTTATAATTGTAGTGTGATATTAGGCTAGATAGAATGATGATGAAAAAGGAACCACTTTTGCAAAAGGAATGACTTGATTTTAAGTTGTTATGCAAAAGTTATAGGCCTTTCAAATTTTGCATCACAAAAAAATACCTAAAATTTTTTCCAATGTGCTAGAAAAAATTTAGCCCCCTTTGGTTGGGCACAACTAGGAGCTTAATATCCCATGTGACCAAGGGCTAAGGATTTAAAATTTGTGCACCCCCTTCTTTTTTACTAACCTCACCCCCTAGTTTCTTATGTCATGTGAATAGTGACATGAAATAGGGGTTTTATTTTGACAACTATCGTAGTCAAATACTAGACAAAACATGATAGTGCTGAGGAAAAAACGTGGCTTCAAAAATCCCATTCTCCCACCTTCAATTTGTGCTTCACTAGGCAATGTGGAGGGAGGATGGCCACCATGTAGATCTAGTGTCTCCACTGGCTATGGCATGGACTATGTCGATGGCACCAAAAGAGCCCGTCTTGGCTGCTTGTGAATTGCTAACTAGGGTACCAAGAGAGGCCAATACGCTTGCTATGTGAAGGGTGATGGCTAGGTTAAGGGCTGTCGAAGGACCTGCCCATAATGCAGGATCAACCTGCGTGGCTATGACCTCCTTTGAGGCTTCGAAATGATGTAGACAATACTTGTAGATGGTGTTAATGGTGCCTATAGATGACGTTGAAACCTCCTGAAGTATGCATGACGTCTTGTGAGGCATCGGTGTAGTGATGAGGTGCTTGTGAGGTGCAACAAGGTCGATGGATGGCCTTACTGTGACATTGAAACAATGCCCTCTATGGGTGAGTCAAACTCATACCGAACACATATGAATACTATTAAATAATAACAAAATCAAATGCAAACAAAACCTCACAGAGATGGAAACGCGACGTCAATGGAAGTGATTTGCACAACCAGAAAAATGACTTGAAGATGACCACTATGGCTCTAATACCTTGTAGAAACTGCCAATATCGTGGAAAAACAAACAAGCACGAGATTACAAGTGAAATCAAACAAATGTATTAACAAATGAGAAGATATAAATAGGATAGATTAGATACCTGATTTGCCACAATATAGGGATAGGTGACGAATAACTATCCATAAGAATAGTGTAAGGTGTCCATTGAGTTGACACATCTCCCAAATGACCAACTACTTTGACATAATCAAAGAGCATGTGTGGAATTTGTCTAACTATGATTAAGTTAGTGTAAACTATAGGAGTTATACACCAACATTAATTTTAATTTAGTTTAGTTCAAATAGTTTAGGTTAATTTTTTTTAAAAGGGGGTAAAAATTTATTAATAAAGAAACTGCAAGTACAAAACCAGGAGGGCAACCACCCCTAGAGACAACAAAGATCTAGAAAAGAGCACCATCACTACAACCAACCAAACCAGAACCAAGGGAACCTTCCCAACCCCAAAGTCCCAAGAAGGGACCTCAACTATCCATCCGAATCTATAGAGATCAAACATTCCAAAATTTGAACACCATCTTTAGACAACTAATCCCAACCACTAACATTCCAATTCCCCACCTGATCCGAAGCCCACTTAGCCAAGAAATCAGCCACACAATTCCATTCCTTAGGTACATGGACAAAAGAAACAAAATCCATCACATGACTCAACTGAAGGATCTTTCAAACCACATAAGCCAACTGCCAATGCACACCAACCACCACATGCTCATTCAACAGATTAATCACAATCTGGGAATCAAACTCACAAATAACCTTGTGCCATCCCAAAGCACACCCTTTTTCCAAAGCACGAAGAATAGTTAGTGCCTCCATAAAGTTATTAGATTGTTGCCCCTTATAGGTAGAGAAGAAAAAAAGGACAAAATTGGAGCTATCCCTTCCTAATCCCCCAATCCCAACATGGCCATGATTCCCCCTAGAAGACCCATATGTGTTAATCTTAAAAATACCTGGAGGTGGAGGGGACCACTTTCCATCTATTTGAACCTTACTCTTAGATTGTCTCCTTTTCCTAGGCCAAGAAGAGCATGAACCTCCAACAACTAAACTCAGATTATGAGCCACTTGTAACTCCCCAAAGTCCAACTTGGTAGAGAGATCACACTTAGCTGCTAAAGTCTCCAAAAGCATATTAAGAATCTTTTGCCACACCTACTGAACCTCCAACTTCCTCCTCTAAAAAATCCTTCGATTCCTTTCCATCCACAGCCGCCACAAAATAAGAGGACCAATATTCTAAGCCATTTGCAAAAAAAAAAGCCTTAACTGGGGTCCTACCCAAACTTCTTCAAAAATCCACCAAAGAAGAAGCGTGAACATAGGCTTGCTTCCAAGCACCCCACCAAAGATGCCAAATCTCTCGAGCTAGAGGACACTGAAAGAATAAATGGGCCTGATAGTCCTCCCCATCATTGCAAAGGAAACAAATAGAAGGACCTTGAAAACCCCTTCTCTAAAGGTTATCCCAGGTGAGGTAACAATTTTGAGCAACCAAACAAAGAAATTAATTACATTTTGGCCATCCAAAATTATTCCACCTGAACTTCCACCAAGGAGAGTTCATCATGCCAAACTTTTGCCTATCCAGCACACGATATCCAAAGGGAACTGAATACACACCTTTTGGATTAGGACTCCATGTAAGGGAATCTCTCTCCTCCAGAGAACTGCAAACTCTACCATCAAGAATCTTTGCTAACTCCTCTTGATCCTTCAGTAACCCCCCTGGCAGCCACTTAGACATATATTTTCCATCTGTAAACCTCCACTTGACCCACATACTGAACTGATTTGAAATGCTCCACATGACACCACCATGCCTCAAGGAAGATTTCACACATAGACTAGATAGACAGGTGCCCATCCCAAGAATCATACCAAAACAGGGTCTCAAACCCCATGTTACAAATCCAAAAGAGCCCTTTCTTAATTAAATTGGCTTCCCTTTTAAGAGTACTCCAAATCGTGGATCCCTTACCAAAGAGGAAGATTCTTGGAATGTTAGCATTTTCCACCCCCCATCCCCAAATATTTATGGTTAAGAATCCTGGCCCATCTTTATCTTGACTAGTACACCACCTCCAATACAATTTGGTAGCTAAGGCCTAACTAATAAGATTAGCCTACCAAAGACCAAGACCCTCTTCTTGTTTCGGCCTACAAATAGAATCCCACTTGACTAAACTCCACTTTGAAGATTCCAAATTCCCATCCCATACGAATTGTCTAGACAAAGTATTAAATTCATCAATAAAGCTTGAGGGAGCCCCTTGAACAAAACAACTGTAGGTGGGAAGAGATTGAATCACTTATTTTAATAAACTCTCCTAGCTAAGGATAACCATCTACAAATCCAGTGAGTAACCCACTTAGGAAACTTGTCTAGGATATCCCACCACAAACCCCTAGACAAAGTACTAACATTAATGGTGATACCAAGATAGACAAGAGACAGAGTCCCAATCTAGAATCGAAGAATTCCTGCAATCATGTCTTGAATAAGACTAGGAGTATTAAAGAAAAAGATGAAGGACTTGTCTTCATTAATCTTCTGACCAGAGGTACCCAGATAAATATCCAAAGCTTTTCTTAAGTTAACCACTTCATTGATTTTGGCTAAACCCATCAAGGTAGTGTCATCAACAAATTGCAAATGAGAGTGAGCATACAATCTATTACTCCAACTCCAACATTGGATCAATCCCTGGGCCACCTAAAATTTTATGAGACTTCCCAACCCCTTTGCTAAGAGGATAAACAAGTATGAAGACAAAGGGTCCCCCTGCCAAAGACCCCTCGAAGCACCAAACAACTCAGTGAGATCTCCATTAATAAGAACATAAAAAGAAGTCATTATAACACAACTCATAACCCAATCCACCCAATCAGGAATAATGCCAAAATCCAATATCACCTTTTGGAGAAAAGTCCATTTAACTCGATCATAAGCTTTGGCCATATCTAGCTTAATGAACATAGCTTTCTCCTTGGACAGTACCTTTGAATGAATAGCCTCCATCTCCACAACCACACCATCCAAAATTTGTCTACCCACAACAAACCCCCTTGTTCCTCTAAAATCAACATGTTGAGTGAAGGTTTAAGTCTTTCAGCAATCATCTTCGTGATGATCTTATAAACAACATTACATATAGCTATTGATCTAAAAAGATTTACAGAGTTAGCTCCTTCCCTCTTAGGGATAAGATCCAGAAAGTAGCATTCAAAGCTTTCAACATCTGCTTTCTCCTATGTGACTCCCTAACCACCTCCAAGAGATCAATTTGATAATCTCCCAAAATTCTTGAAAGAATTCAACTGGGAAGCCATTCGGACTAGGGGCCTTCCCTTTTTTTAATTGAAAAACAACCTTCTCCAATTCCTCCATAGAGATGACACTACAAATAACCTCATTTATCTCATTAGATGCTAAAGGAGGAATGTACTCAAGAACCCAGTTTTCCTCCTCAATAACTAAGGGGGAGTCCTTTGTAAAAAAAGATGAGAAGAAACAAGAAGCCTCTACTGCAATCTCATGCCCAGAAGAGAGCAAAACTCCTTGGGAGGACAACAAGGAAGAAATTTTGTTCATGACATTATGAAAGGAGGTATTTCTATTGCCCTCCTAGTGCCAATCTATCCTAAACTTTTGCTTCCAAAAAATCTCCTCATGCAATTCCCATTCAGCTAACTCCTTTAGAGCTTTTGTTTCATCCCTGATATTCTCCATAGTGAGACCAAGATCTCTAATATGGTGAGTGATAAGATCAATCTAGGATCGAGTAGCTGCCTTAGCCTAGAAGATATTACCAAAATGGCGTCTATTTCACCTCCTAAGCTGAAACTTCACATATTGCAACCTCTTAACAAAAGAGTACATAGCAATACCATTCAGTCCACCATCTCACCATAAATCTTGAAGAGAAGGTTGGCAAAGCCACATTAGCTTAAACTTTAAGGAAGGCTTCTTAGTTGATCCAAACTACGAAATTGAAAGTTTAATAGGCTAATGATCTAATCTGGGCCAATCCAAAATCTCAGATGTTGTAGCCAAAGTACTACCAATCTAGAAAGTAGAGACCAAAAACCTATCCAACCTTTCTAAGATACAATCTTCCCCACATCTTCTATTGCTCCAACTAAACAAACCATTGGATGGCTTTACGTCCACAAGGTTTAGGCCAAAAATATTATCTGTAAACATTGTGGAAGAAGGATCTAATCTGTGCAAACCCCCATTCTTCTCATCTAAACTAACAATTGCATTAAAATCCCCAACCATAATCGATGGAAACAAAGAAGATAAGGACCTAACATACCAGGTATGAAACCAAAGAGAAATCTTTCCTCGAGCATCAACCAGAGCATACACATTGGTGAAAAGAATAGTCTCTCTCGAATCAAAACTAATTGCAACCACCAATAGAGAAAATCTACTAGATATCCACCAGAGAGGAGTAACCTTTTATGGATCCCATAAGCAAACAATTCCACTAGAACTACCCTAGGCCCCAATACACTACCACTAACCTCTAACCCATAAACTAGTAGCTATGTTGGACATACCTTCCATAGACAACTTTGATTCCTAAATGAAGACCAAATCAAGAGAATGAACACGAATAAACTCAGGAACAACCTTTTGTCTAGGGATTTTGTTCAACCCCCTTACATTCAATGAAAGTAGTATCATCTATGAGAGGTAACAAAGTGTGAATCAATGGTTTTAACTAACCCTGATTCCACCAAATTCTCACTTGTCAATTTAACTTTCACTTGATCCTTCTTCCAACCCAGCTTAGGGGGAACCTCCTGAGTAGCTTTTTTGAGATTCTTTTACTGGATCCCTAGGGAAGGCTAGATATTGCTATCACCCTAGGGAGATTGAGATGGATTTTCCAAAGGAAAACTTGAAGGATCTTGATACAAACCAACTTCTGCCACTACTATCTCAGCTATCACCACCAGCCCCTGATCTGTATCCATCTATGAACTGACAACCACTTCCTAAATGTTATCACAAAAATCAACCTATTTTAATCCTTCCTGAGCCATCCCCAAGGGGTTAAGCCATTCTTGCAACTCCACTGGGAATATCCCATGCCAATCTTCTGCACCTAAGGCATCAAAATGGTTGAACAATCCATCCGACTACCTATCTTTGAGAATCCTCTTCTGACCTCTACCTTTATTTTTGGGATTGACTAGAATAAACCCCTTCTTATCAATCTCAGCTACTATAGCAAGGGCTTTCCCCTTATCCATCCTAGGAGTAGGCCTAGGAGGCTTATCAGATTGAGTCCATGCACTGTTAATTCTAGGGCACTTATTTTGCAAATGCCCATACTCATGGCAGATATGGCACCAACAAGAGAGAGCCTCATAATCCAACTGTTGAGTCCAAGAGGAAGATCCTAATCGAATTTCTAGAGAATTTGGCAAAGGTTTGTTTAGATCAATTTCAACACAAATGCGAGCAAAAGAAATTACCTTTTTATCTATCATCTGTTGCGAGGGGCCCACCTATTTGCCTAGCAATATCACAACCATATGTAGAATATTACTTTTCCATAATTCTAGCAGGAACCAAGGAAGCCAAACCCACACTAGGATCCTGGAAGGGAGCTCCTCCACTAGATTAAATCCTATGTGCCAAGGCTTAATAAAAAGCTCAATCTAATTATGAAAGTATGGCCCCCTTCAAAGGCCCTATTACAATCTGACAAATTAGAGAACACCACCAAAATGTAATTATTTATCGCTAGCATTATCTCAATGTTGCCTTCAGGATTCCATGTACTTCTCATCTAGGATTCAATGAAGGGCAGAGAAACATAGATCCCCATAAACTTAGAGATTAAGACATGATTTGCCAAATACATCACATGTTTCTCCATAGACTCAAGCTAGATCACCAAAATTTGCCTTTCATGACTCCGCTCGAGGAATCCATGCATATTGGAAACTCTGGGGCCTCCAAACAAAACTACATGCTCTGCATGCAAATCCTAAGGCGACTTTGAAGAAGTAGGATCTTCCCTATTGAGAGCCTCCCAAAAAGATACCTTAGATCCATCAAATGGGCTCAAAGCCAAACCCACGGCACCAAGGAAACAAAAACCAAACTCTTACTTAAAAAAAAAAAGCCCTAAGGCAGCCCCATGCCAACAGTGATCACAGGAATAAAAAAGAAGTCCCTCTGGAATTAAACAACTGCACCACACCACCAAAGCCATCCACCCCGAAATCCCACCAGTTGCTGCAATCCACAAAAATCCCCACTGTAATAGAAAAAACCTCGTAAAAGTCAACCCAACCCCCACTAAGCTAGATCCCTGTTGCAAGTATGAGGTGAACCAGTGTTGTCATTGATGTCAACATACTCATATTACATTGACAAGAAGGATTGGATGAGCTGTGTGTTGAGGATATTGAGAAACTTAGCCTCAATCAGGAACAGTGAAGAACAGTGATGAGAAGAAGGCAAATATATTGGATAGGTTGAGAACCGGAGGATGCGGATTAAAGGGTTTGCAGATATGAGTCTTTAGATGCTTCAGTCAAGTTTTCAGAGGTCCGCATGAAGACCTGAAGAAGTTATGGCTGTCTGTGTGGAACCGGTTCCGGCAAGTGCTTAGAGGTGACAGAGGATCACAGAAAGGTCCGGTGAGGTCCGGAATTGTACAATCCTAATCTGTGGATTGGAAACAGTGTTTGGGATGTCCTTGTGATGTGCCATCTCAAGTTGTATATGATTTGGAGGTCTGGAAGTACCTCTTGCATTATGACAGTGGCGACAGACTGTGTTCTTGAAGGTCCGGATAAGGAGGATAAGAGATTTCAGTAAGTAAAGGAAATGCGGACGTACTTGGTCATTCAGGCAGGCTTGTGAAGGTTCTTGGATCATGTTGAGGTTGTGTTATTGGTCCGCATTGATAATGTATGATTTGAAGGTCCGGAAGTACCTTCTACAGTGGCGACAGACTGTGTTCTTGAAGTTCCGGATGAGGAAGACAAGAGATTCCAGCAAGTAAAGGAAGTGCGGATGTATCCGGTCATTCAGGCAGGCTTGTGAAGTTTTCTGGATCGTGTTGAGGTTGTGTTGTTGATCCGCATTGATAATAGAGCCCGGAATTGAAGTTATTCTTCCGGATGAAGTTCTTGCTCTGTTTAGCCGACCGGATGAGTTGTTCATCCTGCGAATGTTCTTGTGGTGGCCAACCGGATGTGTTATTCATCTTGCGGATACTCTTATGATTGTTTGCCGACTTAGATGTTCGTTCCTAAGTCGATGTCTTGTATAAATAACGGTTTGTGAGTTCATTTCGAGGTGTGGTGTGTGTGGATAAGTGTGGCATAGGGAAGAGAAGTGTGAGAGGCAGAGCAGAGGTTTTTGGGCTTAAATGGAACTAATCCGGACATGGTAGAGATGTCATTCTCCAGTTCAAGACTGTGATTTTTATCACTTTGTAGACAGTGTGTCTCCTTGTAGGCAGTGGGCCTCTTTGTGAGCAGTGTGCTCGGGCAGTGAGCCCTAATTGGCATGTGCCATTCATTCTTCTTTATTCTTCTAACAGAGAATAATTCTTGGGTTAATCACCCCGTGGTTTTTCCCTTAACCGGGTTTTCCACGTCAAAATCTTGGTGTTCAATGTGTTGATGTTTATCTGCTCTTGTGTTTATGTATTATGCTTTCATGAATGATTAATTGATATGCTGCTAACTAACAACAAAGAATCAAGTGTTTGAAAAAGAAGAAGTTTTATACAACTGATTCACCCCCCCCCCTCTTAGTTGTATGCCCTAGATCCAACAATCCCACCCCCTGAACGCCCCTCTATGCTCATGAAGCATATGAGAAATATCTACTAGGGCCACACTCAGGCATGCCCTAGCTCACCCAGAAAAATGAACAGCGACGCCACAACCATCCAAAATTCATGGTAGGTTAACTTTATTTTAATAGTTTACATTTAATTTAATAATTTAATTATTTTTAAGTTTAGTAAATTTTTTAATAGCTATTCCTTTTTTACAATTGTTTTAAATAGTTTGTTTTTAAGTTGGTTTGATTTAGTTAAATCCTAAATTTAGTAGTCTAATTTTTATTTTTCATGATTAACCTTTTTTAGTATAGCTTAATTTTTGTTAATTTACATAGTTCATTTTTTCATACATAGTTTAATTTTTATCTAGCCTTTTTCTTTTCATTTCTCTAATTAGGCCATTTTGTTCAAACTAGTATATTTTTCCCTTGGGTAGTTATTTTTTACTTTTTGTTAGGTGTTGGACCCTCTTTTATCATGGGCTAGGCAACTTCTCCTCATCCCATTATGAACACTAGTTATAGAAATTTGAATCATAATTTTTTATATTTTTCTTATAAATGGTACCACTAACCCTTTGATTGCAACAATTTATGTACATAGAAGACTCATTTTTTGAAACATTTTAGAGATACTTGGTGATTCTTCTCGATATGGTTGTGACATTATGAAAAGGTGTCCAATAGTTGGTTTTAGGAAAGTTGGTTAGGATTGTACTAAATTTTGATGGCCTTAGTGTGATCATTATTTCCTTTGCTCACTACATTAATGTTGGGATTAAATAGGTGATCCTCAAGTGTAGAAAATGTAGTTTCATAAACATGGCAAGACTAGCATAGTGAATGACATTTCCTATAATTGACCTATGCAAAGTGACATGTAGAGGATTTACAATGCCAATTATAAACATCCCACCCCCTTCTACACATTTTTCTCAACTCCCAATACCTACTCATAGCACATTAATTAATGTATCCCCTTTCCTCCTAATATTAAAAAAAATATATTGGGTCACATTTTAGTTATTTAAAAAGCTCCAATATGCATGCACATGATAAGGTATTTCTTTAGGGGTAAGTCCCTCAAGGGATTGAAATGCCAACTTTCTTTATTTGAACTAAGCTTTAACTTCTTTGTTTGGTCTTTGTTGAGACTTGTCAATTGATATTTTTTGAGCTTGATTTCACTATTCTTTCAGTTGATTGTGATATATTTAAGTTTCTTTGGTTAGTGGTGACATAAGTTACAATCCTCAAGCTCTTTATTTGATCTTTAAAGGTCTTGATACTACTTGACTACTAGAATTCATTTATCTCATCTTTATTGAATTTCATATATGTTGGTTTTCATTAAAGTTCCTAATTTAGCTATGGTATGTGTCTTGTATGTGCTTTTCTTAGGCAAACTATTACAACTCCATAGTCATTGATCTTCACACTCTTCAATGCATGGTATGCATGGATGAATTTTCAAGTTTCATATGTGTGGCATTCGGATATAGTCCCTACTTTTATGTCAGTGGCAGTTAAATATCTAGTCACACATTTTAGTTATAGAAAGCCTTTGAAGACATAAGAATCGAACTAGTCAAGCTTCACATGTTTGCTTTGTATTAAACCTTGTTTAAGGCATATTGACTTTGCTTGGCATTTTGATGACATATTCATGTTACATCAAATTCTTTACCTTAGAAGGGCCTTGGTAATTAGATTTAGTACTAGCCACATCCATTTTAATTGTTTCTTATTGAAGAAATGGTCCAAAACTAGAGTGTGTGCCTTGAATTTTAATAGAACTCATACCTTTTTGTTAATATCTTATGTGTTTCTCTTGCATTGATTAATATGCTTGAGTTAGTATCATTTCATACTCTATGCATCTCTAGAGATATGCAATTCAAGTTTATAGTTTTAGAGTTGTCAATTACGGACTTAATTATGATTGTAAACATGGAGGAGAGTCCTAAGCTCAATGTGCATGAGTTTTGATTTATTTATTGCTTGATGCTTATAATGTCTAAAAAAAGAAAATTTGATGCTATCTCTTTACTTGGGTTTCATAGGTTGATACAACTATCTTATTTAGATATATATACATATACATGTTTTGCTCAATCAATTAAGAATAATATAAATTTATAAGTTTGAATATTTAAATTTAAATTTCATATATCAATATTATAAAACTTGATCATCAATTAGTTAACTAATCTAGAATATAATTATGCTGAGAGGCATTATATGGTCACAGTGGGGTGGGGATGAGAGCACTCATTTTTTTTGCCTAAATTTATTTAAAAAAAATTAAAATACCAAAAAGGAAATAAAAAAATAAAACTTAAAAAAATCAAAGAAAACAACCAAAAAACAAATTAAAAAAGTATTGAAGGAGAAAAAGCTAAATCACAAAAACTATGGAACCAAAAAAAAATGGAAAAAATAAAAACTAAAAACTAAAAAAGAAATTGGAAAAAATAAAAAATAAAAACCAAAAAAGAAATTGGAAACTATTGGAAGGAGAAAAAGATGGAGAAAATCATGAAAACTATGGAGCCAAAAAAAAAAATTAAGAAATAAAAACCAAAAAAGAAATTGCAAATGAAAAAAGGATATCCCTCAGTGTACTTTAGATATTATTTTTTAAATATAAATATACTAGTATCAAATCAATTAAATTCATAACTAAAGTATAAGATTTATATGTAATTATGAAAAGCAAATATACAAAACACATAAACATATAAAATAGATCAAATATATGTACAATATATGAAAACATACATATATATACATGTATATAGTGTTCCTAAAAACTAAGCAATGTTCACAAGTATCAAATATAAAAATAATGTAGAGTATCTTATCACATAAAATAAATCTACTACTTTGAAGTTCACCTCCTAGAAGGGTTAGAGTGTAAACTAGTGTTACCTGAATGTTGTCTTGAACCAACCTATATTCACATGTACACATGTCAATTTAAATGCCATCTCAAATGTAGGTATATAAATATCATGGAGTAGTAATTTTTTAAAAATGATTATAATACAAATAAATATATTATAATATATAATGTGTTGAATGTGAAGTCCGACTCTTCAATTCATATTCCCTGTTTGTCTCTTCACCTTCTCTTGAAGAGAATTATATATATATGAGGGAAAGATCATATGTATAATGCTGCAAATAATAAGAAGATTATTGCCCTGCTTTCCTGTGGACGTAGCCACATTGGCGAACCACGTTAAATATCTGTCTCTGTGTTCTACTTTGTGTGTTGTTTATTTATCTAATTTTTAACAATTGGTATCAGAGCAGTGAGATCCAGGGAGAGCAGGTTGGACAAGGTTTACAAGGTTTGTTGCAAAGATTGCTGGGAGCTTGAGAATCTGTGTTTCCCAAAATGGTCAAGAGGCGTGTGTAGGAGGTGTGTGTAGGAGGACATGCTACAGGGGTTTGGTTTGCAGGTTTTGCATATCATTGTGGATGTTCCTTATTTCTGGAATGTTAACGAAGCGACGCATTGTATGCGCTCATTCCAGGTTTGCATTCATCTGGACATTTTTGGTATCCCTTGATCACTTGTGATGGTGCCTTATTTCTGGAATGTTAACGAAGCGACGCATTGTATGCGCTCATTCCAGGTTTGCATTCATCTAGACATTTCTCATGCAGTGGGAGCTCCTGGATGTACAATAGGCCATGGAAAGCAGACTTCAAGTGGGAGGTTGTTCAAATGTGAAGTTGCAGCATGAATCGAACTTCAAGTGGGAGATTGTTGAATGTGAAGTCCGACTCTTCAATTCATATTCCCTGTTTGTCTCTTCACCTTCTCTTGAAGAGAATTATATATATATGAGGGAAAGATCATATGTATAATGCTGCAAATAATAAGAAGATTATTGCCCTGCTTTCCTGTGGACGTAGCCACATTGGCGAACCACGTTAAATATCTGTCTCTGTGTTCTACTTTGTGTGTTGTTTATTTATCTAATTTTTAACATAATGTACATGTAATGTTTGACATAGTGACCACTATCCTAATATGGCTCATGTACAATGCCACTTTGTGATCAAGCATTTATGGCAATCCTTATTTTCTCATTTTCCTTCAATGAGGAAAACATTGGGAGGAGTTTTTCTTTTCCTTATTACATACATGTGTCATATGTGCAATTCATGATTATATCTGGTCCACAATCTTACATTCTTATCATGTTATGATATCTTTTACCTTATTTACATGTCTTATCATGATTATATTTGTTTCTCAAGATCAAATTCAATTCCTTGCACACTGTGATGTCTTGATATTAAGCCATTGTTTAAATTAAAGATTTAAACATCATGATAAAGGACGGTGACGTTGCTTTCATGAAATGCGATGTTTAGTCAATTTGAATGATAGAGATAATTGTATGTGAATAAGGAAAATATAAAATATAATATATTTATTTTAATTAACAAGATATATTATTATAAATAACAAATATGGATACAAATATAAATATAAATATTAATAGTTTAAATATTATCATAATTGTAACCATTATATATAAATAAATAGATTTATTTCTATATTATGTAAATATGAAAATAAATCTAATTTAAAACATATTGGTATAAGACAAAAGTGCCTTATCCATATATGGCAAGTGATTAACTTCATATGATACAATTTCAAAGAAGTCAGTGACTTGTATGACTAATAAAATAATAAGAATTAAATAAGCCAAGGGTCCCACTAAATAGATACGCTCGACAGCAACTAAAGACAAATCCGCGATTAATCATATAGGGATGTGGTTTGTCATGAATTGCGATTGGTAAAGGAGTATGAGTTAGTTTAAGGCAGCGGTCTATGAAAGGATGTATCCCTTTAGGCATATAAAGGGAGATATAATTCAGAGTTTGGGAATAAGGAAAATCATGGGGAATAACAACACATTTCGAGCAGAGTCATAAAATATATTCTAAGGGAAATAAAAATATATGGATAGCAAACTTAGATCTATATATATATATATATATATAAAGGGAGTGAAATATATATATATTTTCTGAGTTATTCATGAAGGGAAAAATATATATTTGGATTTAAGAAGAAGATAACAATAATAAAAAAGTGAAGAAGTATGATTATATCTCTAAGCTAAATATATATATATATATACACATTTCTGATATACAGATCTGCACTTGAGGTACATAAAGAAGAGACATCAAGTGGGTAGTACTGAGCATCTAAAGAAATACAGAGCAGAACCAAAAAATATAGACAGCCAGGTACACACACACAAATATATATACATATATATGTATACATATACATATACATATATATATATATACATATATATATATAGACATATATATATAGACATATATATATATATATACATATATATACATACATATATATACATATATATATACATATATATATATATATATATATATATATCAGCTATGATATATATAATCATAGAGGTATATATATATATATACATATATATACATATATACATATAAATACATATATATATATATATATACAAATACATACATATATATATATATATATATATATCAGTTGTGATATCTACAATCATAGAGGTGATAGCAGAACTGTAAGTTAATATGCTCCTATGGAATAATTGTATTTATACTTAATGAATATATTCACCTACATCTACCATTATACTAGTAACTGATATTATTGATGTTATAGATAATGATCTGAATTTGGCAATAACTAGACATTAGTGTAGAGCTTCTAGTAATACTGTGTATTGCTTTATTGATGCAAAATAAAGCAATACATAGTAGTAGGAGAAGCTCTACACTAATATCATGGACTGTGGAAATATCATGTATACAATAATTAGACAAGGAAAGGATGAGATAGGACTGCAAGGAGGGGGAACGACGAATGATCCCTCACTAGGTATGCTACCTCATGATGATGGTTAAGGATCATTGGTTAAGGACCACATGAGGCCAACAGAGGATAAGGTCCTATTGTTGGGCCTAGGGTTGAGATTCTAGGACACCCTATTGAAGCCTCTTGGACTATCCCCACTTGAATCAATTATTGAAATAAATAGGGAGATCCTCAATCATAAGACGAAGGGTTGGTGTGATGGAGGGGAACAACGTAAAGCCCTCACTAGGTATGCCACCTCATGATGATGCTTAAGGACCATCGGTTAAGGACAACATGAGGTCCACAGGGGATAAAGTTGTTGGAAAGAGACATTGCTTTGATGAATATTGAATGTTGTCATTGATGGCAACAAGGCAAATGGATTCTATCGGCATGGCAAAGAGACTTTACTCTAGAAGAATATATGACTTAGTATGGGTAGTATACATTATACAAAGTAAGTGACAATGTTTGAGATAGTATACCACCGCAGTTAAAGACATTTTTATGTAGTTGTGGTATGTTTCCCATAGCTACCTAGTGATCAAATGTTCCACTATTGAAGTCCTAACTTCCCCTAGAAGTCATATGATGAAATATCTAAGTCCAGGTGAACAGAGTTAAGTCAGGAACAATGCACAGTACCAGAGTAAAAGGGTCCACATTCCTTTGCTATGGCATATTTTGTCTTGTCGTTTCAAGGTAGAAAATATACATACTATGACTACCTAAATCTAGAGTTATAGCTTTTGAAGCTCAACAGATCACATTCTACAAGTTCTCTAGTATCGACTTCCAGTTTGACAGTATTTCAGTATGACAGAGCAACAGTTCCAAGATCCTCATTTTACTATAAAGGACTATTATGTCCTACGGTTCTGAAGGTATGTTAGGAGGTCAATGATGAATGTTGGATATGGATTTTAGAGTCTCATATGGTTCGTAGTGGAAGTTATGATGTAACAATTGAATTGATCAAGTGGGTACTTAAGGGATAAGTTGACAAGTATGTTAGATCTCTATGTGGAAAATATATATTATTTTGAACAATCAATCTAAGTGATGGAATGATTGGTCCTAACCTCTATGAAGACCTTTGTATGTTTATTTGGGTCCATATTGTTGTTTGTACACAAGTTCAAACCGACAAGGTATAACCTTTTTATGCACATTTCATGTTTGGCTTGCCAACCTGATTGTGAGATGATTCTTGATATATATATATATATATATATATATATATATATATATATATATATATATATATATATATATATATATATATATATATATATATATACTCGATGTATTTCAGCATTAGAGGTGGATAAGTGTGACAAATGTGCGAATTTAATGTATGTATGATCTAAGGTAGTCTTATGACCAGAGAAAGATAGTAAGGGAAGAAATGTTACACCCCATGGGTTTCTATCTACTTACTATTTACCTATATTGGTTAATTTGTATGGAAAGTGAGTGATTATGAATTTTTGCATCAATTTATATGTTTTCATCCATTTACTATAGATTGAATATTTTGTGAAAACTGAAGTATTTATGAATCTTTACATCTATGTGTGTTATCTATCTTGAATGTAATATGATGAGAAAAAGAATAATGCAATGTCTTGTATTAAATGTGGTTATTGTTAATTAATGAATATATTTTGATCAGTTAACTACTCTTGTGATGATGTAAGTGGATGCAGGAACAGGTTGTCCCTCTAGAAAAGAGAGGTGGTATCACTCAGGAGAAGGACTTGGTCTGGTAAACATAAAAGAGAAGTCTAAACTAAGCAGCACACACTCACATCCTATATGACCTAGGTTGAGTCGAGTTAGTGTGGGTAGTGGTAGGCGATCTAAGTTATGTATCTTGAGTCTTGATTAGATGTTCCAACTTGCATGTTGTTAAGTGTTTAGTTTCTTTGAGTTAATTAATGCTCGTCCAAGTCCACGATACATTCTTATACATGAGTTGATATGAGCATGAACTTATGTAGGTAGATGTACCTACATATATTCTTGAGCATATTACTCATAGATATGGAGATGTCGATTTGGCCTATGCAAGAATTATCATCTCTTGTGTTCTACGATGATAAGTTTATAAAGATTTTATGACTTTATATGCATTTCTTAATTATGAGTCATATTTGATTTTATGATGATAAATTTATACATATGTGAGTATATATAAATGTATATTTATCATCTCTCTATATATGTATTTAATATAAATATTACTATTATTTTCTCTTAATAGCAGAAATATAATTTTATTTGTTTGCAGAATTTAATTTTCGTCAATATTGTTTTATGGCAATTAAAACAATAAGATTATATATATAATAGATTTAATAAATAATAATAATAATAATAAAAGAATAGTTTTATAAAAAAAAAATAATAATAAATATAAAAAAAATAATAATAAGAATTATTAAAGTTTAGTAAAAAGGTGATTAAAAGTATAATAATAAAAAAAGAGGTTTTAAGTGCTTTAAAAGGGGGATACGTATCTTATTAAGTTTTAAAGGTTATCTTTTAATTCTTAAGGCATGTGGGCCCCCTTCTTTAAACCTCTTAAACTTCTTTTAATTCATTAAGCTTTTAAACCGTTTTGGCTCGTGGGCCTTTAAAAATGGAGGTGTTTCCTTATGAATAATTATTAACTTTAATTTTATTTATTTTATTTTTAATTTATATCTAACTTTATTTTTAGAAGGTTGTTTGGTTTTTAAGAACTAATTTTAGTTTTTGATAAGCATGTCCTCATAGTGTCAACATTATTGAGTTGGTTAAACACGTCGACATTATATCGACATTTTTGAATTGGTTGCGGTATAAAAGGGGGTACTTTCCCTCTTTTTTTTAATGGCATCATTTTTTAATCAAGAGCTTTTCCTTCTTAAATTTGAGTTTTGCATTTGTGTCAAAAATTTGTTGTTTTGTTTTTATAAGTGGTTTTATTTGGAAGAGATATCTAGAGTATTTAAAGGCCATTGGCAGAAGAGTATTTGATCCATTTGGAGCTATATTCTCAGGCATGGGATTTATTTCTCCTTCTCTATGTTTTTCCTTTTTTTAAAATATTATGTGATGTATTATTTTTAAGTGATTGAAATATTGAATTATCGTTATTAATGTCTTTTGATTGTATAATAGTTTATATATATATATATATATATATACACACACACATATATCTAGTTAGAAAAATTGTATTGTGAATGTGAGATTGTGTCCATGGTTTGGTTTTTACCTAGATAGAATCATGAACCAATCATTGAATGGTATTTATATAGGAAAGTTGTACAAAGGGAAAGATAGTGAGAATAGGATTCAAGTGGTATTACTTCGATATATGTATCCTAGTAAAGCATATAATTGGTTAACCTTGGGATATGTGATCCATGGAAGAGGGGGGAATAACCTAGAATAAAGTTTGATGTAATTGTTAAGAAGATATATTCCTGGGATTTGTTGATCCATGGGAAAGGGAATATCCTATGTGTAGAGAATGATGCATTTGTTAAGTGGGGTTATTCCTGGGATTGTTGTTCCATGGGTAAGGGAATAACTATTGTATAGAGATTGTTGTCTTTCCCAATCGAGATAAAAAGGTGGGTGAATATGAGACAAGAAAACTTTGGCCAAAGTAGTGTAAATTGCCAACGTTTACACTGTCTAGGTTCACTGTGATCCAGGTTTGCATTTCTAGTAGGGATTTCATATTTTGATGGTTGTAGCCATAGTATGATAGTACTAGTTAATGTAGGACACAACACCTTGCTCAAATTAAGCCTATTTAATTTGAGGTTACCATACCAATCCCTTCATCGAATGGTAGGGCTATTTACCAGTTTGATAAATGTATAGGGGACCACAGCTAGTCCATGGTTGAAGGTAAATCACTTGAGTGATGCTTCCTCTCATGCAGTTGGTGGTCGAGAACATTGAAGACAAACAAGTATACAATCATGTATCTCTATTTATCAGTTAATCTCTTGAAGCTTGTATGTATATTATGAAGAAAAAGTTGTAAAGATGACTATTCAATTCTTTTATTGAGGAAATAAAATTTAATTTATGTAATGAGAGTTTGGAATATGTTTCAAATGTGTATTTAATCAAAGGAATTTAAGGAAAATTTTTATTGCTTCCACTATTAGTATCTTGATCTATTTACTTTCTAAGTTATTCTTGGTAAATCTTTGTTGATAGAACAAGTGGCATGTTACACGTGGTATCAAATCTAACCAGGTTCAACTCTGGAACCTATGTGCTCACTATGCTATGAGAGTCCATAATTGAAATTGGTTTTATGCAAGAATGGCATAGTAGACTAACCAAGAAAATTATCAGAAGGACTATTATCCAACACTTATCAAGTCAGTGGTTAAGAGTAAACCAACTGATGAACTAAGGAATCCATGAGTCAATTTAACTGTATTGAGGATATAGAATGAAAAGATCCCAAGACTTGGATTAAAAAGGTAAAACCTTGATCAAATGTTGTTATTAGACTAAGAGCTCAGGAAGAGCAGTGTCTATATGAATTCAAGATCACTTTTATATCTCAAGAACTTAAGGATGGGAAGATTCTAAAATAATCAACCAGGTGCAAAAGCAACCGAGTTTAGAAAATTTAAGAAATTGTATCAAAGATACATAGATAATTAGGGTTCTTGTCTAACCCTAGAATGGATTGGAATGAGTCAAGAGAGATAAAAGGATCAATGAAGGACAAGAAGTGATGTATTGGCATAAAAAGACTAGAAAAATAGTACAAAACTTGGAAAATGATTTTTAATTTCTAAGATTTATGAGAAAACCAATTTCCATATACAAAGAATTATGCAAAATTAGAAGAGAATAAGAGTTCATGAATCCTACTTGGAATAAGTGTCAATGTGTAGTTGAGGACGTAAATGAAGAGGATCCTCTCGAGTGATATTTTGATGAATAAAGATTGGGATTAGTATCATTCTTTTGTTAAGAGACTCCATGAAGTTACAAGATAATTCATAACAGTTGTAAGGAGAAGTTATGAGTTATTTTTATAGCATTTTTGGACAAAAAGTTGAGAGCTATGTAATTTGTCTCTTGGTGGAGATAGAAAGAATAATTTCAATGGAGAATGAGATCATCTCCGAGATATTAGACAATTTTGTTTAACTAAACTATTCTAGGAGGTAGGGAATAGAGTTTTGTAAACAAAGGGAAGAAGTGTGTGTTCCAATTGAAGTTCATGTGTGTCATTGTATCACCATCTCTGAATATCACCAATGTGATGAACGATAAAATTTCCATGATGAAAGGGTGGATGTGTTTTAATCTTTTGATTTTGAGTATAGTGAAAGTCTTAAAGGACTTATTTATTTTATTGTGCTAGTAGCATGGTCTCTAAACCACTATAAGTTTTTTTGGAAAACTTGAGTTCAATAAAACAATCTATTCCCTTCTTAGTGACTCAGTTAGTCACATAGTGCACAGTCAGTATATCTTTTGATTTTGACACTTCTTGAATTTTGGAGAAATTTCTTTTTAAATATTTGCAAGAACTTTTGATTATTTTATTCCTTAAGTTTTGGAATGGTCTAGCCACCGAATTTTTAAGATGATTTATTTTATGACCAATTGGTCAAAATTTGATTTATTGAAGTTCAATCTTTTGACCTATTGTTGAAAATGAAATTGCTTATACTTTGATATTGACTTAAATTATTGAGGTGGCTATACTAGAACATTTTTGTGTTGTTCACTATGTTTTTTTTTTGTACAAATGTTCACCTCTATCATATCCTAGATGGGCCTTTGATGGATTGTATAAGGGAGTAAATTGTAGAAAATGCACTTAGTATATCCCTAACTATATGGATTTTAGAAACCTTGTGACATATGAAATTCTTTTTAAATCATAATCGGGTCATATAGGAGTAACTAAATTCCTAGTTGATGTGAAATCTCTTTATTTCTAAAAGAGAATGAAGAGTGATAGCAAGTTGTCTTGAATGCGATAGAGTCAAGGATGATTAAAAAGTACTCTGTAGGGAATTGGTATCTATACGATATTCCAAGAGTGGAAGTGGTGGATCATTATCCTGAACTTTGTAAAGTCTTTAATGCTAGAAGCTAGCTTTTTATAACTCGACTTATCACTTTGAGAAAGGTTGTCAACTTTAACTGTTTACTTTTGGTCTCTCCACCAAATCAGAAGCCTTACCACTTTCTAAGGATATGTCCTCTAGGTGCAATGTGTTCTCCCCCATGCTGCTTAGGAATCTTTATGTTCTTCCTTTTGTAGAAGTAATTGTAATTCCTTTAAGCAATGATTAAGAGGAATATTCCCCCCAAAAAATTGTATCTGAGAATAAAGTTGAGGGTTATTAACCATTCAAGGATAATCATGGACTAGAATATGAGGGATATACTTCACTCAGTTGTAGCTAAGAGGGTATATAAATCCTTTTCATATAAAGGAAAGAAAAGTGTTTTATCAAAAGCTTATGTTTATGAAATATTTCTTGGGAAAAAAATTTGAATAAAGAAGAGGAGAATGGCAAAAGAGTTATTCTAGGAAATGAGAAAATTTACTCCTCTAAAGTTTGAAGGTAATACCAGATGCCTCAGGTGAAGGTTTGGGTGGAGTGTTAAATTAGAAAGTGCAAGTCATAGCCTATGAATTAAGGAAGTAAAAATCTTATGAATAAAATTATGCTTCGTATGATTTGGAGTTAGAAGCAATTGCTCATGTATTACAGATGTGGAGACACTATATGTTGGAAAAACCTTTTAAATTGAAAATAGACCATCATGGTTTAAAGTATTTATTTATTCAACCTAATCTAGATGCAAGGAAAAGGAGGTGGTTAGAACTAATATCGGATTAAGATTTCAACAGTAATTATGTCAAGGGAAACACGAATAGAGTTGCTAATGCTTTAAGTTGGGGAAGGAATATATCTTCATTAGTAACTATCCAACTGACTTTAGAAGCTAAGTAGTGAAAGGATCCAAGAGTGATGAGTTCTATGAACAAGTTAAACAAGTACTCATGGATAATTTGTAAGATAAAAGGTATGAAGAATTTTTTCTTTGAACCCAATGGGTTATTGAAGAATAAAGGAAGAATTTATGTACCTTTTTATGGTGAATTAAGGAATTTGGTATGGGAGGAAGTACCTAATGCCTCATATTTACGACATCCTCATGTCACTAAGATGTTATCGAATGTAAAGCCGTTATATGTTTGGAAGTGAATGAAAGGGGATGCCGCAAGATTTGTGGCAAGTTGTTTAAAATGTTAAAGAATAAAGGTAACATCTTTAATATCAGAGAATTTATTTGGTGGAACACCAGTTTTAGATCGTAAAAAGTGTTTAGTTTACACAAAGATCTTGAGGAGAATAACTCAGATAGAGATGTGTATGTGACAACAAGGTTTGTGTAACTTAATGTAAGTATAACTTATCATTTAGAGAATAGATGGCTAAACTATGAGAGTTAACCAAGTTTTGGAAGAATTGTTTGAATATATTGTATGGATCAACATTATAAGTGAAAAGAATATTCACCAATGGTGGGTTTTGATTATAAAAATTCCTATTTTCTATTTGAAACATTAGACAGAAGAAGATTCTGAACTCCTATACACTAGGTAAGATAGAAGATAGGATTAGCATTAGTCTAGAAATGTTGTCAGAAATGGATGAACAGATCATGCTGATTAGAAAAGATCAGCAGAGAACCAATAAGGAATAGAGAAGTTACGTTGATGCTAAGTATATACCAAGACAATTTTTGAGTAGAGAGTAAAAGTTCTATTGAGGGTCCAACCCCAGAAAAAAGTTTCATTATGTTTGGAATGTATTCCAAACAAGCTCCTAGATGTAAAGAGTTCTTCAAAGTTAACAAATCCATTGATTATAGAATCATTTTGATAATAGCTATTGCCAAGAGGCACAATGCTCTTAATGATTCAAATTTGATATATTTATATCTTTAACTAATGATTATTATACTCATAGAATGTATACAAGTATAGAAACCAGGTATGGTTTTGATCAGGCATTTGACATGCTTGAAGATCACAAGCTCTACTTGAATGAATGGAAAGGTTATGCAGTGCAAGGTCCAATTGGATTTGTATGCAGAAGGTTCTTCCACTTGGAAAGATTATGCTAAGATGAAGCAAAAGTTTCCATAAGTTAATATGAATTATGAAAGCTCTTGATATCGATATGTTTTGTAGTATGATAATTTGTATGACTTATGTATGTGTGATTTAATATTTGATACTTAAAAATCATCAGGGATGATGATTCACAAAGGGGGAAGTATGTTACACCCCATGTGTTTCTATCTAATTACTATTTACCTAGATTGGTTAATTTGTTTGAAAAGTGAGTGATTATAGATTTTTGCATCTATTTATGTGTTTTCATCCATTTACTATAGATTGGATATTTTGTGAAAACTAAAGTATTTATGAATCTTTGCATCTATGTGTATTATCTATCTTGAATGCAATATGACGATAAGAAGAATAATGCAATGTCTTGTATTAAATGTGGTTATTGTTAATTAATCATCATATTTTGATCAGTTAACTACTCTTGTGATGATCTAAGTGGATGCAGGGACAGGTTGTCCCTCTATAAAAGAGGGGAGGTATCACTCAGGAGAAGGACTTGGTCTGGTAAATGTAAAAGAGAAGCGTAAATTGAGAAGCACACACTCATATCCTATTTGACCTAGGTTGAGTCGAGTTAGTGTGGGTAGTGGTAAGTGATCTGAGTTATGTATCTTGAGTCTTGATTGGATGTTCGAACTTGCATGTTGTTAAGTGTTTAGATTCTTTGAGTTAATTAATGCTCGTGCAAGTCCACGATACATTCTTATACATGAGTCGATATGAGCATGAACTTATGTAGGTAGACATACCTATGTATATTCTTGAGCATATTACTCATAGATATGGAGATGTTGATTTGGCCTATGCAAGAATTATCATCTCTCTTGTGTTCTTCGACGATATGTCTATAAAGATTTTACAACTTTATGTGCATTTCTTGATTATGAGTCATATTTGATTTTATGATGATAAATTTATACATATGTTAATATATATAAATGTATATTTATCATCTTTCTATATATGTATTTAATATAAATATTATTATTATTTTCTCTTAATAGCAGAAATATAATTTTATCTGTTTGCAGAATTTAGTTTTTGTAAATATGTTTTATGGTAATTAAAACAATAAGAATATATATATAATAGATTTAATAAAAAATAATAATAATAATAATAAAAGAATAGTTTTATAAAAAGTAATAATAATAAATATAAAAAAAATAATAATAAGAATTATTAAAGTTTAGTAAAAAGGTGATTACAAGTACAATAATGAAAAAAGAGGTTTTAAGGGCTCTAAAAGGGGGATATGGATCTTATTAAGTTTTAAAGGTTGTGTTTTAATTCTTAAGGCACGTGGGCCCCCTTCTTTAAACCTCTTAAACTTCTTTTAATTCGTTAAGCTTTTAAACTGTTTTGGCTTGTGGGCCTTTAAAAATGGAGATGGTTCCTTATGAATAATTAATAATTTTAATTTTATTTATTTTATTTATAATTTATATCTAACACTATTTTTAGAAGGTTGTTTGGTTTTTAAGAACTAATTTTAGCTTTTGATAAGCATGTCCTCATAGTGTGAACATTATTGAGTTGGTTAAGCATGTCAACATTTTATCAACATTTTTGAATTGGTTGCGGTATAAAAGGGGGTACTCTCCCTCATTTTTTTAATGGCACCATTTTCTAATCAAGAGCTTTTCCTTTTTAAATTTGAGTTTTGCATTTGTGTCAAAATTTTGTTGTTTTGTTTTAATAAGTGGTTTTATTTGGAAGAGTGATCTAAACTATTGAAAGGCCATTGGCAAAAGAGTATTTGATCCATTTGGAGCTATATTCTCAGGCATGGGATTTATTTTTCATTTTTCTTGTTTTGAAAATACTATGTGATGTATTATTGTTAAGTGAATGCAATATTGAATTATCGTTATTAATGTCTTTTGATTATATAATAGTTGATATATATATATATAGCAAAATTGTATTGTGAATGTGAGATTGTGTCTATGGTTTGGTTTTTAACTAGATGGAATCATGAACCAATCATTGAATGGTATTTATATAGGAAAGTTATACAAAGGGAAAGATAGTGAGAATAGGATTCAAGTGGTATTCCTTTGATATATGTATCTTAGTAAACCATGTAATAGGTTAACCTTGGGATATGTGATCCATGGAATAGGGGGAATAACATAGAATAGAGTGTGATGTAATTGTTAAGCAGATATATTCGTGGGATTTATTGATCCATGGGAAAGGGAATATCCTATGTGTAGAGAATGATGCATTTGTTAAGTGGGGTTATTCCTGGGTTATTGATCCATGGGTAAGGGAATAACTATTGTATAGAGATTGTTGTCTTTCCCAATTGAGATAGAAGGGTGGGTGAATGTGAGACAAGAAAACTTTGGCCAAAATGGTGTAAATTGCCAACATCTACACTGTCTAGTTTCACTGTGATCCAAGTTTACATTTCTAGTAGGGATTTCATATTTTGATGGTTGTAGCCATAGTATGATAGTACTAGTTAATGTAGGACACAACACTATGCTCAAATTAGGGTTATTTTATTTGAGGTTGTCATACCAATCCCTTTGTCGAAGGGTAGGGACATTTACTAGTTTGATAAATGCATGAGGGATAGCAGTTAGTCCATGGTTGGAGGTAAATCGCTTGAGTAATGCTTCCCCTCATGCAGTTGGTGGCTAGGAACATTGAAGACAAACAAGTATATAATCATGTATCTCTATTTATCAGTTAAGCTCTTGAAGCTTGTATGTATATTATGAAAAAAAAAGTTGTAAACATGATTATTCAATTATTTTATTGAGGAAATGAAATTTGATTTATGTAATGGGAGTTTGGAATATGTTTCAAATATGCATTTGATCAAAGGAATTTAAAGAAAATTTTTATTTCTTCTGCTATCAGTATCTTGATCTATTTACTTTCTAAGTTAAACTTGATGAATCTTTGTTGGTAGAACAAGTGGCATGTTACAAGAAAAATAAAACATATGTGAAGTAGAGTAGAAAAAGTAGAGTAGACATTATGAAGACATTTCAGTTTGTATACTGAGCTATAAATGAAACTACACCTCAGCATTTGGTAGATGCATTTATAATAGTCATCTCTTAGTAGTGAACTAATCCTTCTTCTATCTTATCTCCTCTCTATTTGGTAGTGAGCCTATTGCAGTGAGCACTTCTTTAGATAGTGAGTCCTTGGGCAGTGAGCCCTAAGGTAGTGAGCCTTTATATAATTCGGTATTGCTATCATAATATATTGTAAGCTAACACTCACCGTGGTTTTTCCCTTTTTGGGTTTTCCACGTAAAATGCTTGTGTCTATGTGTTATGAATTTGTGGCTGCTCTTATTGTGTTTACTTTGATTTCATGTAATTGAGCTTGGTAAATGGATTAAAGAATTTGTGAATGAAAAGTTTTTTAGAATACTAATTCACCCCCCTTCTCAGTATTCTTTGTATTCAACAATTGGTATCAAAGCCAAGTTCCTTGGAAGACGTCTAATAGCTTGAGGAAGATCTGTGAAAGAATACTCATGGTAGCCAGAAGGTACCTTGCTCTAGGAAGTGTCACAATTGATCAAGAACTAGAAGCTGCTCTTGAAGATCTTGAAAAGTCTGAAGCAGAAGTCAAGGATTTGAAGGTGAATGTCAAAGAAACTGATAACAGTATTCTAAAGCTAAGGGAGCAAGTCAAAAAGTTCAAAGAAAATAGCAAGGAATTGAGTGAACAATTGAATGGAGAAAATGAAACCCTAAACAACTTAACATTGGAAATTGAAGAGAAAGAGGAAGTTGAATAGCATTTGAATCAAATTGTAAAAGATAAGCCTGAGGATTGTGAAAAATTGGCTAAAGATGTTCTACTTCTGCAATATGACTTAGAAGCAACAAATAGCTATAAAGAAAAATTCAAAATAAGCTTTGTAAAGCTTGAGGATTTGATTGAAAGTCAAAGAGGTTCAGATGACAAGAAGGGCTTGGGATTTGAAAAAAGGAGAAAGTTCTAAATCAAGTCAAGAAAATAATGAGATGAAGAAAAACAAAGACAACCAGTTCCAAAATCAAACAAGAAGACCTAGAAGACCTCCAGTCAGACAACAAAATGCTCAAATGTACCCATCCTTCAATGGCTATTGTTTTAATTGTAATAAGTTTGGCCATAAGGCTACTCAGTGTAGGAGTAAAATGAATCAGAATGTTGCATCATTCTCTAGTCAATGTTTCAATTGCAAGAAAATCGGTCATAAATCAAATGAATGCAGAAGTCTGGTAAGGAATGGTTTTAACAATGCGAGGAATACTCAATTCTTTAATGGAAAATGTTTTGCATGCAATAGAATTGGGCATATGGATAACCAATGCAGAACAAGAATTAATCCAATCAACAGAAGAAGTCAAGGACAGAGAAATGTGGTATGCTAATAAATTCAGACATGTTACAAGATTCTGTAGATACAAGAATGTGAAAAGAGACTATTCTGTAGAAAAGAGGAAAATAGAATAGAGAGAAGATAAAAGTAAGAACAAGATTGATCCAGTGGAAATCAAGAAGGAAATGAGCAAGTTCTAGATTAGAAGGATGTTAATGAGGTCAAGGATGGATCCACAATAGCCTGTAGTGCCGATCCTTCATCTGGGAAGTAAATTGGGAGCTCTGGCTTATGGGGAGCTATATTGAAAATCTAAATCCTATAGCCAGATAATTAGTGCTGGGATCTGGCATGAAGATATGATGAAAAGCTTCATATGATAGATCTTTTGAAAGTAATTTTGGAAGAAAAGAATCAAATCTAGAACATTGCCGAGTAATCTAGATTAGCTCTGCTCAACAGAGAAGTGTTTGATAGCTTTTTGAAAGACTACATTTATGGCAATTAGGTCAAGGCAAATAAAGGGTTAAAATGAGCTCATTCGACAAATAATTCACTTTTCATTCAAGCTATCAAGTTGAAAAAAAATCATAAGCGACATCAAATATTTCTAGAACAAGTCAAAGCAATTTCATGAGAAGGAAACCCTAATTCAGCAAAAGAGGTATTTACAACTTGAAAGCCCTACCGTGAAGTTTAAATTATTCTGGGAAAATGTTTACTCCTCAACTAATCGAGATAACGGAAAAGCTCTCCCCAAGTTCAAGAAACATTTCTTCAAGTCACTGGAAAATGATCTTGTAGGGGCATTCTCAATTACTCCACATGGAGTTATGCATATGGAATATGTTAGGGCATATATTCATACCAATCTAGAGGAATATGATCACATGAATCTAGGAAAATTATACTTGGATGAACTGACTATTGTTGATATTGTATTGAAAAATTAATATAAAGTTTTAGGAGAAAAGAAACTAGACACCCAGTTGGATTTTCCCACGATCTCAAATGATACATGGGTTAAGTTTATTCTAAGCATGATTCATGATGAGTTTCTATGGCTTGATGAACCATATATGATAACTAAAGAAGCTATCAAAGTTCTTGTTAGGGTTAGCCGGCAGAAGATATCAATTAAATGCAAATAAAGATTAAACAGAGAAATGGAAATACACAGAAATAATAACAACAAGATACAAGTTTTAACGTGGTTCACCTAAACTCGGGCTACATCCACCAAACAGAGAGTCCAATATTATTATCCAGTAAATCAAACTGATTACAATCAGCAATCCCTGCAACTCAATACCGCTGCAAAATGCTACAATACAATACCAAAACCCTAACCCTTAGCCACTTTTTATCAAGCTTTTGTTAGTTACAAAATAGGGTTTTGTTATGTCGGTCAATGAAAAAATTAACTTCTAGTGCATTATAAAATAATAAAAAACCGTGTGAGGTTTCGGGGGCGCTGCCCCTCGACCCCGCCCTGTATCATGACAGGGAATGCGCCATGGGCGCTGCCCTTGGACCTCGCAAGGGGCGCTGCCCCTTGACCCTGTCTTGGGGGCACTACCCCCAAACCCCCACAAGGGGCGCTGCCCCTTGACCCTGTAGGAATTTGGGGGGAAACCGCGCCGATAAAAGTGGGGTAAATATAACCTCTGATTCAGATTAGGCTCCATATAACAACAGTTGTAACTAGTATGAGTTGCTCCAAGAAGATTCTAGGTGTAAAGAAAATAAAGAACAATCTAGTAATGCAGCTAACAAGAGCTAAATTTGATAAGAAAGCCCTCACGGTAAATGATATTATGGATCCAACTGTTAGATTTGCATCAATGAGTATTGGATACAAAATATACTTTTCCAAGAGGGAAAATTCTATGTCTGCACCAGATATATACACAACATATGACATGATAAAAAATAATATAGATTATGACCTATGTGAATTGCTTCAGAGTGAACTAATGGAGAACTTGAAAAGAACAAAAGAGACTAATCATCCTTTCAAATATGGAACATTGATCACTTGTCTACTCTTCTACTTCCTAAGAGAGCTACCTAGCTTGGGAAACATTATCTAGCTTGACAATGTAGAGCAAGGGATGATGTCACTAATCATTGGACTGTTGTCTTGACAGGAGCAACATGTTATCAACTATTCTTTATTCTCATACCCGTTTTTAAAACTTGGAAAGAGTAGCCCAATATAATTTGGATGCATTAAAGGCTTATCCAATCTCTCAAGTAATTGAAACCTCCTAGAAATGATTGATTCATACCTCTTAAAGATAGATCAAAATATTTTTAGGACTTCTAAGTTGACTGTCTCAATATGACAAGTTTTCCTCTTCAATGAACATGGTTATCAAAAGGTGAAATATGCATAAATGAAGGATATATTGTTTTACGAACTAACTAACCCCAAACTACACCTGAGGTTAGCTTAATATGATGAATGGGCACTCATGAAGCTCACCAAGAAACCTTATAACTCATTCTTCCTATCATTCTGCACAATTAGCCTTAATGGCTTGGAGCCCTTATAATGAGGTTTTTGAGAGATAACTTGTAGGAAACATATCAAACCCATGAACATATTAGTTTTCAAGATACCCATTAAGGATTTACATAACATATCTAGCATGCAAGGTATAGTGTTTTGGAACATCTTCTTCAGATCATGACTCTCCTAACTGAATTAGGCCTAATTAGGCCTTGTCCACAAAGCAAAAGACTACAAAACTTGCTCTAAGCTTCTAAAACCCACTCTAGAGCTTCAATAATGTTAAAAAATGGTCTATATATACTATTTTTAGGGTTCTTGTGTCAACCCACATCAACTACTCTTCAAACCACTCTCTACTAATGCTCAAATTGCCCAATACATGATGATATTAGGGTCTTTCTACTCTAACAGATCTCCTCCACCAATCCCCTGCATTTGCAACACCAAAAAATAGAGAAAAACTAAAAAATTGCTCCATTCCATCCATTATTTTGTTAGGGTGTGAATGGAAATGGCTTTAAAGCCATCAATTTCTTAAGAAACCCTCAAAACTAGGTTTTTTGAACCAAAATCAAAAAAATGAGAATAAAATTCTTAAACAGCAATGATAATCCTTGAAACCAAATGCAAATCAATGTTAATACATCTCTCTTTCATTTTCAGTCGATTCCCTCCATGACAGTGCTATACGGTTCCGTACTAGTGCTAAAAACATGAAAAAAATAATAAAATGTAGGAAAACTTTGTATTTTTGTATTGTTTCTCCTCAAATCTTCAGCAACCTCTCTTGCTCAACATGTTAGAGGTATATAATGTTTGTCTACAATGAAATATCCACAATTTCATGCCTTGCCAATCGTGGAAAAGCCCCAAAAAGAAGGCAATAAAGCCTTTCCATTATGAAAACAAAAAACTTGTCCTACTTTTAAGGAAATCTACAGACCTACTAAAGGAAAATTTCCTTTTCTAAGACCACCACTACATGGTCATGCCCTTAGTGGGTTTTATTACAATATTTAAAATCCAAAACCCCTTAATCTCTCATTAATCAGACCATAAAATAAACAATCAAAAAAAGTTTGACTAGGAAATAGCCTAAGTGCCCTACACCATACACCGAAGGAGAATGGATTTTAGGCACCTCCTCAAATTAGATCAGTTACTATAGTGCCATGTTTTTCAATGTCTTCAGCTTTCATCCAAGTGGCATCCTCATGAGGGAGGCCCTACCTCTTCACGAGGTATTCATTGTAAACTTTGTGTCTTGTTCTCTTGACCTCCTTGTTGTCTAGAATGGCTTCAAGATTGACTGGTGCAGCAGGAGGAAGATCTTTAACCCAATCAACATCATCACCTTCATGAGCACTTGTACCTACATCTAAAGACTCCTTGAAAGGATATAAGTTAGCAATATTAAAGATTGGTGAGATAGCAACTCCAGGAGGGAGTTCTATCTCACATGCATTTTCCCCAAACTTGTGGACCACCTTGCATGGCCCAATCTTCTTCATTAGCAACTTAGTGTATTTTCCATTAGGTAACCTCTCTTTTATGAGATGTGCAAGTACTAGATCTCCAACTTTGAACTAAACATTCCTCCTCTTCAAATCTACATGCTTCTTGTAAGTTTCAACACTCTTCTTGAGTTGGTCTCTAACTTGATCATGGATGTCTTTCATGGCCATAGCAAACTCCTCTTCTTCAACACTTCTCTTCTCTACTCTCAAATTTCTTAACTTAAAGATACCTCTTGGATTCAATCCATTCACTACTTCGAAAGGGCTCTTACCTATGCTTCTATTAATGGAGTCATTGTAAGCATACTCTGCCTGTGGGATGACAAGATCCCATTGTTGTCCATGTTCTTTTGTAAGACATCTAAGTAGATTCCCCAATGATCTATTCACTACTTCAATCTACCCATCTATTTGTGGGGGATAGGTAGAGTTGAAAGTCAAGTTGGTTCCAAATTTTCTCCATAATGTCCTCCAAAAGTGGCCTATAAACTTTGAGTCTCTGTATAAAAGAATGGTGAGGGGCAGTCCATGTATTCTAACTATCTCCTTGAAGAATAGACTTGCAATGTTAGATGCATCACTTGTGCACTTGCAAGGAATAAAGTGTGCCATATTGCTAAATCTATCCAAAACTACAAAAACACTATCGACTACCCTCTAAGTTTTGGGTAGGCCTAACACAAAATCCATGCTAAGATGCCCCCAAGGTCTACTAGAAATTGGAAGAGGCTAATATAAGCCTACATTGGAACTAGAGCCCTTGGCTCTCTGGCAAACTCCACAAGACTCAACAAATTTTTTGATATCAGTATGCATCTTAGGTGAAAAGTAAAACCTTCTTACCTAATCAAGTATTTTGTCTATGCCAAAGTGTCCTCCAAGACTTCAACAGTGCCTCTCCCTAATGAGATTTGTCGTCATAGAGCATCTAGGCATTCATAACTGAGCTCCCTTGAATAATAATCCTTCTTACAGCAGAAAATCAGAAAATTCTTCATGAAAGGTACCTTGGAATTGGTGGCAAAAGGAATATGCATCCTTGAAATCTGGATCAACTTCATACATGTCATTTAGTGCTTCGAAACCCACACTCTGAAGTTGTATTTCATTCACTAAGACTGATCTTCTGCTCAGTGCATCAGCTACCTGGTTTGCTTGGCCCTTCTTATGATTGATTGTGAAAGTGTAACTTTGGAAATACTCCACCCACTTGATGTGCCTATGACTCAACTTGTCTTGGCTGTTCAAGAAACTCAATGAATGATTGTCTGTGAAGACTACAAACTCTTTGGGTAAGAGTTAATGTCTCCACTTCCTCAGAGACTGTACTAATGCATAAAGCTCCAGATCATATGAAGAGTACCTCCTCTTGGCCTCATTGAGCTTTTCACTAAAGAAAGCTATTGGCCTACCTTCTTGGCTCAGGACTATACCTATGGCTGCTCCACTAGCATCAGATTCCACTATAAAGACTTTGTCAAAGTTAGGTAAAGCAAGTATGGGCTATTGTGCTACTCTCTTCTTCAGGTATTAAAAGCTTTTTGCTACCTCTTCAGTCCATTGAAACTTTCTTTTCTTATCTCCCTTAATGGTGTCAAGAATAGGAGAACAAATATCACTAAATTTTTTGATAAACTTCCTATAAAATGTAGCCAAACCAAGAAAACTTCTTACCTCTCCTATTGATTTTAGAGTTGGCCAGCTAAGAATAGCTTCTACTTTAGAAGGATCCATCTTCAATGTGTCTTTAGAGATGACAAAACCTAGGTAGACTAGCTCTTCTTTCATAAACTCACACTTCTTGAGGTTTATCATTAGCTTCTCCTCATTCAACATCTACAAAACCATGTCAAGGTGTTGCAAGTGCTCCTCTTTTGTTTTGCTGAACACAAGAATATCATCTAGATAGACAACTACAAACTTCATAATGAAATGTTTTAGGGCCTTGTTCATTAACATCATGAATATACTAGGAGCATTTGAGAGTCCAAAAGGTATTGCCATCCATTCATAGAGTCCCTCATTGGTTTTGAAGGTAATCTTCCATTCATCTCTTTCATTTATCTTGATTTGGTGATATCCACTCTTGAGATCAATCTTGGAGAAGCAGCATTCACCTCCTAAGCAATCCATGAGGTCCTCCATTCTTGGGATTGGGAACCTATATCTGATTGTGATCATGTTTATGGCCCTTGAGTCAGTACACATCCTCCACTCTCCACTTTTCTTGGGTGCTAAGATAGTAGGAATAGCATATGGAGTTAAACTCACTCTGATGAATCCTTTGTCTAACAATTCTTGGACTTGTGCTTTGATCTCTTCATTCTATTGTGGAGTCAACTTGTATGCAACCTTATTAGGAAAATTAGCTTCATGGATCAGGTCTATATGATGGCTGATATCTCTCATGGGATGCAATGAACTTGGTAGGTAATCTACCACTATGTCCAGCAAAGACTGAACTTCACTAGGTATCTTTTCTACCTCATTTGTTGTTCCATCAGGCTTAGTCTTAGGTCTGATCACTACTCTAAAACCTTGCCCTTCATCATTCATTGTTTGTAAAAACTCCTTCTCTCCTACGACCATGATGCTAGACCGAATCTTCTTATCAGATTCTTCTTTAGGAAGGGGTGTTAATGAGAATGAGACTTCATCCTTCTCTATCACATAAATGTTCTTCTGACCATCATGCTTGCTCTTTCTATCATGTTGCTAGGGTCTACTTAGTAGCATGTGAAAAACATCCATAGGAATGATGTCACAATGGATCTTATCCTTGTAAGCACTAATGTTAAACTCCACCCATGCCTGTTCATTCACTAAGACTTGTTGCCCCTTATTCAACCATGACACCTTGTAAGGTGTGGAATGAGGAATCTTCTTCAAATGTAGCTTCTCTACCATTTCTAAAGAGACTAGATTATCAGTGAATCCTAAGTCAACAACTACCTTACATACCTTGCCATGTGACTTGCATGTTGTCCTAAACAATGACTTCCTCTGTGAAGGCTCCCTAGTTGCTGGTACCTTGAGGAGTGTCCTCCATAACATTAATTCATCACCTCTCTTAGGAGTAATGGGTTGAAGTGGTGAATTGACACTTTCACTCTCTCCTTGATGCACTATTTGGGTCCTTCGTTCACCTCTGTGAGAACTTGATGCTTGCTTCTCTGGGCATTTGAACATAGGATGTCCAAACTGATGATAGTTGTAACATTTGCCTAAGAAAGTGTTTGATCCTCTACCTTGGCCACCAAACCTTCCTCTACTATTTGATTTTCTTCGTCTAAAACTGCCTCTTTCACTTGACTCACTTCTGGGTTCTTCATTCTCTTTATTGCTGCCTCTTGATTCTTCTTGCTGTTTCTAGGACTATCCTCTTGTACCAAAGTTCCCTCTTCCTCTAAAACTCCTTCCTCTACCCCTAGTCTGTTGATCTTGTCTTCTTTTTATCTTTTCTTCTGCCCTTACTACCAATTGGAAGCATTCTTCAACATTTCTAGGGGTGTCTAGACTAATTTCATTATGAATATTGAGCCTAAGCTCATTGATATACCTAGCAATTTTCTCAACTTCATCTTCAGTGTGCCCTGTCCTCATGGTTAGCCTGTGGAATTCTTCAGTGTAGGCTATAACATCCATGTCTTTCTATTTTAAATTTTACAGTCTCCTAAAATTTTGAATTGCATAGTCCTTAGGAAGAAACCGACTCTTCACCTTGGACACCATCCGGTCCCATGAACTAATTTTTTCTTTTCCTTGCCTTAACCTCTCTGATTGAACATAATTCTACCATGTCAATGCTAGTCCCTTCAACTTGGTCTTAGCCAATTTGACCATTTTCTCTTCTGGCATCTCTTTGTACTTAAATTAGTTATCCAAGACATCAATCCAATTTAATACTTCCTCACTGTTCATTTTTCCTTCATAAATGGGAAACTCCATTTTAACATCAGTACCCTCTCCTTTCACAGTCTGTAGCATCTTCATAAACCTTCTATCATCTAGATCCATCTCTTCCACATTGGATTCCTCTTGAGGGCCTACATTCTCACCCTCATTTTCTTGGTCACTATCTTCCTCAATGACCCCACCTCTTCTTAGGTTTTCTTTAATGGCTACAAGTCTGGCTAGGACTCCTTCTTGAGATTCGTTCACCATTCTCACTTCTTTGGTGTGGATTGGACTAGCTCTTGGAGGCATCTTGCACTATCTATTCTTCACACTTCAACTTCCTTCTTTCTTCCCAAACGAAACCTATCCTAGGCTCTGATACCACTTGATGCAGAGAAAGGGATGATGTCACTAATCATTGGATTGTTGTCTTGAAAGGAGTAACATGTTATGGACTGTTCTTTATTCTCATACCTATTTTTGAAACTTGGAAAGAGTAGCCCAATATAATTTGGATGCATTGAAGGCTTATCCAATCTCTCAAGTAATTGAAACCTCCTAAAAATGACTAATTCATACCTCTTAAAGATAGATCAAAAGTTTTTCAGGCCTTCTAAGTGGACTGTCTCAATATGACAAGTTTTCATCTTCAATGAACATGGTTATCAAAAGGTGAAATATGCATAAATGAAGCATAGATTGTTTTACTAACTGACTGACCCCAAACCACACCTAAGGCTAGCTTAATATGATGAATGGACACTCATGAAACTCACCAAGAACCTTATAACTCATTCTTCCTATCGTTCTGCACAATTAGCCTTAATGGCTTGTAGCCCTTATAGTGAGGTTTTTGAGAGATAATTTGTAGGAAACATATCAAACCCATGAACATATAGGTTTTCTAGATATTGATTAAGGATTTACATAACATATCTAACATGCAAGGTATAGTGTTTTGGAACATATGCTTCAAATCATGACAATTCTAACTGAATTAGGCCTAATTAGGCATCCTCCACATAGCAAAAGACTACAAAACTTTCTCTAAACTTCTAAAACCTAGTCCAGAGATTCAAACATGTTAAAAGTGGTTAGTATATACCATTTTAAAGGTTCTTGGATCAACCCACATCAACTACTATTCAAACCACTACTCTACCAATGCTCAAATTGCCTAATACATGATTATATTAGGCTCTTTTTGCTTTGACAGACCTCCACCAATCCCCTACATCTGCAACACTAAAAATAGAGAAACACCAACAAAATTGCTCCATCCCATCCATTATTTTGTTAGGGTGTGAATGGAAATGGCTATAAAGCCATCAATTTCTTAAGAAACCCTCAAAACTAGGTTTTTTAAACCAAAATAAAAAAAGTGAGAATAAAATTCTTAAAGAACAATGATAATCCCTCAAACCGAATGAAAATCAATGTTAATACAACCCTCTTTTAGTTATTAGTTGATTCCCTCCATGATAGTGTTGTACGGTTTTGTACTAGTGTTGAAAACATGAAAAAATAATAAAATGCAGGAAAATTGTGTATTTTTGTATTGTTTCTCCTCAAATCTTCAACAACCTCTCTTGCTTGACATGTCAAAGTTATATATTATTTGTCTACAATGAAATATCCATGATTTCATGCCTTACCAGTCATGGAAAAGCCCAAAAAAAAGGCAATAAAGCCTTTCCATTATGAAAACAAAAAAAAATGTCCTACTTTTAAGGAAAACTATAGACCTACTAAAGGAAAATTGCCTTTTCTAAGACCACCACTACATGGTCATGACCTTAGTGGTCTTTATTACAATATTTAAAATCTAAAACCCCTTAGTCTCTCATTAATGAGACCATAAAACAAAAATTCAAAAAAAGTTTGATTAGGAAATAGCCTAGGTGCCCTGTACCACTTGATCACACACCCATAGCCACTCAAATAAGAAATCAATTGCAAAGTTTGGGAAATGTAGAGAAGGAAAATGAAATCTTATGGGGATACTTCAAGAACTTTCAAAGGAAAATGTCATGCAGAGTTTGGATACCTAAAAATGTAGTGATGAAGTATGAAAAGGACATTGTATTCATGGTAGACAAAGACAAATGATTCATGGAAGCTGTGGAACCAAGAACTGCATGGGTCCTTGCATTAGGGTATGAAGTTGTACAAGATGTTTTGACTGAATTAGCTGAGGTATTGCTAAGCAAACCAAAAGATCTCAAAGAAGACAAATTTGGGACATTCAAAGAATTATCCTCTAGAATATCTATGGAACATGGGCAATTGAAGAAAACATGAGATGAATAAACAAGTGAGGTAAAAACAAAAGAAGGAACAAAGCCCATAAGTGCTCTAGTAGAATGGACATCAGATACTCCAAAAAGGAAAGATGAGAGATTTGAAAAGGAAAAAATTGCATCTAGCCCTAGAAAAAGAACATGGACCTTATCCATTGTAGGAGCCACCACTGAAGTAGAGAAAGAGAAGCCAAAAGAAGAGAAGAAAAGAAAGAAAGTTACACTTAGTGAAGAACAAGTGGCAAGAAACACTGCTGCAAATCAAGTTCTGATTGACTATGCTAGAAATTTTTTGTAAAAGCAACAAAGAACATAGATCTTAGATTTACCCAAGTTTCTACAAGGACCAATAAATCTAGACTCTATGTCTCCTGTGCAGAAATTCAAACTGGTATCAATTGTGTAAGCTAAGGCTCATGAAGAAATGTTGAAGACACATATATAGGACAATGAACTCATTGATGAAGCACCTGGTATTCTGGAGAAGCTGATGCCCTCATACTAGAAAGATACATTAGTGTCATCAACTAATCAATTCAAAGGTCTAATAAATTCTATAAGTACTCATTTTGAATCCTTTGAAAAGTCTACTAATACTAAGGTTAAAAAGGAATTTGAAGATAAAAGATTAGTGTTACCATTTTTTATCCCAGCTCAAAAATTGGCTAAGCAGATTTATCATTTATCATTTTTGAATGTGATTTGATTTATTTCTATTATGTGTTAGTTGCATAGTTTTTATGACAAGTGCAGTTCAGTTATTTAGATGCAAAAGAGAAAAGTTTTAATTATTCATTATGTTTCAGAGCAGTAAAAGAGATAAGTATTCATTCACTACAGTGATTGTTTATTTACAATTTTGAATAAATAAGGGAACAAACATTGCATTGAAGGAAACTATGACATATCAAATGTCCCACACAAGCCGTGGGTTATAGCTGAACTCATGCAAATACAAATAAAACACTATGCATATAATGAAGAAGAGGGAAACACATAGCCATCATTGCCTTTTTAGGTTGATCTTCGTAGAAGCCTCCAGTTCCCACTCCTGACCTCGGCATATACCTAAAAAATGTGGGAAGGTCCTGTTAGAAGCTCCAGTTATGAAAATCCTTCATCAATCAAGAGAGACATAATATTTTAGTTGTAATGCATTGATCAAATAAGAGCATTCATGTGCAGAAGGAACTGAAGAGAAGCAAACATAAGAGTATCATTATTTTATTCTAATATGTTTGTTTCATGTGTAGGTATAGGACAAATCATGAAGCTTATTGAAGACATTTCAGCACGTGGTGTCAAATGGGCTCTCACAAGGGTCGAGCCTAGCATGCTGCTACCCCTTGTTCTTAAAAGCGATGAATAGAAGAGGATAATCATTGATAACTTTCACATGACAAGATGAAAAAGTGACAAGACTATCATATGCATCAGTCCCATGTTAGGACATGACCTTGATTTCACTTCAAAATATGAAATGCAACCAAGAACATGACATGAACAGATGGAGAACAAGATTCAATGCATATGATAGCCTATACACTAATTCAACTTCTATGGAATAACATTCTCAAGCATGATAATAATCAAGAGTACACAATACATTTGTAATCATCAGACTGATGAAAGAGTAAGTATCCACAAGTATGAATTATCTAAAGGCTACTTACTCATTCATGATCAGCAGTCAAATGGAATGTTCATTATAAATCAGTAAGTGAATTGCAAAGACAGGTGAGTACCAAGCTTCATACTTTCTCATTTAAATAGAGTGATAGAATCAAATTCAGAATTCAATGACATAATCTGCCTCTTAAATGATGAAATATATCCAATTATACCTCACTTTTGCCTATTGATAAGTTGAGTATTAGAAGAAGTGTTATCACATGTTGCATTCATTACATATCCATGAAAGACACAGGACAGCTAATCCAGATGGGCCATCATTTTTTATCTTTAACAAACTCCAAGAGAATCAAAAAGAAACATTTCATTACATGTGTGTCATAAGAGCATCATCATCATGTGACAGGAGTACTCAAATAGATATAGTGGACCTAATCATGTCCTACAAGACATTTCATATGATGCATTTGAAAAGATAGAATACAGTAAAAAGGAACAATAGGGTTTATCATATGTCATAATGTATTCAAAACAAGTAAGTGTTGCTTCATGTGTTTCAATGCTACAAGGTCATAATACAGCTAGATCATCATATAGAAGAAATCTAATTGCTAAAGTCCACTGAATGGACAAGTAAAAGATATAGAAATGAAAGTATACATATGCTACTACAGGAAGTGGAGGAGTTCAAAAGTGACATTATACATCTCATGTACAAAGTCCACATAAAGTGTAAGTAGAGCTCTAGATAGATGATAGTGCAAGACATCATCACTTCATTGGAATGATACAGTGATTATCATCAAACAGTGACAATAGAATGAAGAGAAAGTGATACCACGTGCCATGTTTGCTACTGAAGAAGTTCCTATGCTCAGAAAAGAATAAATATTGCTTCAATTTTCAAATCTGAAGTGTATAAAGTAGGAAAAAAAAATGCAGATACATTTATGGTATGTTTGTGGCATATAGTACCTTATACAATCATCTTTTCAGATATCCACATCAATTTTCAGAACCATGTGTTTTGCAGTGTAAAGAAAGAAAATGATATTGTGAACTATCCAAGCAAAGTCATGAGGAGTAAGTTTACTGACTAAAGCAAAGAAATGAAACCCTTATCAGGTTTAAAGGAAAAGAAGTTTTCTCTTTCTCTTTACAGTCAAGCAGGGTTGATAAGAGCATAAGAGACACAGCCATGCATAGAAAGAAGGTTCAGTGCAAAACAAAATGGAACCCTCACTCACAATACATGAACTCTTCACATTTTTTACATCAAGATACAATAGGAGGCTACAAAATGCATTACAAGGAATAGCCATTGCCATTTGAGGAGGTAGTTCACATACCCTTCAAATATAAAGGAAAAAACATAAAACCCTCGTAACAGTTTTGTATGTAGAGATAAGAGAAGCTACAGGATAGAACAAAGAAGCGAGGAGAAATAGTTGACTGGCCATTGATAGTGCAGTTGAGAGAAGGATGATGGCCATGGCCATTCAAGCTAAACCTTGTTATTTTGTAGTTTCAAAATAGATCTCAACATATAGAAAGACACAAACAAATGCTTATCAAATAGAGAGACTAAGAGTAGCTAATGGTTGTGGCCATGTAATGAAATTTAAGCTATCAAAATACAGAAAATATCATTGAAAGCTCAGATTCAAACTTACCAGAACTAATCTATCATTTTTTGCTAGAGAAATACAGTGCTTTCGACCACTGCAGACCAGTAAATGGAGCAAGAAAACACACAAGAAATGGAACCCCAATATGGAGGACAAAATTATAGAGCCATCGCCAACAACAACAAAATGAAATGACCTACATTTTAGGATTTTTTTCACTTTCTTTTGTTCGAAGTCCCTTCATATTATGACCGTATAAATCTTTTAATCATTTTTATCCAAATATGATCAGGGTCAACACTTCATGTTGATAGATCTCTAGTAATCATAAGCAGGAGTGGCCGACAACATATGGATATGGTTTATGCATTAGGTCAAAGGTGGACAGGACTATAAAATATGCCCTTTGAATCTACCAAGGCTTAATCACTATTGGCGATCGACTCATTTTGCAGTCAAAGCATTATTTGATAATGCATGTGGTCAAGTGTCTTTGACATCCCACATATGCATTTTATTTATTCCTTCAAACATACATGAGATCAAACCAAAACCATGTGAATATGAAGAATATGCTAGAAGAGACATAGTCAAACGTGGTCAATGTGACATAGTGGCACCTTAGAGGCAAGGTTTTCAAAGTTTTTAGCCATATGGATAGTGATGAGGTGGCAAGAATATCAACACATTGGAGTCCACGGTGTCAAGCCTTTTTAAGGCTTTTATTTATTTTTTACAACACATGTAATAGTTCATATTTTTATGATTTTTATAGAAAATCATTGATGGTATCTTGTAAATATCTTGGTAGATTATAAACTAGATATCATTTTATTTTTACAAAAAATCATATCGAGAGGATATTGATTTTAAATAGAACTGCCAAGTCATGTAAAGTTAACTTTAAAGCAATGTAGTTATAAGTTGCTTTTAAAGTTTAACTCTTTTTAGACAGTTAAAGCATTTAGATTTCCTTGGGAGAAATTGAGCATAATAGGACAAAATTTTTACTTTCATGAGGCAGATTGGACACATTTAGACACATTTTTGGTGGGGACCACCTAGAGGATCGAGTTAGCAGTTTTATTTTACAGTTTGGATGTAGTTTGAGGCTATTTTTGGCATCTTTTATCTAAAGCTTGAAAATGGATTGCAGATCTATTTTTAGCAGCTTTTTCAGCTTTCTTCACGGGAAATCATTTGGAGACATATATAGGAGAAAAAATTCATGTTTTCTTAGTTAGTTAGCATCAGTTTCTTCTCTCTTACAAAGTTGTATATAGTAGTTGGCTCACATATTTTATTTTTTATGCATTGTATTCCTTTCGGTTCTAATAGCAAATCTTCCTATTCTACATACATATTTTGTAGTTTTGGTTTGATGTCATTTTGTGACTATTTCAATCCTTTATTTTGTCTCAATACTGTTAAAATTTAGTTTCTTCCTAGTTGCAATTTGTGTTTAATATCAAACCTTGTTGCAAATTACTTAAGGAATAACTATCAATGAAGCTGAGAAGATAAATTGTTAGAGGATCTGCCTTTGAATGATAGAACTTCATTTAGTTTTAGATTCTAGAATTAGTTTGCACTTCAGTTACTTCTTTCTATCCGCTTTCCACTCAAGTCATAGTTTAGAAATTATAAGAGAACCAACTCACTCTGGAGATTTGTTCTCATGAAAGGAGACCCACATCCGAGAATGATTCCATGTTTCAACAAGTAATTAATCTTTCTCAAATCTTAACAAGGGTGCATACTTGAATTGACAACAATTAGCAGAGTTAAAAACTAAGTTAGAGAGTGATAAAATTTTGTTAGAAAGTAGCATCAAGAATATGGAGAATGCAATCAAGAAAGCCTGTGACATATACAAATTTTGTTTGTCATGGCCTGAAACCACTAAGGAAATAAAAGAGAAGGTCAAAAGCATGGAGCTTCAACTAGAAAATATTTCCAATACCTTTGATCCAGTAGTTGACTCTTTAGCTAGGTCCACAGCTATTCCCTTAGCTAAAATTATGTGGCCCAAATACTGCACTTCCTTTTGAAAGAAGTACACTTATAGAGCTTGCCATATAGTTTATGCTCTCTCAGCCTCTAGAGAACAATCCTTAGATGTTAAAGGTTCTCTTTTTCATTCTTAGAATAGATTAGAATGTCATCAAGAAACACTAGGACACACTTTTCCAAACAATCCCTTAACACACTTTTCACTAGGTTCATAAACACTGCAAGTGTGTTCGTTAAGAAAAAAGGCATGACAGTGAACTCATAGTGCCCATGCCTAATTCTGAAGGCTATTTCATGGATGTCCTCATCCTTTAACCTCAATTGGTGATACCCAGACTAAAGATCAATCTTGGAAAACATAGTTGCACCTCTCATTTGATTGAAAATATCATCAATGCGAGGCAACAGGTATTTATTCTTAATTTTTTCTTTATTCAACATGCGGTAATCAATACATAATCACAAGGTACCATCTTTCTTTTCAACAAATATCACTGGTGCTCCCTAGGGTAACACATTAGGTCTAATCAGCCCCGTATCTAACAATTCTTGTAATTGAGCCTTTAGCTTCATTAACTCTATAGTGGTCATTCTATAGGGGGCTTTAGAAATAGGTTCTGACCCTCAAATTATATCAATAGAGAAGTAAAAGGCTCTTATAGGAGGTAATCCTAGTAGCTCATCTAGAAATACAATCTCAAAATCTCTAAGGAAAGGATATATGTCCATATCTGATCTCTCCTAATCTATGGACTCCTTCCCAACTTCATTGAGTTTCTGAGATTCGTAGAACACTAAATCATTTTGAAAATTGGTTTCCTCAAACCCACTTAGTTTTTCCATTTTGACAACAAGAAGTTGGCATTCCTTTCTTTGAGCTCTTTTCATTTGCAAGGTAGAAATTTATCTTAGTTTGACTTCCCTACAGTTCCCTTGTAGCAAAACCTTGTTTCCTAAGTCATCAAGACATTCTACTTTTTTCGCATAACAGTCCACTTTGGCTCAATGTCTCCATTTTTCTTGGAGTGGTTATTTCCCTTCTTCTCCTTCTTGGACTTAGTTTGCTTATGCTTGGCCCCTTTATCGTTTTTCTCAATAAAATCTTGCTTTTTCCCCTTTTTCTTAGAGGATTGAGAGGATTGGGACCAATTAAACCTCTTTCAACTTCTTTCCCTATAGGTAGACATAGCCTTCAGTTTTTGTTCTTGTTTGATGGCCTTCTCATAGACTTGGTCCATTGAAGTTGAACCATGCACATCAACCTCACCCCCAATCTGGGTGTTTAATCCCATTATAATCTTTTGGATGTGAAATATCTCATCTTGTTGGTATTGCGGTACATACTTAAGTAGTTGAGTGAACTTTTCCCAATATTCATTCACAATTAGATCTCCCTATCTCAACTTCTAAAAATCTATAAGCTTTTGATTATAGAACAACTGAGGCAACCATCTTTCCCTAAAAAATTCTACGAACCTATCCCAAGTTAGACTTGTAGACCTCAAGCCTAACTCCATCATTTTGTTCATCCACCATGTGGATGTTTCACTTGCCAGCTGGTATGCTCCCCATACTACTTTAGTGATCTCATTATAATTTCTGATTTTGAAATACTTTTCCATTCCATAAGCCTTGCCTCCACAGCATCTTCTCTTATAAATCCATCGAACTTGGGAGGCATAACCTTTTTCATGTCCTAAGATAATTCCAAAGCCATGTGGCTTCTTCTATCCTCTTCTTGTTTGGCCTTGAAATTATTCTCTCTGTGCTCACTTTGGGTGGTTTCATTATGACATGCCTCATCATTACCCCCATAGCTAGCTTCTCACCTAGGTCCTGGCCAAACCCTGAACTCCTATACAAGAGTTCCTACTCTCACTCTTGTCTCTTGAAGCAAAGTGATGATTTATTCAAGTTTAGATTCAGAGTGCCTTGAAGGTTGCCCTTCATCTTAGCTATCTCCCATCATGGTTCTTATTTGAATCTTGCTGCAATCTACTTCTTCCTTAAGTTTGTAGATTAATCATGGATTAGTTTTCCATATCATTGAACCCATTCATAACATAAATCTATTCTCATTGATGTAATATTTAACAAGAAATGAAAGATTGTCAAAAAATTTCAATTGCCATATAGTTTTTATTGGATTACATATAATCCATAAAAATTACAAAATATTGTTTACATCTTGCTACTGCAAGTCATTATCAAGGTGGGATACTTTCTCATGTTCATTTCTCAACCTTGAGATTTATCATATCAGTTTTAGGAAGTGGAAGTACTCGCAGGTACTCATCCATAGCCTCCTTATTTACATCAAAATCCTAAAGATTGCTTTCCATAGCTAGTGCTTTAGGTGCAGAGGATTCTACTGATGTATCATTAGAGTTAGGAGCAGTAATCCTATCTACTTTCCTCAACTCTTTCTTGATGCATTTAACAACATTAGCGAAGGTCTCATCATCAGTCAACCATGCTCCTATTAAGCAATCAGTTTGTTCAAGCCATTTCATTCTTGAGGCTCACTCCCTCAAGATCTTAAGATGACATAGGTAACATCCATTTTATGTTACCTTCTATCTAGGTGTTGTTCTAATTCTTACCATTCTGGCATATAACATCCAAACATTAGCATCTTTTAATATTGGATAAAAATAAATAATCATCAAGCAGTGAGCTCATAGGTCCATGTATTAAACCTGGTAGATCTGATACCATATGTAACGTCACATTCCATAATGCTCATAATTAAACATAAATATTCGTCTTAACTAATAGTTAGGATACATCATGATTAACCAAATCATAGCTAAACAAAAGTGAATTATCTTAATCACAATAATTAAGCAAGTTATTCTTTTCTAGAATATAAAAAAACTTAATATTACAATATTCAATGATATCTCGTTAGTGAATAACATCCACTATACATATACAAAACTATGCTCAAGGCATCAAATATAAAATTATGCATAATAACTGACTCTTAAGTCATATAAAGAAAAGAACTACATTTGGGTTTTTGACATTTGTCTTCATAAGCCTTGGCTTGTCTTCTGCTTGGGAATGAAAGCATCATCTGAGTGCTTTTTCTCCAACCATAGACCAGTGGTCCCCCACACAAATTCCTACCTAGAAGCGGCCCTACCCTTCATGGAAGGTATAGATATAAGGAACTATGAGGTTTTCCATCTGAGTATCTAGTGTTGTGTCCTTCATAATGTTTCATGGTCACACAAATATAGATCCACTCTAACTATGTATGACTCTACTGGAAACATTATGCCATATGGAGCACTGTGGACTGACTAATGCATGTAGAGATAGATGCATTACATTGGCCAAAGATTTACATACATATACATTTCATAATGAATGTAGTCATATGTCCACCACCCTAACTTGACTCAGAAGATGTCTCATCCTATAGTATGCTTAGTTTGACCTTTTTACGTCTAGCAAAAGTGAGTTCAATTCGATTCTTATTCCAATTCTAGGATAGTCAACTCCTATCTTATGAGCACATCAATTATAATAGTTTCCTCTCACAACAAGGAACCTAGGACTCCTCAACACTCTATTCCATTTTTCAACATGGCAATAGTCAAACAAAGTTTTCCATCCTAGGTCCTCTCAAGGTTCACAGTTTCATGATAACCTACCATATAGGTTATATTCAAGATAATAATATCAAAGGCTTATGTTTCCTTAGCCCAATCAAATGGTCTTAACAACAGACTCCAATTCATTTACTCATGTGAGTTTTTAACATTAAATACTCTCTTCATGGAGTTTGGCCACTAGTAAAAGAAATGGCTTTTATTTACATTATAATGCAAGAGACTTAGACTAATTTATTTTTCAACCTCATAGAGTTATAGGCATTAAGAGGAGAATTCTTACCATTAACCCAACATCCATGCATTGTTGCCTTTAAGTAATAATATTAACTTTCATTTATCTAACCTCCTTCTTTCTCAAGGGGTCGATACATACTACATTATGGTTATCCCAATAACCTTTCCTTAGCAGTCAAGTAATATGGATATAGTTCTTATGAATGGTATCTAAGTACTCCTTACACATGCAAAGGTTAAAGTTTCATAAAGATTATCATTATGGTTCGAGGAAGGTGCTCGACCCTCATGCAGGCTGAATCCTCCAAAAACATATCAAAACATAATAGTTTTAAACACTTTGTTTCATAGCACAGTCGAATCGAGCACATCATGATAGATTTAGTGTTGTCATTAAACTATTTTCAATTGTGCCATATCATCACTCAAGTATGGTGCTTGCTACTATGAGCTCTAGCTTGGCCTTAAGGGCCTTGAGTGACAAGTTAAACAACAATTATAACAAGTTTACAGTATAATTCATTTACGGCCTCGAGGGCCTAGAGGTTATCTCCAAAGTATATGCAATAATAAGATTAAACAAGAGAAACATAGACCTCAAGGGTTTGATAATAAAGATTATCATATCAAATGCTTCGGCCTGAGGGCCACAAAATGATAGCCACAACATGTTTAACACTTAACTGTCGACATAGTCAACTCTATTCACACAATGTTATCTTACTATTTATCCTTCTAAAAAAAAAAGTCTTTCCAGACTTCAAATCATACCTGAAGATGTTCGTATAAGTATTCAGGAGATGACCTATTGCTGACTCTAATAGAGCATAGTTGTTCCCAACTCCCTGTGGTATTCAATAAAGATTTTCCTTTCTAGAAAACTAGTTGTTATCACTGTTCTTGCTCCCTTTTTCAAGCATTGTGTATCCCCCAAGAGAAAGACTAACCAAAACTAAGTTTTAATCTTCATTTGCATGCTAAGCATGCGGCGAATCTGCCACCTTTGAGGCCATGCAAGAAAGGTGGTTACTTCACTTCCCCTTGGCTTGATTGGTTCTCTAAGTCCATAACTTCCTATAAACAAGTGGACAACGAGGGAAAGGATCCAAGTGGGTCCGATATGGCCTCTAATCACTCCACTAGCTGTGGATGATGTCATCCAAAGCACTTAAAACATATACATATTAATAATAATATGGAACTCGATTACATGGTTTAAATAGTTATACCTTAAAAAACTTTCCATACATCTACATGATGTATGAAGGTACTCATAACAAGCAAGATGTCATGAATACGACATCATCACCAATATGGTGACATGATCAAAATGCAATTTAGGGGTCAAACACTGCTCCCCCTTCTTCTCTATAAACCCTAAGCATAATATAAAAAGAATAATAGATTCAAAATCCCAGTTTAGGTATAAATAAAGAAACAAGAATGTACTCCACCACTTGGTGAGACTATCTCTCAACTTACATCAAGTTACCATTCTAAGAACACCGTTTAGTCGATTAAATGCAAACAACATTGAGATAACTCAATTGACATGACAACACAAAATTGAAATCGACTAGAAAAGAAAGGACGTGACTCATGCTTACTTACAAGGGTTCATAAGGATGTAAAATCTGATACTTAGATGACAATTTGACCCATTTCCCGACATCTATCTCTTCCTCCTGGATGATACTCTCCTTCCATCTTCGAAGGAAGATTCATTTCTTGTTCACACAAACCATCATACAATCATGATTAGTGCATCATCATCTGATTCACAATCCATAATAGTTAAATAATCATATGAACACGTAATCTCATCTCTAACTAACATTAGTTAGTATTCACATAATCAATGCTTAATTAAAATATTTCAACATCTAATCATTAAACTATGGTTAATCATCCTGATTACCACACAAAAATAAGATTAAGCTAAATCGTGAGTTGGGAATGTAACACTTACTAATTGTCAAACAATTAGTGGTATTAGAAGTTTGCATTAAATCAAGATAGCAGGACATAGCATGCCTCTTATAATTCAAGTGAGAGAAAAATCATGTTTTTGTGTTGATTGCATTGAGAACAGTGCAAATACTCTACAATGTGACAATATTAGAGATGGGTATGTTTCACAATGGGAAATTAAAAATTAGTGGCCACATTCGACCCTTTTGAAAATAATGACATTGTAGATGTCTATGATCTTTTGTATTCAACTGATTACAAACATGTATCAAATTTAGTTGTTACATGTAATTTTTTACATTTTTAAATTGAATTTTAACTTACAATTGATTTATATTCTACCTACGTTGAGCATGGTTTACTACATGGTGTGTACAAGAGATATTTTTGTTGTTCTTACAGATCTTAACAATACAGAAGGTGTAGATTACTATCTACTAAGATGTATGCAACCAAAATGTAAATTGTCAGAATCAATTACAGATGGTGATGGACAAGAGTATCCTACTAGATCAATGGTTGTTGAAGGCACATACTATCAACAAACAAAGATACATAGAAATGTTATTATATTTATTGATTATATGATATGCTAGGTCAAAAGGTTCTATATTATAGTCACCTAGTTATAGCAACAAGAATAAATCTTGAAACTTTACCAAAAAGAGGACGTGCCAAACAAAGGTGGATGTTGCCTATTGAAGATCATGAAAAGATTTTAGAGATAATAAAAGATAGAGAGGATTCAAATTATATCCACCAAGAAATTTAAGCTATTTTTGTACATATATATGCTGAAAACAAGGTAGATAACTGAGAGGGGGATGAATTAGTTATCTCAAACTTTCCTTTATTTTTTTTCTTTAGTTATCTCAATATTCAGTGTTATATCAAAACATGAAAACACATGTAATCATGAGAGAAGAAATAAAATTAACACACATAACACAAGGATTTTTACGTGGAAACCCTGTTAAGGGAAAAACCACAGGGTGACTAACCCAAGATTGTATTCTCTATTAAAAGAATAAAGGAGTACAAAAATGACACTTACCAATTAGAATTCACTGCCCGAGCACACTGCTCACAAGAGGCACACTACCTATAAGAGACTCACTGTCTACAAAACTTATAGAAGATAATCAATTGTTTGAACTGATGAGAAGCATCTACAAATGCAAGAGTTTAGTTCCGGTTAGGCACAATATACTGATTTGATGCACTTCATCCTTCCTCTGTTCAATGTTGTTGTTCAATCACATACTGGACTTGAATTACTGCTCACACACTTATCCCTACTTTTCTTCGCACCTTATTACTTTATACCTTCACCACACACCCTTACATACTGGAATCCATTTGGTATATATATCTACATCAAGGATTTCATCAACTTTCTAGTCAGCAACAAGAACACTCAAGATATTTGTAATTTATTGATCTGTCGGCTGAATCCATGCTTGATTTGTGATGCGCATCAAAAGCTTAAGCATGGAAGTCATTAATCATGTCAGCCAATAATGTATAATCCCACAAATTGCTTGATCAAGACCTTTTACACATCCAAATTCAAGTCTGATACTCTGCTGGTCAATTCTTCCTCTATTTGCTCTGTCTGATTGGAACCCAACACTCAGATGCTCATATCTTTTTCATGCTTTATCACTGGAGGCTAAATCTCTGGAATAGAGTAGTCATGATACCCCTCTTGACTTGTCCAAGTATGCAACTTACTGAGTTACACCATCTGAGAGATCTGGACATGATTGTCAAACCTTGTTACATACTCTATTCTTGTTTACCGAACCAAAACAATCTTCAATCTGACTTCCGGTATAGGCATACTATATACTGCAGATGTGTGGGATAGACTCTGTTGCCATAAATGAAAACACTTATGAAGCCACACAGTGTCTCTTGACAACAATATATTTGGGTAAAAGCAAGAAGTTGGGTCCACATATAGGGGAAGTGTCAAGCAAAAACAAATCCTGATAGGAACAGGTACCCATTTTTTAAAAAAATGGGTACCCATTTAGGAGTGGGCGCCCGAGCCTATAACAAGTACCCATTTTAAAACAGGTACCCATTTTGTTTTATAGAATGGGTACCCATTTTGTTTTTTAATAATTTTAGAAATGGGTACCCATTTTGTTTTTTATTAAAAACATTAAAAAACAAAACGGGTACCCTTTTTATTTTTTATTGTGTTTAGAATGTGTACCCATTTTTAAAATTTTAAATTTCACACCCACATTTTTGGTTTGGTTTTAGGCTTAGGAAAGGCATGGGTACCTGACCTTGATCCTTGGACCTGCAAGTATTTATCTAAGTATAGAACAAGAGGAAAGACTGACTTTACCTATATGGTTGACGACATTTTTTTCTGAATTTTTTTACGAAATTAAAACCCAATACAGATGACAATGTGTAGTTTTCAAGTATGTAATTTTTTTATTGGACTTATTTTTCTATTTATTATTTAATTTATGAGGAAACTGGTCCAAAAACTTGAAATGACAGGTGTTTGTATTTTTTTAATAACTTTTAATTTTTAAAAAAAAATTTAAAAAAATTATGTCATCAATCTACACATCATTCTTTACACATTGAAAAAAAAAAAAAATTCTGATTATGTTTTCTCAAATTATGTTGGTTGTACACAAGGGGTTTTCAAAAACAACAATTAGGGCAAAAAAAAAGGAATATTTGGATTTTTTTTTTTAAATCCTCATCAAACTTCATTGTACTACACATCTTTTCCCAAAAGGATTTAGAAAAGTACTTTTATTTAGGTCAAATTATGTTGGATGTACATGTGCATGGTATGGTTAAAAAAAAGTGACTTTTAAACAGTGGTTTTTAGAAATACTTATTGAAAATTAATTTGTGTCATCTAGGTATTAAAATAAATTACATATTTCAAAACTAGACTCTAATTACTACATTTCATATTACTAACTTTTTTAAGGTTCAATCTTTAAGTGCCTCAAATGTTTAGGTCAAATGTGACAAATTCTGAAAATTAGGGAAAACACTTCCACTTTTTGGCCAAAAAGGGAACCCAACTTCTTGCACTGACCCATTTTCTATGACAATATATACATGTAACATTTGGACCTAAATTTGAAAATCTATTTGATTTTATGTTGAATTCAAATAATTTCATTTAATGTGGTGATCTAGTATAACTTATGAAGCTTTCTTTTTTGTGATCCTATTTTCCTATAAAGCTTTCTTAAGGTGATCTTATTTGTAGTAATTTTGTTTAATGAAGAAGTCATGCCTAAATTATTTCATCAAATGTTATTAGATCCAACAAAATTTTTAAGTTTTAATTTTATTATCTAAGTAAGTTAGCTTAGCACTAGCTAAACTAGGTACAATGGCAGTAGATTTGTTTATTGGATCCCACCTCTATAAAACTGCACAACGATTAATAATATAGTCCCATGTAGTTTAGATCTTTGTCCAAAATCCATCACATGCTCCACAATATATGTTAACACATATTTTTTATTCTAATTAGATCATTTATATGAATCATAGAATCTTCATCATTACAAATAACAAATGAATAAAAAGTTGAGAAATTATAATTCTTCTTTCACAATTTATATATTTTTTCTTAGCAAGTGGATAAATTCAAATATGATTGTTACTTTTTTCTTATTCATCCAATTAGACATGTCATCAATTAATTGTAGGGCATGTTTTTATTTTCCTACATTTTAGTGGACCCCTAATTTGAAACCTATCCTAGTTCTTGGTGAATATAGGAAAAATCAAAATTTGAAAACATAAATCCTAAAAAATATGAGACATCCTAGTTAATTGAGTCAAATAAATGTCCTAGGTCCTTGGGATATCTTCTAGGAAGAATCAAAATATTAGTAAAAATCATCCCTTCATATGAGTTCCTAAGTGAAATTTAATATAAAAACATTCTGGGTCCATAATAAACTCATTATAAACTATATTTGAATTATTTTCTTGAATAATTAGCTGATAGGCTTTTATATGTGAGTATTGTAGTGTTCAGAATTGTCTTACGCTTTTAAAAAAAAATTAACACGAAAATTTTGTCTAAACTCATCGGTTGTTCCTATCAATGTATTCCTTGAACCTCCTATGGGTGCAAGTGCTAGTATGTATCGATGTTCATGAGGGAGAGCAAGGAAAAGACATATTTTCTATTTTTCAAGAGGGTTATAGTCTTCTTGAAGAGGGTGTGGTTTTAGAGCATTGGTCAAATTTTCATTTGGAGCCTAATTTAAAAAATATAATTTGAAAGGTAACTATCAATGTTCATTTGGATCGAAAATAGATATTACTTGTTTATTTTTTACTTATCTTTTGAAAAAAAATAGATATACTCATTTGTTGTCCTAAGAGAAGGATACACTCTTCTTCTTGAATAAAGTGAACATACACATGATATATTTGGTTGTTGTAGCAATGATGCCTCATTCTTTTGACAAATATTAACATGTGTATTCCATTAAGATTCATATTTGGTTTAGGGAGCATAGTTTAGTTTAAGCTAAATTTTGACACTTCTCAGAGAAATGAGATTGAATTGCAATAAAATGATGGTGATTCTGGTAGTATAAAGTTGCCAAATATGTTCATTGTGGATCTTGAGTGAGCATAGTGTTTTAAAAGTAATGCATACATGTTGCAAATTAGCTTCCAAATTAAACTTTTAATGGGTAGAAGCATGAAGGGTTGTCCCACATTTTTGCCTAAGTGGGCAACTCAAATCAATATTTTTAGCTAAATTTTTATTTTCTATCAGTTATACCAAGCAAATTGTTGAGAATAAATGCAAACAATATATAAACTAATGATTTGTAAGATTTCATGTTTAGATTTTAAATATGTATTTTAAAAAATAATTTATATCATTTTAAAAATATTTTCTCATAAATTGTGTCTTTATACTTCATAATATTTTTAATGAGTAATAATTTCCACATTGCTTAAATAGAAATAAAAATAAGATCAATTCATAAGTTATTAAACACAGATATAATTAACATTAATGTTTAGAGCACCATATTTAAGAAAAAATTACAACATTTTCTAGCTATTATTTTTAATTTAAATTAATTATAATTTAGATATGTATTTTCCATAACACATAACCTTCTATACATATCAAAATTATTATTTTTATTGATAGAAGACATCTATATAGGATATGCTCATTTTTTTTATGTCAAACAAATGCTTTTATGCTTGGTAAAAAGTCTATAATTGTTATAAAATAGAATTTAATAAATATAATAAATAAAATTATCCATACCCACTTATGAAAACAACCATTGTAAAGCCCTAATTATTCAACATATCATTCCCAACTACCTTATTGAACCAAAAATCATTAAATTAACTCAATTTTTATAGATTAAAAGTGAGCAAGAATATTAAAGTTTCCCAACTCAAAACTCTAATTAGCTTCAAGAATATCTATATTACTGTATCTAAAAATGAGACCAAAAATGTTAGATTTTAATTAGAGAGATCATTAAAGAAATCATATTTAAACCATACAATGTGACAAATAGAAATTTAAGAATCGTAATATGAAACCATAATGTAAAATGTATATAATGTGAAACCATAAGGTAAAATATATATACTATAAAACATAATAAGATGAACCATAATGTAAAATGTATATAATGTGAATACCATGATCTAAGAACCATAATGTGACAAACCACAATATAAAATGTATAAAAAATCAGGTGTCTGCATGTAAAACAAGTCAAAGAGGAGGATGTCTAATATGACTATGGATAGATCTTGGTGGTGTTCACCTAGGGTTAGGGTTTTGAATTTGTGTTTGCAGGTTCCTGTGCCTATTCCTTCAAACCCTTAGTGCCTTGGTTTAAGTTTTTCCTCAACCTCCATATAATGTTTTACCACTTTTTCCTGTCACACTTGAGAAAATGTTAAGTTTTTGTATCTGCTATTGCAAATGTATGTTGGCGGGCTTGTGAAATCTCAATCGGCCTCCAAAAAATAATAAAGAATTGAGTTATATACATTTTAGATGCATATCAGGTTGCATGTATAAAGGGGGAATCTATCATAGATTCCCAGGAATATTCTGTAGTTGTATATCGGGCTTGCTTGCATATTTGTGTTGTATGTTTGAACATACAATGACTAGATACATTAGAAAACATGTAGTGAAGAGATGCATTGGTGGCATACAAGGAGGTTACTGTAGCAGATGCATATGCAAGGAAGGAATGTACAAGGGACAATATACAAATGATGGGGCCCGCGGACATGCAAGTGAGATTGTATGTTCGGCATACAAAGCAACAAAGATACAATTGATGGGGCCCGCAGGTATATACAAGTGAGTTTGTATATTTGAAATACAAGTGAGATGTGCAAAGTGGATGCGACCAAAGGAATTAATGACACTTTGAAATATTTTGAAGTCCGCTTTGTATGTTTGGGATTGTATATTCCAATTATACAATTGAATGTACAAGGTTGGGCATACAAACAGGTCAGTGGCGGTCAACGTCAGAATTGGGGTCCACCAGTTGTATGTGCATTTGCTTGTATGTTTGCACATACAAGCTAATATACAAAAGAAGATATACAACCTAGATGCGAAGGAGAAATAGAATGCAGTGAATAAAATTTGAGGTCCGTGGATTGTATAAAAGTGCTTGTGTATGTCGATATTCAAGCCGATGTGTAGCGAATGGGATACAAGTCAGATTTCAAAGGATGGTACATTTCTGGTGCATAATGATTTGAGGTCCACGGCCTGCATGTATATGTGTGTTGTATATCACCGATATACAAAGAAAAGAGATACAAGCCAGACCTGAATAAATTTCCAATCTACTTCATAATAGTTTGGGGTCCACCTTGTATGTTGATCAGTTGTATATGCATTTGTTCATGCATATACAAGGGCAAAAAGTCAATGATGGAAGCTTGAGGTGCTTATGTGGCACGTTGTCATTGGTTGGCAACTTTTCAGGAGTTTTGGGCCACGGATCTCAGCGGTGGAATCAAAATCAACAGCTATTTTTCAAGTTGGTTGTAGCGATGGGTTTCTTTGTATGTGGCCACATTTTTGAGCGGGAAAACTTTAGATGTGTTTGTTGCTACATCCCACGGGTAGCTGAATCATTAATGATGGACTTGTAGGAGCACGATGGATGGAATGATAGGCCAACTACCAGATTTAAGATGAAAATCTTTGAGTGGTGGCGCATCTCCCAAGTCCACCTGCTCCCTTCTTTCTTTCTACCTGGAGCATTCAATGTTTTGAGTGCCATTCTATGGTGCGCTATATTTGGCAGGAATTTTTGAATTGCCATGTAATTAATGCTAAGTACACAGTCTTGCTATAAAAGACCAGACTGTGTTACTCTTTGTGGTTGTTGAAAAATAGACAAATTTTGGTGCTGTGATAAAATACAACTTCATTGGTGGCTCTGTTCTGGTACTTTGTGAGTTTATGAATCTTATGTTGTATGTTTTATGCATAAATTTACTGGTTTCATGTTGATTTAAATAAGTAATGCTATATTGCATGTGTTCTATTATTTGTCTCCAAATTAAGTGTGTTCTTCTTTTGAATCTAAGCATCTAACGGGTGTTTATGATCCTAGAATATAGGTTTGCTGTATTGAATCCTTGATTTCTTACTTCTACGCAAGGAGTAGATTAAATGTTTCAAGTCAAGTATTGGGAAGGATATATTGCAATGAGGATATTGTAAGCAGATGTAACTAAATACTAAATTTTGGGAGGAATCTTTAAGGCAGGCACTAAACAAACCCCCCTTGAAATACAGTCACTGGTATATGTTTATGCTGATCATTCACATGTGTATGTCTACTGACTCTGAGCCTAGGATAGGCACCAGTCTAGTTTTGTATTGAGGTTACACCCTAGGTCCAAGTTTTGCATTCAAAACCAAAAAACCAAACTCTAAACTTCAAAACCAAACCATTAGGACTTTAGAAGTAGTTATAGGACCATAATCCTCTGTCTATAACTGAACATAGGCCCAAAGCTAGCCCCTTTGTACTTATTCCATAGTTTTGGTCTACATAAAAGAGGATTTATCTGCTTTGTGTCAGCATCCCAATCATTTCACAGTTGTATTTCATAGATGTTGAATAGGGAATACCCCCTAGGTTTTACAGAGCCTGAAGAAGAAGAGGAGATATTATAGAGTCTATCTCCTATACTGTTGGCCCCTGGCCCAGAAATCCTATTGATCAATAATGGCTATCTTTTAGGGATAACTGGGAAGAAGCATCTAGCGGGAAAAAGAACCAACAAATTTTGGCGACTCTCCTGGGGACTGATTTGAAAGTGTTATCTTGCAATCCTTGGTGAATTTGTGCCCATCTGAGTCACTAACAGATTTTGGCGACTTCACTAGGGACTGATTTGAAAGTGTTATCTTGTAATCCCTGGTGAATTTGTGCCCATCCGAGTCACCAATAGATTTTGGTGACTCCGCTAGGGAGTGCTTTGTGAAAGTACCCTAATTTTAAAAAAGAAAACAATTCCTAGTTGTAGGTGGCAACTCCGAACAAATCTCCCAACTAGTAAAGTAAAAATTTGTATGCAAGGGAGAAGATCCCTACGTAATCCTTTGTTTGAAGAGTTATCCATAAAAATGATGTATAGAAGAAAAGGGATTGTTCAAGCCAATCGAGAGGGTTCTCCCAGAAGTAATGAGAATGTTCAAGACAATCCAAGATCTTCGGAGCAGACAATACCTTATTTTTCAAACACTGAAGCTGAAATCCAGGAGGTATATGAAAGACAACAGGGTGGTGTATTGAGAGTGAGGTCAGAAGTGTTTCAAGAACACCCTTTCTTAGATCCCAGTGATAGATTTGAAGAGACTGAATCTCCAAGGGATGATGGTAATGATCAGAATGGAATGAGACTATCTTCTTCCATGCCTAAAGATGAAGAGTTGGCTGAGGAAATTAAGAGCCTGAGGGTAGAGTTAGAATATTTGTAAGCAGTGAAAATCAGAGATGACATGAGATAGAAAGTGCAAGCTCTTAGAACAACTCAGAATAATTAAGTTCATACTCTTGACAATACAAATGTGCTAAGGAACCTGCATAGAAATGAAGTTCAGGATCAGCATAATGATCAGAGGCAGAATGCAAATAATGCTAGAATAGCATTGAATAATGTAAGAAATCAAAATATAAATAGAAATGTAAATGTAAATCAGTTTGGTAGGTAGATGATGCAACTGGACATATTTAAACAACTGGTTTTTGATGGCATTCCTAGTTATCCAAATCCTATTGACAAACATGTGAGGCTGCAAGTGCCAAAGTTTTTAGGAAACAATACTGTGTCAGGTAAAGACCATTTAAAGGCTTTTCAGAATATCATGGACAACTTTGAGGTTGAGCATGAGGACATTTTTATGAGATTGTTTATGTAATCTTTAGTTGACGAGGCTAGAGAATGGTATAAGGGTCTGCCTGACAGGAGTATTTCATCATGGGATGATTTTAGAAGAATTTTTAAAGAACAATATGGTGACAAAACTGATCCAAGTTTCTTCATTAATGAATTCACTGGTATTACCAAAGGATCAAATGAACAGGTTGCTAATTTCATGCTCGATTCACTAAGGTGTTGAACAAATTGCCACATCACCTGAGGCCTAATGAACCTATGTGCATAGTGTTGTACATAAATGCTTTTGATGCCAAAACTGCTTATGGATTAAGAGATAAGGGTCCTCATAGCCTCAGGGATGCTTTCAAAATTGCAACAAATATTGAAGATAACAAGAAAGCATCTGGCAAGACAAATAGAAGAGATGATGTGAAAATTCTGCAAAATCTAAACAATACGTCTCAAAGTGTTCAAGGAAATGCATTTACTTCTAAGGATAAAATAGATAAATTGACAACTATTGTCAAGGACCTGAGTTATAGATTAGCCAAAAATGAAAAAGGGATAGGTCCTGACAGGCAAGTTTACCAAAGGCAAGAAAAGAGACCGTCATTACATGATATGCCATATAACACTAATTGGCATAATGGTAAACCCATTCTCCTAAACAACAACCCAAATTAGAGGACTCATAATGCTAAGGAAACACCTAACCATTTGAAGAAAGCTGTTAATATTGATAATGATACCCCATGGTGCATAATATGTTAGATGCCTCATTCACAGTCACAATGTATGATCGCTCAGTCTCTGTACAATAATGCTGTTACCTGTGATGAGTGCAATGAGCTGCATGGCATGGAGGATGATAGTGTCAACATGTTGTCTACAAATAGGGAATATCCTTTTCATGATGCTGATGCAAGCATAAATAATGAGGTTTAGGCCTACCAGCAGTTTCCCTGTGATGAAGATGATGAGGATAGTTATGCTTATGCTCAGAATTCACGTATACTTCTGAATAACCTAAGGAGACCTTCCGATGAAGAAATTAGAGCCCTCACAGCTGCAGCAGTGCCTCAAGTCAAAAGCAATTATAACCTGAGAGGTAAGGCTCAGGTAAGTAACTCACACCAACCAGAGAATACTTTTGTGAGCCAGCCAGTGCATAGTCATAAAGGAGCTGAAACACAAAAGAAGCAATGGAGCAATAATAAGCAAAATTTTAAGGAAAAAATAGGTCATGATCCTCAAGGACCAGAGAATGGAATTCCCTAGCTTGAGGATTAGAACAAAGATTTTTAGATCAAAAATGACAGTCAGGGAGCCATCAAGGTTAAAGCTAGATCATCTCAGGATAAAAATAAAACCATGGAACAAGTTACAACTATTATACAAAATTATGCTCCATTTGACATAACTCAAGTCTTGTCCCAAGTAAAAGTCTCTGGTCCACTGATGGAACTGATGAAATTTGAAGAATTCAGAAATAAAGCATTATCCTTGATTTCAGGAGTGCCTTGTCAAGCCAGGCTGAAAGATGAACCTCAGAGCAAGAAAAAATCCTTGTGTATAGATGAAGATGAGATTCCTGCGGTATATCTATGGATGACCATGACAAAATGCCCTTCATAGATTGAACCATTCTATGTCTCCCTCGTCATAAATGGAAAGGTAATTAAGAATTGTATGCTTGATTCTAGAGCATCAACAAATATCATGCCTCTGGCTATTATGCAACAAGCTAGATTAAAAATAGACAAGGCATGTGTGAAGTGCTATGCTATGGATGCTAGAGAAGTACCAGTCATTGGAATTATGAAAGATGTAGATTTCAGACTGGCAACATATCCTGAAAAAACCTACAAAATGAATATAACAGTTGTTGATATTAAGCCACAATATGGTATGTTATTGTCAAGAAGATGGGCAACATTGGTTGGTGGGAGTATGCAACTAGACCTGTCATATGCTATGATTCCAATGAATGGGAAGGATGTCAAATTGATTAGAGAAGAAAGATCACTAGATACAGTTGAAGATCAAGAGACAGAGGAGCATATATGCTTTGTGGACACTGACTATGATAATTTTAGAGTTGTCTCAGATGATAAAGAAAGTGAAGGGAGAGACATGTGCATTCAGGAGCTTGTTCAAAAGATGGCTCTGGTGCCAGAGTTGTATTTCTATCTCCAACTGGTAAGCTTCTAAAATTCTCTTTCTTGTTGAAGTTTGCCTGTAGAAACAATATTGCAGAGTATGAAGCTCTGTTGTTAGGATTGAATGTAGCTTTGAAGAATGGAATCAGGATGCTCAAAGTATTTGGGGATTCAGAATTAGTTGTTTCCCAAGTCAGAGATAAGTATGCATCAAAGAATAAAAGGTTGAAATAGTATAAGCATGTTGTTTCGGATGCAATTGAATTGTTTGATGCTTTTTCCATAAACTAGATTGAGAGATCAAAAAATGTCAGAGTAGATTTTCTAGCTAATGTAGCCATAAGGCCAGATGATATCACTCTATTAGATGTTACAAATGTTGAGGTCAAACTTAGACCTGCAGTGCCAGATATGGTATGCAGCTGGCAAGAATTTGATGATGATAAGGATTTGCTGAGATTTCTACATTGCATTGATGAATATGAAAATCAAGAGATTGATTTTCAAAACTTTGTGGAAGTTGTAGATGGAAAAGAAACTCTTATGGGGAAGGAAGTAATTCAACTCAAGACAAATAAGATTCCCAGAGGACTTGTTGCCTTAGAGAGAGCATTTGACAATAGGGACCAATTCGTTACAAAGGCATCTCCCACAAATAAGAATGATTTAGAGGAGATAAATTTGGGGACATCTCATGCCCCCAAAAGGGTATATACTGGCAAACAGCTCAAGCCACATCTCAGAACTATGTTGATTGCACTATTGAAAAAATATAGGCATGTTTTTGCCTAGTCATATGAGTACCTGAAAGCCTATAGAGAAGATTTATTTTAGTATGAAATCCCTTTGAAGCCTAGAGTTAAACCATTTAGACAAAAGCAAAGACCTATCAACCCAACTTTAGCTCCTAAAATGTAGGAAGAGCTTATGAAGCTTAGGGAGGATGGAATAATTATGCCCATTAGACACCCAACTTAGGTGTCCAATCTTGTCCCAGTCAGAAAGAAAAATGGTGACATAAGGCTTTGTGTGGACTTTAGAAATCTGAATGTATTCTCTTTGAAGGATAATTATCCACTGCCCAACATGGAGGCTATGCTATAGAAAGTGACTGGCTGTGAACTTTTATCCATGATGGATGGATTTTTAGGGTACAATCAAGTGAAGGTAAAAGAATCAGAGCAATATAAAATGACCTTCACCACTCCATGGGGAACCTATGTATATGTGAGAATGCCATTTGGGCTAACAAATGTAGGTGCCACATTTCAGAGGGCTATGGATGTTGCTTTTGCAAGATTAATTGACTCAATCTTGGCTGTGTACCCTGATGATTTGATAGCTTACTCAAAAAAGGAAGAGCAACATTGCATGCACTTGGAACAAATCTTTATTAGAGCATTAGAATATTGCATCTCACTCAACCAAAAGAAATGTACTTTTGGGATAGTGGAAGGAAAATTGCTTGGACACATTGTTTCCAAGGATGGAGTTAGGATTGATCCTGAAAGGGTGGCTGCAATTGATAAAATTCAGATCCATAAAAATGTGAAAGGTGTTCAGTCCTTCTTTGGACAAATTAATTTTGTTAGGAGATTTGTTCCTAATTTTGCAAAGACCACAAAAGATATTTCCAAGATGTTGAAGAAAGGTGCAATTGTCAAATGGGAAGATGAAGCAACAAAATCATTTCAGAATATCAAAGAGGCTATAAAGATGGCTCCTGTGCTAATTTCTCCTGGTTTTTCTAAGCCATTTCAGCTATTCTCGTTTGCTTCTTTCCATACTATCACTGCATGTTTATTGCAGAAAAATGTAGAAGGTTTTGAACAACCTATAGCTTTCTTTAGCAGGTCATTACAGGCTATCGAGTTAAATTATGACATCATGGAGAAGCAGGCTTATGAATTGGTTAGAGCAGTCAAAAGTTTTAGGCCATATTTGGTAGGCTCTCAGGTAATTGCTTATGTGCCTCATGCAGTAGTCAAGGATATTATCACTCAGCAGGAGGTGACAGGAAGAAGATGCAGATGGATAAATAAATTGCAAGAATTCAACATTGAAATATAGATCACAAAATTGGTAAGAGGACAAGGTTTGGCAAAATTGATGACACAGTCAAATCTAGAGGCATGCCAAGTGAATGTAGTGCAAAATAAAATTGTTAATATGTCAGATTCTAAGTGGTATAAGGACATTGTGCATTACTTGCAGAATTTGAACTGCCCTTCTTAGCTCAATGACAATCGGAAGAGGACCTTCAAGGTACATGCTTTTAAATACATCATTGTTCAAGGAGAATTGTATTGGAAAAATCCCAATGGTGTGCTGCTCAGGTGTGTGAATGAGGATCAAGCTAAGGATATTTTAAGTGACATGCACAATGGAGTGTGTTGTGGACATTATACTGCTAAGACAACGGCCCACAAAATTCTCAGAGTAGGCTATTGGTGGCCAACTCTTTTCTAAGATGCACACATAATGGTAAGAAGATGTGATCCTTGCTAAAGGTTCTCAGGAAAGCTAAAATATGAAGGTGCATTTCCCCTTAGGACTATAACTGTGGAAGCTCCATTTCAGCAATGGGGGATTGATTTTATAAGGGAAATCTTAGAAAAATTGAGTGGAGGACATGGTTGGATTCTTGTTGCCACTGATTACTTCACCAAATGGATTAAAACCATTCTAACTAAAAAAGCTACAAGAAAAGTGGTGATGGATTTTATTTTAGAAAATATTATTATCAGATTTGGAGTACCAGCCAAATTGGTTACAGATAATGCTATGTGCTTTACGTCTGGTGAGTTTATTGATTTTTGTGATACTTATGGAATTAATTTGTTGCATGCATCACCATATCATCCACATGGAAATGGTCAAGCAGAGTCAAGAAACAAAAGCCTCATGAAAATTGTCAAAAGGATGGTGGGTAAAAACAAAGGGGCTTGGGATTCAAAGCTGAAAATGGCATTATGGGCTGATAGAGTGACAGTCAAGAAAGCAACTGGAAGGTCACCTTTTGAATTAGTATATGGTGCAACAGCTAAATTGCCTGTAAATAACCTCCTACTAGTCTATAAATTCATGCAAGAAAATGAAGAGGAGATTGAGGACTCGATGACTGAAAGAATAAATCAGCTGGTTGCACTAGATGAAATGAGAAGGGGGCACATGAAACAAACATCAAGAATCAACAAAAGGTAAAATATCTGTTTGATAAAAGGGCTACAGAAAGAAAGTTTTAGATAGGTGATGTGGTCCTTGTATGGAATGCAAGGAGCCAAGATAAGGGAAAACATGGTAAGTTTGAGCCCTTATGGATGGGCCCGTACCAAAATTGCAACACTCATGGAGAGGATTCTTATTTTCTCCAAGCCCTAACTAGTGAACTACTGGAATTGCCTGTGCATGGTTAGTTCCTAAAACCCTACTTCTCATAAATGGGTAACTTTTGTAAACACTGTAAACTAGATGTAAATATTTTGTACATGCCTTGTATAGTCGGCCATGTTTTGGGTTTTGTGTTTTGTCTGGTTAGTCCCAGAATTGCCTCTCGCTACAGCCTTGCGTCTGCATGTCCCCAGTCAGAGCCACTGGTGGTCTTCACCTAGGGTTAGGGTTCTGAATTTGTGTTTGCAGGTTCCTATAATTATTCCTTCAAACCGTTAGTGCCTTGGTTTAAGTTTTTCCTCAGCCTCCATATAATGTTTTACTGCTTTTTCCTATCACACTTGAGAAAAATGTTAAGTTTTTGTATGTGCAATTGCAAATGTATGTTGGTGGGCTTGTGAAATCTCAATCAGCCTCCAAAAAATGATAAAGAATTGAGTTATATGCATTTTAGATGCATATTAGGTTGCATGTACAAAGGGGGAATCTATCACAGATTCCCAGGAATATTTTGTAGTTGTATATCGGGCTTGCTTGCATATTTGTGTTGTATGTTTGAACATACAATGGCTACATACATTAGAAAACATGTAGTGCAGAGATGCTTTGGCAGCCTACAAGGAGGTTACTGTAGCAAATGCATATGCAAGGAAGGAATGTACAAGGGCCGATATACAAATGATGGGGCCCACAAACATGCAAGTGAGATTGTATGTTCGGTATACAAAGCAGCAAATATACAATTGATGGGGCCCGCAAGTATATACAATTGAGTTCGTATATTTCACATACAAGTGGGATGTGCAAACTGGACGCAACCAAAGGAATTAATGGCACTTTGAAATATTTTGAAGTCCGCTTTGTATGTTTGGCATTGTATATTCCAAATATACAATTGAATGTACAAGGTTGGGCATACAAATAGGTCAGCGGTAGTCAACATCAGAATTCGGGCCCACCAGTTGTATGTGCATTTGCTTGTATGTTTGCACATACAAGCCAATATACAAAAGAAGATATACAACCTGGACGCGAAGGAGAAATACAATGCAGCGAATAAAATTTGAGGTTCGTGGATTGTATAAAAGTGCTTGTGTATGCTGATATACAAGCCGATGTGCAGCAAATGGGATACAAGTTAGATTTCAAAGGATGGTACATTTTTGGTGCATAATGATTTGAGGTCCATGGCCTGCATGTATATTTGTGTTGTATATCACCGATATACAAAGAAAAGAGATACAAGTCAGACCTGAATAAATTTCCAATCTACTTTATAACAGTTTGGGGTCCTCCTTATATGTTGATCAGTTGTATATGTATTTGCTCATGCATATACAAGGGCGAAAAGTCAGCGATGGAAGCTTGAGGTGCTTACGTGGCACATTGTCATTGGTTGGTGACTTTTCAGGAGTTTTGGGACACAGATCTCAGTGGTGGAATCAAAATCGATGGCTATTTTTCAAGTTGGCTGCAGCGATGGGTTTCTTTGTATGCGACCACGTTTTTGAGCAGGAAAAATTTAGATGTGTTCGTTGCTGCATCCCATGGGTAGCTGAATCATTAATGGTGGACTTGTGGGGGCACGATGGATGGAATGATAGGCCAACTACCAAATTTAAGATGAAAATCTTTGAGCGGTAGCACATCTCCCGAGTCCACCTACTCCCTTCTTTCTTTTTAGCTAGAGCATTCAATGTTTTGAGCACCATTCTATGGTGCACTGTATTTGGCAGGAATTTTTGAATTGCCATGTAATTAATGCTAAGTACACAGTCTTGCTATAAAAGGCCAGATTGTGTTACTCTTTGTGGTTGTTGAAAACTAGACAAATTTTGGTGCTGTGATAAAATACAACTTCATTGGTGGCTCTGTTCTGGTACTTTGTGAGTTTATGAATCTCATGTTGTATGTTTTATGCATAAATTTACTGGTTTCATGTTGATTTAAATGAGTAATGCTATATTGCATGTGTTCTATTATTTGTCTCCAAATTGAGTGTGTTCTTCTTCTGAATCTAAGCATCTAAGGGGTGTTTATGATTCTAGAATATAGGTTTACTGTATTGAATGCTTGATTTCTTACTTCTACTCAGGGAGTAGATTAAATGTTTCAAGTCAAGTATTGGGAAGGATATATTGCAGTGAGGATATTGTAAGCAGAGGTAACTGAATACTAAATTTTGGGAGGTATCTGTAAGGCAGGTACTAAACAAACCCCCCTTGAAATCCAGTCACTGGTATATGTTTATGCTGACCATTCACATGTGTATGTCTATTGACTCCGAGCCCAGGATAGGCACTAGTCTAGTTTTGTATTAAGGTTACACCCTAGGTCCTAGTTTTGCATTCAAAAACCAACAAACCAAACTCTAAACTTCAAAACCAAACCATTAGGACTTTAGAAGTAGTTATAGGACTATAATCCTCTATCTACAACTGAACATAGCCCCAAAGCTAGCCCCTTTGTACTTGTTCCATAGTTTTGGTCAACATAACAGAGGATTTATTTGCTTTGTGTCAACATCCCAATCATTTCACAGTTGTATTTCATAGATGTTGAATACGGAATACCCCCCTAGGTTTTGCAGAGCCTGAAGAAGAAGAGGAGATATTATAGAGTCTATCTCGTATACTGTTGGCCCTTGGCCTAGAAATCCTATTGATCAATGATGGCTACCTTTTAGGGATAACTGGGAAGAAGCATCTAGCAGGAAAAAGAACCAACAGATCTCTCTCTCTCTCTCTCTCTCTCTCTCTCTCTCTCTCTCTCTCTCTCTCTCTCTCTCGATCCCTATCCTAATCCCTCGCTCATTCCCTATCTCAATCCCTCTCTCAATTCCTATCTCGATCCATGTCCTGATCTGCCTCCTTGCATAAGAAAGTACATAATTTAATTTAATACATACATGTGTATATGTAAAGTCATCTTAATGTTTTGTACTTTCAATGTCTAAGTTTATCAAGTAATTTAAATATTATAAATGTACCATGCACAAGATCGTCTGCATGCTCCAAATCTCCAAAGCGTGACAAATCCACGTATTACTAGAAATTTTCAAATACAACATTTCAATGAAGAGTGAGAACTACTTTAAAGTTAATTTTATTTAATATACATGTGAATTTTTAGAACACAAAATATATAAATTATTCAAGTACTTATGTTGCATCCTGGAGCACTCTACTAATCCCATTGATGTCACATGAATGTATGGTCACATTAGGGCCACTTGTATCAGGTAAAGGGCTAGTGTCAAAGAGAAGTGTATTGTATGTGCCATGTACATCAGGTGTAGTAACCTCAACCCTATGTTGTGTGGGGGTTGTAGGCTAGTCTGGAATATGTTGGTCCTATGAAGCCACCTCACCCCAACCCAGCTATCTACCATACTATCATCTAATATTAGTTGGTACAACATCTAAAGGAATCCCATACTCATCACTGATATACTAGTATGCTTATAGTGAATCAGTAATGGAAGCTAAACACACATTACACACAGTGGCATGACTCATTTGGGCCACATTTGATGGTGATGGTAGCTCTACACGAATGTAGGGATCATAATTGGTGGATGTAGCCTCAGTGGGAGGAAGGCTAATCTATGGACGTAATAAGTATCTGCCTACACAATTTGATGACATCTGATCAACCAAAGTAGCAATCATGGTGATACTATCAAAAAGGTTGGATCTAGTAGGTGCTACTGCTACACCTCCTGTTGCTGCTAGTTCCAAATGTTTTGGAAGAACCAAAAGGTTTGGACCAACTAATACCCTCTTGTTGATGAGCAGTGGCGAATCTTCATGTCTATATTGAGGTTTGTTGAGAAACCTCCCTTTTCCCTGTCCAGCATGTGCATGCATAGATGTGTAATCCACATCTAATCCTAAATGGAGCTCAGAATATAATTGTTTGCAAAAATAAAGTGGCAACTCATCATTATGAGGTCATCTGTGATTGGCTACCAACCATCTGAGATATATAAATGGAGCAACAAGTTCATCTGTACACCTAGTAATAGTATATCCTCTAACTTTTTCTCATCCCATATAACGAGGGAACATGTTATGCACATTATGTAGTGAAACTCTCTGAGAAATGGATTGAATTTTCACAGTGCCAGTAACACGTGGCAAGGGACCTATAAAACTCCTTAGTGCTAACGTCATCATATCACTTGTATGATGGAATCATGTCAATCATGTGTGTAATCTCCTGCTGAATATTAACTAATCTATCTCTATTATCCAAATTAGGGGAGTTTTGTATTATTTGCTCCAAACATCTCAAAGCATTCTCTAATATCATAATGTTATCATTATAAAAATTAGACCTAGCCTCAGCTTCCTCCTTAGACTAAGTGGAATGATTAGAATGTTGATCATCAGCCATATCTATATAAATACAAAGATATGCATTTAATTAAAACAAAAATATTAAATTACAAATATGTACTTATTTTATTTCAGTAAAAGTAAATATGCAATAACCATTTTTTTAGTAAGATGCTCCATAGGAATTTACAAAGTATAGGAAATATGTGAATTGAGTAGCTTTCATCATGAAGTAAAAATAAGAACAATTTTACGTTGATGAACAACTATCTATGAAAAAGAGGGAGAAAGGGAGAGAACTTAGGATTATGAAATTTTACCTATAAAAAAAGTGGTACTAAAATATCTTAATGAAACATTCACATGTAAAAGTAATGTAAGCATATAAATACATAAATCATGTATTTAAGTAATGTGTCATATGTAGCATCATGTGATAAGAAGGTATAACATATCAAATAATAATATTAAGAAAGAATATAGACTAGTTCTAATTGTCAGGGTGTATACATTTTTCTTAAGTATAGGAAAAAATAAAAATGCAAGGTATCTCTAAATTCCAAACAACAATCATACATGTGTGTTATAAGTATAGGAAAGAGGCATTTACCCAATGTGGCTCTAGGAATGTGATAAGGCATGTGGTCAAATAATGGTATATGTAAATAAGGTATTTCATCCCCAAATTAAAGATAGAGATTTAAAAATTATGAAAGAGAAATGAAAGGGTATGCACCATGTAATAATATATTTAAGCAACAAGAATAGAAACATAGGTTTAAACTAGGCATAAGCTAAATGATTATTCATTTTAAGGATATAATAGACATCATAAAATTTTGATTAAGGTATGGAAAGGATTATAATAATGTGATAAGAATTATATTTTTTGCACTACATAAGTATAGGGAAAAAAATACAAATCCATGTTAATAGTTATAAATCAATATGATATGTATTATGGAGCAATGAACATATAAGTTATATCTATGTTGGACACATGATGAGCTTTCATCCCATGTGTAAAGATTCTTTGACTGAAATTCATAGAATATGCACAATAATTTCATTTATGATATGTTTTCATTTAGTTGTAGATGGAATGATGTAGAGAATATTTGTTTTGTTTCTCATGTATTTTATGTAAGCATATTCTATAAGCATATAAATACATAAATCATGTATTTAAGTAATGTGTCATATGTAGCATCATGTGATAAGAAGGTATAACATATCAAATGATAATATTGAGAAAGAATATAGACTGGATCTAATTGTCAAGGTGTACATACATTTTTCTTACGTATATGAAAATATAAAAATGCAAGGTATATCTAAATTCTAGATAACAACCATACAAGTGTGTTATAAGTATAGGAAAGAGGCATTTACCCAATGTGGTTCTAGAGGAATGTGATAAGGCATGTGGTCAAACAATGGTATATGTAACTAAGGTATTTCATCCCCAAATTAAAGATAGAGATCTAAAATTATGAAAGAGAAATGAAAGGGAATGCACCATGTATTAATATATTTAAACAAGAAGAATAGGAACATTCGTTCAAACTAGGCATAAGATAAATGATTATTTATTTTAAAGATAGAATAGACATCATAAAATTGTGATTAAGGTATGGAAAGGATTATAATAATGTGATAAGAATTATAATTTTTACACTACATAAGCATAGGAAAACAAATACAAATCCATGTTAATAGTTATAAATCAATATGATATGTATTATGGAGCAACAAAGCTATATAAGTTATATCTATGTTGGACATATGATAAGCTTTCATCCCATGTGTAAAGATTCTTTGATTGACATTCATAGAATATGCACAATAATTTAATTTATGATATGTTTTCATTTAGTTGTAGATGGAATGATATATAGAATATTTGTTTAGTTTCTTATGGACCATATTTTTTGACAAAAGGTATTTTTTTCTTTATGTACAACACATTCACAATTGTAATGATGGTTGATAATGGTAATCCCTAAAATAAAATGTGTGTAGAGGATGAAGGCATGTATACAATTTAGGAAGAGTGTGTCAACAACTTATGATCAACAATGAATAATAATGGTTTAATGTGTGCAATAATTATCCATATGAATAGGCCCTATGATCTTGTTACCACTTTATTAATCATCCAATTAGACAGGTCATCAATTAATTGTAGGGCATGTTTTACTTTCCTACATTTTGGTGGACCCCTAATTAAAAACCTATCCTAGTTCTTGACTGTAGGGTTTCATATTCTATATTTTTTTTAATTTCAATATATATATTTTTGTTCAATTCACCTCTTTTTTAGATTTGAAATTTAATTTATTTTCAACTGTTCATTTCATCAATCTTTCATATACTAATATTTGTGTGTTGAAGAATTTACAAAGGTTTCATCTTCCCATTAAGCATAGCCCAAGACTTAAAGGTTCACATAATTAAAAATCTAAATTTGTATGGGTGTCATAATGAAGAAGAGTTTGATCATGAAACAAGTAATATATCTTTGATCATTGCTAGTGGTAGACTAGATAGGAAAATCATCTCAACAAAGATTGCTCCTAATTCAAAATGTTTATTTCTTTTCAAATATCTGTCAAATAATGAGTATGTTACCCATCATCTTGTATGCAAATCACTTCAAATTGGGGTATATGGATCTTTTATATAAGGATAAACCCTATATAAAACTAATGTATTTATTTTATCAAATGGATTAATCTAATCTAAGCATTAGAGGTTCACTTGTATTGTATTAGCAACTACATGTACATATATAGCACACAATTGACTTATTTACTAAGACCCCTTTTATTTTACAGATTGATAAAATTACCTTACCAGGAGGAGTAATTGGGGAGACCACTATTTTGTACATGAGATATTAGAGCATCATGGAGGAAAAGTGTTGTGGATGAAATACTTGGGTGAAGGGCTGCATGGATAATCTGAGTGATTAAAATCTTTGTGTCTAGTGATGGTAATCTCTATCTTCTTCCACCATCCTTCATTGTGTCTTTTTTCCTCCAACTGCTACTCAAAAATAAGAGCATAGGAAAAAAATTTGAATATGAGCTACTGCTAGCATTTACTTGCTTCAATTTTAAAAGAAAATAATTTCTGGCAGGTGTAAGGTGGGAAGAATAAGTATGTTCATTAAGTATTTTGTGAAGGGTGTCTTTGATTTTTTGGGTCTTCATTTTGTTAATTTACCCTTCTAATGATTTTGAAGATTTCACTACTATTCACCAAATCAGATAATTTAAATGGCACATACTACACAAAATGGAAAACGGTGGTAAAGAGTACTTTAATCTTCAATGATTTGTTGGAGTTAGAAGGCCTGGATAACAATAGACCCATTGTCCGTACTTATGTTATTGAGAAGACAAAATTTGTTTTAAAAAATCAAAAATGCTTAAATGTATCATTCAATATTCTTGTACAATGCCTTAACAAAAGATAGAGCCTTTGACTTGAAACAACCACCACGTCTTTTCTCAATTTCCCATCTCAAATCAGTTGACTTTTGAACTCATCACAAATCAGACTTACTAGAATAGGTTTAAGAACACCATAAACAAGTTGACATTTCTTTTTCTAAATAATGCAAGTCAAACAAAGGTTTATAAATGCATCTCTCTAATAGAGAAGCCAACAGTATCATTGTCCAATGCATTTCATGAACTCATTGAATTGTATATCAATCTCAACTCATATTTATCCTCTGTAATTCCTTTATGCACCAAAGAGAGTCAACTAAATAGAAATAAGTGGAAAAGTCATTCTTTAAAATACTTTCTACTAGATTTCTAAGGCATGGAAGTGCACACAATGATTTCATAGTTCCAAGAAATATAGCACTAACCAGATTTGACCATTATTTTTCTAATATGTCATGTCTAGTCAATTTCCTGATGAAAGTCCTATGAACCAAACACGCAAAGCATGAATATCTTGAGGGTATACACTCTACCTCATAGAGTTTCAGTAACTGTATTGATCAAGGGTTGACCAAACTCATCTCATAAATTCTAAGGAAAATCCATAAATAGAAAATATATAGATTGTTAAAAAGAAAGCTATTATCTATAGGAAGAGGCAAGTAAATACTCACCTAAAATAGCTCAAGTATGTACATCAAATTTATAAGGAAAATAATATAAGAACCTTAATCTTTCAAGAAACCATCTTAGTGGAAAAATTCCCAAGATATTGGGAGGCATGGAACAGTTACAGGCTATGGATCTTTCATTGAATAAACTAAATTGAAATATTCCCAAACCCCAGACCATTTTGTATGAGACTAGGGTAGTTGGGGTCGCATCTGGTAGGGGAAGGAGAGGTCACATCTAATTTCATAGGTTTCTTTGGCCAAAGAAATCTCTAGCCATAAAAATTAAAACCTAACCAAAATTATAAGGTGAGCTTTATGAGGAAAGGTATACAATTTCAAAAAAAAGAAAGGTGAGGATTCAATCCAGAGAGCTAGGAATGCATATCTAATAGGAAATTGTTCCAAACTTTAGCCACTTCCATTTTTTTTGCCCTAAAATTAGTGCCCAATCATGTCGAATAGGGTTTTAAAAAAGTTATTATAAATTGAAAACATTTATGTTTCATCCAAGGTTTTTCATGTTCCCCAAATAAGCCAAGTCTCAGATGTAACAGAAACGAAAGCATCGACAACATAGAAAGGTATAAAACCACAAAAACCTATCATGTAACATACAGAAAAACAAACAAAAACACTACAAAACATAACTTAAAGCTGACATAAACAAATCATTTCAAAGCTAAAATTGATGCAAGAAAGAATGCAGAATGAAGATCTTACCCAGGGTCCAATAGCAATTTGTAGGCCTAGTCGTCAGTCGAGCACTCTTCAATCGCAACAAATTTAGCCGAATATACAAAATACATGCGCCCATTTCTTTTATTGTTTTTAATTTGAGGCATTCAGCCAAAACACAATCAAATAAAAGTTAATTGGCCGACACCTTGTTGACCGAATATTTGTGGCTACATCAGAGCCAAGTAGTCATCATGTGGTTTTGGTCAAAACTCACTCAGCTAGAACCAACTCGACCGAAACTCACCTGATCAAAATTATTTAGTTGGTCCAAAGTGTGACACATGTTTGTAGTTTTACCCCTTTGTGACTTATGTGTATCCAAGTGTATACTGATGCAAATATGTGCCTAAGTAATGTTGTCATTGATGTCAACATATTCCTATTGCCATTAGTGTCAATTGTTGTTGTCTGTATAGAAGACCAAATTGTTGAGGATATTGATAAAATTAATAACAATAATTTCTTGTGGACCATATACCTATGTAGAGGATTGCTAGAGGTTGCTCTAGTTAAGATTTGAGAAGTCCACATGAAGATTTGAAGGAGTTATGGCCATTTGAGTCGAAACGGTTCCTGTAATACTCAGGAAAGACAAAGTGATAGGAAAGAGGTCTGGATTGCTCTGGTAATATAAAATTGTGATCTACAGATCTAAGGGTATGTTTGGGAAGTTAGTGTGTATCATCAACTCTAGTGGTTTGTGGTTTGGAGGTCCGCAAGCTATCCTTCTAGTTTGACAATCATGGCAAATAGTGTTCTTAAGGTTCCGGAGGAAGATACAAATGATTCTGGTAATTTGGTTTTGAATGAATATTGTTGGTGATTTCAATGTGCTTGTGGAGGTCTTTGGATCATGTGGCTACTATGTTGGAGGTTTGCACTGAAGTTTGAGCTTTTTGATTGAAGATTTCTTCTTTAAGGTTGATGTTCTTCCCAGTCTTGGCCAACCGAATTTCCCTAGCATGTTACAGATGATCTAAGAGCATTTTTATGAAGTGTGGCGTGGTTATAGAAGAAGATTCAAGTCTCAGTTGTTTTTGGACGATAGTGTGATGATTCACATCAAGTTTAGCCAACCTTGTTGATCATTCCAAGGTTGATGAAGCATATAAATACTTGTTGAAGAGCTATTGAAAAGCATCCTTGTACACAATGAATTAAGTCCAAATGAGGGATCAAAAGTAGAGTAGAGAAGAAGAGAAGTGAAGGGATTATAGAGTGAAGAATTTGTGAAGAAGAATTTAAAGATAAGAGAAGAAGTCTTGAGCCTTCAAAGGGACTGATTCAAGCACGAATGTAGATTCTATTTCTTAGTTCATTATTTCTATATAAATCATAATTTCTTATAGGCAGTGAGCCTCTTCTTGAGCAATGAGCTCTGGGTAGTGCGCCCGAAGGCATGTGCCTTCTATTTTCTTAAGTACTTTTAATAGGGTATGCATCTTTGTGGGTTAACCCCCACCATGGTTTTCCCCTTAACCAGGTTTTCCATGTCAAAATTTTGGTATTGTGTGTTCATGTTGTTTATGCTCATATGTTGATTTATGGTAAAATGTTTTCATCATTAATCTGATTACAAAGAAGATTTAAAAGGTTAAAAGTTTAGGGACAACTTATTCACCCACCCCTCTCAGTTGTTCAGATTATTTCCAACAATTGGTATCAGATCCAAGTTCCTCTAAAAGAAGCCCAACCACTTGAGGAGATCCAAGATGTCAATCTACAAGAAGGAAAGTCTAAGATTTGATGGAACAAATTACTCCTTTTGGAAGGTACGCATGCAGTGTCATCTAGAATGTATGGGTGATGGATTTTGGACAATTACCAGGAATGTGTATAAGATTCCAAAGAATGGACCTTCAAACATAGATGAACTCAGAGATGCTGAACGCAACACTTGAGCCAAAGAAGCATTGTTGAGTGCCCTATCTAATACCAAATTGACAAATGTCTTGTATTTGCAAACTATTCATGAAATCTGGAATAAACATAAAAATTTGTGTGAAGGTGACAAAATGTTAAATGTGCCAAGCTACAAAGCTTGAAGGGTAAATATGAAAGATTGGTAATGAGTGAAGATGAAAACATTACTTCCTACATGCAGAAAGTAAATGAACTTGTGACCGGTATCAGAAATGCAAGTGAAGTATTGGATGAATAAAAAATTGTTACCAATGTGCTCAGATCCTTACCTGCAGCTTACAAACACAAGGCTACAACCATTGAAGAAATCTGGATAGTAACAATAGTCACAAGGGATCAATTAGTTGGCAAGCTTTCTTCATTTGAAATGAGTGAGTTTGGAGATTCTCTTCCTAAGTCTGAATCTGCATTCAAGGCCAATATGTATGGAAAGAAAAGATATGATTTGAGGGAAAGCTCTTCTGCAAGATCAAATAGATTTATGAAGACAAGAAAGGATCTTGAAGACATTGAATTAGAAACTGCAAATCTTGAAGCTCTCATTGCCAAATGGATGCCAAGAGGATCCGGTAAGTATGAAGGAAAGTTGCCACTCAAATGTTTTTCTTATAATAAGATTGGTCATTTTACCTCAAGATGTCCGGAGAGGTTTTCAAAACCAAACCCTAACAATTACAAGGGTTAGAAGAATTGTTACTATGTTCAAGAAGCTAGAGAAGGAGTCAGAGATGATGAATCTGATCATGGAGAAGGTGATTGGGTGTTCATTGCTATTAAAGAAGAAGATTCAATGTCTACCAAATCTGCTAGCTATGGAAATGTAGAAAGTGCCTTAGCTACTTAGTTTGTTGAAAAGGATGAATGGGTGATTGATAGTGGATGTTCTCATCATATGACTTGAGACAAGGGTAAGTTTTTGAGCTTTGAAAATTATGAAGGACTTGTGAAATTTGGAGACAACTCAGCTGGTAGAATCTGTGGTAGAGGATCCATCTCTTTTGATGGTAAGAATAGGACCAATAATGTTCTATATGTGGAAGGATTGAAGCATAATCTTCTTATTGTTGGACAGTTGGTTGACACAAGTTATGATCTTCATTTCAAGGATGGAAAATGCAGAATCTTGGAAAGTTCCAGAATTGAAATTACATTCGGTACTTAGACTAAAGGTAACATCTTTCACTGAAGTAGTTTAGGTAAAAGTTGTTTGATTGCTCAAATAGATCAAAGTTGGTTATGGCATAGGAGGATGTGTCATGTAAACTTTGATAACATTGTCAAAATAAGTTTCACTCAAGTTGTAAGAGATCTTCCAAGACTTGTGAAACCTAATAGTATGTGTAGAGAATGTCAATTTGGTAAACAGAGCAAAATTTTATTCAAAAGTAAGGAACAAAGTTCAAGTGGGAGATTGGAACTAGTACATATTGACCTCTATGGTCTTGCCAGAATTAGGAGTGTGCAAGGAGACATATATTTCATGTTATTGATTGATGATTACTCCCGGATGATGTTGGTAACCTTCCTAAAATAAAAATTAGAAGCTCTTGATAAGTTTAAGGTGTTCAAGATGATGGTTGAAAATGAGATTGGGAAATCAAAATGTTTGAGATCTGATAGAGGTGGAGAATTCACTTCCGATGAGTTTGATGTTTTTTTGTGAAAAGCATGGGATACAAAGACAATTATCTGCTCCTAGGACTCCTTGGCAAAATGGAGTTGTGGAAAGGAAGAATCAGACCATTCAAGAAGCTATCAAGACCGTGATGATGGAAACAAATGTTCCTCAAGTTTATTGGAGGGAAGCTGTGAGTACTATTGTCTACACTCTTAATCGGGTGTAGATCGAAGGAAATTTTGGTAAAACTCCTTATGAACTGTGGTTTGGTCATCCTCCTACTCTACTCAAAGTAAGGCTTACTAGTGCTTCAAAAAGAGGTTGAAAAGGATTGTTGAAAGTGCTAATGTTAAAGTTGATGAAAGCAAAGAAGGTTATTCCAAGTATTGTGGATATGATTTAGATGATCAAGATGAAAGTCAAAGTCAAGGAAGGCAAGATCAAATCTAGACATAGATCCAGATTGATTTGGCAACTCCAGTAACTCAAAAGATTTGTAAAGAAGATTAGGAACCAGTTCAAGAAATAGAAGTTCAAGCAATTCCCAAAACCCCTAGGTATGTAAGAATGAATCACCTTGAAGATCAAATCATAGGAGATAAAAATAGAGGTGTTCAAACTATGAGAAGAGTTGTTGAAGATTAAGAAGAGATTTGTTTGATTTCAAAGATTGAACCTAAATCAGTAAGTGAAGCTTGCAATGATGAAAACTGAGCTAAGGTAGTGGAAGAAGAATTGATACAAATTAAAAAGAATCATACTTGGGATCTTGTTCCTAGACCTGAGGAAAAAAACATGATTGGAACCAAATGGGTCTTCTGGAACAAACTAAATGAAGATGGTGAGGTTGTAAGAAACAAGGGAAAGTTGGTATGTAAAGGCTATTCTCAAGTGGAAGGAATTGATTTTGAAGAAACGTTTCCTCTGGTGGCAAGGATAGAGGCAGTCAGATTATTTCTTGCCTTTGCTGCTTTGAAAGATTTTAAAGTTTATCAGATGGATGTCAAATCAGCATTTCTAAATGGAGATCTGGAGGAAGAAGTTTACATTGAACAACCAAAAGGATTTTAGTTCTCTGATCAGGGAGATATGGTTTGTAGACTAAGAAAAGCCTTGTACAGACTCAAGCAAGCTCCAAGAGCCTGGTATGCTAGATTAGATAAGCATTTGCTTAAGCTAGGATTTAGTAAAGCTACTGTTGATAGTATTTTATACTTCAAGATAAATCATGAGGGCATTCAAATTGTTGAGGCCTTTGTTACTGATATCAATGTTGGTGGAAATGAATGTATGTGCAAAGCATTTACTGATTAGATGAAAAGTGAGTTTGAGATGTCAATGTTTGGTGAGATGAACTTCTTCCTAGGTCTATAAATTATTTAGTCAGATAAAGGTATCTTCATATCTTAGTCCAAGTATGTGAAAGAATAGGTTCAGAAGTTTGGAATGGAAGATTCAAAGCCAGTAGGTACTAAGATTCAAAGCTAGTAGGTAGCAAAGATGAGGACTCCCCAAAGGCAAATTAGAAAAGGTATAGATCAATGATTGGAGGATTTCTCTATCTAACTCAGACCAAACCTGACATTATGAATACAGTTGGACTTGTTGCTAGATTTCAAGCTGATCCAAAAGAATCTCATGTTGTGGTAGTCAAAAGAATTTTCAGATATCTCAAGGGGACAATCGATTATGGACTATGGTATCCAAAGGACAATGATTTCACTCTTCATGCATATACAAATGCTAATTGGGCAGGAGATGTGGATGACATAAAAAGTACTAGTGGTGGTGCTTTCTTCTTGGGGAGAAGATTGGTCTCTTGGATAAGAAAAAAGCAAGAGGCAATATCTCTATCTACTGTAGAGGTAGAGTATATAGTAGTAGAAAATAATTGTACTCAGGTTTTGTGGATGAAGCAAATGTTGAAGGACATCAAAATTGTGTTTGAGGAGCTAGTCACAATTTTCTATGATAACTGAAGTGTTATAAACATTTTCAAGAATTTGGTATTGCACTCAAAGACAAACCATATATCTATCAAGTTTCATTTCTTGAGAGAGAAAGTTAATGAGAATGAAGTCAAGTTGGAGTTTATGTCTTCCAAGGATACTTTTGAGTATCTCAGAGAGAAATTAGGGGTTATTACCCCTCCTAATCAGAACTAAGATGCACTAAGGTACATTAGTCCAGTCAAATTCACATTCATATCTTGTGATCCAGATTGATGTTAAGGAGGTACTACTCAAAAGGGGAGTAGTTAGTATGCAAATATGTGCCCTTTTCCATTGATGTCAAAGGGGGAGAGAAGTCATGTGAAAAACTAGTTACTGATGTAAGGGGGAGTAGTAAAGAAATTAGTTGCAAAAGTGAGAAGAGAAAGGGGGAGAATTTCTTGTTTTGATGGTTAAATTCAGTTTTTCACATCACATGTTGCCATCAATGACAAAGGAGGAGATTGTTGCAAATATGTGCCTAAGTAATGTTGTCATTGATGTCAACATATTCATGTTACCATTAGTGTCAATTGTTGTTGTCTATATAAAAGACCATATTGTTGAGGATATTGAGAAAATTAATAACAATCAATTCTTGCGGACCACGTAGCTGTGTACAGGATTGTCAGAGGTTGCTCTAGTTAAGAATTGAGAAGTCCACATGAAGATTTGAAGGAGTTATGCCCATCTCAGTCGAACCAGTTCTTGTAATACTCAGGAAAGACAGAGTAACAGGAAAGAGGTCTAGATTACTCTGGTAATATAAAATTGTGATCAACAAATTTGAGGGCATGTTTGGGAAGTTAGTGTGTATCATCAACTCCAATGGTTTGTGCTTTGGAGGTCCGTAAGCTATCCTTCTAGTTTGACAATCATGGCAGATAGTGTTCTTGAGGCTCCGAAGGAAGATACAAATGATCCTGGTAATTTATTTTAGAATGAATGTTATTAGTGATTTCAATGTGCTTGTGGAGGTCTTTGGATCATGTGGCTACTATGTTGGAGGTCTACACTGAAGTTTGAGCTTGCTGATTGAAGATTTTTTCTTTGAGGTTGATGTTCTTCCTAGTCTTAGCTGACCGGATGTCCCTAGCATCTTGCAAATGATCTAAGAGAATTTTTATGAAGTGTGGCATGGTTGTAGAAGAAGATTCAAGTCTTAGTTGTGTTTGGTCAATAGTGTGATGATCCACATCAAGTTTAGCTGACCTTGTTGATCATTGCAAGGTTGAAGAAGCATATAAATACTTGTTGAAGAGTTGTTGAAAAGCATCCTTGTACACAATGAATTAAATCCAAAGAAGGGATCAAAAGTAGAGTAGAGAAGAAGAGGAGTGAAGGGAGTAAAGAGTTAAGAATCTATGAAGAAGAATTTAAAGATAAGAGCAAAAGTCTTGAGCATTCAAAGGGACTGATTCAGGTATGAATGTAGATGCTATTTCTCAGTTCATTATTTCTATATAAATCATAATTTCTTATAGGCAGTGAGCCTCTTCTTGAGCAGTGAGCTCTGGGTAGTACGCCTGAAGGCATGTGCCTTCTATTTTATTAAGTACTTTTAACAGGGTACATATCTTTGTGGGTTAACCCACATCATGGTTTTTCCCTTAACTGGGTTTTCCACGACAAAATTCTGGTGTTGTGTGTTCATGTTGTTTCTTCTCAGATGTTGATTTATGGTTAAATGGTTTCATCATTAATCTGATTACAAACAAGATTTAAAAGGTTTATAAAAGGTTAAAAGTTTAGGGACAACTGTTTCACCCCCACTCTCAGTTGTCTGGACTATTTCCAACATATACTTCATGACTTATGTGTATTCAAGTGTATACCTCATGACTTATATGTGTATTTGAGTGTGTACTTCATGAATTGCATGTATTCAAGTGCATACTCTATGACTTGTGTATATTCAAATGTATACTCTATGACTTAAATGTATTCAAGTGTATACTCCATGACTTATAAGCATTTATACTTCATACTTCAAGTATTACGTGCGTGTACTTTGTGTATTACGTGTATGCTTTATATTCTGTGTAGTACATGTATGCTTCATACTCCATGTATTAAGTGTATTTATGTGTAAACTTTGTGTATTATATGTATCACATGCGTTTATGTGTACGCTTCATGCTTCACATGTATTTATGTATACTTCGTATGTGTAAGCTTCATGCTTTGTGTTTTACATGGATACTTTGTGTGACGCATACTTCATGTATACTATTTCCATGTGTGTTTAAGATTACTTTATGCTTAAAATTTATGAAAATGCCAAATCTATCAAAACTCTATTTGTCAAGACACTTTTTGGGTCAAGAAACACTAACAAATTTACTTAGGTAACCTACAAATTAGACTATTGAAAGATCTTAGGAGAAATGTTGGGAATCTATCAAAAAGTATTGTTCTATTTCTTTGGAACAAAATCAAATGTACAATCATATGATCTATCCCATACCCATAGAACAATGGAAATACATGGATCAAACTTCTAGCCTACAAAATTGATCTACTAAACTTAACTTATCAACCAAATTCACTCTCATTCTTCCAAGATTCTCTTTATAAGTAGAGGACATCAATATTAGGCATGTGGGTACCTTAGATAAATTTTATACAAATCAAGATATGACAAAAATATTACATAAGTTATATTATGGGCCCATAACCCACAAATTCTAGGATCAACAATGAAAGAAAAGATTATGAGGCCATACCATGAGTAGACTAGAAAGATATAAGACCATTGAAATTAGGGTCATGGATGGCTATCATGTTTCTAATTTTCATATTAATATATACAAAGCTCACTTTTCCCTACATGAACTCAAAAAGGATATCCAGGGTGAAGTTGGGTCAACATAATTGGTCCTTTAGAGATGTAGTTGATACCAAAGAAGAAATTCAATTTTGGATTAAGATTTCAAACTATACTAATGAAGATGTCTTTTAGTTTCTTCTCTCTGAGAATGAGAGAAAACTTATCTTAAATCACATACCTTACTAGTCACCAAATCTTGGTTAAATGTTGTTGAGAGATAGGGAAATACAAGTACATGAACAAAAATAATGGAACAATAAATTTTAGAGTATGCTAACATTAGGAATGGATTGAGAAAAGAATATTTCTTTAAAAAGATTGATTTAGGATCTTGATGGTTCTAGTGGCATCCTCGTAGTGATTTCTTGTGGACAAGCAATCTTGGGAAGGGTGGACTATGATGTCCTCATATTAAGGCATTGTTTAAATTAAAGATTTAAACATCATGATAAAGGATGGTGAAGTTACTTTTGTGAAATGCAGTGTTTAGTCAATTTGAATGATAGAGATAATTGTGTGTGAATAAGGAAAATATAAAATATAAAATATTTATTTTAATTAATAGGATCTATATTATTATAAATAACAAATATGGATACAAATATAAATATAAATATTAATATTAACAATTTAAATATTATCATTGGGCAGGGGCCCTAGCTCGATTGGCTAAGTAATTCCATTGCGGTAAAGGAGGTCATGAGGTCTAGTCTCCCCCCATCCATGTGGTACTAGAGGGTGTGTCGTGCCTGTGTCACCGGTCACATGCAAAAAGTTTACCAGGCACAAAAAAAACAAATATTATCATATTTGTAACCATTATACATACGTACATACGCACATACGTACATACATACATACATACATACATACATACATACATACATACATACATATATATATATATATATATGAAAATAAATATAAATTATAACATATTAGTATAAGACAAAAGTGCCTTATCTATATATGGCAAGTGATTAACTTCATATGATATGATTTCAAAGAAGTCAGCGACTTGTATGACTAATAAAATAATAACAATCAAATAAGCCAATGGTCCCACTAAATATATGCAATCCACACCAACTAAAGACAAATATGCAATTAATCATATAGGGGTGTGGTTTGTCATGGGCTACGATTGGTAAAGGAGTATGAGTTAGTTTAAGGGAGTGGTCTACGAAAGGATGTTTCCCTTGAGGCATATAAAGGGAGATATAATTCAGAGTTTAGGAATAAGGAAAATCATCAGGAATAACAATAGATTTAGAGCAGACTCATAAAATATATTCTAAGGGAAATAAAATTATATGGACAACAAACTTAGATATGCAAATATATATATATATATATATATATATATATATATATATATATATATATATATATATATATAAAGGGAGTGAAATATATATATTGGGATTTAAGTAGAAGATAACAATAATAAAAAAGTGAAAAAGTATGATTATATCTCTGAGTTGAGTGTGTGTGTGTGTGTGTGTGTATTTCTGATATACAGATCTGCACTTGAAGTACATAAAAAAGAGACATCAAGAAGGTAGTATTGGGCATCTAAAGAAATATAGAGAAGAACCAAGAAATACAGATGACCAGGTACATATATATCTGCTATGATATATATAATCATAGAGGTGACAACAAAACTATAAGTTAATCTACCCCTACGGAATAATTGTATCCATACTTAATGAATATAAAGATAAATCAATATATTCACCTACATCTACCATTATACTAGTAACTGATATTATTGATGTTATGGATAATGATCTAAATTTGGCAATAATTGGTCAAGGAAAGGATGAGGCAGGATTGCAAGGAGGGGGAATGGCAAATGATCCCTCACTAGGTATGCCACCTCATGATGCTGGTTAAGGACTATCGGTCAAGGACCACATGAGGCCAATGAAGGATAAGGTCCTGTTGTCGGGCCTAGGGTTGAGATTCTAGGACACCCTATTATAGCCTCTTGGACTATCCCCACTTGAATTAATTATTTAAATAAATAGGGGGAACCTCAATCATAAGAGGAAGGGTTGGTGTGGTGGAGGGGAACATCATAAAGCCCTCACTAGGTATGCCACGTCATGATGATGGTTAATGACCATTAGTTAAGGACCACATGAGGCCAATGGGGGATAAGGTCCTACTGTTGAGCCTAGGGTTGAGGAAACTTGGGACACCTCATCATGACTTCTCTCCTCCTTATGGTTGAACCCATATAGTCCTTGAGACTTGCCACATTGTTATATATGATCTTTCTTAGACTTAGAATTAAATGTATTACATATCTCTTATATGATTTGAATAGATAAATTATTATACATGTTTTGATTAGATGAAGTGTATTTCCAATGTTATCTAACATGATTGTAGGGCCTAAAATAGAATTTATTTTGTTCCCAACATTTGATTGGTAAGTTGTGACCCTAACTTGTGATTTTAGGGCAAGATTTAGGGGAATCCCGAAAGGGGACATCACACACACATTGTATGTAACCAATTGGAGGGGATAGATATGTCACTAACATTCCTTTTGTGAGTTATGTTTATTAGTGATGTCTAGGCTCATAATCATTCCCACATCCATGAGAGATTTACCAATCTTAGCTAGTTAGTCAAAGTCCGTCTACATCTCCACTTAGCTAGAGCTTTGCTACTTTTGTATCACATGGAATATTTTACCCTTCTCTTTTCTTATTTTATTTTTAGGGATAGTTCTATTTCAAATAAAGTTTTAATTAGTGTCTATTTTGAATATGTGGTAGATCTACTAGACCCATTACAACATCTTTTCTAATTTTTAGATTTTTGATGGAAAACTCAATGTGAGGAGAATTCAAGAATAACTTGTATACTTTAAGTAGATCTATTTCTTTTTTAGTATGAAAATATTTAATTTACATGTTGGCTACTTTTTTACTTTGACATGAATATGCCTAGTAGTTCACACCTATGTATCAAGCTGGGAACAAAATGCAATGGTGAAAACTTCATACTCATGCTCTATTCCTTAATGTTTTGGGTCCACTTTGATTACAGTGTCCTTAATGCAATAACTAGCCTACAAGTGTCATAATATGGCATGAATTTGGCTCATGACATCACCATATCCAATCCTATTATCACTCATTCATATAGGCTAATCTTAATCCATAGAGCCATTATTTACCACCTTGGATGAGATTCACAGGTGTGAAATTGACCTTGGTCATTTATATAGTTGTGAATCTAAACCTTAAGATTTAAAAATTCAAGATTTATATTTACAATTTCCCAACCTTTCCACTAGACATTATAAACTGAACTAACACATGTTTGTTTTGATTATGTAATGCATTGTTGTATTTCAGGACATTAATTCCATTCATTTAAAATCATGTGAGGATATACTAGGTTGATCAAAAGAATTGTGACAAGTCATTTATGAGAGCATAATAGTAGCATTATCAAATTATTACATCAAATAGATTTTGATAAAGGTGAGTGAATTCCAATGGTTAGTTTTTTATCACTTTAGCCATAGATGCCATTTTAGTTCTACAAGCACAATGATAAGTTTTGTAGTTGTGGATGTGAACTAGAAAGAATCATAACTAGTTTGTCAATTCTAAGGAACCTATCATATCAATCATAAAATTCCAATATTGCGGTGAATAATTTTTTGACATCTTTAGCATCATCTTCAAAATCTAAGTCACACCAAAGGTTTGTAGCTCAATTGGTGAGGGTGATGGTATGTTCCTTGATTCCACTATCCACCAAGGATCAAATTCCTCATAGTCATAATAAACAAGGGATGAGGCCATGATTTGGGCTTCACACCCTTTACAAAATTCAAGTATCACATCTAAATGCATTTAATTTCTAAAATTAATTAATTTAAAAAATCTAAGTATCACATCTAAATTTATTTAATTTTTACAATTAATTAATTAAAAAAATCCTAGATCACATCTAAATTCATTTACTTTCTACAGTTAGTTAATTAAAAATCTAATGTATCATCTAAATTCATTTAATTTCTACAATTAATTAATTCTATGAGAGGCCTAATCTAAGTGTTAGTGGGGGGAGAAGCATCTAATTTCATATTTTCTAAATATAAAGATCATAAACTTTCTACAGTTAGTTAATTTAAAATCTAATGTATCATCTAAACTTATTTAATTTCTACAATTAATTAATTATATGAGAGGCGTATTCTAAGTGATAGTGGGGGGAGAAGCATCTAATGTCATATTTTCTAAATATAAAGATCATAACTCTAAATAAATAAAATATGTAGTAAGTAAAATAGCTCTATAATAAAATAAAACAAGTGCCACATAGTGGCTGAGTATATGCCTTGTAGTGTTGTAATTATAGTATGTATTTTAGTTGTAATTATAGTTTTGTTTTAGTTTTTATTTTTTAATTCATTTGGTAAACTTCAAATATACTTTTTGTCAAACCAACAAAATCATTATTATTTATAGTTATAATAATAATATTATTATTAATATTTATTATAACACTTGATATATTATCTTAATTGATATTATAGTATTATAATATAGTATAATATTAATTGGTATAATATTTGACATAATTTTCTTCTTAGAATAAATATTTGTTGCATAGACAAATTGGATTCCAATAATTTTAAACAAATAATTTTTTTAAAGCCATAATATTATAACAAAATTGTAATATTTATAGTATAATTTATATATAATTTAGTTTAAATATTAATGAAATAGTATAATTAATTATTTATTGATAATAAACAATGTTTATATTATAAATATGATAATAATATATTTATATTATTACATTATTCTAATATTGTTTATAGTATTATATTATATTTTTGTTTTTTATTATATTGTTATGTTATATAATATTTATGTTTATGCTTATTATTATATTATTATAATATTATAATATCAATTAAGATAACATATGAAGAAGTGTTAATAATGGATATTAGCAAGAGACGGTCAGTCGATGTTGTGTTGAGTGTAAGAAGTCCTGTTATAATTAATTAATGTGAAAGGTACATTTAATTTGTTGTTTATTGTAATCAAAGAGCAATTCATATGATTGATGTATACATATACAATTATGGAACTATTATGTCTTTTAAAATATTAATAAACTAAGTTTTTTTAGGTATTTTGAGATTGTTTGTTTGTACATGTCAATCGATATTTTATTTTGCAATCAATAAATGCATTAAAGACTTTGGAAGACTTGAAAATCTGATCAAAGTTTTTTCATTAAATGTAGCAATAGTTACAAGTTGAATTGCCTCTTAGTGATTGTAGTTGCAAGACTTTAAGAGCATGGCAGGTTGAGATCTCTCACTGCATTAAGGCAACATTGTAACATTTGCAAATACATAGAAAAGTAGTGGTATAAAGAAAAGAAAATGTGGCCCACCTTACTCACTATTAAAGCTGCTCAAAAGATATTAAGAAACAATTTTGGAGATACATTCGCCAAAACTGAAGTCAAAAATTTGGAAGCTAGTTTGATGATATGCTTGCAAGAACAAATAGCTTACATGCCTAATTGGAAATTAATTTTTTTTGCAGTTAGTGCTTTTTTGTCAAATTCATATCATTGTTGTAAATCAATAGGAGAACATGCATTTATGTTGCTATTTCTACAGTTAAAAATAAAAAATATCCATTCCAAAAAATCTAAAAGGTATTCATTACACCAAAAATTAAGTGTTTGAATAGAAGAAAATACTCAAATGTGAAGTGTCCAAAGAAATTTTAGGTCATATCCCAGTTTACTTGCTACAATATTTTATGCTTGCTTAGTGCTCCTAATTATGGAATTCTAATACATATACAAAACTTAGATTCTTTCTAAATATCAGTGTACTCAAACTAGAGGTGTCATAAGACCCAACATAATATTAAGTCATTTAACGTCACTACAAAGCAAAGGCCATTTTGCTTATTTTGATTTTTAGGTATATGTAGATATATGTAATTTTTTTGGGTGCAAGCCCATTAAAGAGATGTGTCACTAGTTGTGCATTTTTAACATGTTCAGGTGATGCTAGATTTATTAAGGAGTTACTAGGTAGTGTATAAAGAAATGAATGTCTTTTTATATAAATATTTAGGTTAAGTAAATAAAATAAAAACATTTCGATAATTTCATTTTATTAAATTAGTTGAGACTGATATCAAATTATTGAAATCGATGTTAAATTAATTGTGGGAATAATGCAAGGGTACCTAGATTTATTTTTTTATGAATATTTTATAGTACAAATTTCAAGAATCCACTTGCCACGGTGTCAGAAAATAAAGACTTGTTAGAGGACTATTGCTAGTCTAGCAACTTCATTGTTCACCATCCTAGTTCACTTATGTGGGTGCAAAAGTGCTCTATAGGTGTGGACCTAAACTTATGCATGAAACTAAACCTTTAAATTGTGAATATGATTTGATTGAGTTCTACTATTTGAAACTTGTTTTCCCTTGTGTATTTGATCTAAATTTAATAAGAAACAAACAACGTTTAGAAACACATTTGGGGAATTTGTTGAATTGTGAAGGTCAAATTCTCAATTAAACCCTTGGATGGACCAATTCAAGAACAATTAACTAATATATAGAACTAAAAGAAAGCATGCAACTTACACTCCTAGGGTGATGATGTGATGTTGAAGTAATAAGAATTCTACTAGATTCTTTGTAGTCCTTAATGTTCTTTTGATTCTCCTTGCTAGTTCATAAGTGCTAGACGATTCATTTGAATTAGTATTATTTCTAAAATACACCACCCTAGCATGCCATTTGAAATAATTCACACTTTAGTTGGCTCATAACAAATAATTGAAATAGAGGGAATAGGGCCGAATTTAAAATTTTGGAGTTCAAATATGCATGTGCAGAGATGATTTACATGAAATCTACACTTACAAACCTAAACTAAGCCAATGAATTGTAGATTTAGGGATGGAGATTGATTTCTAGGGACAAGTGATGATGGGATTGGGGTAGGGTAATTCCATTTGCTAACTTCCATGTGAAATATAGCATCTTACACAAGTTAGTCAAAGTGTAAAGGACAACTTAGTCATCATGAACCAAAAACATAAGATCAAAGGGCATGGGTTCCTGATTTTCACCATTACATTTTTCCACCACTTTGAATTGCATGTGATTTACCATGAGCATGCATATCAAAGTAAAATCAAACATCCAACATGGAAATTAAATTTTTTTTTAGATATTCAAAAGCTATATGTGTGCAGTATGCAAATGACGAATGTTAATCGTGTATACTCTTATCATCATGAGTGTTCCATCAAGAACTTGTGAGCACAAAAGAAAATTTTGTGATGAGTAGCATTCATTGAGAATTTAAAAAAGACCATAATCACAACTTGCAAAAACTATTTATAGAAAAGTAAAAGAAATAAGGTGAAATATTTTATCTATTATAGAAAGAGGTACAACTTTGACTAAGTAGAAAAGGGCTCTAACCAAGTGAACAAATGTAAAGGAACCTATCTTGATACATAATAGGATTTGACTCTACAAATAGTACAATAAGGTCTCTAAGTATGCAAAAATGCACTCTATCTAGATATGGTACTAAAGCTCTATCTTGTACTAAAAATGATCATATCTACCATAATTACATCACTATAGTCGAACTCATGAAGAAATGTTAGTGACAATATATGCCCCCTTCATTTGGTTGCATACAAAGGATGCACAGAATTGGAGGTAGGAGAAAATGATAACATCATATAAAGGCATGTATATAATAAATGTTAATGGATAAAAACATATAACATTGTGCAGGCAAAATAAACATGTAATAAATGTTTATAAATAATTTCTTGTAGGCACAACAAGCACACAATGAATAAAGATAGGTGATATCGTGTAGTTGCAATAAGTAAGTAGAATAATAGATATGAAATAGGCATGTAAGTACATAAAATAAGGGGATGAGATGCCCCCAAGGTTACCCCCAATGATAAGTTAACACTACCAATAATTAAAAAGGACAATCCATGTGAGCACAATGAAATATGTCATGTATGATGTAAGTATTGTGAATAGTAATATATAGAATTGTCCCAAAAATGTGTTTCAACCAAATATTTGAGTGTAAAGGAATGTGGAGTAATCAAGAAATAGGGTCATCTAAAGTGACAAATGTAGCAATGCATAACCAATGTAGCCAAAGTGAAAAGTGGGTGAAGGATTTTGATATTGTGAAATTTTCCCTTTTGAAAAGAATCTGTGAATGCAATGTTTGACATCGTCACATAATCCATAAATATCTTGCTCATAAAAATTTTGATTAGTGTAATAAATACATTATCATATAATTTGTCAATAATGTGTCCATGTTGTGTGAAATTTCTATGAAAGGATTGTTAGGGGAAATTTGGGAAAACAAATGAATATGCAATGATAAACAATATCAAATACCTGAAACTTAATGGAATAGTGAACTAAGAATATTAAATCAAACAAGCAATGAAACAAACAAAGAAAACCTTCCTTAGATCGAAACTTCCATTGTTGCCTATCAAAAATTGTCCTTGTGTGTATGAAATAGGCCCTCAGAGAGTGCACTTCTTTGCCTTGTCAAGAATGTCAATTATGAATGGTTGTGGTAATGTCGCAATGAAGAGAAGATTCACAATGATGGTAGTAGTGCGTAGTGCGTAGTAAAAAGCGTGATCACAAGCAATGAAGGAATTCGGTGCCAAAGGTGCGCTATAATTCTTGCAGAGTAACAATACTTAAAGATTGGATGATTTGAATGGAGGAATGAGGTTGTACTTATAGACTTGGGAGAAATAAGACGAACGGTATAGAAGACTTGAGAAGATCAACGATTGAGAATAGTTGAGGAACGTGCAATGAATAAGAAGAAGACAAGTGTCTTGCTTTGTTTCGCATGAGAGGAGTTATCAAGAATAGAAGAATGAGTTAACTGAAGAGATAAATCAATTAAAAGAATATAACAACCAGTTAAGTGATTTAAAACAAGAAGAATAGATTTGCATGAGAATAAGAAGATATTTTGCTTTATTAAATATTATGAATATTTAATTGCATGTGCAAGAAATCTTGAATTATATTTAGAGATAACTCAATTTAGAAGAAAAAGAAACTTAAATAAATAATTGATTTATTTAAATTTAGAGAAGATATTATTGGAAGAAAATAATTAAATAATTGGTATTATTTAATTTAGAAGATAAGAAAGCTAATTAAATAAATAAATGTATTTAATTGTTGTGCATGATTTGGAAGAATAAATAAAATATTTGATTATATTTTATTTTAGGAGATTGAGAGTATTTAAATAAATTTGATTTGATTTATTCAAATTTAGAAGAATGAATTTGATTTAATTAAATAATTGGGAATTATTTAATTGTTTGCAAGAACTTAATTAAATAAAAGGGTTTTTATTTAATTGTTGGAAGAGATAAATTAAATAAAGGATTTTATTTAATTTTGACTTTAGAAGAGGTAATTAAATATTTTGATATTTAATTAACCTAGAAGAATGTGAATCATGTCATTTTTAGGCATATACATTTTGCCCCTCTTTGATGCAATGCAATTGATGGCATTGCTTCAAAGAATAAATAGTCTGATAATGATACATGCCCCAGTTTGCCCCTGGTACAAGTTATGATGATAGGATGCCCCCTTAGGAGGTTGGACGAGAAGAAGGCAGAAGGCGTCAAATAGACAATCTCACGAAGATGAAGGGAAACCAAGGTTGGGTTTGAAGAAAATAGGACGCATTTCAGAGAAACAAGAAAGAAGACTGGAAGAAACGGATGTGGGAAGTTGTCATAGTCACCACATAGCCAAATTAGGGTTTGCAAGCTACAAATAGGAGCTAGGTCCACAGGACAATTCATTTGCACACTTGTCTTAGTTTGATTTGCTTCAGAGAGCTTAGAGCAGCATGGTAGCCAGAGAGGCAGATATTCCACACAAGGAGCATCGATTCGAGCATGTTCGTTGATTCGACTGGCCAGTAGAGGCAGGACCTCTGGTATGTATCCTAAAAAACTTCTCCTAGGATTGATTAAGGTGCAATAAATGCTAGGAGAAAGTTAGGCTAGACAGATGCACAGAAACGCAGAACGGCGCATATGTAGCGAGAAGTGGTGCATACATTATTTTGCAGCGCATATGTAGACTAAAATGGGGCATATGAAAAACTAGCGCTTTTGTAGGAAATTGCATCGCATTCGTAATGAATGAACACATATACTAAATTTTACAGCGCATTTGTTTGGACAGCGCATATGTGAAAAACTGCAGCGCATGTATCGATTGTTGCAGCACATTTGCCAAAAATGGCACATATGAAAAGAAATGATGCTTTTGTTAAAAAGTTGTGCATTTACCACCTGTTGTGGCACATAGGTTAAAGATAGGCAATTTACTTAGTGAAATTGACTCGATTGGCATCCTGTTTGATGCGTCAATCGATAAGCTATCTCTGAGATTGTAAGAATCTAGTCAAGAGATGTAGTTTGCTGTTTTGATCAATTTGAAATGCTAAGTTAGTTGACATGTTTCTAGATATGTTGAGCATGGTACTTGCAGTTGTAGATTGACGCCATTCTTTTGCATGCTTGCAGGAGGAGATACAGGATATGCTGCAGTCTAGGGAGCAGTTCCCTATGCCCTTGTTACAGAGATATATGCTGACTGAGATAGACAGAGAGGCGCTTGGCGCCATGGGATTGGACTACATTTGTTTTATGCCCAAGGTACGAGTGAACTATGGCTTGCTGACAGCTGCTGTGGAGAGATTCCACAGTGAGGATGGGACTTTCCACTTCCTAACAAGAGAGATGGCCGTGACACTGGAGGATGTCTACAGGATCTTGTACTTGCTGATTCAAGGTGAGCTTGTGGAGTATGATCCACAGAGGGATGCAGGACTCACTGAGTGTAGGCGAGTGTTTGATGAATCAGAGCTGGTTGGACAGGTCATCCCTAGGCAGGAGATTCATGATTACTATGACTACTTCCCTGGGATTGTAGTAGGACTGATCGAAGGAGTTGTATGCCCCGACAAGAGATCACATGGGTTCCCTATTGGATGGGGTAGGATTATGGAGAGGATGGTGACAAAGGGCACCTGATATGCCTGGGGTGTCTGTTTGCTTGGCATTTGTACCATGATATGCATCAGGTAGTATACCACAGGAGCACGAGCCTTTCTGCAGGCATTTTATTACTACAGTTTTGGCTATGGAAGCACATAGTGATTACGAGAGTGATATGTGTTTTTGACAGATAGAGGGGAGAGCCATATAGCTATGGCTATGCAGGAGTGATTTCCCAGCATAGGTGTGGGAAGCTAGAGTACTGGAGACATGCCTTGGACAGGGTAGATGTGGTCATCTGGTGACCATATCTAGACTGTGAACTATGGGATGATGAGGTAGATGAGCTACCTTACTGCTTTGAGACGAGATGGCTGATAGGGCAGACCTGCCACATACTAGAGAGACAGATCATTGGCAGAGTATTGAGATAGTTTGGCAGGAGGTAGGGCATGCCACAGGGGTAGGCTTACTTTGCACGGACACATGTTGAGAGGGTCAGATGGGGGCTGATGGCATCTTATGAGGAGGCCTTAGCAGAGTTTCAATAGACACCTTATGTCACCTAGGACACGAGGAGGGAGATAGCAGACGCAGGGGTGACACAGGATTACGAGGATTGGTTTATGACACACCCGTTCCTGAGGTATTCAAGACTTAAATGATGAGGGCCAGGTTGGTCAGAGGAGGAGGAGGGGGAGGGGGAGAGGGAGAGGAGGATGGAGAGGTGGCAGAAATGGAGGAGATGATGGAGATGATGGAGGTCAACCCAGATAGAGACGGAGAGTTGGGGAGGGACCATAGGTTGCATAGTAGGTACCACAACAGGTACAATAGGCACAAATGTCACCACCTCAGTAGGTGCCATAGTAGTAGGTGACACAGCAGCAAGTGCCATAGTAGCAGGTGGCACAGTAGTAGGTGCCCCAGCCACAGGGGTGGGGACAAGCATAGGCAACCTAGGGTCCAGCACAAGTAGATGTCTATGAGAGGACCATAGCTACCCTGAGAGGATAGGTTAGACAGTTGTAGGCACAACTCAGGAGGGTTGAGGCTCGACGGGAGATAGACGCAGAATATATTGCAGGTCTGACTAGAGAGAGAGACATGGCAGACACTTGGATACAAGTTATCTGAGTGGAGAGGGATACTGTAGTGGTAGCCCTAGGGACAGATGTGACAAGTAGTTTCCTAGTTGGATAGGTGCAGCAGGCACAGGCATAGCTAGCATAGACACAGGCAGAGTTGGTATAGGTGTGAGGGTAGCTAGCACATGTATAAGGAGAGCTTTCCAGAGCATAGTCCCAGACACAATATTATCATGGATAATACCATGGTGTGGTACCGGCTAGTCAGAGGGCTCCGAGCTACAAGAGCCAGTCTATGGCTTCACAGAGAGAAAGTGGATCGAGGTCAGGGGCCTCTGTGATGGGCCCACAGCAGCTTGAGGCCAGCAGAGGAGGAGGAGGAGACACTACCGGCAGCAGGGGTAGCAATGACCTACAGTCTACTTGGATCCTATGTATTTTTGATGGCTCAGATAGCTAGATAGACTTGTACCATTTTGTATTTTTGAGACATGTATCACCATCCGTTGGAATGTATTTATTGTATATGACACCGATTCATAGACAAATACTTTGACACTATACATTTGGACACATTTTATGATATTTATATGATGATGCAGCTATGTGATGCTTTCTATATGTATGAGTTATGATGCATTTCTATTTGTATGATGCGATGCATGTGCTCTATCTTATGTAGATTTTTGATATGATACCATGTGATGCGATATGACCTAATGCAGACTTTAGATGCTTTACTTGATATGCTTGTAATGTGTGTGAATGTAAAGTGATATCTATATGATTATGCAACTTATGTGATGCACTTATCTATGTTTTTGATTTTTTCTATTTCAACACTATGTGATGATTGCATATGGATGACCTAATGCACTCTATTATGTATGCAACTAATTTAATCCTATAAATGACTATCTCATATGTTTATGATATGCAACTATATGCTCTGTTTTTATGATGTCCAAATATACTCTATCGACATAGAAATGACAGGATGATAGATAGAAGTTTGATTGAAAGACTGACAAGCTTCACTGTGTATTGTTACATTGCATTGTTTAGATCTTTTATTGCATGGGATATGGATGTGTGGATGTGTAAATGGATGTATAATGGATGCTTTGCTTTTTGACATCTTGACTGTGCAAGTATTTTGAAGTTCTTTATTTGATCATTGAGCGATTTTTTTTGGTACTTTTTCTGAAATGTTGTAAGTTAATACAAGCATCTAGGTATAATTGAACCGAGATGACCTAAGCATTGCTTATATGGATTTTAATTTAGCAAGTGAATACAAGCATCAAGGTATAATTGAACTGAGATGACTTGAGTATTTCTTGCGTATCAACAAGAAAGGATTGCCCCTGTTCATGTTAGACCTTTGATGTCCTCGATGATCTTTTGCCGATCATGTCTTTAGACAAGGCTTCACATTACTAAAGTTTAATCCGCAAGCAGCAAACAAAGAAAATAATCATGCCCCCATCATAGCATCTCTAGCTTTTGGCATCCTTGAGTAGCATAGAAAGGTATGATAGCATAAATCAAGACTCAATGTTTTAACCATGTTTCCAAGTCATAAAACATTTTTGCATTTAGATGTTTGTTTCTTGCCATAATTTGAGTAAAATCATTTAGAAGGCCTTGGGTATTTGCTTTTCTTTGGATAGGTTAAAATGCTTTGTGTCAAATTTCTACTTGAAGAGCGGGTTTTGCTTTCACTTGCTTGCTTGGTGAGAGAATTCTACAATCCTTTTTGGTGAGACGGACCCCAAGGGACTGACCTAATGCCTCGGTGGCTCATTGCTAAATGGCCTTGCCTACGTGACGACGCAAAGGCAATGTAGTTTAGGGTAAACCCTAACGGACCTAAGACCTAGGCAGTAGAAAGTGGAGGTAGACTCAGATAGATAGAGGGACTAGACATGGCATGGATAGGACAATGGAGCCTCAGAGGTGCTTTAGAATAATGAGCTTGCCTACATGACGATGCAGAGGCAACGTATTTCATGGACTTGGACCATGGATGGACTAGAAGATAGACAACAAGATATGGGATGGACAAGGATGCCTCGGGGGCACATTAGAATAATGGCCTTGCCTACATGATGGTGCAGAGGAAACATAGTTCACGGACTTGGACCATGGATACCAACAAGAGATACTATGCTAGGCTGACACGATGGGTATGATATGCGATAAAACCTTGGTTGACAAGGCCAACAAAGAGATAGAGTATCAAGCCATGATAGGTTACTATTAGGATTTTATTATGGGATAGATATGCATTGAATTGGACATAAGGAAGAATGGACACAAGGTGATTGGTTTCCCAAAGATGGAGAAGGCGGTTTATCACAAGTAGCGCCTGTTTACCAGGTTTTTGCCACTTGTTTTTATTTGCATGAAAAGCTAGAAAGTATACATGATGCTTGATTGCTAGGTTTTCATCAAGATACCTATCCAAGGCGCTTGTTTTCCAGGTTTTCACCAAAGGATGTTTTTTTTGTATTTTTCTAATTATTTTATTTTTTTGTATTTTTATGATTTTTTTATTTTTTTGTATTTTTCTGTCCCCCTTACATTGGGGTTCTCCTAGGTATAGAACCGATGAAGATGCATGCTATTGATTGGGTCATAAAATAGCTCACCCTCTGATGTTGCCAACTAATATGCCCCTGATCCATAAGCAGCGATAATTACATAAGGCCCAAGCCAGTTGGGTTCAAACTTGCCCTTCTTTTCCCTATCCTGTTGATTGCGAGGATTTTCCTTAAGGACTAGATCTCCAACTTTGAAGACTCTTGGGTGAACTCTGTGGTTATAGCTTCTTAACATCATTTGTTGATATGCTTTGAGATGGTCAAAGGCTTTCTATCTCCTTTCCTCTAGGAACTCTAGTTCTTGCAATCTGGAGACTCTGTACTCTTCATATGATATGAGACCTTTTAACGATAGCCTGAGAGAAGGTAATTTAACCTCAATGGGAAGGATAGCTTCTGAGCCATAGACAAGGGCGTAAGGTGTAGCACCTATGGGAGTGCGTATACTAGTTCTATAGGCCCACAGAGCGGGATTGAGTTGGATGTGCCAATCATGGCCAGCATCGTTGACTATCTTCTTGAGGAGTTTCAAGATGGTCTTGTTGGATGCTTCAGCTTGACTGTTGCCTTGGGGGTAATAGGGTGTGGAGAAACGGTGTTGGATTTTGAATCGGTCACAGAGTTCTTGGACATCCTAGTTTTTGAAGGGTCTTCCATTATCCATGATAATGGATGAAGGAATTCCGTATCTACAAATGAGGTAATTCAGGATAAATGAGGATATTTGCTTACCTATGATGGTGGTGAGGGGAATAGCTTCAATGCACTTGGTAAAGTACTTAGTGGCAGTTATGATGAATTTATGGCCATTGGATGAGGGTGGATGAATCTTTCCTACAAGGTCGAGTCCCCATTAGCAAAAGGGCCAAGGTGTCATTAAAGGTCTCAACTCTTGAGCTGGTGCATGTATCAGGTTCCCATGTATTTGGCACTGCTTGCACTTCTTGACAAATTGACTACGCATGAGTTTCTTGGCTAAGGAAGGACCACTAGAGTGTGTTCCGTAGATCCCTTCGTGCACGTCTTGTAAGGTGGTTATGGATTCTTCTCGTTCTAAACAATAGAGTAAAGTACCATCTAGACCACGTCGGTATGGGGTATCGACAATAATGGTATAGCGAGAGGTTTGGTGTATAAACGTTCATCATTGGTTTGAAGATAGGTCAGGTGGGAGAGTGTTGTCCTTGAGGTAAGTATAAGTCTTACTGTACCAAGGTGAATCAGATCCAACTAAAAGGCATATGGAATGGGTCTCAGGAAGATCATATGCTGGTTGTTGAATTGTTTCCACTAAGAACTCATACCGTTACTCATTCTCTAGTATCTCGAGAAGAGAGGCGATGGTCGCCATGGTATCTACTGCTTTGTTCACAATGTGCGGTATCTGCTAAAAAGATATAATCACAAAGTACTCCTTGAAGTCATCTATCATGCGCTTGTATGGGACAAGTTTCTCATCTTTGGTTTGGTAATCATCATTGACCTGATTTATCACTAGTTGAGAATCACCATAGACATGTAGCTCTTTGATTTTCCATTTTGTTGCCATCTTGAGGCCAATGACTAAGGCTTCATATTCTGCTATGTTGTTAATGCATGGGAACAACAAACGGTATGACTTTGGTATGGTGTCACCATGAGGAGTTACAAACAAGATTCCTGCTCCCGATCCATGGTTGGTGTAGGACCCATCAAAGTATAGTTTCCAAGAATGTGTTGAGACAGTGAATAAGGATTCATCTAGAAACTCAAATTGCATTGGTGTGGTGTCCTATAGTGGTGCATCTGCTAACTGATTAGCAATGACCTATCCTTTGATAGCTTTGTTGTCTATATACTCAATGTCATATTTGCTTAGGAGCACTACCCATTTGGCTAGGCAACCTATGAGAGTTGCTTTGCTTAGTAGGTACTTCAGTGGATCTATTTTTGCAATAAGTTTGACTGGATGTGCAAGCATATAATGTTGGAGTTTTTTGGAAGCAAAAACTACCGCAAGACATGATCTTTCTATCTATGAGTATTACAACTCATAGCCCACTAATGTTCGATTGATGCAGTAGACAACTCTTTCCTTATTCTCATAATCTTGTTGTGCTAGAAGAGCCCCAAGAGCTGTAGGTATAGCAGATATGTAGAGTATCAATGGTTTCCCTTGGATAGGAGGCATGAGAATAGGTGGATTCATAAGGTACTCTTTCATTTTGTTGAATGCCTCTTCACATCTCTCATCCCATCTGAATGGAATGTTTTTGTGTAGGAGATGACTGAATGGTTGACACTTGTCTGCCAGCTATGATATGAATCTATGGATTGCTTGTATCTTGCCTTGTGGTGATCTTAGTTGTGTAAGAGTCTTGGGTGGTGGCATGTCCATGATAGCCTTAACTTTGGCGGGGTCCACCTCTATTCTATTTGCTGATATAATAAAGCCTAGAAGCTTCCCTGAGGTGACTCCAAACACACACTTCTTTGGGTTCAACTTGACTTTGAATTGGTCTAATCTCTGAAAGACTTTCTCTAACACATCTAGATGTGATTCCCTTGTGAGTGACTTTGCTAGGATATCGTCTACATAATCTTCCATTGTTACGTGCATCATATCGTGAAATATAGTAGTCATAGCACGTTGATATGTGGCTCATACGTTCTTTAGCCCAAATGGCATGACATTCCAACAAAAAGTGCCCCATGGATAGGTAAATGCTATCTTATGCTAGTCTTTTGGTGCTATCCTGATCTGATTATATCCTGAGAAGCCATGCATGAGAGATAACATGGTATACCCTATTGTTAAGTCGACTATGATATCTATATTTGGCAACAGAAAATCATCCTTGCAGCAAGCTTTGTTTAGATCTCTAAAATCATTGCATAGTCAGACTCTGCCATTTGGTTTGGACACTGGCACAATATTGGATATCCACTTTGGGTAGTCTATTGCTCTGATAAATCCCACATCCAACAACTTCTTCAGTTCTTCTTTGACCAATAGTGCTATGTGCAGATGCATCTTTCTAAGCTTTTGTTTGACTGGTTTCACTCTTGGATCTAATGGAAGATGATTTAGAATCAAGTTTGGGTCTAGACCCAGCATGTCTGCATATGACCAAGTGAAGCCGCCTCTCTTCTTCTTGAAGAATAGTACAAACTTGGTCTTTTCTGGTGGAGTAAGAGATTTAGCAAAATGAATGATCTTAGGCTGTTCCTCTGTTCCAATGTTAACTGGCTCTATAGGTTCCACAACAATTTGAGACTTCTTTTGGTGCATGTCATTGGGGAGAGTGTCAAGCCTTCCATCGTCAGGTGCCATTGTTGGGTTTTCACCTTCGGATGTGTCCTTTATTTTTACTATTTTGGGATTTGACACTACTGCAGAATAGTTTTCACCATCAGATCTAGTTTTTATTTTGATATTTTTGTGACTGGAAGGCTTGGTACCATCTCCAAAATAAGCCACGGTATTAAGTTCAATAGCAAAACCAGTTTTATGATCTCCTTTGGGTAGGTGGTCCCTAAGTTCCATGTAGTCAATATAAGCGTCATCGTTTTGGAACATATCTAGTTGAGGAGTTCCTCGTAGATCCCAATCAATAAGTTTAGGATGCACAAGGGGGAGGGAGTTGAAGGATAGATCTGATTCGTTGATGGTTTGAATGGATATAGGAGTATTGGTAGGGGGAGTGTTCGGGATGGTACTTTCCTCCAAATTGTTTATTGCGATAGAACTTGAACCTTCCTTGAAAGTCGTATTCTCAGAGATAGGCAAATCAGACTCTAGTGGTCTGTTTGGTAGCGTTTGTTGTAGTGCCCCTCACCTTGTCGTCGGTCAGACTGATGGTTTTCTAGTAGGATTAGACACCATGACACTCTGTTTTATGATAGCTGATAATGAATCTATGTTAGGATGATGCTTGACCACTGATACTTCATGTTATCACAGTTTGATGCACATATTAGATGTTATAGATTATTTTAATTCAGCTCCATGTGTTATTCGATCATGATTATGATGATATCTGTTGAAGTTTTAACTATTGACATTTTATGTTTTCACAGATGCATGGACATACTAGATGTGGTGGATTAATTTAATTTAGAGCTTTATGTTTTTATCTAATCTTTGTGATGATGTTACTATTGATAATTGCTCAGCAGATAGTTGTCATGTATAACGCGGTGACTCGTCAATGTGCTTTGAATGGAACAGTGTCGCATTACTCATGTTTGAGTACCCTGCCACGCTGTGATTTCCATTCACTATAGGATTGCATGTGGATGTATATATATATCTTGTATGGTTAACTGTGCGTTGCTGCAGGATGCAGGTACTAGGCACCGACTCCACCTGATTACCAGGTCTGAGCGTGCCTTTGCCAATGGATTAGTTGATTGGAGTTAACGTGAGGTCCCTAGTCAGTGTTGTCTGGCCGTCAGTTTACCCTTGTGGTTATTGTTGTCATTCGATCATGACTTGATGTCAGGTAATATTGCACCTTGGAGTCTAACTAGGTTAGAAAGTGTCTGAATGTGTAAGGTGTCATTGTGCTTTAATTAGAATCATATTACGGAAAGTATAATGTCGATAATTGTTGATTATTGTTGTAAATAAATTATTATTTTAATAGAAGTATTATTGTTAAATAAAGATTGTAAGAGGTTTTGTATTATTTAATATAATATTATTTACAATAAATATTTAAATTAAATAGTTGCATTCATGTTGTAAATTGTGATTTACAACTTAATTAATAAAATAAATTAAAATATAGTTGTACAATTTTATTAATATTTATTTAGTTGGTCGGCCATAAAGTAAATTAAATTTGGTCGGAGCTGTGTATTCATATTTAAAAAAGAAACCTCTTGGGAGGAGGAAATAAAAATAGGATCGCGTGCCGAGTTCCTCGGACGATGGAAGGGACTGTTCTTTAAAAGGGAAGGTTGTAGAGGCAAGGAGGGGGGGATTTTGGCAGGAAGAAGAAGGATTGAGGAGGAAAATTGCAGGAACGAGTTTTGCGACTAAAGAATTGATTTCTGCATTGAATCTAAGCTACGGGTACAGGTTCTAATGTTTTTCTTTATTCTATCCTTGTTTTCTTTAGAATGAATGACGGGAATCTAGTTCTACTCCTCCAATTCGCATTGCTTGGAAGTTCTAGAGTCTCTCTGATAAACCATTTTATACTTATTCTGCAGCCATCACATTTCAACAATCTGTAAGAGTAAAATCTAGGTTAACAATAGGGACAAAGAAACTTCGAAGGAAACAACTATTTGCAAATCGTACCCAGATCGCTTTAGTGGTTAGATTGCAGGTAAATGGAGGGCACCAAAATTCATAGCTACCAAACTTAAATTTGAGGAGAGTAAATCGCTAAACCAAGTTGCATCATTAAGCTGTCGTAATAGAGGAAGACGTAGTCATAGACTTGCACCTTTTATAGGAAATTAAGTTTTCAGATAAGCTCTTGTTCTTTTTTCCTTGCGAGATTTAAAATGTCGACTTATCAGATGGGTATGGCTTCAAGGTTATTCGTTGAGAAAACTACAGAGAGAAGCATGTAAATAAAATTTGCAGAATCTTTTCAAAGAGGCAGAGGCAACCTCTGGAGGTTGCTTATTATCGATAGCAATCACTTTCAGAGATGATTAACTTGCCGGATTCTGTTTAAATATCCTGATGTTATCATCCGGGGCGGTTCCTTTCTAATTGTAGGCAAGGGTAGAAATTTAGCCATGATCTTATTCTGGTGCATTGGTTTACCCGCGATCCTATAATAACCCTAGATCGGCTCTAGTGCTAGTTCATTCACTTCCAGTTTTAAATTTGCCACTAACAGATCAAACAATATAGTTATATGTAGGAATGACCACTCAGAATTATTCACCCAGGAGCAGAATTATTACTGCCTATATAAATTCATCAATGCAAATGATTTTATTCCAGGAAATACAGATTTACAAGTGCAATATTCAGCTTACAGATCTCAGAGATGTCCTTATGACAATACAGTTCAGAGTATAGATTCATACAGTGGTGACTTCATGAGTGATGATTGATTTTTTTTCCCAGGTGTTTTTTTTCATATTTTCAATGAGAACTAAGCACAAATATGAACTCCTCCAGTAACGAACTGATTCCTCCTTTCGTGAAAGTTGCGCTGAATCCTGTCCCTTATAATTGTTGGTTTTAGAATGAGGGTGACGCTGGCTTAGTGTTAATATTGATTGAAGGGTGTCACCGACACTTGATTGCTTCTGCAGAACTGTATGAGAGTATGTTGCTTCAAGCTACAACGAGTATGTTCCAATATGAGGTGCCCTTCGATGCCTTGAAATATGCCAAAAAAAAAAAAACCATTGCCAATGGCGGCGATTTCACCAGGGTGTTGGTAAACATGCGCTATTCCCTGCAATGGAGTATTCCCAGTTAGTTGTATGTCTAGAGAGATTTATGCATACAGATTTAATCGTATTGCATTTCAACGTCTCTTTTACAATCGTGTTATCCAGCGATCATGGCATAAACTTCGCCAACACCTGGTCTAACCAGCATTCCTTGATCAAATGATATTGAGTATGCTCAGAACCTTGTGCTTACAAGTTAATTCGAAGCCTATATACTTATGATGTGTTTTATTATGGAATTATCTTATTCACATTATCTTCGTAGGCCTCGTTCTCCCTTGTTGACCCATTATGTGACCTAAAAAGGGATCGAGTTATGATGTCTCTTGAAGAGTTCGTGGTGGGGCACACTCATTTAACTAACCCGCTGAAATTGTGGTCTAAGATGCTCCCACCCGTAGCCCTTTATCTGATATTTGTTTTTTAGTGACTGTCACCCATTAGCTCCAACGCTAATTGTTGCAGTAGTGATGCTTATGATAGAAGCATTATAAACTGTTGAACAATTTTATTTGAGAACCTCTGGTAGTTCATAAATGAGAAATCAATACAAAAGAAAGCTTAACTTAAGCCATGCCTTAAAGCAATCGGTGCATTTTTTTTAGACAGTTAAAAAGTGTAAGATAGCATATAATATAGGAATTATAAACATCAATCTAGGATTCTGTAGTTAATTGCCTAAGTTTGTGAATAGAAATGGATTTATCTTTACAATATTACAAAAGGAGAGTTACAAAAACATATAGTCTTCTTGATAGGTAGAATGTATTTTGTTAGTATGCATGATAACTGCACCGAAACTGTGGACCAACTCATTCTCAGAAGTTACTTTACAGAATAAAAACTTGATTACCATGAGGATTATGTCTTAACTGAGTACAATTGTTGAACCAATAGGTCATGTCTGAAATCTACAAAAATTTATTTTGGCTGTTGTTAGACATTTTAGCTGTAAAATACAACTAAAATATTTAAAATGACTGTAGTACTTGAAAGGAGAGATTTAAACAATCCATCAAAACTTTTATAAGATCATGATGACATATATATTTGGTTTTTATATAATTTACCTGTTCTAAACTATGTTATAGTATTTTAAAGGCACTATTGAATAGATAACTATCAACAAAAAATTGCTTGAAAGGGATGGCTGACTGTCAAATTTAAGCCTTGGATGTCAATATTTATGTAATCCAATGTTATCTTTTTGGATTTACTTGTACAACCCACCAAACCCTTTCATATGTAATGCAACTTTTGACAAACCACATTAGACTTGGAATCTCTAGTAGGCTCAAGTGATGAGGTGTTTCTCCACATGGTTAAACCAGTTTGTAAGCCACAATGTAGAAGAGAATAAGGGAGTTCAATTAAACAAATTTGTAATAATGTTATTTTTTCATTTAGTTAAATCTAGTGAGTTACCCATAGTGGGAAGTTAATAAAATAATGGGTAAATGAGTTTATTTACTTAGTTATGTTTTAATTATATAAATTAAGTAGATTAATATTTTAGATAAGCTAATAGGTTTAATTTACTATATGGAAATGTAGTTAATAGTGTAAATTAAATTGTTATGATTATTGTTGATTAATTTAATTCTGGTAACAATCTTATTACAACATCATTGTGAAGGTTTTGTTAATTGAAGTTTGGTTAAATAGTCTCGATAGTGGGTTTATTAACATTGCAATGAGATTGTTGGATGTCCACTGTGCAAGTTGTTTAGGTGTCCGTCCAGAGGCATAAAATAACATGATTGGTTTTCAAGTGTAGTGTTTTTATGTGTATTGATTATACGATGTTATGTTGTCTCTAGTTATGTGTGAGGCAAAGGGTAACGTGAATGATGCATGATCTGATTGTGAACGTACCTTGGGGTGGTAGTAATTCTCTTGTGGATGGCTTGTTGACCCTTTTAGTTGTATTTATTTGTAATGGATTTTTGAATTGGATTTTGTGAATGGGGAGACATTGAGTACTGTAACGGTTGTGACGTTGATGCACTGTTATGGATAATATTTTGAGAGTATGTCCTTGTAATTAAGTTGTTATGCAAGATGGTGAATGCCTTGCAGTGTTACATATACATGTTCATATCAGGATAATTGTTATGCAAGATGGTTAAATGCCTTGCATGGTTCATATATCATCGTTGTCATGATGATGTTTCTTGCTTGATGGTTAGGGTTTCTAGATGCAGGTAGGGGAGTGGCTTTCAATGTGGGGCCGGCGCCCAAAGTGGCTGTCAGGATAACCCATTGAAAGTTGTTAATTAAGTGAAAACCTAAAATGAACTGGGGGGAAAGGGTTAATTACACATTAACAAGATAATTGGATTTCCTCTCCCATGCCTGTAGTGCTCGTTTAGACTAAGGATGGGTAGAGAAGGCCTGGTTGGCATGATCAACTTCCTTGTCCTCACGAAAGGAAGGTTGATTCCGCATGTGTCACCCTATGGGGCCGGCGCCTAGTGAGAGGCTATCAGGATAACCATAGATGGGGGCCGGCGCCTAGTGAGAGGCTGTCAGGATAACCCATGTTAGGACCGTGCGATGACACTCTCCCTACTGCAGCCTAGCATTCCCTGGTTGTACTCTCCCCATTCGTTATGTGATGCCTCTGGAAGTTAAGTTGTATTGTGTTGTTTATGTTATCTGTCATGTGTTGTATTGGCGTTTGGTCGTCCTTTGTTCATGTTAGTCTTTGTCTACCTGACTGTCATTGTTTGGGACCTCATGTTAACTCCTAGCTCGGGGGGTGGACCTTAGGGTTCCACATGGTCGGGTGGAAGAGCTTTTATCCATTGGTTTTTCCTTACTATTGTTCGTGTGCGAGGATGTTGTAACTTGTATACCAGCCGTCAGATCTTGTACCAGGTATGAAGTAAGTGATTTGCATTCATGTACTTGTCTATGTATCAGTTGATTTATAATGTTTATATTCAGAAGGTGTTAAGTAACAATGTAATGGTGTACTTGTATGTGAGAAGGAATTGTAACTATGTACTAGATCCTAATGATTATTTATTTGATGTAAATGTTATCGATTTAATGCATCAGATTTAGAATGTTCTACTGATGTTAGTTAATGATGTATGTTAGATTATATTGTTGTTGGTCAAGTAATGCCTCCATGATATCTTAGAGGACTAGTCGTTAGAACAAATGATGTCTTTAGATGTGTTAAACATTACTTTGTCACTTTATTCATTTAAAAAAAAAAATTATTCCGTTTTGCATAGCGTAGATGTATTGTCCTCTAAGGTGCTCGTGCGGGGCGTTACATTTGTCCCTCATGGTAGGGGCTATAAGTTTGAATGGCATCACACTCTTTGTCATTGTAGGAATGCTCTGTCAGCTCATCCCACTCATATTCACTAGAATCTGTCACTGTCCACTTGGATTGTATGTATCATCTCTAGAAGACAAGCATTTTACTTAGCTTTGTCCTTACCTTTATATCCTAAGCCATTTGTATTTCTAGCCAATGAGGATGAAGAAGGTTGAATGGGCTCTATGATTCCTTCTTTTTTGAGGCTAATGGGGCCTTGTCCTTCATAACCCATTCTGTGTAGGATGGTTTCTTCATGCCCATAGAGTTTTCTTGGGAGCTTAGGAGGTTCTTGTTGTATGTTCTCTTCTTCTTCAGTATAAAGCCATTGTAGGACATCTCTTTCCTCTGTCTCATCAGATAATGTCCCCCATTTTACAAAGGGAGTTGTGGGAGGTATGGGAGGAGCAGATGGCTTTGGAAAATGCTTGGGTCGACCAAAGGATCTAGGAGATAATGGCATCTTGGCTAAATTGAGGCTATGCTCTATGGAGTATTCCCCAACTCTAGTTTCTTTGATGGTGATTTTCTGCTCTTTGGGCCTTGATGAGGAAGCTTCAGAGGTATGGTGTTGTTGTGGGGTAGGGGATGTAGATGCTCTATTATTTGATATGATGCAATCAGGTTTTGAAAGGACAGAGTTGCAATGTTGGTAGGGATTAGGGTCTCCTTGGATGGTAACTTGTTTGCCATTGTGTGGGAATTTTATGCATTGATGATAGGTAGAGGGAACAACTTTCATTGCATGGATCCACTGTCTCCCTAGGAGAATATTATAGGCAAGCTCCCTATCTAGGACTTGGCACACAACATCCTTTATGATAGGTCCCACTTGTATGGGTAATACCACTGTTCCCTTTGTAGTTCTCTCCTCTGCATCATAGGCTTTGATAGTAATCTCCTTTCTTGGATCCACTACATTTTTAGAGAACCCCAATGTAAGGACTAGCTTTAACGTGCAAATATTTAAACCAGCTCCACCATCAATGAGAACCCTCTTGATGCGATGCTTGTGGATGAAGGCGACAATATGTAGAGGGGTGTTATGAGGTTGAGACACAGAAAGGTCATCCTGCTTGGTAAATGATATGGTACTTGAGGAGGTCAGATTACCTACCATGGCCTAAAATTTCTCTTGGGCCAAGTTAGTGGGGACGATGGTTTCCACTAAGGCTTTATTGAGAATCTCCTTATGAGAAGGAGATAGACGCAACAACTCCAAGATAGAAATGTGGGCCAGAGTCTTTTGTAGTTGGTCTATGACATTATATTGACGGAAGTTGGACTAAGAAGGTGACGACCTTGGAGGGACGGTATTCAAGGTGACTTTACCACTGCAGGCAATGATACTACAACCAGTTCTATTATGTTCTGATTGTTGATTCGGCGTGACCACATTGATTTATGGGACATGCTCGGATAGGCAATTGATGGTATAGTCGAATGGTACACTTGCATAGTTGGCATTACTATTCCACTATTCTGATTTGGCCTATTGTGGTTGTTGTCGTTGTTGTTACCATTATTGTTATTGCCATGGTTGTTGTTATCGTTGTTGTTATTGCCATGGTTGTTGTTGCCGTTGTTGTTGTTGCCATGGTTTTTATTGTTGTTGTATGGCCTATCATGATTGAGAAGTGGATCCATGTAAGCCACATGTGTCTCATTGGAGGTATGTTGTTGGGTTCCTCCTTGATTTTGATCAAGCACATCTTGGATAATAGGTTTGAGATGAATACAATTGTTGGTAGTATGTCCCCTTCCTCTATGATACTCACAATAGTCAGTGTCTTTCCAATAGGGAGGTTTGACTATAGGATCATAATCACTTGTTGGTGGTAGAGAGATTTCCTTGTTAGCTAATAACTTCCGCAATGCGGATTCTTGGGACTCACCCAATGGTGTCAACTTTTGCGTTGGATTTGTGCTGAACCATGGTCTTGGCTCCCAATTGAATGGTTTGTTGGGTGTAACATTGTTTGCTTCTCGAGTGAGTATGGGTTGTTGCTTGGGAGCTACCACCTTAGTGTCAACCACTCCATCATTGACAACATTTTTATTCTTGGTCCAAAACTTTGATTTGCCAGTCGTATAGTTGGAGGTAGGTGTGTCCTTGTATAACTTGATTTGTCCCTTGGTGATCATAGATTTTTTGATAAAAAACCCCATTTCAATGACTTTTGACAATGATGTAGGGCATTGTATTTGTATTTGATAGCCAAGATCAGTGTTGAGGTTATGGACAAACATCTCCATTAGTTGCTTCTCAAGTATATCATATGAGCACTTGCTTGCTAGTTGTCTCCATCATTGAAGGACGGTGGCAAATGATTCACCACTCTTTTGTTTGGTGTTGCATAGATCACACATAGAGACTTCGTGTTCGATATTGTAAGAGAATTGAGTGATAAATTTGTTGATTAACTCATCAAAAGTTTTGATGCCCAGTGGAAGCCATGAGAACCACTCCATAGCTTGACTGCCTAGAGATCTAGGGAATAGTCTCATTAAGTAAGTCTCATTGTGAGCTACTTCTAAACATGCTACGTTGAATTCCCAGATGTGATCTCTAGGGTCCCCTTTCCCTTTGTATTTGTCAAATTTAGGAACTTCGAATCGATAAGGAAATAGATTCATGACCAAATTTTTATCAAAGGGGTACGGTGCAATATTTTCCAAGGAGTAATTTTTGGTGTTTGTACTCATCTTTAGATCCAACATTTGTTGCTTTAGACCCTCGAGTTCTTTTCTCATTTCTTCCATAAGAGAACCTTGGCCTATGGTTTTCTTTCCTTTATCATCTGTGTTTGGGTCTATGGTATTCTTTCCCTTTTCACGATCATCCTCTATGTTTTCTAGGATTGAGTTTATATCAAAATCCATGGGCAGTATAATTCCAAGACTAGAAAGATGATAGAAATACTTGTGAGGGTCATCACGGAGCACTTTCTCTACTAAGCATTGGAATTTCTGATCTTGGATGCTTCTTTGATAGTCTTCATTAGAGATTTCCTCATCACTATCGTGAGGTGTGAAGATGTGGTTGGATGACATGGCCATTTCAAGTTGTTTCTTGTATTGAGATCTAGTAAGAACAATGCAAGGTGACGTGGGACGACGTGGAATGGGACTAGAGATTTTGGTGAGGTGCCAATGGAGACTGTTGAGAATAGGATACTAATGATAAGACTTGGGAAAAGGACTTTCTCGATCAATGATTTCAAGTAAGATGGCTGATACAAGACGGTAGCCACTAGTAAGGGTACTCGATACCTATCTTACTGTGTAGGGACTAGTCATGCACAAATACCACTAGCAAGGTTCTGTGACCTACTAGGTTTACTTGAATTCAAAGTGATACGAAAAGGGGCCTATGCTGATCTGATATGGGATAGTTTTGACTTCAGACTAGAAAAGACCTAATAGAAGGTGAATGGGATGATTAACGAAAGAGAGATTTTGATGAGAAATGGATAGAAAACTGACTGCAAGGTGAGAACTAATCTCTGAACCTAAAACTAGACTAAAATGGGTACCCAGAACTGGTGAAATTTTTCTCTTGAAAACTGTGCAAGCGCTCACTGTTGTGTATGCAAAGAAACAAATGCGCTGCAGAAATAGACAGATGCGCCGCAAGTCATGACAAATGCACCGGACTAGTAAAATGTATATGTGCTGGAATAGTCAATAAAAGTGCCAAAAGTCTAAGTAAATGTGCTGCAAGTCGACATAGATGCGTAGGAATAGAGGGCAGATGCACCACTCTAGCTTTTCTCAATTTTTTTTTGCAAATTTTGGAATTTTTTGATGTTTGTTGGTACTTTGGTTTGCAAGAAGGTCTTTCTAATTTAATTTTCTAAATTTATGGCAAGAAAACACAGCGAACACAAAGAATTTTTTATGGCTTTTTTATTTTTTTCTAATTTTTTTTACTCTTTTTGGACTAAAGGAAAAAAAAAGTACAAAAATCCTAGGCTCGAAATGGATTATAAGGGTTTTTGGCCACTAGAGCAAAAAGGTGTTTAATGAGGGCAACCATTCGAGTGGTTACACATGTAGTAGCACTACTCTCCGTTATGGAGTCTCCCAGCCTGCAAGGGTTGCGCCTTGGAGGGTTGGCTGTCGGTGTAACACAACTTCACTCGTTGTTTGAAGCTTTCGCTCCAAACACAATTTATTTATAGTGGCTTGGAAGGACTTGGCATCTATCCTATTACCACTTAGGATCGTTCCTACTTGGATAAATGATATCCAAGAGCAGGCCCCTCTAAAGGAAAAACACATACGAAAATGATACTTCTGGCATTTTGGTCACCCAAGATAGGGGAGAGCATAGGCCTGGTATTATTCCCAAAACATAGTATACAGTGGTTCTTTTTCCCCTAGTTAAAATAAAAAAACTATATGAGCTATCTACTTGGGCAAGCACAAAACTTTGAAGTGATCAGCAAGATAGCAATGGTCAATTTTAATTGAGATAGTAATGATGAGTTCAGTTTTAACCATTATAGCACGAGTTGTTAACTTTGAAATTTTGGTCAATCGAGATAGCAGTGGTTCAGTTTTAACCAAGATAGCAATAATGAGTTTAATTTTTAACCTTAATAGCACAAGTTGTTAACTTTGAAATTTTGGTCAATCAAGATTGTAGTGGTTCAGTTTTAACCAAGAAAGTAGTGATGAGTTCAGTTTTATACCAGATAGCAATAACTTTGAAAAGATGGCAATGTTGCAATGCAAGATAGCAATGATTCGTTACTTCTTTCCTAATTAAAAGCTATGTGAGATTTTGCATGAGCAACTGTTTTACTATCCTTTTTGAAAGTGAAGTGTGAGCTATCAAGAATGTAACTATATGAAACTAAACCAGAGCCTATCCTACAAAACAACTCCAGAAAATACCTGCAAAGATGTTAGCATTAGTGAAAATCTTGAGAAAAAAAACCCTAGAAATCACTGTTAAGACAGATGTGCCACTTCAAAGACTAGATGTGCAAAAACAGTCTACAAAAGCATAGCAATACATATGCGCCATAACAGAGCATATAAGTGCCACAAGAAAGTGTATGCAGTAAGAGCAGAAGTGCCATGACCATGTGTAAATGTGCTAAAACAGTGAATGTATGTGTAGCTTTAACAGATGCGCCGTGATAGTGAACAAATGCATGTTAAAAATTGATGTATGCGTAGTTTCTTCTTGCGTACAGCCTTCTAAACACAAAAACTCAGTTTTTGGTTAAATTTGGGGCTAGGCCCCATGGTGGGCGCCAAAAATATTAGGGGAAATTTGGGAAAACAAATGAATATGTAATGATAAACAATATCAAATACTTGAAACTCAATAGAATAGTGAACTAAGAAGATTAAATCAAACAAGCAATGAAACAAACAAAGCAAACCTTCCTTAGATCGAAACTTCCATTATTGCCTATCAAAAATCATCCTTGTGTGTATGAAATAGGCCCTTAGAGAGTGCACTTCTTTGCTTCATCAAGAATGTCGATTATGAATGGCTGTGGTTATGAATGGCTATGGTAATGTCGCAATGAAGAGAAGCTTCACAACGATGGTAGTAGTGTGTAGTGCGTAGTTAAAACTGTGATCACAAGTAATGAAGGAATTCAGTGCCAAAGGTGCACTGTAATTCCCGTAGAGTAACAATACTTAAAGCTTGGATGATTTGAATGGAGGAATAAGGTTGTACTTATAGACTTGGGAGAAATAAGATCAATGGTATAGAAGAACTGAGAAGATCAACGATTGAGAATAGTTGAGGAATGTGTAGCGAATAAGAAGAAGACAAGTGTCTTGCTTTGTTTTGCATGAGAGGAGTTATCAAGAATAGAAGAATGAGTTAACTGAAGAGATAAATCAATTAAAAGAATATAATAATCAGTTAAGTGATTTAAAACAAGAAGAATAGATTTACATGAGAATAAGAAGATATTTTTCTTTATTAAATATTATAAATATTTAATTGCATGTGCAAGAAAGCTTGAATTATATTTAGAGATAGCTCAATTTAGAAGAAAAAGCAACTTAAATAAATAATTTATTTATTTAAATTTAGAGAAGATATTATTGGAAGAAAACAATTAAATAATTGGTATTATTTAATTTAGAAGATAAGAAAGCTAATTCAATAAATAAATTTATTTAATTATTGTGCATGATTTGGAAGAATAAATAAAATATTTGATTGTATTTCGTTTTAGGAGATTGAGAGGATTTAAATAAATTTGATTTGATTTATTCAAATTTGGAAGAATAAATTTGATTTAATTAAATAATTGGGAATTATTTAATTGTTTGGAAGAATTTAATTAAATAAAAGGGTTTTTATTTAATTGTTGGAAGAGATAAATTAAATAAAGGATTTTATTTAATTTTGACTTTAGAAGAGGTAATTAAATATTTTGATATTTAATTAACCTATAAGAATGTGAGTCGTGTCATTTTTATGTGTATACAAGGATAATTGCCTTTAAGGGGCATGTTTGAGATTACATATTTGGGTTTTTATTACGCACCCCTAACAACTAAATTTTTTGAATCCAACAAGCTGATCAGTTATATATGCTTGTGAGAATGTACCCTTATTTCTAACCAAATTTATTTTGAAATAGAAAGAAAGAGCAGAAAGCTACAAATGGAAGGCATGGTTATATATTTTGGCTATAAAGTGAAAAGAGGAAAATAAAAAGAAACACAAAACTCAATAGAGATGTTGCAAAAACATACTAAAACTTGATTTAAATTAAGCAATGTTTTTGGTATGTACTAACTTGTAATTATTACATATATTTTATCATAGAAGTAGTTTAATTTTAATTTCATCTTTATTGAAATGGAAATTTTGTATACACTTACTAATTCACCACTCCATGCAAACATTAAAACTAGCACTTGCACCCATAGGATTTTGGTGTGAGAGTTTTTACAGCGTGAGACAATTTTCTGAGCACTATAATGCTCACATATAAAAGCCTATCAGCTAAAAATAGTGTTATTTCACTACTAAAACTTTAGATTTATCAATGCAAAATGTAAATATGGTATCTTGTTTCAAATGATTACTTGACAAGACAACATGCCTTGAATAAATGATGTTGTATCTATGGTTATCTCCATGACACATTGATGATTATCTATTTCCTTATCGACATTTATCAAATTCCTTACTAGAAGTAACAACGGTAGATTGGATGACTTAGGTTTCATCTAGGCCATTCTTATTAGTTACAAATTAAATAAATAGGTTTTTCGGTACTTTGGTCATGGTTATTTATTTTTATTTTTATCCTAAATAATGTTACCTATTTAATGTAAACAAAACTACAAAGCTGTAACATTGGCAGTTGGCATAGAACTCTACATCTACAGGCATGCAGTTGTAATGTGTCCATGGTTTGTGAGGCCTACATGTTCTCTTCTGATAGTAGCATATTATATGCTAAAGCTCTTTCAAGTTGAAGGGCCAACCCATAACATTGTCTCTACTCTAGTTTCCTCTTACAATGGAGCACAAATATAGATGGTCAAGATCCAAGTATAAATGTTGAGCTACAACAATAGCTATTGGAGATGGGACACCAATAGTTCAAAAGAATCTAGAGTTGGATGGGATAAATTCCTCCTACCGTCGATTTTTGGACGAGAGCAAAAATTAGACCTTTTAGTGCTTGATTCCCATAAAAATTATTGTTTTAGTGTCTAGAAAATGGATGCATAGCTAGAAAGCTTTTGAAACTTTTATGTAGAATTAATCAATTTAATTATAAAAAAATATAAAGCAGTAGAAATTTAGTGGAAACTTTACTACTTGCTTAAGAGTCTTTTGAAATCAACTATGTGGCTTTTTTCTTGGCTTCAAATGTATCCCTGATGATGGTTCCTTAACAGAGACCCATAAAGTTGGACAAAGTAATCCTTGATGAAGTGTCCTATAGAGAAACCCAAAAACTTAGACAATAAAAATCCTGCCCAGTTGATTGCAGAGGACTCTCGCATGGTTACATGCTACAAAAAATCACTCAAATGCTTCCTTTTTTTTTTTCTAACTTTGCCAACTTGTTTTCAAATTTTAACTTCTGGATAGACACTTTTGTTTCTCAATCTTCTTTTTGCTTTCGCCCTCTTTTCCTTTCTTTATGTTTCTCTTTTCAATGGGGAGAAATGTGTTCAAAGTTCTATCACAACCAAAATACCTAACTGACATTATTAGCTTCTCTAGTTTTCTGCTCTATCCAATACCATTTCTAAGGGTTTTTAAAAGTTCCTGTTGTGTTGAAAGAGTTTCTATATTTTGTTGTTCATTTTAGAGACATTTCCCATTTGGGACATTTCTTCTTTTATTTGTTCGTGATCACTAGAGACAACATTTTTAAGGGCTTCAATTATTTGGAAATTTTTTGTTTTCATAGTATAACCAGCCTTGTAAGGGACAGGAGTTTTTTTATCTATTTGTCTCCATCTTGTTTGTTATTGTAGTTGTAACTATCATGAGCCATTTGTAACATGTATGAAAAAACTATGACTCTTGTAGTCCTGCCATTGTAGGCCTATGATTTCATGTTATCTGCGACACATTTCACTAAATGCAGTTAAAACCATAGCTAAAATAGACAATTAGCAATGCTACACTAATTCTTGTTTGATCTAGGTGACACTTGAATGGTGTTTTATCTCTTAGATTTTTGTTATATTTGGGGATGGCATCATTTGACATGGGTTATGCTCACTTTTTTTTTCTTGACTCTGGTCATAATTTTACTTTTAGGTGTGTAGAGAAGAGCTGTTGTAGCTATTTTTAGCTTTGGGACTTCAGATGTCCCAAATAACAAAGAAAATGTAGCTGCTTAAACTTTACCAAGACAACGTAGGTATGGGAATGCTCTTCAATTAGTTCTTTGCCATATTTGTCCAGTAGAAAGGTAAATGAACAAAGTTCTTAACTAAGCCAATAAAAGATTAAAGATAGTGAGCCACTGTCACCACCAATGTCAAATGTTTGCACAGGGATTGCAAGGGAGGGTAGCCATCCTCATGTGGTACTCTCTAGAGTTTCTACTCTTCAAATCTATCTTAAACAAATTTTCCATGTCTTTTATATAAGCTATACCCAAATTTTGTTTCTTTAAAAACATTATGGTTTGGCGGCCTCTGTATTGTGCCCCTTTGCCTTCTTTCTCGACAGGTATGCTAACAATAGACATTTTTGATATTTAGAACTGTCAGTCAATCAAGAGATATTTAATTCAATTTTTTTCACACCATTGATCATAGTTTTTTAAGCATATTTTGGGTTTTCTTATACATGGGAAATTAGTCCAAGATGAGCTTATCTTTGTTAGCTCATGTGCTTATGATATCTCTCAGCGGAATGAGTTCACTTCAAGCTAAGGTTTACTTGTTAATGGGGTTGAGGGAAACATCTTCTACCTTTGCTTCTATCACAAAAAACTTGGAGACTACAATTATTTTCATCATGGCATGGGTTTGAGGGTTAGTATTGTTCCATATTGTTTTGTTGAGCTATACCTTGCTTTTTTTTGGTATATCTCATGCATTTTTCTTGCTCTATAGAATGCAAAAGGTAGACATTAAGCATGCTCATAGCCAATCCAAAATTGTGGGCACAATGATTTGTGTAATGGGAGAAATGGTTATGAGTTTGATCACATGTCCTACTCTAATAGAGGTCAATAGGACTTCAATACCATATTCCCAGACTAGCCCAGTGAATGTTATTTTGGGATTCCTGCAAGGAAAGAGTGGTTGGGTTGCTTTGTGTAGTGTCTGCAAAGAATGGTGATGCTAAAAGTGTAATGTTTGCATCATGGGTTAGCCAAGTTACTTTTGTTCCCCCTGGCATAACCTTAGCGGTTAGTATCTAACACTTTGTGAGGGTCAAGTTGAAGAGTTTATACTCTTCTTTATTAAATGCCATATCCCTTTTCTATATGATTTCCAAGCACTGGTGATGTAATTTCTACTTCTATTCATTTTTCAACAAATTTCCTTTGCCCTCCATCTCAAACTAAAACACAACATTTTTAATACTAAAAATCTATGCATAACAATAACATTTGAAGTTTTTAATCATTGAATGAATTATGAAACCACAGGTAGCAAAAGATAGAGCAGTGGGAAGTTTAGTTTTGCCTAGAGGTAAGTTTGCAATTAATGTACTTGGTGAGGGCAAGAGTTCTACTATCATGAAGCAACTTCTAAAACCATATAAACCAGGGGAACCTCATTTTTTGGGGTTGCAAACAAAGGAAGCAAGCAATGGTGGAAAAATTCTCTTAGATGCGGTATTTAGGAAATTCCTTTTAGCTTGACTAAAATAATACTATGAGCAGTATTCTATCTAAATGTTTGTTACAACTACTAGTTTATTTTAAATTCACATAGCAAAATTGGCATCTCACTTAGCAGTTACCAAAAATAAACTAAGCCTCGTACACCAAATTAGTGTCTGGCTTTGCAGTAAGCTAACAAGCCACCTTCCTACCCTGCAAGAGCCTAAACCTTAGTCATTCATTTACAAATGCATCACTTAATCGTTATACCGTAACCAGTTGAACCATGGTCTTAGAAATTTAAATGACAACATTTTCAATAAATTATTTAAGCAACCCCTGAACTTTTTAATTAAAAAAACACATCATATTTCTGCCGTTGAACAACCTTCAAAAACTACTAACCTATTTTAGTCAGAAGTATAGTAAACTAAACAAGACGCTTTCAATATTGTCAAGGTTCTTTTTATTTCGTTTCAAGCTTATCTCAAAAATTGACAACCCTACAATGCTACTTGAACTTCATGGGAGGCTATATTATTTCTCTTAAAAGGGGAATGCTTGTATAATTCTACCTAGTGATAAGGAAGGTAGAACCAAATATTTAGAGATAGTGTCGCTTATATCTACTATGGCTCTGGCAAATACTAAGATATTTCCTACCATTTTATTGCAATCAAAATCCACACATTCACTATATAAAAACTGTTAGATTGATGTAGATACTGAGAGGGGGGGTGAATCAGTATCCTGGATAATTTTTCTTTTAAACACAATTACAGATTCTAACTTGCAAGATATTTTTAACAGAATCGACTATATGCTCATAAGATAAAACAAACTATATAATTGTATAGAGAAAACTGAAATATTTAACATCAAATCAAAAGCATACCACAGAAATAAAATGACACAGTGATTTGTCCTGAGTGGAAAGCCCCTGGCATAAAACCACTTGAAAAAGGTGCCTCACTGGCTTAGAATAAAATCTCACTGATTAAAGGCCTCACTGGCATCTTTCACAAGACTGTCTTAAGAAAATTTACATACAGAGGGATGCTCTGTTTCACTGCATTCCTTACTAATATAGTATCAACAATGCACATACAACACTTTTATATTCTGCATTATTCATACTATATAAGTAGTCTATTTATATATCATGTACAAGAAGATAACAAATTTGTGTCTCTATGTTTCAGGTAAAAACTACTTTCTGGAGGTTCCATAACTGTCACATAGTTTCACACAGTTTTGCTGTGGAAAAAAACCATTTTGCCAATAGTTATCGATCATGACTAAATGGAATATGTAACCAGAAATATGTAACTATCTATAAACATGAAATATCTTTAACAAAACCCTAACAAGGGTCGTCACAAAATACTAATAAAAGTACAAAACTCTGCCATTTAATTGATTCAAGAAGAAAAACTTTCCGTTTTGAAACCCCAACCAGAGTTGAAACTCTGATTCACCATGCATAAACCATAGATTTCTAGTGGCAGAAAAAATGAGTATATATTGTTTACACAAAAAAACATATCTCAAAAACATTTCCTCTTTCGCGATAGCTTAGAATTGTCAATACGAAACCATATGCAAAAGCAATCATAATTGCCATTGACAAAGATATCTGACAGAAAAAATGAAGGAAAATTATAACATAATCTCCTGCCCTGAAGTCAACCTAATTTCCGTGGAATTCAAACCATGTTCTCCTCATCATTGTCGCGTAGGGTATGGAACCCTAAATACAAAATGCATAACTGAAGCTCAACTCATATCAAATGAAAAAATAAAAACATAGAACACCCTTTCTCCTTTTTTGTTTACTAGTGATCATATAACCGGAGCTTCCGGTAACCCTAGGAAAACTGGTGACAAGTACCTTGCATTTTGCCATAAGAAACTTAATAAACCTGTTCGGGTGGATAACTTTTAAGAATATGTCGTTGAAGAGTTTAGGTAACATGTAGTGTTACTAAACTATGGTGAACAACTTTTCAAACGATAGAGTTTAGCTTAATAATAGACATAACAACTGTTGCCATGTGTGCCAAATGGCACAACAATAGAGCTTCACCATAAGGAATGTAAATCTGATTAGAGAAGCCAACCAATACACTGAACAAGACATTAGTGCACAAAAAATCTCTTATAAAAGAAGTCAATCTAAGTAATAAGAAACATGAACCCAAGACCAAGGATAGTTGGTATGATAATGAAATGCCAATTAAAAAACATAGTGTTGACCAACAATACATCAATACCTGCTATTTTTGTATGATCAAAACATGTAACAATCATCAACGAAATGTGTTTCCTGAAATAAACTTGTGAGATCAAATTGTCAATATCATATCATGTATCTAGCTATTACAAATATTATCAGAGGAATTATCATATCATGTATCTAGCTGTCACAAATACCATTAGAGAAGTCCACAAAAAATGGCATCCATCTAGCTGTCACAAATACCATTAGAGAAGTCCACAAAAATGATATCCACAATATCCATCTTGTGTGTTTGAGAATCAGGGATAACAATGAAGGAAAAAACCAACAATACTCCCCCTTTGGCTAGGATGAGAAAAACACACAGCAACAATAGATCCTTCTCCCCCTTTTTGTCATCGGGACAAAGGGAAGACATAAGAATAGAGCAACCATACAAAGATTTGCACAACACTAGAAATCATCCAAAAACTGTCAGGGTACAAAAAAATAGACAAGAAGCTCCCCTTGAAACCAAGAATGGAGAAATATTAATGTAGAGAAGATAAAGAGAGAACCCCGAGCTTATCTCGGAGACCCTCAAAAATAGCTTTGGGGAGTGGCTTAGTAAATATATCAGCCACTTGATCAGCAGAAGAAACATAGTCCAATATGACATCATTAAGGAGAACCTTATCACGAAGAAAATGATATATGATATCAATATGCTTGGTACGAGAATGCATCACAAGACTTTTAGAGATATTGATGGCACTGACATTGTCACATAGAATTCTAACAAGCTTATAGACAGTAACCTTGTAATCATTCAAAGTCTAAACCATCCAAAGAATCTGAGTGAGCAAGATGTGGCTGCAATATATTCAACCTCAGCTGTAGACAGAGAAACAGAATCTTGCTTTTTGCTATGCCAAGAAACTAGTCTTCCACCAAGGAAGAAAGCACCACCTAAAGTGTTTTTTCTATCATCAAGACTGCCTGCCCAATCAGCATCTGTGTATACTGTATGAATATTTCTAGATTTGACTGTGTTTAAATTTTTTTACTCAACATTTCGGATCACACTCAGTGATCCATCATCAGGAGAATGAGAGCAAGAGAGGAGAGATGCAAATGATCAATTGCAGACCAAAACACCACTAAAAAGGAGAGGGTGAGGTGACACAGACATCAAGAGGAAGATTAAATGTCTAAAAAGGGTTAGAGTGGAGTAAAAGATTAAAAATAAAAATAAAAAAATAAAAAAAATTTGAACACAATCAAATCCAGAAACATTCATACAATCACCATGGACTGTGGAAAACTAATGATCTCCATCTATGTATACTGTCAGTGTGAAATCTGAATGTCTAGAATACCAAAGTCCATAATCAAGAGTTCCTTGTATATATCTAAAAATTCTTTTTATTGCATTTAGATGGGCTTGCTTAGGAGCAGATTGAAATCTAGCTACGAGACAAACCACATGCATTATGTCAGGTCTAGTGGCAGTCAAATACAATAAGCTGCCTATCATAGATCTATAAAAAGTATGATCAATATTAGGTTTATCTACATCAGCACTTAGTTTGCAACAAGTTTCCATAGGTGTACTAACAAGATTGCACTCATTCATCTGAAACCGTTTCAACATTTCTTTTGCATATTTTGTTTGAGAAAGAAATATACCTTCTTTGATTTGGGAAACCTGTAAACCAAGAAAGAATGAAAGTTCACCCAACATTGACATTTCAAACTTTGCAGTCATAACCTGTGGAAAATATAGACTGAGTTCATTATCATCACTACCGAAAATAATGTCATCCACATAGACAACCGCTATTAAGATGGAACCATTTTTTGTCATAAAGTATAAATTACTATCAGCTCCACCTCTAGTGAAACCCTATGACTGTAAATGATTGTCTAGTTTAGCATACCAAGCTCTAGGAGCTTGTTTAAGGCCATAAAGAGCCTTTTTTAACCTGTAAACATGATGAGGTTTGTCCTTGCTAACAAAACCTTTCAGCTGATCCATATAAACCTCCTCTTCTAAGTCTCCATTTAGAAAGGCAGTTTTTACATCCATTTGATAAACCTTAAAATTTTTATAAACAGAATATACTAGAAATAGTCGGATTGCTTCTAGTCTAGCTACAGGAGCAAAGGTTTCATCAAAATCGACACCTTCTATCTAAGAATAACCCTTACATACCAGTCTCTCTTTGTTTCGAATAACAACTCCATTTTCATCAAGTTTGTTCTTGAAAACCCATTTAGCCCCAATAATATTTTTATCTTTTGGTCTTGGGACAAGTTCCCAAGTGTTATTTTTCTCTATCTAGGTTAACTCATCTACCATAGCCTAAACCCACAAGTCATCTTGACTATCTTCAGCATAGGTTTTAGGTTCTAGTTGAGACACTAAACAAATATGAACCTACTGATTTGCTTGTTCAGTTTTTCTTCTAGTTTGTATGCCAGAATCTAAATCACCAATAACATATTCACTTGGATGATTCTTTTGTAACAATATTTTAGGAGTATAAATAGAAGTTTTAGAAGGAGTATTAATTTGAGGACTTACTGACTGTCCTTGTGGAACTTCATGATCTGATTCTTCTTTAGATTTTTCTAACTCTTCTTTTGTACTTGGCTCTTCTTGAATGATTTCTTCAACTTGTTGAAACTGAGGTTGCTGTTCTTGCTGCAAATTCTCAACCACTTTAATATTAGAGCTTTCAACTATTCTCCTTAACCTCTTATTATAACATTTATAAGCCTTGCTATGAGTAGAGTATCCTAGAAAAATCCCTTCATCACATCTAGATTCAAAACTTCCTAGATGATCTTCTCTCCTTATATAACATTTGTTGCTGAAGATTTTAAAATATGATACATTAGCCGTATTACCATACCAAAGTTCATAGGATGTGTACCTAGTTTTGACTCTTATTTGTACCCTGGTTAAGATATAAACTGCTATATGAATTGCTTCTTTCCAAAAAGCATTTGATAGTCTAGCATCCTGAAGCATAGTTCTAGCCATCTCTTTTATTGTTCTATTCTTTCTTTTAGCCACCCCATTTAGTTGAGGTGTTCTAGGAGCTAAAAACTATCTTTTTATACCATGTTTTTCACAATATTCGAGAAAAGCAATGGAAGTCTATTCTCCTCCATTATCTAACCTTAAACATTTCAGTTTTAAATCTGTTTCTCTCTCTACCATGCTTTTAAAGATCTTAAATTTTTCTAAAGCCTCAGACTTATGCTTTAAAAAAGTAACCCAAGTCATTCTTGTGTAATCATCTATGAATAACATAAAATATCTTTTGCCATTCAACGATTTTGTTCTGGTTGGACCACATAAGTTAGTGTGAACTAACTGTAGAGGTTCTGCAGCAAATTGCTCTTAGACTTATGAACATTTCTTGTTTGTTTACCTTGCTGGCATTCTTTACAAACCAAATTTTCAGGCTTAGAAATAGCAAGCATATGTCTAACATTTTTGTTATGACTGATTTTAACTAAGTTATCATAGTTTATATGCCCCAACCTCCTATGCCAAAGTTTACTTTCTTCAATTTGACTCAAAGCATAAATTGTTTTTGCATTCATTAGGAGATCCATGCAAATTATAAATATTACCTTTAGTTCTCAAACCTGAAGCAATGACTTGTTTTGAATTTTTGAGAATCTTGTAGCCTTGTGATGTAAAAACTACATCAAAACCACTGTCACAAATTTGACTTACACTCAACAGATTATGAGTTAGTCCTTCAACAAAATAAACATCTTCTAGAGATGTGTTATTTTCTAAGAGAAATGTACCTTTTCCTGTGATCTGTAAACAATAATCATCACCAAATTTAACTGACCCACTTGGGCAATTTTCAAATGAAATAAATTTACTTCTATCCCCAGTCATATGATGGGAACATCCACTGTCTATAACCTAGATTTCATTTTTCATTGCATGAAATGCAACTTCAACTATCATAGCCTTATTGTTTTTGGGCACCCATTTCATTTTGAGTTGCTTAGTAAGAGAGACAATATCTGATTTACAAAACTTGGCAATATGTACAAGTATTTTGCAATTGAAACATCTTATCTTGTTTAGAAAATTAAAAGTTCTGTCTTTCAGAAAATTTGGCTGCCTTCTAAAAACAAACTTACATTCAGTTACTCTATGTCAATACTGATAACAATAAAAACAATACCCAGTGAATCTAAAAGGCATTTTACTTTTGAACTGATTATCATTAGAGCATTGACCTTTTGAAAAGCCTAGACCAATCATGTCGTTATACTCTTTCTGTTTCCCTAGCATATCAGCAAGTTTATCACTGCTGTTACACATTTTAAGTTCTCTTCTAAGTTTGACTATTTCAGCCTCCTTGGATTTTAACTGTTCTTGAGAATCTGAGAGTATTTTTCTATTTTCTTCAGGACTTACTTTTAAATTAGAAATTTGTTTTTCTCGATTAGATATTAACTTTCTTTGCATTCTATTTTCCTTTTTAAATCTTCTAATTTCACCAAAAGCACATTTTAATTCTCCTTCTAAGTCAACCTCATTTTTAGACATTTCTACTTGTACTTCTTCTGGAACACCAATAATTCTTGCCATAAAAAGAGTTTCATTTATTTCATTAGAGGAGTCCTCTGATGCGCTATCAGTTATTCTAGTAATTGGACTTCTTTTCTTGAAAGTATTTTTCTTGTTAAAATTGAAAGACTTTTTCTTATATTGTTTCTTGTTATCGTCTTATTCACTGTCAAGCTCTAGATTAGGACATTTTGCTACATAATGCCCTATTTTTCCACAATTGAAGCATTTAAAAGGTAATTTTCCTTTATATCTACCTGAACCTCTTCTGAGTTTACTAACAAAAATAGATTCATCTTCACAGATATTTTCAGTTTCATGACTAGTTTCAGTTTCCTTTTTCACAGTTTTAAAAGTAGCTTCTTTAACTTCTTTATTGGGATTTTCATTTTCCATTCTCATTTCGTATGCAATAAAAACTCCTAGAATAGAATCAATAGTTATAGTTTTTGGATCTTTATCTTCAACCACAGAAGTTTTGGAGTCATATTTGGGAGTTAGAGTCCGTAAGACCTTTTTAACTACAGTTATCTCTTCTAATTTTTCCCCTAGTCCTCTAATACTATTGATAGTTCCCTGGACTCTTTGAAGATATTCAGCTATCTTTTCATCATCTTTCATTCTCATTCTTTCAAATCTTTTCCTAAGAGCTTGTAACTTAGCCCTTTAATGCTTTCATCTCCTTCATAAATATTTGAAAGTTTATCCCAAATGCTTTTATCTATTTGACATTCGATAACTTTATTTAGAATTTCATTGGTTAAACCACAACAAATAGCACTAGCAGCTTTTGAGTCATAGTCAAGTGCCTTTTTTTCATCAGCATTGGATGGTTTGCCTATAACAGTACAACTAGTTTCAATGGCTTCCTAGACATCATATCCTAAAGCTTTGATATGACGAGTCATTCTGTATTTCTAGAAAGTATAATCTGTACCATCAAATAATGGTGCCTTGGATGAGGAAAGACCATCTTGAAAATACATTGTTCCCACTCAACCAGGAATCCCTTAGGCTGCTTAGTCCTTAACAATAAAGGGTTTGGCTCTGATACCACTTGTTAGAGTGGTGTAGATACTGAGAGGGGGGTGAATCAGTATCCTAAATAATTTTTCTTTTAAACACAATTACAAATTCTGACTTGCAATATTTTTTTAACAGAATCGACTATATGCTCATACGATAAAATAAAATGTATAATTGTATAGAGAAAACTGAAAGCATACCACATAAATAAAATGACACAGTTATTTGTCCTGAGTGGAAAGCCCCTGGCATAAAACCACTCGAAAAAGGTGCCTCACTGGCTTAGAATAAAATCTCACTAATTACAGGCCTCACTGGCTAACAATATTGCCTCACTGGAATCTTTCACAAGACTGTCTTAAGAAAATTTACATCCAGAGGGATGCTCTATTTCACTGCATTTCTTACTAATATAGTATCAATAATGCACATACAAAACTTTTATATTCTGCATTATTCATACTATATAAGTAGTTTATTTATATATCATGTACAAGAAGATAACAAATTTGTGTCTCTGTGTTTTAGGTAAAAACTGTTTTCTAGAGGTTCCATAACTGTCACATAGTTTCACACAGTTTTGATGTGGAAAAAACCATTTTGCCAACAGTTATCGATCATGACTAAATGGAATATGTAACCAGAAATATGTAAATATCTATAAAAATGAAATGTATTTAACAAAACCCTAACCAGGGTCGTCACAAAATGTTGTAATAAAACTGCAAAACTCTGTCATTTAATTCATTCAAGAAGAAAAACTTTTCATTTTGAAACCCTAACTAGAGTTGAAACTCTAATTCACCATGCATAAACCACAGATTTCTAGTGGCAGAAAAAATGAGTATATATTGTTTACACAAAAAAACATATCTCAAAAACATTTCCTCTTTCACGATAGCTTAGAACTATCAAAATGAAACCATATGTAAAAGCAATCATAACTGCCATTGATAAAGATATCTGACAGAAAAAATGAAGGAAAATTATAATAGAATCACCTGCCTTGAAGTCAACCTGATTGCCGTGGAAATCAAACCATGTTCTCCTCATCATTGCTACGTAGGGTATGGAACCCTAAATACAAAATGCATAACCGAAGCTCAACTCATATCGAATGAAAAAATAAAAACATAGAACACCCTTTCTCTTTTTTTGGTTTACTAGTGATCATATAACCGGAGCTTCCGGTAACCCTAGAAAAACTAGTGACAAGTACCTTGCATTTTGCCATAAGAAACTTAATAAACCTATTCAGGTGGATAACTTTTAAGAATGTCGTTGAAGAGTTTAGGTAACATGTAGTGTTACTATATTCAACTATGGTGAACAACTTTTCAAACCATAGACTTTAGCTCAATAATAGACATAACAACTATTGCCATGTGTTCCAAATGGTGCAACAATAGAGCTTCACCATAAGGAATGTAAATCTGATTAGAGAAGCCAACCAATACACTGAACAAGACATTAGTGCACAAAAAATGTCTTATAAAAGAAGTCAATCTGAGCAATAAGAAACATGAACCCAAGACCAAGGATAGTTGGTATGATAATGAAATGCCAATTAAAAAACACAGTGCTGACCAACAATACATCAATACCTGATATTGTTGTATGATCAAAACCTATAACAATCATCAATGAAATGGGTTTCCTAAAAGAAACTTGTGAGATCAAATTGTCAATATCATATCATGTATCCAGCTGTTACAAATATCATTAGAGGAAATATCATATCATGTATCTAGTTGTCACAAATACCATCAGAGAAGTCCACAAAAAAAGACATCCATCCAGCTGTCACAAATACCATAAGAGAAGTCCACAAAAATGACATCCACAATATCCATCTTGTGTGTTTAAGCATCAGGGACAACAACGAAGGAAAAAACCAACACAAACAACCCCCATGGAAATACGTTAAAACTGCCTTTGATAACCCTACATAAATGTAGGAGCTTAGCCATGAAAGCAAGGTGTAATACAAGGGCCATGGAAAGTTGGAAACATGTAACCTACTTTAACTGTAATGTCCACAAATGCATTTTGGTCCATCAAAATAAATTGGAGTAATATTCATGAAATTTATGATTTTTGAGCGGGGAAATATATTTCTTGTTCATGGTTATTGTTATCTTAATGACCACATGCACATTTTGGTGAAATTCATGATTTTCATGAGTTTTGAATTGATGATTTTTTTTGGTTGTTGAAACTATTATGGCTACAAGTACATTTTGATACAGTCCATGTAGAAATCTATTTCATCCTATTTAAATTGAGAAATCTGTTTCTTTTTCTTGTTAACACTAATTTAATGGGGACTATATCTTTCCCTTCCATCAGATTGATTCGAAATACAACATTATAGTTAAAATATACATACAAAGAACATATTGTTGAAGCTTAGTCGCTTGAAAATAGACATCCAAAAACTATGCCAAAATCCTTAAACAGAGGTAAAAATGGATACAATTAGGACTCGACAGAGCGCATTTAAAGGCATCCACCACTGAAAAAGCACAGAAACTACCCAAGTAAACAGACCGTAACATAAAAATTGCTAATCAGAGACAAGAACGGTAACCTGCCAAATAGGGCTAAGGCGCTGAAGGCAACCACGAAAAGAGACTTAACACGGAGATATGTTTGGATAGGAGCCACCATCCTTGGCAGCCCACTCCTAGCCCCTTAGAAATACCACTAAGAGCAGTACCTAGAACTAGGAAGCCACCATCAATTGACACAAGATGAAATTTCATTGCCTTGTGACGAGCATCATCTACTGCCAATGTAGCCCACAAATCACCAATACAAAGAACTCTATAACCACTCTGACTAGCAACACAACCTCATAAAGAGAGCATTCATTTTTGAATTTGGCTGCTAGGAGAGCCTCCTCTCAAGTCAACCTACAGATAATTTTGTTGGAAATGGGACAACCACTTTTGTGCACAGGGAAAAGGTAAGAGACAATCGTGCCTAGGTACATACTCCTTACAAACTTGCAGTGCTTCAAGCATACCTTGCACCAGAGGTCCCTTTAATTCTTAATTCCATGGCCATGGCCTGAAACCAAGCTTGCTTGTCACCCACCATGACCTTGATAGCATTCCCTTGCAGGTCCTTCACAAAGATATCTCAGAATGTTAGAGGCAAAAGGATGCTTGTTGGCTCTGTTAAGTTGTTGGGAAAATATTGAAACCAGGCTTTGAAGCTTCTGTGCAGAGAACACATGCGCAAAGGGCCCAAACTCTTATGCACAAATTTGAGAGCCATGGGGCAAAAAATGTTAGTCTTCTACAAATCTTCATTAGTAATCACATTGGAAGCAATGATAGCAACATAAGAGAATTTTTTAGCATAATCACAGCAAATGCAAAAAGCATAAATGAAAACCAAGGTCGATGGTGGTTCTTGCACTCTTCTCAATTGAGGGCACATTAAATTCTCATTCATCACATTTGTTGTTTGGACAGCCTATTCATTTATGTCAATTGTTGTTCCATAAGTTTATTTCAAATCAAAACAAGATTTTGGGGCCCTCAAAATTAATACCCTGAAGTCTTTTTGCCCTGAATGTACATTTGTCTTACTTTTTATAAAAGGCTTATTCCATCCTTTGAAAATTCAATAAATTTTTAAATCATTATTTCATTTTTACACTGATTGTTCACAACATAGACAAATCATTAATAGATAAATGATATTTTTAAAATGATTAAATAAAAAAAAATTATGAACTATTGGAAATTTTTAATTCTTTGAGATGATTAGACAAGTAGTTTAGAAAATTGCATTGCTAATAATATTATTAATAGTATTATTAATATTATAACTATAAATATTTTGTACCTTTGACAAAAAGTAATTTTGAAGTTTAGGTAATGAAGTAAAAAATTAAATTCTAAAAAACTGATGATTTTTCACTCTGAAAATTATGGCCATGTTTAGGCATGACTTAACTCATGGGAGGTAAGATTAGTGTTCATAATTTGTTTACTTGCCACATCCTCCCCTCAAACCAAATTTCTCTCCACATTTATAGATGTTTGTTGCACTCTCCCACAATTCACAGAGAAGAGGTCATTTTTTTTTAGCCAATAACAATACAGATAAATCATTTTTCAATGGATTAGTGTTCATAATTTGTTTACTTGCCACATCCTCCCCTCAAACTGAATTTCTCTCCACATTTATAGATGTTTGTTGAACTCTATAAGAGGTCATTTTTTTTTTAGCCAATAACAATAGAGATAAATCATTTTTCAATGATTTTTTTGTTAAAATTTTATCATCTTGATATATGAAAAGTTCAAATTTATATCAAATTTGCTCTACATGAAAATTGTTAATAGATTAATAACTAGATAAGACTCAGCAGATGCAATAGTACTGCCCCTAAAGGCAGGTACTAATAAGGTAAAGAAACCAAAGTTTTAAAATATTAAAATAAAGTAAAGACACATTTAAAAAAAAAAATTAATAATTCTTAAGTGAATAAAAGAATAGTTTTTTCCTTTTTTATCTTAAATACATCTATCCAAAAGCTACTAGGAGATATAGTATTCATGTACTTATCCATTCTAAATAACAAATTTAATATAAACACCTTGAAAGATATCCTATAGATGCATTTAAGATCTATACTAGTTTATTATTCCAATTACAACTCATTAGGTTTTGACTTATTGGGGCCGCTATTCTTAAATATTGTCCATTTCAATAGTCAAAGGTCAATTTTGACCAATAAAAATAGAACAAATATTTACCACTTTTTTGTTGTGGATGAGGTGTAAAATTGATATTGACTGTTTGACCATTGAACTCATAATATTTAAATAGAAGGTATTGGAGCACCCACTACACTCGGCTAATTTATTTTTTATTTAATATTTATTGTTCCAATCCCAACTCCTTTTATTTAATTAGACAGTTAGGGGTTTTCGCCTTTCACCATTTAAGTTTCACCGACAATCTCAATTTCAAATGCCCGCCACATTTTTTTTGGCGTGTACAAATTTAATTGGAGGCGGCGATCAATCAACATAGGTTATATAACTAGCATGCCGCTCCGCATATTTCCCATGGAAGGCGCATTTTCCTAAAGCTTCACTTACGAATAACACGTTTCTTTAATATTTGACAAGTGTTCATCCGTAACTGTGTAGAGCACCCGCTAAGTAATTAATGAAGAATCCATCTCTCTCTATAAATGTCGCGGAGGACGAGCGATAGGAGCATTGTGTTTTTGTATTGTGAAAGCTCTTTTGTAGTAAACAATGGCTTCCACTTATCTTTGAGTAGTTTTAGTTATGTCCCTCTTTGTGTTTGTTAGTGTTGGTGCTGATGAAGTCGTTTCGCCAGGCGAAAACACTAGAGATGTTGCAGTGGATGCAGTGACTGCTTGTGTCAGAGAAGCCAATAAATTTTTATTTTTTTTACCAGAAAAAGGTGGCGAAGCACCATGGAATTAAAAGATAAGAAATTACATGAAGTTTAGCAGTCGTAAGACTAACATATAAACTGAAAATTACAAAACAGGCCCTGTCAAGGCCAGATAAAACATGGAAAGGAAAGAGAGCACAAAAACAGTAGTAGAGACTACCGTCAAACACACCTAACCCCGACAGACAGCCACCAACAAAAGACCACCCCAGCCAACATACCAAGACCCGCCAACCGAACACCACCAAAGTCCGAAACCGCGCCGCCGAACAAAACAGAACTGAAAACACCGACCCAGCCACCCTGCCAACACAGAGGAACACCAACCCACCCCCCCTCAGACATAAAAGAAACCGAGCCATACACGAGGACGCACCCGAAACAAAAACACCAGACCACCTGAGCAGAACAGAGGAGACCCCACGCCACAGCGGGAAACATTACGCCGCTGACGGAGCGACTGGCAAGTCCCGTTCGTCCAGTTCCACTGAGGTCGCACTCTGATCACCCTCCTCCACCTCTGGCAAAGCATACAAGGGCATCCCTAGTGCGAGATCAGAAGCATGAATTCGAAGAAATCGAACGGCTGTGAAGACATCCTTAATGCGCTCAGACCATTTTTTGGAGAATGAAAAACTATAAGCCCGCAACGCATCATCTAACTCTGCGCTGCACAGAGATCTTAAGCTGGACTGCAAAGCCCTGTAAATCACCTGCTGAGGGGGGGAGTTACGTAGAGTTGTGAGGTTGAAAAGCCCACCAATAAGGGCATCACCTTGTTCCATTTTATAATGAGACACTGCCGCCTCCCATCTTTCCACTGTATAGATGTTCTTAAAGAACAAACCTGCCGCAAGGGAATGAACATAATCACCATCCATGACAAGATCCATTATATTGGAGAGGAGCTGCAATACAATATCTGAGAAGTTTAAAACACGCCCCTCGAAGCCTCTGATCCACGCATGTCTCACGATATTCCGGATTGCAAACTAAGAAAGAGTGCAATCGGAATCAATCAGAGTCATGAGGTTGATCGTCTTCACACGCCCTTGTATCTCTGGTTCCTAGTCAAGAGAGGGAAAAAACAACCACTGATTCAAACGCGTATCTGCCATTGCCAAACACCAGGGGCCGAATACTTGAGAGAGTCCAGAGTAAAGAAGAAGAGAGAGGCTTAGCAAATGAAACTGAGGGCTGGCGGAGAATAATAAGGATGCAAACATCAACAGCACAGAACCCGAAAAGAGTACATAGCCAGATAGAGAAACCAAATAACAAGGGCAGCGTGTCCTTTATGAGTAAGAGTATACAAAGCTATTAAGCTGTTACGCCGTCAAAGAAAACACTGGATCCGGGCAGATCTGGCACAGCTAATGCTATAAATGAGCATAAGGTGAGAGGGGATCCGCAATCTTTCCCCTGCAGACAAGACATTTGACAACGCCCGAACTGTCCCAAGCAGCATACCCTTTTTGAAAATATGAAAAGAAAGCTCCTACAGAATGTCAAATGACCGTCCATAGAAGTAAATGTAGGTATAAATGAAACAACTCCCCAACACATTGCGAACCATCACAGTCATCCCGACCGTACAAGAGAGTAGAGATGCATTAAGCCAAAGAGAGGTACGAGGCTTACTCATCTTCCATACGGCAGACAGGAGAGAGGTCAAACGAGTAGACAGGTGGTGTTTGCTAGGTGGGAATATTACGTGGGCATTCTCACTGTCAATTGCTACGTTAGCTAGAAAATCTGCCACCCTGTTACCTTCCTGAAAGGTGTGAGAGATGAAAAAATTGTCAAGTCTGCTCAGAAGAGGTTTGGCAATATTGAGGATGTAATTCAGCTTCCAATTGTCTAACCCTCTGCCTTTGATGGCATTTATTATGATCAGGGAATCCCCCTCAATCCACACATTCCTTACACCTTTTTCAAGGACCAGTTTGAGACCATGAACCAAAGCCCATGCTTCTGCCTCGTTGTTAGTACCTGGGGGTAATTTGGTTGCCTTAGCTGCTAGCAGATTACCATTAATATCTCTGATGACACAACCCATTCCAGAAGGGCCAGGGTTCCCTCGGCAAGCCCCATCAATGTTAAGCTTACAGAAAGGAGAGGAAGGTCGAGTCCATTTAACTCTATCTCTATTTGTGGAAATCTTAGAGGCTCCTGTATTGTTTTCGAGACCCATGAGTCTGACTGATGGCCAGAGCAAGATGATTTCCTCGTCCCATTTAGACCATACAAACTTGGAGGAATTAATGTATCTAAGGTGTGCCACAACCTGATCCGCTAAAGCAACTTCGAGTTTATCACAGGGACGGCGATCTTGCTTTCTTCCTGAAGATACGTAGCTTCCTTTCCCACCAGATGTGCCAGATGATCATAGAAGGACCTAGTTCCCATAAACAAGCTAATGTAGATTTGCCAAGCCAAAGGGGCCAATTTTTGAACATAAGAAATAAAGATTTGGATAAAGGGCTACACCATTTTATCTTTTTGAAGAACCAGGTCCAACATGCTCTACTGAAAGGGCACTGTAGCAAGATGTGATCTATAGATTCCTCCTCATAGCCACAGAGCACACAGGGAAGTTGGATCCCAATCCTAATCTTTTGATTCGATCACCTGTAAGAATTTTTTTATGGAGCGCACACCAGGCGAATGCTCCTACTTTAGGAAGAATTGACTTCCCCCAGCACAACTTCGAGGGCCAGTCTATAGCAGCTTTCTGTACGCCAATTTTATAGCCTTCTTTAACTGAATAGCGTCCTGAGCTTGCCACAGTCCAAACCAATTCATCCTCCAAGCTGGAAACTAGCACTAACCTTTTACCAAGAAGACTGCTGAGGATTGCTTTTTGAGAGCTAGGAAAGTTGCAATCCTAAAATCCTTTCTAGGCAACTGTAACTGAGGACCCCTCTCTTACCACCTGCCAGTAGTCTTTAACTTTGTGGCCCCAATTAGATTGGAGAAAAAAATGTGCCTCAGAAAGCTCATATAACTCGGACAACGGCGGTCCCCCACCCCAAGAGTCAAACCAGAAATCGGCCTTTTCACCATTATGTATGATCCACATGAGATTAGACTGAAGGAGGTCTCTACTTCTTACTAAAAAATTCCAAATAGTTGACTCCTTAGGAGGATTTTGCACTATGAAAATCCTCTCATTATCCATCATATCAAGATACTTGACTTTCATTAACTTAACCCACATGGCATTAGGTTTAGAATACATACTCCACACCAGTTTGGCCCCAAGTGCTTGGTTTTGAACTTGAATATCTAGAATACTAGACCCTCCTTCCACCTTAAGTTTGCAAACCTTATCCCAGGCCAATAGATGAATTTTCTTCTCTTCTAGAGAGCCCTACCAGAGGAATTTTCTATAGAGACTGTCAATTTTGGCAATAATACCTTTTGGAATGTGAAAAACTGACATCATATAGACTGGCACCATAGACAGAACTGCTTTAATCAATACTATTTGACCTGCTAGGGACAGATGGCACCCTTTCCATTTTGCCAGTTTTGAATTCAAATTCTTTAACACCTTGCCCCATAAGGTATTTTTATATCTACCCATGAACAAGGGAAGACCGAGATAGCTTCCTGGAAGCACCTGGGATTCAAGATTAAGGGTGACTTTGATTAGTTTTTGGAGGAGCAAAGGAACATTCTGGAAGAAGACCATAGATTTATTAAAATTCACTAATTGTCCTGAGGCACAGCAATATGAATTGACTGTATTCATCATTGATCTGGCTTCCCGGAGCGAAGCTTGACCAAAAAGAATGGTATCATCTGCAAACAAGGCATGTGTGAAGGCCTCGGGTATACCTTTTATCTTGATACCCTGCCATTCTGACCTTCTCTGTGCTTCCTTTATGGACCATGTAAGGGCTTCTGTCATGAGGATAAAAAGATAAGGAGAAAGAGGATCTTGTTTTAATCCTCAAGAAGGTTCAAAGAAACAGGACTCCTGACCATTAATTAACACTGTGGTTTGGAACCCTGAGAGGCAGGAATTAATCCATCTGATCACTGCTTTGGAGAAACCCATATGCAAGAGAATATCGATAAGGAAGCCCCAATTCACTTTGTCATATGCCTTTGACATATCTAGCTTCATGACCATTGCTTGCTGCTTATCCTTGTTCACTGAGTGTAAGATTTCATGAGTTAGGATGGCTCCCTCCATGGTCTCTTTACCTGGGACAAAACCCCCTTGTTCACTAGAAATCAACTCCTTCATCAGGGGGGATAATCGGATCACTAGAGCCTTTGAAATTATCTTGGAAATGAAGTTACATAAGGAAATAGGTCTGAAGTCTTCAAAAGATTGAGGAAAGCTTGTTTTAGGTATAAGCATTATACAGGTCGATTTGAATTCCTTGAGCACATTCTTAGCTTTTTTGGATTCTTCTACAGCCAGAAAGACATCTCTTCCAACTGTATCCCAACACTTTTGAAAGAAAAGTCCTGTCCAACCATCCAGGCCCGGCACTCTCTCTCCCTCCAAGGAGAAGACTGCAAACTTAACTTCTTCTAAGGTGAAAGGTTTCAAGATCTCCCTATTATGATTTTCCTGAATTAACTTAGGAATGAGGTTACAAACCTGCAGGCCTTTGTCCCGTTGATAGTGCGGGCTAGTGAGAAGGTCTGCAAAAAAGTTTTGGGCTGCAATGAGAATCTCAGACTGTTCAATGCAGACCTGTCCATTTCCTAGATGAATGGATTTAATAGAATTGGCACCGGCTCTCACCTTGGCTGACAAATGAAAGAAGGAGGTGTTTTTATCTCCCTCTTTCAGCCATAACTCCTTAGATCGCTGTCTCCAAAAGATTTCTTCCCTTTTCAAGATCTCTTCTAGCTCGGCTCTCAAAAGTTTCTCCTTCAAAGAGGGTAGATCCATGCCTCTAAGTATTATGGAGTCTGCAAGCTCTTTCAACTCTTGCTGAATTCTAGCTTTCTCAGCAAATACATTTTGAAAATGACTCTTGTTCCATTCCATGATCCTGTGCCTTAAAAACTTTAGCTTACTTGCAAGATGAAACATACGAGAGCCTTCCACAAAGGGGATAGTTTTCCACCAGGATTGAATGCGATCCATAAATGACAAATCTCTGAACCACATAGACTGGAACCTGAACATCTTCTTGCGGGGGATCTTAAAACCTCCTATAGAGAGCCTGACTGGGTAATGGTCTGACCCTATCAAAGGCCATATTTCTGCTTCAAAACTGACTGGGAGGTTAAAGCATTTTGGGGAGAGGAGGAATCTGTCCAGCCTTTCTACTATTTGTAAAAAACCTTTTCTTCTGTTCGTCCAGGTAAAGGTACCATTGTTAGGAATGCAGTCTAACAGGAGGTTACGATTAATAAAATCCTTGAAGTCCTTCTGAGATCTAGACGGATGTGTGATACCCCTTGTCTTTTCCGCCTCATCTATTATGGAGTTAAAATCGCCCCCTAAGATGAAAGAACTCCATTTCAATTTGCTTAGCCAAGTAGAGAGGTTATCCCAAACTAATTTCTTCTGATATAAATCTATTGGCGCATAGACATTCACAATCCACATATCAGATCCCTTAATGAGTGCAGGAAACTTGCCTATTAGGAAATTATCGTTCTTCTCCACCACCTCCAAGGCTTGAATATGATTTCTCCAACCTGTAACTAAACCTCCTGAAGCACCTTGTGCATCCACCTTCTCAAAGCTCCATTCCTTCCAACTCTTAGAGTATAGATCAAAGGATTCTGAAGACAGCTTAGTCTCCTATAACATGATTATATCAGCTCTTTCCTCATCAATTTGAAATTTGATGAGGTTCCTTTTGTTAGGGGCGTTAAGTCCCCTAACATTCCATGTGAGAATCTTCATGCCTCCTGAGGAGAGTAGGTAACTCTCCTCCTGCTTGAACTTCTGGGAACCTGATGATTTAGGCCACTTGACACATCTTTGCTATGCTTCAACTGCTTCTGTCTAGAACTTTTCCTGATCGGGGTAGGAATACCTTTAGACAAAGGGCTTCTCATACTTGTGCGGAGTAGGCTGAGCGGCCTAATCTCATCCTTCTCTAGGTCTTCCTGAAGGACCTCATCTGCAATTTCCTCCATCACATTGGTTGCCACCTTAGTCACCACCTGATCTAAAAGTTCTCTCAAAGTTTCATTATCCTGAAGCAATTCCTTGGAGAAGTCATTTGGCTCGTTTTCTAACTCCCTGGGAGCAGTCTGATCCTTTAAGGTGTTGTGAAGCTGAGGGAAGAAGAAAAGACAAAAAGCCAAATGATTTGCAATGCTCTGAGCGAATGCGTGCAGATGATGGAAGATGCAGTGTCTGAGCTTTATACCGCAATTCAGAAATTGAAAACGTTGCCTAATTCTCATATGCGCAAAAATGTATATAACATTCGGATGTTATTGTTTGAAGTGAACAGGAATCCGGAACAATATATAGATGAGTTGGTGACTGCTGTATTATCCGATCTAGAAATCTGGTCGAAGCCAAATCCATCCCAAGTTGTCACCATGGTCCAGGATAGATCTAAGAGCCTTGTCCAATCTGTGAGCCATGCAAGTTCTGTTGTCGCCAAGCTTTTGCCCGACGGGAATCACTGAAATCAAAAGGCAATGGTATAATCCGATGTTTTGGCTGACCATATATAGGTCTGGTTTGATTTTGTTTTGTCGTTCTTAAATAAGGCGTTGAAAGAGTATTTCCATTTTATATATGAGGAGGCAAGCTGCATCTGTGGCCACTAACCTGCATATATATGGAGGCTTCTTTTGGACTTCAAAGTAGTAGGGATTTTAGTTTTTCTCCTATGAAAACGGGATACTTCGTTTCTTTGGAGAAGGTTTTGTAAGTGTTTACATATTATATACATATATTATAGACAGTGACATTGTACATTATACAATGTCTTTTATATAATATTTTGATACCAATTTCAATGGAGTTAAATGAAGAGTTATTGATCTATTTTAATAACCTAAATGAAAAATTATTTAATGGTGGTCACATGTTTCAATTTAAAGAAGTTTGAGTTTTGTATGCTTTATAATTGGTTTCAGTCTTGCTTTTAATTTATTAATTTAAACATATTAAATTTAAAGGATGAGAGATTAGAGACATCAAATTTTCATAGTCCATAGTATTAAGATGTGATTGTTTTTCATATTAATTGTATAGTGATTTTTACATAAGTTTCCAATCATATTCCATGATCCATAACTTTGAACCATAAAAAGGGTTTGAACACACTTGAAAAAAAAAAATTTTGTTAATATAATTTAGTTATTAATATAATTTAGTTTTATTAATATAATTTAGTTATTTAATTATCAACTATTCTTACATTTTTTTAATCATGTGGAGAGCTGCTATTATATTGGGTAGATTGTAATAACTTGAGTGTATTAACAAAAACTCCTTAATTTAATTTTGGCAGCTATTTATATGTCAAATTATTAATATTTAATAATTACACCTAGAGGTGTAACCTATAGTGGCAGCAAGAAAAACAACTTTAGAAATATTAAAAAAATATAATAGCCCACAAATGCAACATTAATAATTAAAACATTTATAAAACATAAATGTTTAAAAGTCTTCAAAAACAACAAAAAATAAAATCACTAATTACAAAGTGAGAAGCAAAAAATAAAAAATGGAAGCCACAAAATCAAGAATAACTAAAAATCAAAGGTATGATGATTTTCTTGAATAATGGTGTTAATCATCTTTAAAAAATATATCTAACAGAACTAAATTTGAAAAAATGGAAAACAAAAAAAAAAAAATTACCATAAATGGCACTATAGTTTACCAAGAAGTGAATTTATAAACTCGTAAATTTATAAAATAAAAATGAAATCCTAATAAAATGTAATGTTATAAAATATTATTTACAACATTTATTTTTATTAAACATGAGCTATTAAGAAAGAAATAAATTAAATTGTATTATGTAGAAAATAAAATAAAATAAAATTGACTCTATAGTAAAATCTATAAAATATAACTTCTCTGATTGTTGAATATACTTTGCTCCTTTTTTTATTTATATGATATAAATTAAATTTAAAATAAATTTTATTAAACTATATTTTATTAGGGTTTTATCACATAAAATAAAAAGGAGCAAAGTATATTCAATAATCTTATTCCAATGGTAAGTGCAACATATTTTAGAGTTTTTACTATAGAGCCATCATTTTAATTTTTATTGGGGGCACAATAAATTTGATATATTTATTTTTAAAAAACTAGCATATCTATATTTAAAAAATATATCTAAAATACTCTTCTGGCGGCCTATTCCACTTGTGTGGTAAATTGATTAAAAAGTAGCACCTCAAGAAGATATGCTAGTAGACATAATATTAGTGATTACATTTTATAATAAATATAATATTAGTTATACCTATATTAAATAATAACAAAAAAAATAGAAAAAACAATTGATAAGCGCAACAAAATTTAACTATTTAATAATTATTTGTATGTGTTGTATTATTTGTTTTAACTTCCCACATCCCTCTACAATACTTAATTAAATAATTTCATTGAAGTTATTTAATTAATTAGTCTAGAAATCCTAAATCCTTTTCTAATCCAAAATTTTAACTTAATTAAATCACATTCTCATCTATTATCTCCGAATAAATGAATTAAAAATTCAACTATAGAAAGGAAAGGTTGTTTACATTCATTAAACCTAGGCACTCACAAAAGTCAAACTAACTTTATATCTTCACCATTCATTCACATACCAAATCTTTTAATCCTATCCATTCACATAAGGATAAATCCTACAAGATTTCATCCTTGCCCTAATTCTTCTCATTTAATCCTTACCATCCATTCATTTTATATGTTAACCATCCATCCTTATAAACTTTTTTAGAAGCTTCCATGCTTCCTTAATTCTTATCATTTAATCTTGCCCTAATTCATATCATTTAATCTGCCCTAATTCATAATTTCCTAGAATCTTCTAATCTTTTCCTAATTCATCTCATTTAATCCTATCCATCCCATCCAAATTAATCCTAACCCTTCATTCATCTACTTTAAATCTATAAATTTAGGCTTTTCCCTCATCGAAACATACAATTTTTCTATAAATTTAGAATCTAATAATTTCTATTTTACATTTTTAATAATTCAACCCTAAAAAATGAAACATTTAGTTTTTTTTTAAATTAATTTTCCATAGTTTAGTTTAGCTTTAATTTTATATTGTTTACATTTTTAAAGTTTTAACAGATTTTAAATTTTTTAATACTTGGAATTTTAAATTTTTATTAATAGTTTAGTTTTAAAATTTTAATAATTTAATCTTTAAATATTAAATAGTTAGTTTTTAAATATTTAAAAGTTTATTTTTTAATTTTAATAGTTTGATTTTTATTTTAATTTTTAAATTTTTAAATAGTTATTTTTTATTTTACATAGTTTTAGGTTTTCATTTTTTTAAACGTTTTAGAAACAATTTTTTTAATTTAACAGGCACACTTTAGTTGTCAATATTAACTAGAAATCACTAGAAATCACATGGGCAGCAAATAGATATTTTCAAATAGTGTTTCTTTCTTAGAAGAAGAGTAATAATAGAAAGGTAACATTGCTATGAACAACAATTTAGAAAAGTAAACTATTGTTGGGAAAGTATGCACACAAAAATTTACATGAGGGTGGAATTTTTGAGGTGAGAAAAATAATAGAATATACAGTATTTGGAGGAGAGCACAATCACACACATAAATACTAGAGTACTATAGAGACAAGGGTTCAAGAGCCTTGAAGACGTGCCTCGTCCATTTTGAAGATGCAATGTGTATTCTAATTCAAGAAATTTTTTTATTTGTTAAATTAGGTAGAAAATTGATGGGAAAGGATATAAACCTTAAATAATTAAACAATGAACCAAACTAAAATATAGAAGAATGAACACAAATTCTAAAACAAACTATTGCTTGAAAAGTAGGCAGATGAAAATTTACATGAGTGCATTTTTTGGGTCGAGAAAAACAATACAATACACACGATTTGTAGTGGAGCACTATCAAGCACATAAATAGAGAATACTTCTATGGAACCAAGACTTTAAGAGCCTTATGACATTCCTTCTCCCTTTTCTTGAGAGAAATGTAGGTATTATCCTACATGCAAGCATACTGCTGGATGGTGAAACGGGGCAAGATGTGCATGTCTTGTAAATGCCAAATATGGTAAACAACAGTGAAGAGTAAACCCTGACATTCAATAGGACCAATGTGTATCATGAACTTGTCAAGTGTAAGACCATAGGCTTTATGTATGGTCAAAGCCCACACCATTCTGAGGGGGAGCTGTCACTGAGAGGCACATGTCATTGGAGAAATAGGCACAAGGCATGGGTCACATGAATCCCAAGGAGGTCTTGCATAGTTGTCAAACCTAACCACACCGAAGCTTGGTTGGGTAGGAGGATAACAAATATTTGGGTAGACAATAGCCACAATAGTTCCTAATGCCCCATTAACAAGTCCAACAACCACCCACAAATTCAAAGTGAGAATAACATTTTGGCCAATACTCAAAAGAATCATGGAAGTAAATTGTTCATCGTTGAGGGTTGTTATGGATCTCCCCCTTGCTTGTTCAACATTGCATCGTACAATGGGCACCCTCAATGACCATAACATATGCGTATTATGTTGAACTCCCTCTTGGTTTTCTACTACTATGGAGTTGAACTCCATCATTATGTCATCATTGGTCCCAAGGACTAATAAAATTGATTCTCAAATGTCATGGATTAATCACTTGTCTCCCTTAAGCTCCATGTGAATAACTACAAAACAGACAAACAAGTCATACTTGAAATATTGATATCTTCTAATTTGAAATTGCTAGTTAACCATTCTGTATAGGGAATTTGAGTTGGAAAAACCTTTAGATGTGAATACACTATGACTCGAGACACAAGTTACTAACTAAAATCTGATATATAGCACACTCAAGTCCATCAACAATGATGTCACATTTTAAACTAGCAATTGCACAAATTTTATGTGCAACGAATTTGCCGATAGGGTAAAATGTTAAATATGTAAGCTTGTGTAGTAATAGTAATGTGATTAGAATTGCAAACATTTCTTTAGTAGGAGCACTAGGATAATTGTAAAGGTAATTGTATCATTTATTTTATTCTCTTTTCAATGTAAAAAATGATAGTACAAGAATTTAACATGAATTACACGAGTTAAAGAAAGTTATGGAGTTCCTTTAAATGTGATAAATGATAAGAAATGTTAAATTGGACTCAATCAGTAATGTAACTGCTCTCTACTAAACCTTTTAATGTATAACTGTACTTTAATTTGTTAATGATAAAAAAATATTATCCACTCAATTATTTTTAGGTATGGACTTCACTAGATTTTCTTAATGTGAAACAACAATTAGCTTTGGATGGTGATGACCACATGGTTGGGCTTTATAAAAGGCCTCCTCATCACTTTCTTCAACCCAAATTATTAGTCCCTGCCTTTGTAACTGTTGTTTTAAGCAAGCATTATTTTGCAATAACCAAATTTAGCGTAAGTTTTTTAGTCCTTGCTTGGTATTATTTTTCCCTTGAATATTCTGACAGCAATATTAGCTAGACTTTTTTCCCCATTGGTCCGTTCATTTTTCACCCCATTGGCATTATTTTTTCTATTCTTAAAATGAGCCTTTTTTTGGCTCGTTGATTTTTGGTCATTGGCAAAGCTGTTAAAGAGGACGAATAAATTATTCAACTGATTTTGGCATTGGAATTTGTGCAGCAACAATAATCAAATTTAGCCTAAGTTTTTTAGTCCTTGCTAGATATTATTTTCCCCTTGAAATTTGTGCAATGAGAATAATGAATGTTTAGCCTAAGGTGTTTTAATTTTGATGGATATTGAGATAGCAATATTAGTTAGACTTATTTTCCCATTGGTCCATTCATTTTTCACCCCATTGGCATTATTTTTTCTGTTCTTAAAAATTCTTGCAGTGAGGCAGGGATTGCAGCTGCACGGCAACCCTTGTTATATATATTAGTTTACATGAGTTTTCTAAAAATAAGTAGGAAGAATTGTATGGAAAATAGTTATAAATTCCATGGCTCTAATCTATGTGAACCTTCACAACGTGGCCTTCTTCGCTCTGTATTTTACTGTTACAACAACAATTAATCACTCTACTCAAGCCAGTTTAATCACTGCGAACAACCGATATATTAGAGCTTCAACAAAATTGTATCATCATAATGATGCTGGTCCGGGTACAGTCTTTAATGTGTTAGAATATGGTGTAGCAGGAGATGGACAACATGATGATACCAAGGTAGATTATCATTAATGTTTTGTTGTTACCCTTAGTTTCTTTTTATCTTATTTATAATAACTGCTTTTGTTCTAGAAAGTTGTGTGCTTACTACTATATCAGTAGCTGTGGATCATTATGCCGAGAGGCCTTCTACATTCACAGTAAGGGCTGAAAGATTCAGATTCTTGTAAACATTCAAATTCTATAAAAAAAAAATCATAAAATATTTAGATAAATAAATTCATGTAAATAAGATTCATTGGAAAAAAGTTGTCTAATTTCTTTTGATTTTCTTATTTTCAATTTTTTTTTTAGTTTTTTATTTTTTCCAATTTCTTTTTTAGTTTTTAGTTTTTATTTTTTCCAATTTCTTTTTGGGTTTTTATTTTTTATTTTTTTTCAATTTCTTTTTTGTTTCGATAGTTTTTGTGATTTTCTTATTTTCAATTTCTTTTTTGGTTTTTGTTTTTTATTTATTCTAATTTCTCTTTTAGTTTTTAGTTTTTATTTTTCCAATTTCTTTTTTGGTTTTTATCCTTTATTTTTTCCAATAAGCCATTCTATATGTGCACACATTTGGTAGTCCTAATAAAAAATAATTTCTTTGGTAGTCCTTTTTTTTAGTCATCCAAAAAAATTTAAAAAATTGGTGAATCTTTATTAAAAATAATTGTAGATATATAAAAGTAATGACCATGGTAGGTGAATTAATTTAAAACCATGTAAATTAATTTGCAATTAGTCATCCATATAATATTCATCCATAAAACATGCCATTTAATTATGATGTAGTGGCATCCATGGTGTTAGTTTTCTTTGTCTTTTAATTCTGCTCTATTTTTGTTGAGTTGCTACAGACCTCATCCAGTGGTGGCAGATTTTGGCTTTTACTCGATCCTATATTGAGGCTGGTGGAGAGTGGGAGCGCTACATTCCTAGAAGAGATTCGTAGTATTCCTTTAATGGGATTGTTATATGTTTGAAGCTGTAGCATTCCTAGGCGGAGGGATATTGGAAGGAAATGTGCTGCATCCCTAGAAAGGGAAGATGGGCATTGCATGAGGAGGAGCGTATTTTTGATATAACATAGATGGGTGTATTGCTAATATAGTACAGATTGTTGTTGTGAATAGTGGCGACACTGATATCTTCTTTCTATGTAAGGAAGTCCTTTTCTTTAAGGCTATTCACGTGAAGCCAACTATTCTGATTGTAGACTAAGACAATTTTTTATTTGTAATGTGCTAAACCAGAGATCATCGAATGTAGACTAAATCATTTTGATTTGTAGTTTGTGTTGATTTTCTCTGAAACTTAATAGAAAGTAAAGTTGTTTATTTTCTTCAATTTTTGTTGTTGTCCATTACTGCATCAAATTATTATTGTAAGTTATGATCGTAGTAATATAACTGTTAGGAATTTGCAGGTCTAATTAAACTAATTCGACATAACCCAATAGGAGAAATAAGATGCAGAAACAACCCTAATGTAAATGATCAATGAACAAGCAACAAGGAAACACAAGATATACCTTGGGAAAACCCTTTGCAAGGAAAAACCCAGCCTCCAAATGCATCCATGCTCATCACATGTATTATTCAGCAATGAAAACATTACAAGACAATCTCTGAGCCTCCATGAATACCTTTGAACCATTGAGCACCTCCAATGCAGCCTCCATGTGTACAAGCATGAATCCATACATCACCTGCCATGCTTCACAATCTGCACTTATAGGAGAGAGTTCAATACAATGACAACCTCTCACAAAACCCTTGTTCACCTACAATGAAATATCCATCCAATCTAAAATAATAATATTATGCTTGCTTTTATAATATAAGCTCACACATTACATTGAGAAAACCATGTGCCCCAAAACCATGGGTTACACAAAACCCCTTGACCCCACATTTGACTATTGGAACTAACTTTTCCCAATTAATCAAATAATACAAATAAACAATTAATCACTCTATGTGTCCTACACACATAAAATAATTAACGCGATGTTACAATACAACTTATACAAGTGGCCCCCAAATAATTACATAGTGTGATTAACCACACCACCTAGGTGCCTCACAACTAGATAATTATTTAATTACAACATTATAAAAATATATCAAATTATGTAATGGTGTACAACACCATATCCCAACATTCTCCCACTTGTTGTATACATTGCATAAGGGTCAATCAATAAAATGCGTCATCATAGGTAAATATGAAATCACATGAATCTCTAGAATGCTCTCATGCTCCATCAAGATACCTGCAATAAAATCAAAGTGACCACCATCTCGAGAAAGAACTCTTGTCATCCTCCAATGTGCCACCTATGGAAGAAAAGGAACATGCTAAGGTGAAGACGCACCAATCCAAGTGATAACATAAGGTTCCAAACTATTGTCAAAGGTAAAAAACCCACATGACTAGAAATAGCACCCACAACATATGCTAATGCACCCAACCATCCATAGATAGGTATCAACAACATCAATTAACTCATGCTGATAACATATCCAATCCATATACTGCAATAATAAGCTCCATGAATAAAACCTGTCAATGAAGAAAACATACATCCAGGAACTCCCACTACATGGGTAATGTCAAATCTGAAAATAGATCCAAGGCATACCAAGTCTATCAATCAACACTCAAACCAAGGTGTGGCTAATCAACAAGCCAATGTAGTATCAAGAATAATCACAATGATCCACACATGCATGATAAATCATTATATACTCTCTCACAACATGTCACCACAACTATCTGAAGTCCAACCATATCAACATGATCCACCAGGAAGTAGTCATAAGACAAAGAGAGAAAACCTATAAATCATAATGTCCTTCTACAAACACCTCAAAGTGCTAAGCTATCACAAGTATGATCTCCTCTACAACCCCAAATGAAAAGCCTCAACAACACCCAACCATTCAATCTCATAAGATCAAATGAACATATATAACATGTAACCAACATGGATGTAAGCCTATCTAATCAAGGTAGATCAAACTCACAATCATTCCATAATCAGGAATAAGCCCAATCACATCTCCTAAACTCCTCATAATGAACATCATAATCAAACCATACGAATAAGAACATAAGCATGCTAACATCCCTCAAATGAACCCTCCAGAACCAATAACTATAGCTCAAGATCCATATCTATGAGAAGATGAAACATAAAGAAAAATGCATCTAAAAGGATGGGAAATACCTCATAGATGATAAACCACTGAGTAGACCAAGAGTGGGGAATGAGAATGCTCCTCCAGGATACACCAAGCCACAATGACTCTCTCCAAGAACAATATTGTCTAGGTCCATAATGAACTCATGTCCATATCCAAGTGTAAGGATCCTTAGTCTATCTATTGAAATGTCTAATGAGTAACCATCTCAATAAGTGTCTCTAATCCAAAGAGAACTCTAGCCTCTCCTAAGTCTCCAAGTATCCATGAGCACTTCCATGATCAATCCATGCTGAAACTCCAATGCAACAATGCACTACCATGAAGCTATAAAGAAAATGACCAATGTACTCAATACCAAGAGAACCAACAGGATCATTGTCAATGCTTCTACTACACAACTACATAATCAAGAAGCCCATCATGACATCATGATCTAACCATCTCCTCGTAAGAAGATCACATGCAACAAAGCGTACAATGATGCATACATCCTATCTCAAGAGAACTTATATCATGACAATACTCTAAGCTAGCATCAAGAGTAAACCATGACATAATATCAACATCTCTAAATCAAGTATAAACATGTCAAACTGACAAATCATAAACTGACACCTCAACCAAAGACTCGAATAAGTCCTCAAGATGTCAACATCTCCAATCATATGAAGATAATCATCTACTGTCAACATAACTAAAAATGTCAAAGAAATCTCAAAACCAAGAGCTCCTCCATGACACCAACATCTATAGAAAAAGATCATCCATCATGTATAATGAATCCAACATGCTACCAAAGCTCCCACTAAACCGTGATACCAAGCTATCCATGACAAAAAAATAACCATCTCCTAAATGAAGTTTATCCATGGCTCCAAACCAATCAAGGAATCCCACTGTAACAACAATAGCTCCCAAAAGGTCTAGTAAACCTAAATCTCAAAACAAGAAGATAAAACCATCACTGTTAAAAGCTAACATAAAACCATGTATCCAAGCTCTCCATGGCATCGTGATAAACATGCTACAAGTCCCAACAATTGATTGTCCAAGCACTCTAATCATCCATCCTCTTATCCCAAAGCAATCATACCAATGCACAAATGACCACAGACAAGGCCATCTAACAAGGTCTACATGAACACTAAATCAATCTAGTGGATAAAGACAGTCCACATCCAAGTCATCTCACTGAAGCCAAATAGGTGATCAGCCTACAAAACTACATAGCCCATAGATCCAAAAAATTATCACATGCAAACTCATCATCACACTAGTAAACTACAAACTGAGACATCAAAGAAGATAACTTGTAGACTCCAAGACTCAAACACCAAATCAACCCTAGGTTTGATTTGTCAACAAGTCCACAAATGAGTAACCATAGTCAAGGAACTAATTAGGCATCCAAGATATAAGAACAATCCCCTAAAACAATACCACAACATCACCTATAATCATGAATTGAAAATCATAGCCCATACCTATCAATCGCATATATGATCATGTTGTGCTAAAGAAAGAGTGTGCCTGCATATCCATGACACCATAATCATCATCATTGCTGTACATGTACTCAACTCCCACTGAAACGAGACTCCAAGTCTCACATGGGTATCAACCATGTCCTCAAACAAGAAGAAAACCTATACCTATCTCCAACATCTATACCATGCTGATGGTCTCATAACAAGATGCACTTCCACAAGTTTATGCCAAAAAATCCATCCAAATGCACTCATAAATGCACCCTGAATTTCAGGCACCTACAAGTGATCAAACAAGTATAAAACTCTCTCTCCACACTAAACTAAAAATCTGCACAATCCAAATTGCAGTACACTGCAAGAGCTCTCTAACTCCTATGTGAAATAAAAAATCTGACTCCGTATGCAAAAATTATGAGCATAAAATTGTATCAGAGAAAAGCAGGCTTTAGGCACCAAATTCTGACACAAAGAAATAAATTTGATGACCAAAGCTATACCACTGTGTAGTGCTTGGAGAGATCTTTTCAATGCCTATAAGATGTTGAAAAACTAATGTCGTATGTGAAAGTTATGCCCCCAGAAGAAAAGGCACCCTGAGGGCTAAAAGTGGACCCCTAATGGACACTATCCATACAATGCTGATGTCATCATGCTGACTGGGTGAATAAATGGACACTTAGGTGGCTACTGACTATGTTTGAGCTAGCATAATTACTTTGATAGGTGGATTTGATAAAGTTTTAAATTCGTTCCATTTTCCATCAAAATCCACGAACCCCAAATTGCATTAAAGGAGGTTTGAATTTAACAAGGTCCAAATTTAAATAAAATACCCCACACAATCATATAAAAATTTTCCACCACCCACCTTTTTTTAAAGATTTTAATATATTTATAAAAATGTTTTAAAAGGCCATACAAGCTGTGTTTTGAGCACCAGTGGTGTTACCCAACCCAAAGGCCGACGAGAGGGGATAAGGGGATAGGCAGGGCCGACAAGCGTACACCGATGGTACCCGCCATTACCTCTCTGTAACACTACATAGTGTGATTAACCACACCACCTAGGTGCATCACAACTAAATAATTATTTAATTACATAATTATAAAAATATATCAAATTATGCAATGGTGTACAACACCATATCCCAACAATAACAAGTATGTTGTGGCTTTCCACAACTGCAAGGCTTTGGGCCTATTTCTATGTTGAAGGGGCAAAGAAAGGTTTAAAGTTTTTGGGTGAGCACTAAGGATCTATGTTGCTATCTATAGGTAATGTTGAGGTAGCAAGAAAGGAGGACATTACTCTTGGGGAATATTATATTTAAATTTAGCATGGTTCACCCCTATTTTCCTTTGTATTCTTTATTCCATTGAAGATTTCTTCTTGGAAATGCTCTTAAGATTTCTACTAGAAATAAAGATGACTTTGCGAGCAACAAGACTTAAGCTTATGTTTATCTCAAAAAAGTAGTAGTCTTGTATAAAATTTTGCAAGATTATAGCCATCCATTTTACCTATTTTTTGGAAAGTAACTTGCAGTTTCTGACTGTATGTTGTGAGGAGATGCAGAAATTGATGCAGTAAAACAAACACTCTACATTTGTAATTTGAGTGTAATGTTCTCCTTAGCAATAAATAGCTACAATACTCTACTATATCGTATTCTTCAATATTATTTTCTTGTACATCTTTGCAATCTACATGGATTATAGTTCTTTTTGTTTATCTTTCAAAAATGGCATCGTCTCACATAGTTTAAGAAATTTTGTTTTACTTTTCATTGAACCGCTAGACTTTGTGTGTGATAGATCGAGATTCAAGAGGGATAGTGATAGTGAGATTTAAGTGCTTAGCCAGTAATTAGCTATCTTTAATGGGATACAACCGCTTTTTAACACTATTCATCTTTATCTAGTAAAATGTTTATAGGTGACCAATAAGTTTAGAACCATCAACCATGTATTTTTTAAGTGGGGTACTATGAAAAATTGAAACCAATGCATAAATAATAAACCTATCTTTGTTTTCCTACTAGAAATTATATGTCCTTATGAGTTTTCAGATGCAACCTCTTACAAAACCCCCAAGAAATTGAAATGTAAAAAGCTTTTAGTGTTGATGACAAAAAATTGAAACGTGCATAGTTTTTTTGACATTCTTCTCTCTTGCTCTGTTCATTTTGACGAAAGAGTGTGATCAGAAACATTGATGATAAAAATTACTACACAATTAAAAATCCTAAAGCACTTATATCGAATGCATAAATCACAGACTTATCTATATTTTCCCACTAGAAATTACCCACTTATAAAATTTCTATAAATTTCAAAGTGATAGTGTGAAATTTTGGACCTAGTACAACCACCTATTAAATTCCACTTATAATTTCTTAAAAAAAAGGAAAAAGATTAACTATGTAAATTTCAATGTACTAATTACAGATTTTGAAATAGATACATAAATCAATAAACCCATCTCTATTTTCCTACAAGAAAGTATTCACACTTATCAAACCCCATGAACAAGCTCTTAGAAAACTAGAAAAACTGGATAGTCTAAATTCAATGTATTAATCACATAATTTGAGACCAATGCATGAATTCATAAGACCATCTCTAATTTTGTTCTAAAAAGTATACCCACTTGCAAGATGGAGAAGGCAAGGTAGAGCCACCACCAAGAAAAGATAAGGGGAAGCACATTATGCACATGTCAATCCCTCCACTTCTGAAGCATTGATCTACTAGTATTTGGATCAAGGAACCCTCTAGTGGGTTGGACAAACACAAACTCTGCATACACATGTACCAAATTAGGAACCCAAGGCACAAGCCACAGTACATGGAAAGCATACAAAGGATTCAACATCACCTATTCAAATGCCTATAGTAACTGATAACATTGTGCCCATAGCACCATGTGGACAAGAAACAACTAAGCACAGATGCACCTATTATTACTATCCTGGGTAGTTCATAACCATTGCTCCAGATGTACAACATATAATACACTATGCATATTTTCCTACGATGTATCTTAGTGACACTTCTCACATTGATAAATCATTTTAAGGAAAATTTGTTTGTAGGCATGAATGAAGCATATATTATGTCTATTCTAGTACTAAGCACATGGGTTGTAAAAGAAAAATTCTTGACAAAATCAATGTGCTCATAGTGATTCATGATGTCATGACAAATAGAGATATTGTAGTGCTTTAGTTGCACACAATGGTAGGCTTACTATGTTGAGACATCTGCAAAAAGAAGCAACCAGGTAATTTAGTGCTCAATGTTTTCAAAAAGTGGGGGCAATGTTTTGTTTAGGAGTTTTTGCATTTGGAAAGTTGCTTCAGAGAGTTGAGTCCCCACTACAAAGGCACACACTATTGAAGACTTTTTTCACTTGTTCCTATTACATATCATTGCAAATAGAATGAATATTGAAGGTTCATATCTACTTGATAATCCTTATGTTTAACATGATTCTACAGTTACAGAGGCCTAAAGGAATTTGTGCCATAGACCCACAACAAATTGGATCAAATTGGGTTATTTAAACTAAAATTTTCACTTTTCTCTCAATAGCCAACAAATTAATACCATACACTCTAGAAATGATGAATGTTTCTTGATGCAATAGTGTTAAGAGTTTTGATGCAGATGTGTTGATGTAAAAAGCATTCATGCTTTCATAAACATTGACTATGGAAATATTATGCCTCTAACCATACACTATATCTAAAAAGTAGATGGTCAACTACTACAAGATCAAAATGCAATTCTACAATATTTTGCTGATTTCATCCAAGAACTCTGCACAATATCACTTTTTGAAAATAATGCTCAAGCCCACCTCACAACATACCTAATGTAATCATAACTATTGATAAGAAGTTGCTTACTCCAATTATTGAAGTTGAGCTCAAATCCACAATCCTTTTCTTTCCAATGCAATAAATCTCTAGGATTAGATGGTTTCGCTATCCTTTTTCACCAAATATTTTGGGACACTATTAATTGTGAATTGTTGGAAGTAGGTGAAGTGTAATGCCCATTAGTGCATTTTCCTTGTATGCTTTTTGATTTATATGATATATGGTGTATCAAGTGTTTCATTAGTGTATTGTGTGATTCATGTGTTATGATCTATTGTAGGAAACTTCCCTGTGAGGCCTATTGTACTATTGAAGTGTTCTAAGGGTGCACTATAGATGTTTTTGTGCATGAAGCATGTTTGAACTTTAGCATGTGATTACTTTCTAAAGTGAATTCAATTTTAAACATACAAAGTGAAACAAATATAAGTCAATGCCAAAGTTCAAATCCATACTTCACAAAAAAATAAGTATATCAAATTAAAGTGAGTGCCAAAGTTGCACTCCACAAAAACAATAAATAAATTTCATAGTGAATCACACTAAATAAAAATGTCTAAAATACAACTTACTAATAGTACAACACTAATTATGATAAAGTTAATAAATTGTATCATGGTTGAATGGGAGGCCATAGTTCTTTGATGGTTTCTTTATGATTTAGTTCTCTAATGGTTCATTCACAATTTAGTTCATGTGGTTATTCATTTAATACCATTCCATTATTTTTTATTTGCAAAAAAAATAATTGATTTTTTCATAGTATTTATAGCCTTGTCCACCAACTACATGTAATGACTTTTTCAGTAAAAATATAAATATAAACTATTTAGCGATAGGCCTATGAATATTTGTGCCTATTGGCCATTTCATAGCACCTTTGGTGCTTTTACTAGTTATAACTATGTGAACATGAAATTGCCACTCAACTCCATTTTTAATGCTTTTGGCATCCACTAAGAGCACGAGAATGAGACAGACTTTACTTCATATGCTTTAATGAACATTTGGGTCCACCACACATGGGCCCACTAGACTTACAAGATCTTACTTAACTATAATGCATAATGGAGTTTGGGTCCACTAATCCTTCTAGACTTGAAAATTAAAAACAACTAGACGAAATAAGTTGACTTGATAGTAAACACTTCGAGTCCATAGCTAGCATGCGCCATGGAGTTGAAAGATACCTTTTAAACTTCAAAGAATCCATTCAGTTGAAATATATAGGGGGAATCTATTCCATTAGATGTGAAACTTGAAAATTATTGGATGTGAACACCCAACTAAATTTTGACACAAGATAGTTTTGGTTTTCCAGATCCCAAAATTTTTAACAATTTAGACGTGAAGATAAATAAGTTAGATCTAAAATTGGTCTTGAGTCTACTAGTCATATTAGATGCAAACCAACTTGAAATTTACATGTGAGGCTACAACTAAGACATGACAAAGAAATACCTTGGGTCCAAGATAAAGTACAAAGACAAGACATGAACCTAGGAGAAAACACGACTTAGAATGCAAACACATTACAAGACATGAAGACATGAGATGAAGTTTCCATGAGGCTTAGTTAGGAGTATGGAAGCTCTTGGAAAATACACAAGGCCAAAGACATGAAACAAGGGCATGAATTGAGCTTGATAAGTGACTTAAGGGGCCAATTAAGTCAAGTTTCTATAATTAGTTATTAGCAAGGGCCACATAATGAAAAGAAGAATTAGAAAATATGAAATGAATTTTTTTGGACCAACAAATTCTACATTACATTAACATCATTCTTCATCTTTGTTCCAAAAACTAAATATCCTAATCTATTACATTTAATTTTTAAAATTTACATTTCAATCATGATTCTCAACTTTTTAACTCTTTATGTAGACACCTAAAATTGACCATGTCACTTTCATCACCTTGTCGACACCACCTTACAACAGTTTGAGACACTTTTAGCCTAAGAGTCCCATTTACCATATCCCTTTCTCAAATGAATTAAATAAATTAATTTTATTTAATTAATCCATTTCCTTTATCACCTAAATTAAATAAATAAATTATATTTATTTATTTAATCCATTTATTCCTTTTAACTAAAATTAATCAAATAAATCTTATTTGTTTAATTAATTTATCCTCCCATCACCCCCTCTCCAATAATTAATTAAATAATTTTATTATTTAATTTAATTATTAAGAGTCACATGACTAGCTTGTCCTTATCCTCAACCACTTGCCACAATCATTAAACAAGTACCACAAAAATTAAATTATCTTTTCATCTCAACCATCTATTTCATACTACATCTCTCAATCCTAGCCATTCACATAAGGATAAGCCCTAGAAGATTCCTTTGTTGCCCTAGAAATCATTATCCTTGCCCTAATGTACTCTCAACCAATTCTAGCCATTGATCTAATCTTTTAATCCTATCCCTTCATACATCATATCCAACCTCTATAAATCAAGCCTCAATCAAGCCATTTGGACACCCAAATCCCAAGTATCACCATGCTATCAAAATCATTCTAGCTTTTCCATTATCATTGTCTAGTTGTTATGCTGCAAAATTGAACAACCAACATATCAAAATCATTATCAAATATCATAGGATTTCTTATCATTTTTATTATATCTTTTAGTCCTTTTATCCCTAGATGAGGTGTTGTTCAAGTATGGAATTGGTACTTTGTATTGTTCCCTTTTTTGATTCCATAATTCTACATGATACACATTTTTTGCATGCCTAATGGGACCCATGTCATTGATTTGATCCCTTTTTGGGAAGAAATTTTATCATTTTGCCTTATGGTTATAGATCCATGCCTACAACTGTCAATATGTGCCTATGTTACAACTTCATGCCTTTGCTTCACGAATCCACACTTATGCCTGAAATTGGCAAACCTGTGCCTGAAATTTGCAAGCCTATGCCTGAAATTGGCAAGCCTATGCTCGAAATTGGTGTGCCTACGTCAGTTGTCAGGGTGCCCTTGTCTACCATTAACTTTTGTGTTTGCAGATCTCTAACAGTGATTTTATTTTGATTTTTTACAAGATTTTGGTTTATTTATCTATCTAACCCTTAGATCTGACCTATTGATAATCCAATTATTAGTTTTGTAGGGTTTTATCATACTTTTCTTTTAAGTTTTATTAATCATTTCTAAATCTGTGCCTATGCCAGTTGTTGGGCTGCCCTTGTCTACCATTAACTTTTGTGTTTGTAGATACCTAACAATTATTTTGATTTGATTTTTCTACAAGATTTTGGTTTTTTTGTCTATCTAACCCTCATATCTAACTTACTGATAATCCAATTATCAGTTTTGTAGGGTTTTATCATACTTCTCTTGCAAGTTTTGTCAATCATTTTTAAATCCATGCCTACACCTAAAATTAGCATGCCCACACTTGAAATTAGTGTGCATATGCCTAAAATCGGCATGCCTATGCTTTAGGTCACTGTGCTTTTGTTCAACAAAACTGCACCTTGGTTTTTGTAGATCTGCACCTTGGCTTCACAAATCCATGCCTTTGGTTCACAAATCCATGCCTTTGCTTCACAGATCCATGTCTTTGTCAGGAGTTATCACCTTTTTAGTTTTTTGATCTCTGATTATCTCTAAATCTACACCCTTGGCTATATTTCTATGCCTTTGCTTGATTATCAGATTTAAACTAACATTTTGGGGTTGTTTTGAGCAACACATTTGTGTAGCTTGTTTAGGCTTCTCAAAGATCATATCTCAAACTACTAACAAGTTTGTTGTAGGTTTCCACTTTTCAAAGACATATCATTTGAAACTATGTGTTTTCCTTTATGTTTTCTTTGTTTGGTGGGTTTGAGTGTGATCTAGGGTGTGTATACTCTTCCCTTACACTTATGTTATCTTGGGAATCAAAAACATCCTTGAGCCACATTCATCTTCACACACATATATTTTTACCTAAGGGTTAATGAATATTGTTTTTTGAATCAAATGCATGTGTATGCTCTCCTCTGGCACTATTTGGTGATCTTGAGGATCAAAAACATCTCTTGATTCACCTTTGTCACCTTAAGATTTGCTTGTTTGTGTGTATGCTCTCCCCTCGTGCTTTGTGCGATCTTAGGGATCAAAAACACCAAGTACAATCTTTCCCTTAGGAGGCCTGCCTTTAGAGACACCCACTCTAAAGGGGTGACCTCAAACACGTTTTTTGGTGGGGTATGTCAAAGGGAGGATAACTGATGTAGAGACTTCCAGAGGTCATAACTTTTGACTCAGATGTGGGTTTGGGCTGAAATTTTACAAGTGGATGTGTTATGAGGTGGCATGTGGATTCCCAACCTACCCTAGTTGGTTGGACCCAGTCTTGGCACTTTTTCGGGGCTTCAAACTTTCATCTTGGCCCTCAAAATGGCAATTTAGTGTTTGTTCCTAGTTTTTTAAAAGTTGCTTTTATTAATAACTCGAAACTCATGTTTCAAATTTAGGATGTTAGTTGGCTTTTCATCCTACCTTAGTTTCAGGAAGTTTTTGGGAAAAAAATTGGATTCTCAAGATATGCATGCAAAATTACCTAAAATGGCAAAATCTAACAATTGTCAAAATCTACGAAAAAGGGTAATTTTTTGATTTTTTTTGTTTTCTTGGATACAAGAGAGTTTTCTCTCATTGTAGCAGTAGAGTTGGTGAATAGAAGTTTTCTTTATTTTTTCTAGTTTTCCAAATCTTTAGCTCTCACACATGATTAATGGCACAATTCTATTGAGTGTATGTTGTTGGCTACATCATCTGGTATTTGAACAAGAAGATGGCTGGGAGAGGAAGAGGAAGAGGCAGTCTTCCCTAGATGTATAGAGAAATGTAAAATTTGGAAAGAGTAGAGGAGGAGATGAATCTAATGAAGAGATAGGTCAAGGAGTTGCATATCAAGATACATAATATGAAGAAGAAGAATTAGAAGGCATGAATTTTGAAGAGAGGATGCTTAGGGCCTTAGAAGGGAAAAATCAAGGGGTCAAAGTAGATGTTTCATATTATGTAGGTAGTCTAAAACTAGAGGAGTTGATGGACTAGTTGAATGACATGAGAAATTTTTTTGAATGGAAATCCATGACAGAGGAAAAGAAAGTGAAATTCGCATGCACCAAATTAAAGGGTCATGCAATGATTTGGTGGGATCATCTTCAAAAGGAATGAATGAGGAAAGACAAGGATAAGATCAGCGCATGGAATAAAATGGAGAAGAAGTTGAGAGAAATTTTTGCCCATAGATTATACACAAACCCTTTTTCGTAGGTTTCAAAATTTAAAGCAGAACCTCTCTTCTGTGCAAGATTATACAAATGAGTTTTATATTCCATCTATACATATAGAGCATCAAGAAACTGATGAACAGATGGCTACTAGATATGTGAATGGCCTAAAATTCTCAATTCAAAATGAATTGAGTATGCATTGACTCAACAGTATGGAAGAGGCTTACCAATTGGCTCTAAAGGCTGAAGAAAAATAAAATAGATAGTACCATCAGAGGAATAGAGGAGGAAGAAGTGGTACATCAACCCCATTTCAAGGAGGTTTGAATTATGGTAGGGGAGAGTCATCCCATGGATTGGAAAAATAAGTAGACACTCGACAAGATCCTCCGAATCAAGAATGAGGAAGAGGATTTCAAAGAGGTATAGGTTATGGTAGCGGTAGAGGATGGGAAAACTAGAGAAGGCCTTTAACTTGTTTCAAATGTGGAGAAGAAGGTCATAGGGCATTTGAATGCTCAAATTATAATATGCAAGAAAGAAATCATGGAGGACAACCTAGAGTGAACCTAATTCAAATGCAACATGAAGTTGAAGGGATGGAACTAGAGGTTCCACCAGATGTGGGAGAAAGTCTCATAATGAGAAGAGCAATGGTGATTCCAGAGAAGGAGAAAACACAAGCCAAAAGCTTTGATGGTTCATGGCTTCTAACCAATATCTTTAGGACCAGATGCACTTTAGGTGGCAAGGTATGTCAAGTTATTGTTGATGGAGGTAGTTGTGAAAATATGGTTTCTAAAGAAATAGTAGAAAAATTGAATTTACACTGTGAAAAACATCCTCATGCGTACTGCATTGCATGGTTTAAAAAGGGAAATGAAGTCACTGTTGATAAAAGATGCCTAATTAAGTTTAGCATAGGGAAGATCTATCAGGATGAGATATGGTATGATGTTGTCCCGATGGATGCCTGTCATGTGTTATTGGGAAGGCCATGGTAGTATGACTGAAGAGTTATGCATGATGGAGAGAAAAACACATAAACCTTTTGGAAAGATGGCTCTAAGGTGATTTTATTGCCTCTCAAGGATGAAGGAAAAGGTGAGACCATGTTGTCCAAAAGAGATCTTGTTAAAGAAATGAAGGTGACAGGGTGTTGTTATGCATTAGTAGTGAAAAAAGTTGAAGAGGAAGACATTTCAGTTCCCCCAGAAGTAGTAGAGCTATTGAAAGAATTTGTTGATGTTTTGCCCGATGAATTACCTGATGGTCTACCACCAAAGAGAGATATTCAGCATCATATTGATTTGATTCCAGGAGCAACTCTACCCAACCAAGTAGCTTATAGGATGAATCCAACACAATATGCAGAGTTGAATAAGAAAAGTAACAGAACTCATAAGTAAAGGTGTGGTGAGAGAGAGCATGAGCCCATGTGCTGTACCTGCATTGTTGACTCCAAAAGAAGATGGAACATGGAGGATGTGCACTGATAGCAGAGCAATTAATAATATTACCATCAAGTATCAGTTTCCTATACCTTGTATGGAGGGCATGATGGATGTCCTTGCAGGGGCCAAATATTTCAACAAGATCGACCTACAAAGTGGCTCCCACCAAATCCAGATCTGAGAAGGGGATGAGTGGAAGACAACCTTTAAGACTAGAGATAGATTATATGAGTGGATGGTTATGCCATTCGGGTTATCAAATGCACCTAGCACATTTATGAGATTGATGAACACTATACTACGACCTTACATTGGTAAGTTTGTGGTAGTTTATTTTGATGATGTTTTGGTATTTAGTAATAGCAAAGAAGAGCACCTACAACACTTTAGGACCATCTTTGGTGTGTTAAGAAAGGAGAAGCTCTATGCTAATTTGAAGAAGTCTAGGTTCATGTAGGACAATTTTGCTTTTTTAGGCTTTGTCATTTCTAAAGATGGTGTCAGAATGGATCCAGAAAAGGTCAGGGCAATTCTAGAATGGCCTAGTCCAAGTAGTATTACAGAGGTCAAAAGTTTTCATGGCTTGGCCACTTTCTATTGAAAGTTCACTCAAAATTTTAGTAGTATTGTAGCTCCTATAATAGATTGCACCAAAGGAAGGGAGTTTGTATGGACCAAGGATGCTGAGGAGAACTTTAAGTACTTGAAGAAAAAGGTAACAAAAGCACCTATACTTGCATTTCCAAATTTTGATAAGGTATTTGAAGTAGAATGTGATGCCTCCCATGTGGGAATAGGTGTTGTGCTTAGCCAAGCTGGAAAACCTATAGTTTTCTTTAGTGAAAAGATGAATGAAGTGAGAAAGAATTATTCTACTTATGATTTAGAATTTTATGCAATTGTTCAAGCATTGAGGCATTGGAGACATTATCTAGTTCTACAGGAGTATGTATTGTTTACAGATCATATTCCATTGAGCTACTTAAAAACATAGAAAAAGTTGAATAGTAGGCATGCCAAGTGGGTCTCTTTCTTGCAGGGTTACAATTTTGTGCTGAAGCATAAGTTTGGAAAACAAAATCAGGTTGCAGATGCATTAAGTAGGCATGTTGCACTTTTGACCACAATAGAAACTAAGGTGATTGGTTTTGATGTCATCAAAAATTTGTATGAGTCTGATGATGATTTTTGGGAGATTATGGAAATATTGAAGGCACCAGTATCTAGTAACTTGGATCACTTTAGGGGTGAATATTTTATGCAAGATGGGTATCTATTTAAAGGAAAACAACTATGCATACTAGTTGGCTCTAAGAGGGAAAACATTATCAGAGAATTTCATAGTAGTGGGTTGGCTAGACATTTTGGCAAGGACAAGACAATAGCCTTGATAGAAGATAAATATTACTAGCCAAAGATGAAAAATGATATAACTAAGTATGTAACAAGGTTTAGGATCTGCCAAGTGGCTAAGGGACATTCACAAAATACAGGGTTGTATATGCCATTACCAGTACCAACTGCACCATGGACAAATTTGAGCATGGACTTTGTGTTGGAACTTCCACATACTCAATGAGGTAATGACTCCATTTTTGTAGTTGTTGATAGGTTCTCCAAGATGGTTCATTTTATTGCCTATAAGAAAACTAATGATGCAACGAGGGTAGCAGAGTTATTTTTTTCAGAAGTTGTTTGACTACATGGTGTTCCAAAGACTATTACCTTTGATAGGGATACCAAATTCCTCAATCATTTTTGGAGGACTTTATAGAAGAAGATGGGGACCAAGTTACAGTTTAGTAGTGCCTATCATCCTCAAACAGATGGGCAAACAGAGGTAGTCAATTGAAGTCTAGAAAATTTGTTGAGGTGTATTGTTGGAGTAAAGCCAAAACAATGGGACATGGCATTACCCTAGGTTGAATTTGCCTATAATAGTTTTGTTAACAGATCAATGAGAAAGTCCCCTTTCTAGATTGTGTATGGTAGGAATCCTTAGGGTGTTCTAGATTTGGTGCAGCTACCAATAAAAGATAGGGTTAGTGATGATGGGGAAGCATTTGTAGAACACCTTCAATAGTTGCAGAAAGATGTGAGACAAAAATTACAGGACAGTAATGAGAGGTACAAGAATATAGGGATGCTAGTAGGTGACATCAGACATTCAATGAAGGTGACTTAGTGATGGTATATTTGAGAAAAGAGTAGTTTCCTACTGGAACATACCACAAGTTGAAGTACAGGAAAATTGGTCCTTGCAAAATTACAAAGAAGATAAATGATAATGCATATGAGGTTAGTTTACGAGATGATCTCGATATTTCTCATGTGGTTAATATTTTTGATTTATATGCATTCCATGGTGAGGATGATGCTAAAGGTAGTCAACTAGAAGTGGCATGGCACCACCACATTCCCCATAAGAAGAAGGAAAAGATTGCACAGGTTCTTGATAAGAAAACTATCTACACTCGGCAAGGGCATTACAACAAGTATTTAGTACAGTGGGAAGGATTGCCACTAATAGATAGCATGTGGATTATAGAGTGGGAAGTGTAGAGGTTAGATCAAGTCTAGTGGCAGCAGTTCAAAGACACTCACTTGTAGGAGTTGCATTCTTTTCAACCAGAGGAGAATGATGCATGGACTTTTGGAGGTCATAACTTTTCACTCGGATGTGGGTTTGGGCTGAAATTTTATAGGTGGATGTGTTGTGAGGTGGCATGTGTATTCCCAGCCCACCCTAGTCAATTGGACCCCATCTTGGCACTTTTTTGGGGCTTCAAAATTTCATATTGGCCCTCAAAATGGCAATTTATTATTTTTTCCTAGGTTTTTAAAAGTTGCTTTTGTTAATAACTTGAAACTAATGTTTCAAATTTAGGATGTTAGTTGGCTTTTCATCCTACCTTAGTTTTTGGAAGTTTTTGCGAAAAAACTAGATTCTCAAGATATGCATGTAAAATTACCTAAAATAGCAAAATCTGACAATTGTCGAAATCTGCGAAAAAAAAGTAATTTTTAATTTTTTTGTTTTCCTGGATATAAGAGATTTTTCTCTCATTGTAGCAGCAGAGTTGGTGAATAGAAGTTTTCTTTATTTTTTTCATTTTTCGAAATCTTTGGCTCTCACACATGATTAATGGCACAATTCTATTGAGTGTATGTTGTTGGCTACATCATTAATGAAAGTTGTACCTCAATCTAGTTATGTAATAATTGGATAGCCTTGGGGCCCCAGGTGATTCCAGACATAAGGTGAAGTGGTGTTTACTTGAGATCCCTTCAATGGATGAGTGTTCACAGACTTGGGCCTCATCGTACCTTGTGTATTCAGAGGACTTCCCTAGAAGCTTGTACATTCTAGTTTAAGACCTTTCAAACATCTTCTAGTGTGGTGCAAGATTCAGTCGATCAACCTTGAAGTTACTCACCATGTACCTCCTTGAAGTAGATATCAAAGTCTTCTTTGGGTAAGGCATACAAGCCTCCAAGGAAAGGGATATTGGAGGAAACTCCCTTATCCCTAGTAATCCGCTTAGGTTGAAGTATTCCTACTTAGGTAGGAATATGAGTAGGTATTCTATTGTGTGGGCCTACACTATGATGATACACCTACTTGAACAATCTAGGTTGTTGTAATGTATTGCATGTGTGATCATGTGCATTGGCCAAATCCTTATAAATTGAAAACTTATGGATGTGTGTATGAACATTGTGTTTTCCAATTTGGTAATTTTCCCAAGTCAAGATTTTAAAATTGTTCCAAACATTTCACAACATCTTAGAGTCCATAGTGCAACATCTTGAGAGAATCCTTATCACATTTTAGCTTAAGGTTGACCTTGTTGAGTTCCTATCCATAATCGATATTGCTTCCATCATTGTCCTCTACCTTATCTTCCATCCATATTAAACTTATCTTAGACTTAATTTGAGATTTTATCCCTTGATCAAAACCATCATATTTTCAATCCTAGCCAATCAAATCATAGCCAATCATAGATCATCTTTTCTTAAGGTCATAAGTCTATCTTAAGTATTTGAAATCTATCCTCATCTTTCATCAAATCCATCCTATTTGGTCTTGTCCCTTGATCTTAATCTCAATTTTAGTCCTAGTTATCATTATCCTTTAAGTTCAAGTCATCATCATCCTTCTAGTCTAATCATCTATCCATCGACATCATCCCTAGTCTTATTATAATCCAATATTTCATCATCCCTAGTCCAATCCAAGATCTCGAACACACCAACCTTTTGTGTGCATCATCAAGATCTCTCATCTTCTTCCCCCATAACTAGATTACAAGCCATGAAAATCATGGAGTCATGCATTTATAACCAATCATCTTCACCCCCACCCACAAGTGTGTATAATGATCAAGTTAAATACTCACTTGCTTTCATGACATCTCATCATATGGAACCTTTTCCACACCATAATCCCATTGAAACACATGAACATTAACAAAGTGTTGACCAAGATGAGCTTTCACCTAGATTTGTTGATTTCATGAGAAACCTCCCACGTCCGAACTTAGTCATGAAGTTTCTTGTAGACTAAGGGGTAGAGATTCCTTCACAACCTAAGACATTAAAGCTTAAATATAACATTACTCTCGGTCCTTCATCACAACCCATCATGGCAAATCCTCAAGAAAATCCAAATTAGTTATGCTTTAAAGCTAAATTAGTTATGATTTATTTGTATACGTCTATTTAATTAGGCTACGGTTATATAAAAATTATATAAAAGATATTTTATTCCCTTACTACAACAATATGCAAGAACAAAGTTGAAGTAGATAGTACTCTTATTTTAGAGCATTTGAAATTTTATATACATAATTAAATAAATCTCTTTAAATTATATGGTTTTGTTGGATCTCACATGCATATTAATAATAATGAATAATATTTTAAATATACTATGTACTATGAAGGCATTAGTGATGGAATAGAGCTTGTAAAAGTAATCAAATAAAATAAATTAATAGTTAATTTTTGAAATTATTTTAAAAGAATATTATATAATTGTAAAAGAAAATAAACATTCTTTAGGTTTAGTTTAGAGGTCAATTTAATAAAATATATACGTGCATAAGTATAATTAGTTTGACTATTGACATTATGATACTTTTTATTAAATGTAGAAATTGTAAGTAGAAATAAGGGTGTTATTGCAATAATTAAAGATGACATTAAAATTGATGTAGATTTGGATCTAATATGCTATGAGATCATGAATAGGGAATCTCAAGATGATAATCACCTTAGAATTAAAACATTTTAAATTACATTGCGCAGAGACAAATCTGAAGCCCAAGGATGAGTCCACGACCACAAATTTGTCTTGCACTAGTGAACTTTTACTTTATGATCTTTAAACTCCTTTTCTTCACATTACTTGATTCTACTTGACATTTTTAACATCTTTTGATATTTGCTAGGCTAATAATATTTATAAATATTTTGGGAGGGTTACTAGTATGTCAAAAGGGGACATGGCTATGTTAAAAGGGGACATGTCCTCATAGGTCAACCCACAAAAATGTGTTCAAATTATCAAAAATGACACTCATTGGTCATGCATATATGCTCCTAGAATGTTTGTACAAAACTAGATTACTTTTAGTGCACCAATCAAAATGTGATCATGTGAATGATATGAAAATATAACTCGAAAACATCATATGATTAAATGAATATATTGAGTAAATTTAAATACAAGAACATAGCAAAATGGTCAATTACATTTGAATTCAAATTTTTGAATTTAGGCTGGACAAGTCCATGGCTACAAGGACAACCTGCAACCATGAACTAGCCCCGAAATATAAAAGAGGCTAAATCATAGATGATAACATGTGGATGGAAGTATGTGTCTACATAAGGATGACAAATAAGAGGATCAAGAATAAGAAGATAAGGCGAGTGTATGGAGATGAGAGATAAATGTATAAAAATATATGTAATGGATAGATGAATACCATAAGAGACCTCATTCTATACAAAACTACACCATTTATTAATATATTTATATACCAAAATACTCTACTCAAAATAAATACAAAACTAAATTAAAATTAACATAAATATATAGGAGAATCAATTTTGTCAAACGTAACACCTCATACCATGTGGTCACTACTTCAAATTTTTCCATTTTAGGAGGCAAACAAGACTTTCTTTCTATTGCAAAGAAGACCTTTTCCAATTGCATTGAATATGCAATAATTACTATAAAATAAAATACATATAAAAGTTGAATGTGTTTTCATACTTATAATTAAAAAATATAAAGTAACGTGTATCCTCGGAAGAGTTAGTGATGTTAGACATGACATCTTTTAGAGTTTAGCGGCTTCTAGAAAATCACTTTCTACACGGCAGTACGCTGAGGATTTTTTCAATATACTATTATCATTGATTTCTCTGAGTGACAGCAAAATTTATTTGTTTCATCTGGAAATGCAGACGCTTCAAAATCTGGCTCTTACAGACAAAAGGGATAATTCGTATATCTCATCCTATATTTGCAAACGACATTATATGATATTCCAAATCCTCCAATTGAAGAAAAAAACTTGTGCAGCGAAACAATTAGAGACGTCCAAGTTATTTCCACCTAATGCCCTCATAACCGAATATTTGATCCGGTATTCAGGAGCAACACTATAAAAATACAATCATAGAGGATTAACTCTCCATAATTTTCCACATTACTGTGCGCCAAACAAGACAGTGCTATTTCTGTCATATGGTTACTGGGATATTAGATTTCCTTTATTAGGCACTGAATCGCCATCACTACTGTGGAATCGGGGCTTTTGGGCTTTTTCAGAAACGCCATTAAAGTCCTTTCGTTCAATTATTTTTTGGAAATTCATGGATTTCAGCAACAGGGATTGCCTTCAACATATTATCAGTTGAATTTTGGGAGGAGGACGAGTCTTGTAGCTGGAATCCATGAATTCTCGGAAATAAATTGGTTTGCTGTGATTATAAGGCTGTCAGGATGACCATTGTTTAAGTCAGAATTAATGGAATTCTAGAGTTGAACGCTGCTGGTCCATCTTGTTCTTAAAAAGAAATCAGCCATGTCAAATTTATTCTATTACATGTATTTTATGCCTTCGTTATAGGTAGTTATCTTTCTTAGCATTTGTTTTACTGTAGATGGCATTCAGGTGATGTAATTTTAGCAAGATAGAAGATGGGAATTATATCTTTAAGAAGGTGATGAAACAGTTTGGTGAAGTTAGTGACTATACTTAAACATTAAGGAAGATAATACTTTAAAAAAAAAAGTTTTTATTTTAGTTTTTTCTTTGTTAATCATGTTTTGTACTACCTAGGTATATACTGGTATTATAGAGATTTCATTTTTTCGAGGAGTGTTAAAAATATTTTAAAAATACATAAGTAACTAGCAGTGTTTAAAAGATTTTAAAAATAAATAAGTAACTAGCAGTTAAAAAATTTGTAGTAGTCTTAATCAAGATTAAATAAATATTAATTTTTCTTTGACAATTAATTAATTTAATTAAATTTATAAAAAATATTAATATTTTAGAAGCTATTTGTAATCTTATTTAATAGAGTAATTTTTAAAAAACAAATATTATGTATAAATTTTGTGAATTTTTTTTTTTTTTTTGCATGTTTTAGTTTTTAATCAGTTTTTTAATGTTTCAATTTTTTACATGAAAAATTATGTAGAAAGATGGTTACAATAATGGCAAGCATAAAAGCAAACATAGTCAGTGTAAAGATGGTTTATAAATAACACACATCTACAATTTTGTTGAGTTATCCCTTGGAAAAAGTTGTTAGATGTTTCCTAAATATTTATCTTTATTAATTTTTTTAAAATTATTTGGTTTTTAGGTAGATTTGCATTAACATATTAAACCTCCCAAGTGTTTGGGGGAAAAAAAATATATTATCTCTTTATTATAATCTAGATTTATTTGGAACGATTAAGTTTGATTAGTAATGGTGTAGTGGTTACTTTTCTAGTTTATTGATTGGAATGTTCCAAAGGATTATAATCTCGAATTTGGGTGCGAACCAATGATTAAGGACATGTGATGGTGTTGTGTAGAGTTCTACTATTGTGGATAAGGTTGTGCCACCTAATTTGGTTCTAAATTGGTCTAATGTACATGGCTTTGTCTTTGATGCATATTTTTCAATTTTTTGGTGCTCAGAAGTACAACTTTTTTGTGCTTAGAAGTACAACGGAACTTTATTTAAGACTAAGGAAAGACCTTGATTTGTCTAAGAACAAACTCCTAAATGATAAGGATCTATAGGGTATAATTTAAACTTGACAATATGATAATATTATAGTATTCTATTATGTTATTTCTTTAATTTCTAATATTATATTATTCTATTATGTTATTTGTAAAATGGTAAAAGTTAAAAATAAGATCCTAGTTGTTAGGAGGTTAGTCTAAGTTAATCAATAGTTGCAAATTCTTCCAATTTGATTTTCACATTAAAACTTGTATGATATTCTCCTCAAGTTTGTAGTTTTTCATATAATATGCCTATATATTTATTGTGTACTTTGATGAAAGTTAATCATGTAAGTGACGTCTTTCATAGAGATTATTGTCAATTCATTGTTATAATTTATCTTTGACTATTACATCACTTGATTTTACATTAATTGGTATGACTTCCAATATATGGATTTGGGTTTTCCTTACAATCCATTAAATTAGGGTTTAGAAGCTCTTTACTATAATTTTCTGCCAAAGGAATGGATAAAATTTGATCGTCCCATTGCATTTAAATTTTTTGATTAATAATCTATCACATCCAAAATAAAGATGAAAGTTTAGAGGGCTAAGCCCAAATACATAAATAAAAATAATAAACAACTAAAACAACATGGATAGAAGGGCTTCATTATCATTGATTTTTCAATTTAAAAAGAATTTAACTTTTGTAAAAATTAAGAAATAATTGTAAGTGTCATACTCTCTTAACCCATGCATGGAGCCCACTCCTACACATGCATTGAACCTTATGCAAATCTATGTACATCCATTCTAGACCAAGAAACATAAGGTGAAGATTCATTTTTTAGGGTTTGGCATTTGAACATATCATCTCATCCAATAGGCCCAACAAGGCCTCTCCCTATAACACATATCAATATTCATTGTTGTGGACCATACTACCTATTGACATGTCAATAGTTAACTATGTGTTTGTTGGAAACAGGTCTATAAGACCATACCAATATTCAAATTTTAGTCACTAACAAATACTTTGTTGGCCACTCATGTCACTAGGAAATCTCCAATGTTGATGAAGGATACTACAGGTATATCTCCTTCCTGCCAATATATTCTTTTCCAAAAGGATAACACTAATAATCGCACCTTAGTGTGTAATGGGTATGCTGAAATTGGAAGAGTATTGGAATGGTTGACCATAACCTCAAATCTATCACACAATGGAACACTTTTTGTCAATATGTTTATGTGTTTTAGGAAATGTCTCTTCAATTGTGATGGGTGGTAAAGGTAAAAGTTGGAAATAATTATTCATAGGAAGTTTATGCATGTAGCCATGTTCTCTACTTGAAATTGAAAGGTACTCTCTCTCTCTCTCTCTCCACCTATTTATCTCTCTAGGACTATATATATCCTTTTGTCTCCTTCTCTAGCTCTCTATTTTCTTTTATCTCTCTCTGTCTCTATTTACCTATCACACACTTCCTCTCTCTAAGATTTATCTTTACCTATGTTTCTCTCTCTCTCTGTCTCTCTCATTTCTCCCTCCTTTTTCTCTCTCCCTATTTCTATATCTCTATCTCTCTCCCCTTCTTTGTTCCTAGCTCTCTCCCTCTCTCTCTCTTCACATAACATCTTAAGGGTAAATTGATTAAGGTGGAAGATGTGTAGAATTTGACAAAAGAAAGACTTGATGAAATGATTCATTTAATTGGAGGTTTTTATCTGATAAGTGGTGGAAGCACCTATAACAATTTAATACGAAACAACAGTATCTTTGCACATATGAATCTAGATCTATGTCTTTCATATTACATGTATTGGTTGTTCATCCACTTACAATAACTTTATAAATTAGTGAATGTTCTAGCTCTTCCTATCTCTATTTTTTAGATAAGGTATAATTGAGTGGTATACCCAAATGATGCAAAGTAACTTCTAGACCGCTAGTTCTAGAGAGAGAGAGAGAGAGTACCATCTTTTTGTTTTGAAGCCTATTTATCTAAGGGGGATCAATATATATATATATATATATATATATATATATATATATATATAGATATAGATATATATATATTTGTTTGTTTTTTTGTTTTTTTGTTTGTTTGTCTCCCTCTCTATCTCTCTATTTCTCTTAATTTATTTGCCTCCGTCTCTATAGATCTCTTTCTCATTATCTCCCTATCTCTCTTATATCTCTTATCTATATCTTTCTCTCCTACTCTACCTCTATATCCCCCTTTCTATATCTCTATCTGTCCCTCTCTATTTCTCTTTCTTGCCCTCCATATGTCTCTCTGTCTCTCTCTTCCTCTATCTCTTTCTTTTTTTCTCTCTTTCCCTCTTTATTACTTATATATATATATATATATATATATATATATATATATATATATATATATATATATATATATATATATATATATATATATATATATATATATATATATATATATATATATATATATATATATATCTCATGTCTACTTTAAATTAGTCTATAATTCTCTTTCTATTCATCCCTCTTTGTCTCTCTCTCATGCACCATATCTCTTTCTCTTTCTCTCTTCCTCTCTTTATATCTCTTTGTCTCCCTTTCTATCTCTTTATTTCTCCTTATCCTTCTTCCTCTTTCTACCCCTCTATCTCTCTTTCTATTTGTCTCATATAAGGAAGCAAAGGTAGCCGAATAACTTCCTACACTCTTTTTGAGGGGAGTGATATGCAAAAATTTTTGTATCTTTACAATAGTTACAAAAATAAACACAGATGACAATCATACCATGACATAGTAATTACATGGAGAAATGCTTTCGAGAGAAAACCCCACACTACAAAGCAACCCAATATATTATTCATGAATGAAAAAGATTACAATATACTTGCAGAGGAATCTTTCACAAGAGTATAACCAACAAGAGATTCGAAGGTAACTCAAAATCCATACGACTCTTACACATAACCTCCATCTCAATCACTTGATATATAGGAGACACAATACAGTAAACTATCAACGGTAATTACAAAAGCATGAGCCAAAACCACCCAAAAGTGGCCCCCAAATTATCTCCAATCAAAGATGCCTTGTGATATGCCAAATCACATACCAACATGTGTAAATATCTCCTTTATAGCTCTTTTAAGTGTCCAACATGTTTTCACATTTCCCAAAATAGGAGGTCCAACTTCCAGAGGCTATAACTTTTGATCTGGGTGTCCGATTGATGAATTGTTTAATGCATCCAAAATATCATAACGAGATCTATCAACTATAATAGGCTTCACTAGTTTTGATAACTTTTAGGGTGTTTAGGGACCTCTAAGTGCCTCAAATTTGAGTTCAAAACTTTTTCTGAGAATTTGAAAAAAGAGAATCTTTAATATCTTGCAATTTAGGTATGATCTTGAGTTGAAACTCACCAAAGATATTTACTTAGTAGTTCTGCACCTTTTGCAAAAATTCTAGCTCCATTTGTGCTCAAATGTAGAGTTACTAAAAATAGTAAGTACTGCCATTTTTGGCCCTTTTGGAAAATTTGAAAGTTCTAAACCATACTTCAAGGTAAAGGGTATTTGAAAAGCCTAGAATTGGGAAGAATATAAACCTTTTGTAGTTTCAAGGTTGAGACACCTTTTCTAACATTTTCCCACTTGTCAAACACCTTGCAAGAGAAAAGGGAATATCAACACCATGATTTAATTACTATGGGATGAGAGGCCATAGACTCTTAACACCATCTGAACTTCTATGTGCTCACAGGCTTACTTAATGAATCTGCAACATTCATCAAATTCTCTACCTTACTAGCTTCACCTTGCTATCCTCCACCATATCTCTAATAAAATGATACTGTACATCAATGTGCTTGTCCTAGCATGAAAGTTTGGGTTCTTAGCTAGGAAGATCACACTTCGACTATCACAATAAACTATCATCGCACCTTATTTTATTCAGATATTTGAACACAGTCTCTTAATCCAAATGGCTTCTTTACAAGCATGAGTAGATTCCATATACTTAGCTTCAATAGTGGACAAAGCAACCAGAACCTGTCACTTACTCATCCAACTAATTGCACCACTAAATAAAGTAAATACATAAACATAGGTGGATCATCTGCTATCAACATCACTTGCCTAGTTTGAATCCACATGTATCCATCAATATCAGGGGAATGCATGTCTCCTATCAAATTACCATGATAACACAATGAATAATCTGAGGTACCCCATGAATATCTGAAGACTCTTTTAACTACATCCCAATGAACTCTACAAAGATTAGACATATATCTAGAAAGAACTCTCACTACTTGGGCAATCTCTAGTCTAGTACAAACCATAGCATACATCAAACTTTTGATTGCACTCTAGTAAGGCACTCTGCTCATATCTTCCATCTTTGATGGGCACATTGAAAATTGTGAAGTAGATAACTTCATTCCAATTGTAAAAGAAACACATAATGGTCTACAATCCTGCATATTTAAACTTTGTAAAACTAAATTGACATACTTACTCTAGCCAAGCCATAGTTTTATTTTCACTTTATCTCTTCGCATTTCCATCCCAAGAATGTGTTTAACTACACCAAGATCTTTAATTTCAAATTTAGCTGCAAGTTGAGACTTTAGTTCTGAAATCATTCCTTTCTCTTTACCAATAAAAAACATATCATCAACATATAATGCAATAAACAAGAAATGATCAACATCAGATTTATAATAAACATAGTGATCAAATTTAGAACACTCAAATCCCAAACTTGACACATATTGTTATGTCAGAAATTGTCCTCCTATATGAAATGGTACAATTTCTCATAGTTTAGTTCCTCTCCTTTGGTGACCTTGTAACCTAGTTTATTTTAGACCTTTCTAAACCCTGATTGACCTAGGTCTAACTGGAAGAATGTCATATTTTAGAATAACTAAAGACTGAGGGTGAAAAGAAAACTTTGATTTGGGATCCCCTAACCTCCTTGAGGTAGTCCTGAGTGGGAAATCAGGGCTTGGACTTGGGTACTCACACCCTTGTCCAGCCATATTTCTTGGGGTCCTAAATTTTGAAGGGATGTCAGCCCTCACCGTGCATTCCAGGATTATTTGTTCAAATGTTTTTTTTTTGCACGATGTTGACATCTTATTTCAAAATTTGAAATTCCTAAATATATATACTTAAAGAAATTTGGAAATCATTTTGTTACACACAATCTTTATGCAAACTTTATGCCAAAACTCTACCAAAATTGCCATTGAAGATTAGTGATTTGTTGAAGCTCTTAAAAGTATTTGAATTTGCTATCATGGATACAATGGATGGAGATTGGGAATCAAGATCCTGAGACTATCTTGTTCTTCCTAGGGTTTGCACACCTTTTGCATGATCGTGAGAAGGATTGAAGCCTCCAACATCGAGCTTGGAGATCCTCCACAGGCATTGTTGATTTGCCTTCTTGTTCATGCAACTCTTCATTGCTTTCATATCCTTGAGGTGAAGTTGTGTTTGTTCATTGAGGAACAAATTGTTGATCTTTCCTTGATGCTTGAGTCATCTAGGATTTTTTATTTTCTGCATACACATTTGTTAGATGAGTACAGACATCTATAGTTCTTTATCTTGGGCTATTGTTGTGGTAGGAATACTAAAAATGGGGCTTGACTGAGGCAAGCTCGTATATAGCCACAACCCTCTTTCTCCTCCTTTTGCATGTGTAGATTGAATTTGTCAAGATCTGATGGAAAGAAGTGATAGGAGGATAGATATTGTAGACATAGTCGTCACGGATTTTAGATTTTGAGATTTGAGACTTTCGGGACATTGCCCTAGGTGCCCTAGTCTAACCAGGTGATTTCTTTTAGATCTGAGAGCCCCTGAAGATTTCTAGACATCTGATATAGAAGATTCTGATAGTAAGGAATTTTTGAGACATTGCCCAAGGCACCCTAGTCCATCAGTTTCTCTATTTTTGGGTACACTTTCCTAGTATTGTCCTTTTTGCATTTTTGTAATTAGTTTGTTGGTATATTTGTCAAAAATTCTATTCTTACAGTCTGATTAGTGATTTAGGTTTTCATGCTTGTTGGATGAAACTAGCTTGCAAAAACTTGATTTAAAATAGTTACACAGTCATAATTAACAGGAAAAGGGAACATAGGACATCAGTAGTTTATCCCTAAAGTCATCCCATGCTTCCCTAATGTTTTAGTGTGTGAAAGTGTGGAACTTGAATTCTTCTATTTTGATTCCCATTTTTCATCCTAAATATTTTGGTGAATCCATGCTCTAAAGAATTAGTATCCTTTTAAACATTAGATCTGAGTTAGTTTTCTATCCTAAAACATATTTAGATTGCAAACCCTCTTTTATGAAAGTGCATGCATTGAAATTTGAGTGATTTCCCTTATCCTTTCATTAAAAGAGTTTTGAAATTACAACTTTGCATTGTGCATAGTGTTATTCTATTTCATTTTCACAAATTTCATGCTATAGCATTTTACATTTAAGTCTTGGGTTAACTTGAGCATGTTATAATGTTAAATTACTTTTTACAAGAATTTCATTTGTTCGATGAGCTATTTAGTTGTGATGAATTCAATATGTTAGATGAATCCCTTGAGGACTTTATCTCAATTGAACATTCCACTACGACTCTTAAACCATCGTTGTTTCAAAGATTAATAAATGCAATTTATGTTTCCAAACCTCAAGAAGAATCTGTTAAACTGAAAATAGTGGTCACTTTGTGTTTAGATGCGGTTCAACCTCCTTCTAAACTTGTGCTCACTATTAGAGGTCTTTCACCTTCATCTGGACCTCCTGATTACATTTATAACTATGCTAAACAAATAACACATTGAAACTCACAATAACCTAGTCATACTATGGTTTCTCATACATATAACACTTGGAATAACAAACAAAGCATACACCAATTAAGCATTCCAATATCTTTACCAGATTCTCAACCTCTGCTTCCTCAAGCACCTCATTCAACATAAAAAGTTGGTCAAGATTATGATCTTGTTGAGTAGCTTCATGCTACTCCTGCTAAGATATCTCTTTGGGAACTTATAAAAACTTCACCTACATACCATGGAATGCTTCAACAAGCTTTACAAAAGGTGATTGTGCCACCTATTGTTAAACCAAATAATGTATCAACCCTATTAGATTGTGTGCATGTGAAAAAAATAGACATTTTGTTTCAACAACATGAGCTTCCATCTCTTAAAGTTCAAAATTAGTATGATCCATTGATTATATTTATTACAATACATAAGAAACTGATTAAATGTGTTATGATTGATAATGGGTTAGCTCTTAATGTTTGTAGAATCAATTTATTTCATAAGATTAAAGTTGATACATCTCTGATTAAGCTGAATAGGATAAGTATATGTGGCTTTAATAATGTTGGAAGACAATCTGTAGGCACTATAACTTTACCTGTACAAGTTGGGCCTATGACTTTATCTACCTTGACCCATGTCATGCCTTGTTCTTTATCTTACAATATTATTCTTGCTAGACCTTGGATTCATGCATTGGGGGTAGTTCCTTCTACCCTTCATCATTCAATCAAGTTTATTTTTAAAGATAAACTTCATACTATTCATACTAACCCTGAACCCAACAACTATTTACAAATTGAAGCACAAAAATAGGTTGTTCATCATAGAATCTTAAACAATCTAAAAGTTGACTCATCAGCTCCTCTTGCCATAGATAATGTTGGAAAGAGTTCAAACAATCAAATGCATTTCTGGTAATGATTGGGGTTCACTAGATTTTACATCTCCCTCTATACGTGAATACAAAATTAACAACCCTACTCCTAAAATATCAAGTGTTGCATCGATCTCATCTCAAAGTTCACGTATACAACCTAAGGTCTCTTTGGTAATGAATATAGATAATACTCTTGCTTATACTATAGATTATGAAAACTATGAATCCTCAGCATCTTCTAAGGAAATGGCTTCTCTCGATGGTCAAGGATTTCAGATCCTTTATAAGAACGGTGACTATGTAGGTAATGGTTGCCATATTAATCAACAAGGGATTCATGTACCTATAGAATCTACTTCATGACATTACTCAAGTGGCATTGGATATAACCCTTTTAAGGAATCCAAATCCTATAGATGTCCTACTCTTAATGTGAATACAATATCGACACTTAATTTGATCTTTCCTGAGATGATTGACACCAGTTGTCCTCTAGGAGAGCTCCCCTTTGATATATTTATAACAGATGAAGTGATAATTGAATTCTTTGGTGCTTATGATAATATTCCCCATTACCATCATAAACACAGACTACCTTATCATTTGAACAATAGTGCACATTTCAGAAACAACCACTAATATGATAAATGCTACTCTAAAATCTAAGGAAGAACTTGAAGAGTTACCACAATCACCCAATCTCCCAGACCATAGTACCTTGCTTAACAGAAAGACTGTTGATGTTTTTATGGAGAAAGATAACACTGCAAAGGTTATCCCTATAGGTGGTTGTTTAAGTGCAAAAGAAAAAGAAGAAATCACTAAACTCTTACATGAATTTTTTGAATTGTTTGCTTGGAATTATTCAGATATGCCTGGTATTGGTCCTCAGATTATAACACATAATATCATATTGAAACAAGATGCTAAACCGTTTAAACAAAAGATTTGCAAGATGAATCCTAATGTTGCATTACTCATTAATGCTGATATAGAAAAGATGTTACAAGCTAGCTTTATCAGCCCTATTGATTATTCACCTTGGATTTCAAATATCATTGCTCTCACTAAACCTGATGACCGTCTTTGAATGTGTACCAACTTTAGAGATTTGAACCTTGCATCTTTGGAAGATGATTTCCCACTTCTAAACATTGATATGATTGTTGACTCAATAGCTAGCCATGAATTAATTTCTTTCATGGATGGATTTTCAGGATATAATCAAATTGTTAGAAACCCTCAAAATCAATATAAAACAACTTTTATAACACCTTGGGCTACATTTTGTTGGGTAGTCATGTCGTTTGGACTTAAGAATGCTAGAGTAACTTACCAATAGGCTATGATTCTTATCTTTCATGATTACATGCACAATATCTTAGAGGACTATGTCGATGACATCTTGTCGAAGTCTATTCGTCACCAAGATCACGCCATGACTCTTTGACAGATCTTTGAGAGAATAAAGAAATACAACATGTGATTGAATCTCCGTGTGTATTTGGTATAGATAGTGGAAAACTATTGGGATTTGTAGTTTCAAACCATGGTATTGAAGTAGATATGAAAAAGATTGATGTGATCATTAACATGCTACCACCTAAAAACATATCTCAACTTTGTAGTCTGCAAGGGAAGATATAGGCCATCTGCCGATTTGTCTCACAACTCATGGATAGGACTCACCCTTTTACTCAACTACTGAAGAAGGATTCAAAATTTCAATGGAATTCATAATCTCAAAAGGCTTTTGAGGACTTAAAATGTTACCTCACTAAACCTCCTATTTTACAACTTGTTGTTTCTAATAAACCTTTCCTTCTATATACCTCAACATCTAATAATGTCATTGCCACATTATTGGCACAACATAATACTGAAGGCAAGGAATGTGTTGTATATTACATCATCAAAACATTGCTTGATTATGAAGTGCGATATACTATCATAGAAAAACAATGCTTAGCTCTTGTGTTCACAACACAAAATCTTAGGCATTATCTTTTAAATGTTGAGACACACGTAATTGTAAAATTTGATCCTTTGAAACATTGATTTACTAAAATAGATCTTTTAGGTCATCTAGTTAAATGGGTTATGTTGTTAACTTAATTTGATCTTAAATTTATATCTCAGAAAGCAATTAAAAGACAAGTGTTAACTGACCATTTAGCCAAGGCACCTTCTCCTTTTACTATACAACATCAGGACGCATTCCTTGATGATCAAATTCTACCCATTATTGAGGATGATAAATGGAAGTTATATTTTGATGGATCAAGATGTCGAACCGGCTCCAGTGCTAGTGTCATACTAGTACCTCTCTTGAGTATGATAATCCCTATGTCTTATCATTTAAATTTATCATGCACAAACAATATCGCTGAGTACGAAGTTCTTATAGAAGGACTTCATGCCACTTTGGCCTTAAACATAAAAAATATCACTATATATGGTAATTCTTAGTTAATTGTAAGACAAATAAATGGATCATATCAAACTAAACAAGACAAATTGTCTTAATATCACAATTTTTCTTTGTCCTTATTAAAGCGATTTACATCCTTTTCAATTGATACTATTCCAAGGAAAGACAATTGACATGCGGATGAAATGGCAAGCCCAACTTCCCTTATATTCCCTAATGATTGTCCTAATGAATTTATTTTTATTGTTCATCACCTTAAAACACTAGCCATAGAAGATCATGTAGTTGCAAGTCTTGATCTCTGTTGTGATATAAACTCTGATGAACGGTTCTCCCACATATTCAACTATTTGCACGATGGAACCATCCCTAATTCGATGTGTAAAAATACTTAAGTTTGCCTGCGTAAACTTACAACATGATATATCATTCTATCTAATGTCTTGTATTGATGAAGTTATAATGGTGTCCTTCTCTGATGTCTTAGTAATTCATAGTTTCCAATAGCTTTAGAAGAAGCTCACTCTGGCGCTTGTGGAGGATATTTTGGAGGAAAATCATTGGTACAAAAATTAATATGTATGGGGTATTATTGGCAATGCATGGAACAAAATTCTTTCACTTATGTCAAGAAATGCCTACAATGTCAACAACATGAACGTTTAATCTGAGCACCTACCCAGGAACTTCATTCCCAAGTGTCACCTTGGCCATTTTTTGTTTAGGGCTTGGATCTAATTGGTAAAATCTCTCCACCTTCCTATCAAGGGCATACATTTAATATCATTTCTACTGATTATTTCACAAAGTTGGTCGAGGCTGTCCCTTTATGATCCATGATCATGGACATAATTTGTCATTTTATACAACATAATCTCTCAATTTGATATACCTTCCTCCTTTGTCTCTGACAATGGCATGCCATTAAGAAAAAGGATGTGAATAAATTTCTAGAAAAGTATCACATTCAAAATTGCTTCTCTACACCTTATTATCCTCAATCAAATAGCCAAGAAAAAGGTTCAAACAAAGTTATTAGACAAATTTTATGCAAAATTGTTAACAAACATCAGAAAGACTGGCATACTCAATTATCCTACAAGTTATAGGCTTATAGAACAAGTGTTCGTATGGCTATTGGAACTACACCGTATAATCTTGGTACTGATGTGGTAATGCCCTTGGAACTCGAGATTCCTTCATTACGAGTTTCCTTGAGAGATGTTATTGATGATGACATGGAAAGGCAAAAAATATTACAACTTGAGATGCTAGATGAACAATGTATTAACGCCCTTGAAAATCTTAAGGCCCATCAAAATAGTATACAATGATTGTACAATGAGCGTGTTATACACCATTCATTTGATGTTGGAGACTTGGTACTTTATGAGAATCAATGCAACATAAATGCACCTCCTGGTAAAGAAGGAAAGTTCAACCAGGTAATTGGGTCGGACCATATGTTGTTACTAGAGCCTTTGGATCAGGAGTGTATAAGTTAGCTAATTAACAAGGTACACCGCTTAAAGAACATATTAATGCTATGCACCTCAAGAAATTGTATGCTTAAGATTATATGTTAGATGTCACTTTAAAAAAAGCAAAACTTATTAGTTAGTTCAGCTTCAATTTTGAGAAGATATAATTATTTTGTCTTAATTCATTTAACATAGAAATCTCTTTTAGTTAATCATTGTGGTATCTTGTTAAACATGCTTTATTAAGATCACTTTTGTATTAACATTTTATAGCATAGAATATTAGTTATGTGTAAAATATATTAGTCATTGTGCTTTTACTATATGTTCTGCAAAGAATTGTTTAGTATCACATTTGCATTAATTACATTTCCTCATGAGCATTTAACGTTTATCACTAGTTGCATTTTTCATAAATCACATGTGATAGATTAGACAACACTAGAAATAGTAATAAGAAAACATCTCATATCTATATCATCATCGGTTTCAAATATACATCTAAGTCGACTATCCCGTATATCAAAATGGGATGTCATGGTACATAATATATACATCACATAGATGAACCTTGGTCACCTATACCCTCAGGATCTTGTGGTATGTGCGTGACAAAGGGCTGACCATGTGTGGCTACAAATCGTGAATGACACCTAGAGATACTCCGCAATCATAGCCCCTTGAGCTCACCTCTGAGCCCCATCACTTCACCCTATAACTCCATATACATTTGCCGGTACTAGTCTCTCTTTATTTGAACCCTATCTCTATCAGCTCTCACCTGGTGTAGCTCAGGAAGTAAGATCTCACTTGTGATAGGATCTCTCTCAGGTGTGGGTACAGCTCCTACCTGATCTCATAGCATCTGGAGCTCCACCTTTGGACACTCAGCTCTTTGGATAGCCTGATCTAGAATAGACTCCATTGATAACCCGTATCTCACAAAAGGTAAAGATCTCTGCATGTCGCCATGCAGATGGCTATGGTGAGTATCTTGTCCACACCCGCTACTTAGCCACATCGACTGGAACTATCTCTGCTATGATGCAGCTCACCAAGTCGCACCATGCCTCTATCCCAACTACAAAAAGGAAACAAAATAGATATCAATACCTCATATAGACATCATAAATACATAATCATAAATAATTACATCTATATACAAAAAGAATTCTACCTAGATCTCCATCTTGCCAAAATGGATCTCAGATAGCTGATGATGTGACTAGCTCTGTAGCTGACTCTATAGCTGGGGGCATATGACCACTAGCCTCCCCTCGCTCACACTGGCTCAATCTACTCACACCTGCAAGAGCTGGACTGCAAACTCTTTCCTGAGACTAGGACTCAACCTCCTCGTCTCTATCTACCTCTTGCTTGTCTCATCGTGGTCTCTCTAAAGATATACCTTGATGTGATCTACTCCTCATCATCATCCTCATCCTTTGTGTCGAGATCATAGTATCCTATGGAGTCACTAATGTCATTATCTATCCATGTGTCACTCACATGACTGACCTAAGGTCAAGGATCGCTGGTATCATGACCAGGAGGATAAATAGGAGTGGATCGTGTTGTTTGCTTCTAGATCTGGTATGTTCAGGTGACTCTGACATCATCTATGTCAGATATCAGCTCTGCATCCTCTGGACCATCATCATTACTAACAACTATATCAACTATTGTTGGCCGTTGGGCACTATTCGCCCTAACTGGGCTACGCATAGAGCACGTGTAGCTTAGACACATCATAGGTAGATCTTGTAGGCATCCAAACTATTGCGCTACCTGATCAAAGTAGAACCCTACAACAATATGATCAAGGCGATTGACCATCAACTGATCCCTCTGCATCCTCGCTAATTGTCTCCACTAACCTGGTCGTGCTATAAAGCCACAATATGGTCTACAAATAATATCGCTAGGCTGTAGTCTATCAAAAATAACCCTCCAGTATAGAAGATCACTGTGTTGCCAACATCTAATGAGAGGATATGCATGGACGCATGGATAAGTAAACACTGGCTCTATGGGAAAACCCATAGGTCACGAGCATCTAATATGCTCAAAGGCCCAGACCTGTAGTAAAGTGCAACATATCAGACTCTGTGCATCGTAATGAACATATCGCCCTAACCCATGGTAGAGGTACGCAAGCATACTACGCCCCCTGCATAGACTGTACCATGATCCTCCATCACCCTAATCATGTGAATAAGGCCCCCATGAAGGTGAGTTCCTCATCCATTCAATACAACTGCTAATGCCACTGTAACCATCGTAATCCTCTAAATCAAAGGGATATCAACACATCCCTACTCTAGTAACTAGAGCTGAATGTGCCCTCGCTCTACCTAAGCGACAGTGCGGCCTAGGTAGTATAACTGGCTCTCTCATGTATACTCCACAAAGTAACAGTCTACAATCATCACTATTTCCTTGCGTATAGGATGTTGCAAGATCTGGTACATGTCCTCTAGTGTGATAGTCATCTCCCCTGTAGGTAGATGGAATGTAGAAGTATCTACATTCCATCTCTCCATCAAAGCCATCAACATGCTGCAATGAAATCTAATTGTGGGCATATCAAACACCCACTAGAGCCCTACACCCTGGAAGTGCCCTCTCTCTACATTGGTCATAGTACCGATATGATCTCGTAGAAGCAACATCAAGCAACTACCTATATGCTCTCGCATCTCAGGGACGACCTGCATGACACATAGTGAGAGAGTAAATCAGTAAACAAGATGAAACCAGAACTAAGTATCTGTTACAACAGTCAGTGCCCTATACTTGGGGCCCTTGTCCTTTCTAGACTTGGGTGCCCCATGAAGACCTAGGCACCCAAATCAGACTTGGGCACCCCAAGTGGACTAGGGCACCCAAGGAAGACCTAGGTGCCTTGAGTGGACTTGGGCAACCCTATTGGGGACCCTTATCCAAGATTGTCCTTCTTAGCATGAGAAATGATAAAAACCAAAAATAGTACATAAAGCATGATACAAGCAAGGATATGGACCCTACCTCAACCTCGAAGCATCTCTCTGCCACTCAGGCTAGGAGCATCTCCAGTCTCGGAAGCTGGTATGGACATCAGGTCACCATCATCAATCTATTTGTTCTTCTCCTTCTCTCTTATACACAACAAAATAACAAAGAATAGTGAAAAGTAAAAGCTCCCAAGTTACTTATAGTAAGTGGATGAGAATTCCTATCACTATCTAGGTGCAAAATTGAAAAAATTTACTCTTAAGCCTCTATCTTGACTTGTCAAACTCAGATTTTCATGTCATTTGTTGCATTGGAATATTAGTTCTGCTCTCTATCATACCTAATGTGTTGTGCTTGGGCGTTGTTTCTTCAAACAAACCTCACAATGCATTTATCATCAAGTTTCATCAAAATCGAGGCGTGTAGATATCTCCTTGTTTCTCCTTTTTAGACTAAGCAAGCAGAAATAAGGGGGACATATATCTCCCTCAATTTCCTCTCTTATCATGTCTCATCACTCAACCTCCTAGTGTTTATGGATTGACTTATTGGTGGTGGTTGCAGTTTGATTTGATTTTAGATTTTCTGACAGGTGTTCCTTTGCAGGTTGTGGTTCCTAACTTTGTGGTGTTGCAGGATTACAAACTTGGGGGCTTCGTCCTTTCTATGTCAACACTTTTGCATCCTGTATAGTATCCTTTTGAGTGTCTTTTTCATGATTTATGTATTTACTTTCCTTTAATCACATATGCACATAGTGTCATATGGCCACTAAAGTGGGGGCTAAGTGTTGTCAAAAATTGTCCTCCAGTATGGAATGGTACAATTTCTCATAGTTTAGCTCCTCTCCTTTGGTGACCTTTTAACCTAGTTTATTTTAGACCTTCCTAAACCCTGATTGACCTAGGTCTAACTGGAAGAATGTCGTATTTTAGAATAATTGAAGACTGAGAGTGAAAAGAAAAATTAGATTTGTGATCCCCTAACCTCTTTGAGGTAGTCCTAAGTGGAAATTAGGCCTTGGACTTGGACACTCATGCCCTTGTCCTGTCCTATTTCTTGAGGTCCTAAATTTTGGAGGGATATCAGCCACCGCTGTGCATTCCAGGATTCCATTTTCAAATTTTCATTTTTTGCACGATGTCAACATCTTATTTCAAAATTTGAAATTCCTAAGGTTAGATATTTAAAGACATTTAGAAATTGTTTTGTTACACACAATCTTTATGCATACTGTATACCAAAACTCTACCAAAATTACCATTGAAGATCAGTGATTTGTTGAAGCTCTTGAAAGTATTTGAATTTCTATTATGGAGACAATAGATGGAGATTAGGAATCAAGATCCTGAGACTATCTTTCTCTTCCTAGGGTTTGTACACCTTTTGCATGATCAGGAGAAGTGTTGAAGCCTCCAACATCAAACTTGGAGATCCTCCGCAGACATTATTGATTTGCCTTCTTGTTCATGCAAGTCTTCATTGCTTTCATCTCTTTCAGGTGAAGTTGTGTTTGTTCAGTGAGTGGAACAAATTGTTGATCTTTCCTTAATGCTTGAGTCATCTAGGGTTTTGTATTTTCTACATACACATTTGTTAGATGAGCACACACATCTGCAGATCTTTATCTTGGGCTATTGTTGAGGTAGGAATACTGAAAAAGGGGCTTGACTGAGGCAAACACTTATATAGCCACAACCCTCTTTCTCCTCCTTTTACATGTGCAGGTTGAATTTGTCAAGATCTAGTGGAATGGAGCGATAGGAAGATGAATATTACGAACACAGTCATCACAAATTTCATATTTTAAGATTCTAAGACTTTTGGGACATTGCCCTAGGAGCCCTAGTCCAAATAGGTGATTTCTTTTGGATCTGAGAGCCTCTAAAGATTACTAGACATCTGATATAGAAGATTCCAATAGTCAAGAATTTCTGGGACATTGCCCTATGTGCCCTAGTCCATCAGCTGCACTATGTTTCTAGGTACACTTTCTCAGTGCTATCCTCTCTGTGTTTCTTTAATTAATTTATTGGTATCTTTGTCAGAAATTATGTTATTATAGTTTTATTAGTGATTTAGGGTTTCATGCTTGTTGAATGAAACTATCTTGCAAAAACTTGATTTAAAACAGTTACACAATCATAATTAATAGGAAAAGGGAACATAAGACATCAATAATTTATCCCTAAACTCATGCCATGCTTCCCTAATGCTTTATTGTGTTAAAGTGTGGAACTTGAAGTCTTCTATTTTGATTCCCATTTTTTATCCTAAACACATATGTATCAAATTTATGGTACCACATCCTAGGACTTTTTTTTGAGGCCATGCAAATATTTCTTCAATTTACAAACCAAATTACTTTTACGTTTCACCATATAGTGTTGTGGCTGTGTCATATAAATATCCTCCTCCAAAGCACCATGAAGGATAGTCATTTTCACATCCATTTGCTCAACCTCTAGATCATAAACAACAGTAATAGAAAGCAAGAATCTAATCAACATCATTTTTGCACTAGGAGAAAATATCTCACCATAATCAACACCCTTAACCTAAGAGTAAGCTTTCACAACCAACCATGGTTTGTACTTCTCAATACCTCCACATGAACCAATCTTTCTCTTGAATGCCCATTTGCAACCAACAAATTTTCATCCTATAGCAATGGCACTAGGTCCCATGTATCATTCTTTTTCAAAGCGACCATTTCTTCATCCATAGAAATCTTCCAAGAATCTGCATCAGTCATCCCTAATGCCCTGTCTATAGATCTAGGTTCATCTATGTTAGTATTCAAAGAAAAAATACATCTCTAGTCATAAGGTGAATACCTTTTAGGTGGTTGTCTATGCCTTGTAGATCTTCTAATAAGTTGAGTTGGAGGTTCTTCCTCCTCTTCTAAAGATTCAGAGCTAGATGATCTCTCCTCCAATTCATGTCTATCTAGGGGCCTTGATTCAACTTTCTCAGGTGTAGAAGGGAGTTGAATCACATATTTTTGTTCACTTCTTTTGGCTACAATGTAACAGAAGGTTTAGTTTCTCAAAAAATAACACTTCTACTATAAATTACCTTATGTGTAATGGGGTCCCAAAGCTTCTATCCTTTCACACCATAACTATACCTGATGAAGATACATTTCATAGCCTTGTTCTCCAACTTTGTTCACTTCTCCTTTGGCACATGTGCATATGCCTTGCAACCAAAAACTCTAAGATGTCTCAGTGAAGGCTTGTGCCCTGACCATGCCTCCATAAGCAATTTATCAATAAGCATTGATGTAGGAGACCTGTTAATCAGGTAGCAAGCAGTAGCAACAACTTCAGCACAAAACTTTTATTCTAGACCAGCACCACTAAGCATACTCCTAGCCTTCTCCATCAGTTTCTTGTTCATTCTTTCTGCAAGTCCATTCTACTATGGAGAATACAGAGTTTTCTTTTGTCTCTGAATGCCACAATCTTTATAGAATCTATCAAAATTATTAGAGAAAAATTCACTACCATTTTTAGTCCTCAAACATTTCATTTTCTTTCTAGTCTACAACTCAACCATTGCTTTAAATTCTTTAAATTGATTGAAAAATTTAGATTTGCTCTTTAGAAAATATGTCCATGTCCTTTTGTTGTAATCATCAATAAATGAAACATGATATGTGGAATTTCCAATGGAAGGAACATCTACAGGACCAAATACATCAGAATGAATAAGATCCAATAAACCACATGATTTATGAGAACTCGAGTAAAAATGAACATGGTTTTGTTTATCATAAATGTAATGCTCACAGATATCAAAATCAAGATTACAATTAGTTAAACCTTCTTACAAGGTTTTTATTTTTCAAGTTCCTTAGACCCTTTTCTCCTATGTGGCGTATTCTCTGGTGCCATAACATAGTCTTCTCTATAGGCAATTTTGATTCAGAAGAAAGAGCACCCTTAGGTACCCAAAATCCATGACCACCCATAGAAAATGAAACCCCCTCATTTTCCAATGAAGTAGTCACAAATTTACTTTTCACAAAAGTACTATTACACTCAATAGTGTATGCATCAAGATTATACAATGTGCCAAATTTGACACCTCTAGTGATCACCATAGCACCTCTAACCATCTTGCATCATGTATCAGAAAGACTACCTGCACACCTACATCTATTAGTTTTCTCACAGATATTAAATTTTGTGCTAATCTAGGGATATGCAATACACCATTAATCTTTTTTATTCTACCATCAGGAAATCTGATTTTAACTTTACCATGACCAACAATAGTTAAATGAGAATCATCACCCAAGTACACCTTATCTCCATCAAATTCTTCATACTTAGAAAACTAATCTATTAGGGATCATATGGAAGATGCACCTAAGTCAATTAACAATGCATCATTACCGACATGAGTGACCAAAGATGCAATGAATGCATCACCATATTCCTTGTTGGACTCAGAATCAGAATCAAATTTATTCTTTTTCTTCTTATTTTCTTCTTTACACTCCTTATGGAATTGTCCAGGCTTACAACAATTCCAAAAAATAACTTTGGACTTTCTAGGAGATGTGGATCTCCCCTTGGACTTGGATTTGTCACGCTTCTCTCTCTTCTTCCCTTTTTCTTTGGGTATTCCATGAACACATAGAGCTTCTTTGGAACTAATGGATACCTTCCTCATCATTTCTTTAGAAAGCAAAGAACCCATAATATCTTCAACTTTTAAGACAATAAAAGTACTCTCAATCACCATAACAAGAGAATCCCATGAATAAGGTAAAGAACAAAGCAGAATCTGACATCTCTTCTACTCATCCATTTTTGCACCAACTAATGCCAATTGAGCCATTAACATATTTAATGCTTCTAGGTAGTCTACAATTCATCCACCTTCTTCCATTCTCAAGGAATACAATTTCTTCCTCAAGAAAGTCTTGTTCACTAAATATTTGGCTTGATATATCTCACTGAGTTTCTTCCATAGTTTCTTTGCAGAGCGCTCTTCCTAGACATTAATTAAAACAAAGTTTGTTAGGCACAATCTAATTAGACCCTTGGCCTTATGATCCATAACATCATATTCAACAACCAAAGTAGCATCTATGGGCCTTGAAAGATTCTCATCAATAGCATCCCACATATCTCGATCAATTAATAGATCTTCCATCTTCAACTTCCACATCTCAAAATTGTTACCAATTTTTTTTTCTACCTCTATTCTCCCTAATGTGCTCACCATCTAAAAATTCATGCAACAAGATCAAAAAGTATTGTCTGTAGAAGCTCCCACTCAAAATTGGATTAGTTCAAAAATCCCAACAACCCACAATTGAAACCAAAGGAGGTCAAGCTCTGATACCACTTGTAAAGAAGCTAAGGTAGCAGAACAGATTCCTACACTAATCTTGAGGGGAGGGATATGAAGAACTTATCACATATTTACAATAATTCCAAAAATAAACACAAATAGGAATCATACCATGACATAGTAATTACATGGGGAAACCCTTTTGAGAGAAAAACCCCACTCCAAAGCTGCCCAATATATTATTTAGGAATCAAGAAGATTACAATATACTTGCAAAGCAAGCTTTCATAGGAGTATAACCAACCAGAGATTTAAAGGCAACTCAACATCTAGAAGACTCTTACACACAACCTCCATCTCAAGCTCATGATATATAGGAGATACAATACAGTAAACTGCAAACGGTAATTACAAAACCATGAGCCAAAGCCACCCAAAAGTGGCACCCAGATTAACTCCAATAAAAGATGCCTTGTGATATGCCAATTCACACACCAAGATATATAATTTTTCCCTTTACATCTCTTTTAAGTGTCCAACACATTTTTAAATTTCCCAAAATAGGAGGTCCAACTTTTGGAGGCCATAAAGTTTGATCTGAATGTCTGATTGATGTACCGTTTGATGCGTTGAAAATCTCGTGAACAGATCTATCAAGCTATAACTAGCTTTGCTAGTTACAACAAATTTCAAAGTGTTTGGAGACCTCTATGTGACTCAAATCTAGTTCAAAATGTTTTTCTAAGAGTAAAAAAAATAGAAACTTTAATATCTTGCAATCTAGGTATGATTTTGGGTTGAAGCTCACCCAAGATATTTACTTGGAAGTTCTGCACCTTTAGGGAAGATTCTGGGTCCATCCATACTCAAATGTAGAGTTACTAAAAATAGGAAGTCCTGTCATTTTTAGCCCTTTTGGAAGCTTGGAAAGTTCTAAACCATTCTTCAAGATAAAGGGTATTTGAAAAGACCAAAATTGCGAAGAATAGAAACATTTTGTAGTTGCAAGGTTAAGACACATTTCCTAACATCTTATACTCTATTTTTTAATCTATTCCTCTCTCTATATCTCTTTCCCTCTTTTATTCTATATCCCTTATCTCTATCTCTATCTCCTATATCTCTCTTTCTGTATTCCTCTCTCTATTGATCTCCCTCTATGTCTATATCTCCATTTCTATGTCTCTCTCTCTCCCTCTTTATCTTTCTATCTCTTTACCTTTCTCTCGCTACCTCTCTCTATATAGAGAGAGAAATAGAGAGGGAGACAAAGAGGGAGACAAAGATAGATCCTTCTCTATCACTTTGTTTCTCTTTTTCTCTCTCTACCTTTGTCTCTCTTTATCTTTCTCTCTTTCTCTCCCTCTCTCTAACTCTCTTTGTGTGTGTGTATATATATCTTTCTCTCTTTCTCCCTTTCTCTAATTCTCTTTCCCTTTCTCTCTATATGTTTCTTTTTCTTCCTATTTCTCTCTTGGAGAGGTCCTAAAGGTGAATTATCGGGTCCTTGAGCAAATGATGTGTCATTCGAGCATAAAAACATTAAACATTAAAAATAAAAATAGAAACCAACATGTGAAATATGGGTAGATGGGCCATCAGAAATATCTCTCTCTCTCTTTTCCTCTCTCTCCATCAATACATCTCCTTCACTATTTCCCTCTTCTTCCCTCCATGTGTCTCTCACTCTCTCTTCCTCTATCTATTTCTCTCTTTTCTAGATCCATCTTTCCCGAGCGATATTAGTTATCTCCCTCTTGTACTCTATATCTCTTTCTCTATTCCTCTATATCTATTTCCTTCTCTATTTCTCTCTCCTACCCTCCTTGTGTCTCTCACTGCTCTCTCTTCCTCTATCTATTTGTCTCTTTTCTATATCTCTCTTTTCCTATCTCTTTATCATCTCTCTAACCCTTTCTCTCTCCACTTCTATGTTCCTCTCTCTAACTATTTCTCCCTCCCTCTCTATCTATCTTTATCACTATCTCTTTCTAATTTTCTCTCTATTCTAATATCTCTATCTAGCTCTTTATTTCTTTATATCTCCCTCTCTATCTATCGATCGCTATCTATTGCTATATGTATCTCTCTTTATCTCTCTTTACTTCCCTCTCCCCCTCTCTATCCCTTTGTCTTTATCTCTCTCCCCTTCTATCTTTATTTTTCTTTGTTTCTTTCTTTTCTCTCTACATCTCTCCCTTTGTATCTAACTCTCTCTTTATTTCAATCTCTCGTTCTCTCCCTCTCCCTCTCTTTCTATATCTCTTTCTCTTTCTCTTCTCCTCATCCTCATCCTCGTCCTCCCCCCCTCACTCTCTCTCCTTTCTCTCTTCTTCCATGATAATGAGTAGTTAGAAACTAAGGTTATTTCCTTTCCTTCATCTCTCTTTCTCACTTCATCTCTCTTCCTCTCTCTCTATACACACATGCATATCTCTCTCTCTCTCTCTCTCTCTCTCTCTCTCTCTCTCTCTCTCTCTCTCTCTCTCTCTCTCTCTCTCTCTCTCTCTCTCTCTCTCTCTCTCTCTCTCTCTCTCTCTCTCTCTCTCTCTCTCTCTCTCTCTCTCTCTCTCTCTCTCTCTCTCTCTCTATTTGTCCACTTCTCTTTATCTCTCTCAGTCTCTATCTCTCTCTCCATCTCACTCTATCCCTCTATCTCTATCTCTATCTCCCATTCTTTCTTCCATTAACCATGCTAAAAATTTTCACAAAAATAAAAAATTATAAAATGTAAAAACTAAAAAAATTAATCTCAATCAAAATCATAAAATCCAAAAAATTTCAAAAATAAAAACTAAAAAAAAATATTTTTTAAAAAATCACTTAAAACATAAAAAACCTATAAAAACCCAAATCTCATTGCTAGCTCAACATGCATAAAAAATGATACCATAAGTGAAAAATGATAAAATAGAAGATGTAGTGGACTCACCTAGATAGGAAAATGCCTTGATAGTAGACTATATCATACACAATCAAAGTAATGAGGCTTGTACTCATTCTACTTTGACATCTTTTCCTCCCACAACCTCAAAAATGACCAAATGAGCACTTTCACTCTACAAACCTCCTTTTATATCCCATCAAAGAGAATATTCCTTCCAAAAATTGTATGCCTTTTAAAAACTTTAAATTCTACCTCCATTCGAATCCATTTTTATAGGTTATGCTTGTCTATTTTTCACAAAATTTGTTGCATTTAATTCATTTTTTCGCTGGGTTCTTTTTATCATACATACACCTATTTTTAAGAACTTTGATTTTTCATCCATTTTGTGGTCCCTTTTGGTGACCTTAATCCACCCCTTACCTATTTGATTTGTTTTATCGTTTTGTTCTTACTTCTATGTGTATTCAAGATCTAGGGACTAAGAGAAATTGACTCCAATAGTGATATCCTATATTTTGGCACTAGGAAAGACCAAGAATTTTCCAAATATACTTTTTCACATATACTTGCTTGCTCTACATTTCACTCATCACCCATTCTAATACAAGCTACATATTTGAACCCATTTACCCATTCATACCTAGCATATGCCATGTTTCATTTCTATGTTATAATCATATAAACATATAACATTTGATCTTTTCACACTTCTGTCCATTATCCATCGACTTCAATTCCTTTTCCTATATGTTAAGCCCAATGTGTACCATCAAGTATATGATCACTATTTCCCCTCCATTCATCTTGATATCCAAAACTTAGTTGTGAATCCTAGAACCTTATTAGTGGAAAACCCTTCCCCATTCCTTCCTTGCTTGCATTGAGCCAAAATCAATATCATGCCAAAAATGTTAAAAAAGAAAAATTTATAACCACTTTATCCAATCCTCAATGATGAGCCCTTGAATCTTACTTTCAATGTATTATAGACCAAGAATTTTGGTAAAACTATTTTGAGAAAATTGCTTTTAAATCCTTTGATCCAAAATTCTTGATCTATAATGCCTTGAAAGAAAGTTTTACCAAGTTTGTCATATTTTATCATTATTGATCATTTGTTCCTTTCTACATTTTTTCCCTTTTTGACTTGTCATCTTTTTCCATTAGTATTGTTGTTATCATAATTACCATACCTCACCTTGTTGTTTACCATGTCATGTGTTTGAACTACATCCCACTATCATGAGTTGGAGAATGATGATCCACATTTACCCACTATTACACATACTACTATTAGGATTAACTCCAACCAAGGTAGCAAGATTAAGTTCATTCCTTTTGTTGTTGATCACTTGTATATGTGCTTTTCTATCATACTTCTACATCCATGGTTGTGTGCCCATGCATATTTTTATCATTCATTATGAGAATTATCTATCATTTTATGGCATCTATTTTGGACCTTGTCTTCTCTATCATTCAATAATGTACACATTGGTGTTGTTTACCCTTGAGACTCTTCACTTCATTACCTATTTTCTTATGCTAGATCCTTGTCAACCATGCTATCCTTATCTAGCTCCATCATTGACTTATCTTTCAGTCTCCTAGTGGTTCATCACTTAGACTACCCTTGGGGGAATCACCATGTACTACCACTTTTGCACCTTATCATTGATCTATCTACTCATTCCCTAGTAGTCCTTAATATCCTATTCTTTTGAGACTTCCCATTGTCATATATAGTTAATCCATTCACAATGTTTCCTAGTGTTCTTTCAAATTTCCATCATCACTATCCTATGAACACTCTTAGGGAAATAACCATGATGGTCCCCTTTCCTATCATTTCATCACATCATCAATTGGGGGCATATGCCACCATATTTCCTTGTGAACATTTTTAGGGCTTGACCTTAACCCACACTATTACTAGTCATCTTTGGCTTCAACAACCTAATCATCATTTTAACTTATATTGAGTAGTTCAATCTACAAAGCTCTTTCATTAGACAACTTTAGGGGGAGCATGCATCGTATGTCACTTGTTATCACTCCATCCATTTAATGATTTCTTGTGGATCATGCCAATGAATAATATCCCCTTGAGCATTGCCTCTGACTATAAAAATAACTAGGTTTTCTACACCATGCATCTTATACAAGCCTATCTTACCCAATCAACCAATTAGTGACCATGTTTGTAGTTAATAGGGTTAGCTGTCATCTTTATCCATGGGTTTGATCTCAGTAAGTTTCCAAACCAATTTCTAGTTTCTAGTTTCCAAGGTGAGATAGTGCCTTTAGCTATAGGGTGGCTCCTACCAAAACACAAAATCAATTTCTAGTTCCCATTTGGTTGGTTACCATCTTTAGCTGTGGGGTGAATCCCACCAAATTGCCAAACCAAACCAAAAGAAGTTGTGAAAATCTTTTCTAGTCATCATCATTAGCACCATCTTGTTGGCTTGGCTTGGCCCTCTTTGCATGTGGCTCCTTCATAGCCCTCCTCACCATCATTGTTATCCTAGTTTCTAATTGATTAGTTGTTAAGGTATCTATTATCTAGTTTTCAATTTCAATGTCACTACTATGCTTTCTATCCTTAGATTCTTCTTAAGGGGTGATCCCACAATAGTGTCTCCCACTTATGGGACATCTTGATCTTTGCCTAAAATCACATATATTTTTTTTAAATAATGATTTAAACCTAGACATGTTCCATCTAAGGCGGGTTTGATTGAAGGGGGTTAGATCAAACCAATTTAGATCAAATCCTCTTGGATAGAAACCCCCTAGGATTAAAGTAAACCTCTAATGGAGTCTCCTCTGCACCTATCAAAATGTTGACAAAAAACCATTTTTGCTTCACTTTGTGCAAGATCAAATAAAGTCATTTGGAAATTTCATTTTGTAAGTATGTAGCCCTTAGTATTACCTTTCCAAAAATTATAATATATAGTATGTTTTATTTAATATTATATTTAATATTTTTTTATAATGGATATAGGTCTATTATTAAAAAATAATGATTTGTATTCAAGACACTAGGAAAAATAACATTGTTAGAAAAATATTTTAAAAATGCACTCCACTACACATAGATATCCTTATTTCAATGAAAAAGAAAAATTAAAGTTTGATATATATGCTAAGAGAAATGTGTTATGGAATAAAGTAGGTCTAAAACTTTTGTTAGTATTAATCCAAAAATTAATAATAAATAAAATATTTAATAAAAAAATAACAAAAATATCCATGTACTAGATAGTGGAGTTATTGGTCTAATTCTTATAAATCATGAAAAAAAAAAATTTGTAGTGAAAGTTATGCATTATGGAATAATGTCACTCAATAAAAAATAAAGAAAAAATAAAAATTAATTAAAAAATAAAATTCAAAAATGATAGAAATAATTCTTTTAAAAATAAAAAAAATATATAGATTGAATATACATAGAAAATTTCATAACTCATTAGTGTCCCACTTTGGCCAAAAAGTGGGACACACTATTGTGTTGTCACCCAGGGAGTAGATCTCAGTAAATCTATCTTACCATAGACAAAGGTTAAAGTTCAAGCTGCTACCCACATAGTTTTTTTTTTTTTTTTAGTGTCTCACTTTTGCCAAAAAGTGGGACACACTATTGTGTTGTCACCTAGGGAGTAGATCTCAATAAATCTATCCTACCATAGACAAAGGTTAAAGTTCAAACTCCTATCCACATAGTTACCAAAAATTTTCAATGCTTTCAAAATTGGCTATTTCATTTTATATGCATGTAAAAACCTACTCATCATGTTGTTGTTTCTAGTGTTCTTTTGTTTGTAGCCTATTTTTCTTTGTTAGCATATAAATGATTGATTTCCTTGTGTGCTTTGTAGGAACTATAAGGAAGATAATGTAGTGGAACAACTTCCTATACTAATCTTGAGAGGAGGAATAACCAAAACTTTTCAAATATTTTACAACAGTTATAGAAATTATACAAAATAAAACATAAATATCTATCATACAACATCATATTAATTACATGGGGAGAACCCTTTCAGGAAAAAAACCCCACACTCCAAAAGCCGCTCAATATATTATTAAGAAATCACCAAGATTACAATATTCTTGTCAAAGAAATCTTTCATAGGAGTATAACCAACTAGAGATCTGGAGGCAACTCAACATCTATAAGACTCTCACACTCAACCTCCATCTCAAGCACTTAATTTATAGGAGATACGATACATGAAACTGTCAAACAGTAATTAGAAAGCCATGAGCTAAAAAAACCAAAAAAAGTGGTGCCCAAATTATCTCTAATCAAACATGCCCTATGATTTGTTAAAACACACACCAACATGTGTAACTCCTCCTTACAACTCTTTTCTATGTCCAACACATTTTCACATTTCCCAATACGAGAGACCCAACTTTCAGAGGCCATAAATTTCAACCCAGGAGGATGATTGACGAACTATTTAATGCATTGGAAAGATCATGAAGAGATCTATACCCTTGTAACCAACTTGGTTACTTACAAAAACTTTTGGGGCCACAAAAGGCCTCTAGATACCTCAAAATTGACCTTGAAACTTTTTTGGGTATTTCAAAAAACTTGAAACTTTAATAACTTGACATCTAGACATGACCTTGGGTTGAAACTCATCTAAAATGTTTATTTGTAAATGCCATAGCTTTGGGGAAAGTTTTGGACCCATACGTGCTCAAACACAAACTTACTATAAGTAGTAACCTTTTGTAATTGCAAGGTTTAGACACCTTTCCTAATAGGAACAAGTACAAGAACTATATGAAGAATGAAGATTTATATCTATTTTTTTGGTAGCCAATATCCTTTGCATTTAATTATTATTTTACCATATTCTTTCTTTAGTAAACTTCCTCTTATAGCCTATCATAAGCATGCTAAAGTGGGGGAAAAATGTAATAATAGAACTTGCGTACCCTTATTACACTTTTGTGTTGATTCTAGCCATTGGCCAAGTGTATGCATCTTGTGTTGTTTTATCCCTTTTTCCTATCCTATGTCATCCCTATCCATCCTTATTCCCAAGTTTCTATTTTTTTTCCTTAGCCTTGATTATACTCCTAACTGTTTCCTTTCATTTAATTTTTCTCCCCATCCCTGTCCTAAATCCACATTTACTTTTTATTATTTTAGCCATCTTTCCCCCCTTGTCAAACCTTAAAATGTTGTTCCTATTCTCATCCTATGTGTAAAACCCACCTTTTCCCTTCCTAAAACATGTCTTAATGAGCACCAAGTTAATTTTTACATATACCCCTAGATAGCCACCTTTGCAATAGAGGTTTCCTAGGAAATTGGGATTAAATTTCATTTACAAACATTACACATAGCTTGCCACATAATATGGTGGTCATGTACTATTATCCTCCTACCATAAGATTTGAATCTGAGGCTATTAATTTTTGTGGATTTCCACCTACTACTTTTTAATCCTTGAAATCCCAATGGAATTTCTTTAAAAATAGCCACTTTTGCCTCAATTAACATAGGAAAAGTGAAATTTTGCATTGGTCATAAGGTTTTTGATATTTTTCTCATGCAAGACACTGTTGCATTACTTAAAAAATTCTATGGTAGAGATAGATTCAAGCCCAAGGTCTCAAATCATTTTTATTTTTCCCTTGGACATTCTTAGAATAGATTTACTACAACTAGGTGGTTGATTTCCAAGGTTTTCAATTAGGCAAGAATTTTCCTTTTGCAGTTTTTCATGAAAATGAAAGTATTTTTCTAAATTTTCTATAGGCACCTTTTCCTACCCCTTCCCCACATTCTTCAAATCCTTTCCATGATTTCCCATCACTATTCTATGTCATTTTTTTAATCTCCCCTTCTAACCATTGTCTTCTTGCAAGTATTTTCCATAGTGTTGAGCCATTTCCATATGGTTTATTTCAAACCCTTCATCAACTAGATTAGTTCTATAGAATTGTAGACATTGAAATCCTCCTCCACCATTTTTATTTTTCCACCATAGAGTTAATACATCATTTAGACATATTTTCCATTGAGCCTTTGTGAGTGTAAGCCTCCTTTTGCCAGCTTTTGAAGTTTTTAGCCATAACCTTATTATGCTTCCTTGAAAGTTCTTTAGACTTAATGTTTTCAACTTCCATACTAGTCACCTTCAACATCCCAAAACCCATTTTGAGCCATCATAAGTCAAGTGTTCCCAAAAGTGTTCTCCCACCCTCGCTTGTACTGTGTGTTTCAATGAACTCTTGACCATAAATTTACAAGTTTTAATCGTTCTAAAGTGATTTAGGTTTATTTTTTTCATAGTTTAGTTCTTATGACTTGTTTTTATTAGTTTTGAATATTGATCTATTCTTGAAATACCATGGGGATTGACTGAGGTAGAATCCACCTTTAACTATTATTTTCCTAGGGTTCCCATTACCAAATTTGTGATTGCATGTCAATTTTTGAAGAATCTACAGAGTATTAGAAACAGTGGTAGTAGAAAAAAAGGCTTCAAATTTGATGATTCATCTTCTATGGAAGTCTTAGGTCCCTATTTTACATAGACATGGTTGCCTTGCTAACTTCTAGAAATATACAATGCTATCAATTGTCTATTTTAGGCCTTAAACTAGTGCATTTTTAGCCCAAATTGATATCAAATGTCCTCCATAGCTTCCCGAGTCCATCCACATAGAAAAATTATACATTTACTAGGTGAATGTACACTATTTTGATTAATTTATATAATCATTTTATCAAATAATGGACTTTTAGTTTTTCAGATGGTTTCCATGTCTCCATTGCAAGTGAGGACCTTAAAATTTTAGGGATACTTCATCATACTTTCATAATTGATAAAGTTTAGTTTTAGCACTTTATTTCTCCATATTCTAGGTGAAACCATTCAAAAATTCCACTCCACATACATTGTTTCAATCACATTCAATAGGTCTATTCAAGTTTACTTTCAATTACAAGTTCTCTATTTATCATAGATAGGTAGGGCCTTTCGGGAAGCTAGGACACACTTTTGATAGGGTCCTTTTCATATCTCAAGTCTCTACTAGTTCTCTAGATAAAGCTACCCCTACACATTGTAGTCATGACAGTTGTTAACACTAGACATTACAGTTACATAGTCTGTTTTCCCTAATGGAAATAATGTACTTTTCTCTGAACATAGTCAAACTTCATAGGAAGTAGTAGAACAACATTCTAAGAAACTTCCTAAAGGCTACTTCTCTATTTATGTGCATTTGATATCCCTTTTTCTCTATTTTTTATATTTCATTTCTATTTTCCAAGTCCTACATGTGCCCAATTAACATAGTTTGTCAAGTTGTCATTCCCAACTCTCATGGTTGTCAATTGAGTTAGGATGGTTGGAGATAGTCTTAGGAAGCTTTAATTTGAACACACAACCACACTCAAGAAAGAACCCAAAATTTCGAATCTTTTTAGTTCTTTCACTTTGTGACACATGATGTTGTGTTCAACAAAGCACAACTAGTAAAAGAGAAACTTGTTTCCCAATCTTGCATGTCTTGGGATTCATTTTCTTTAGTTCCTTCTAGGACATGGACTTTTTAGTCACAAAAACATCCTTCAAAAGAGGAAAAGAAATTCTCTTCTCCTTCTTCTTCTCATGGTACTCATTTACCTTGATTTGATCCTAGGAAATCTAGCAAATTTTATACTAATTGAAAAATAAGGGACTTGAAAAGTCCATGTTAAATGTAGATGAAAAGTTTAATTGTAAAGTCTTCTAATGTAGAAATGAACAGCATTCACATTGGCATTTCTAGTTACAATATAACATATGATGAGTTGAAGGGTAGACTTAATACGATTAACTTGATGCACCATAATTCTCTATCAAGGGAACATGACCATTTATTTGTCACTCATGCTCACTTAAAACATGATTTATCTATCAATTGTATCATCAACAATGGTTTGCAAAAAAATGATTATGATTTTAGTTGTTGACAAATAATATTTGTTGATGGACCCCCATATTCATATTCATTCACTTGGATGGAAGGATAGTGGTTTGTCCTCACAAATCTTGCACATGTGTACAATGTCTTTTTCTTTTGGACACAAATTTATTTATAAGGTTACCTATGATGTGACCACTATGGATTGTTGTGGCTTGTTTCTTGGTTTAAAACTATTACTACAATATGAAAGTGCATTATGGTGTCTATAGTAGCACATATATAGTGTAATAGCACAATAAAACAAACTTTATGAAATGCCTTAAGAACACAACAAATCTAGTGTTCTCAGTTGGTAAAAAGCACACAAAGCTATCAATTAGGCAATAAAGCCTGCATTAATTTTGACAAGGTTAAATTCTAATTTATCATAAGAAAAAGTCACTAATTCTAAATTGCATGTAAGACTTGATAAATTGTTGTAGTCTTATACACGTGTTTCAGGTGCCTAAGATACTTCCACCAGACAAAGCAATCATTCACATAATTAAAATTCTTCTTCCTACACCTCTTTCTCATGTCCTATTGTGTCAATAATGAATCATATAGATTGATGAAATCAAGTGACAAATATAGGACTTGTCCAAAGGTTTCATAAATTTAAGTACATCACCTTGTGCTTCTCCAATTTTGCTTTTTTCTTGAGAATGATGGAACTTAGTGTCTTTGCATTGATTTTTAGACATTCAACAAGATAACAATAAAAAATTGATATCTACTTCCTTACATTGATTTTCAAGCATTGAACAAGATCACAATTAAAAAAATGATATCTACTTCCTTACATTGATGACCTTTTTGATCTACTTCAAGATGCAATTTTCTTCTCCCAGATTAATCTAAAGAATAGCTCTCATCAGGTTATAGTTTAGTTAGCAAAATCTTGAAAGACAATTTTCCAGGCCAAAGTGGATCTTTACAAATTTTCATTTAAGATATTTTTCATTTTCAACCAATTTTACAAATCAAAGTTTTATCATAACCCTCTATTTCTATTTATAATTTTTTTTTCCTGTTAGAGAGGCCAAAATTGTAATTTTTCAAACATCTAAAATTATTTTAGAATATTGGTAAAATTACCTTAAAGTAAATATAATATCTAGAATAAAATCTTACTCTACTTACTCATCAAATTTGAAGGAAAATCTTCTTGACCTTAAAGGTTGATAGAGATGGATTACATTTTGTTGGGTACCTTTAATGTGTGTATCTAGTATTTGATCTTGGACCCATCACTATTGAAATAAAGTTTTGCTGCATATCTCACATGCATAATAGCAATGCATAAAATAGAGATGGATGACATTTTCTTGGGTACCTTTAAGTGTGCATCTAGAATTTGATCTTTGACCCATCACTATTGAAATAAAGCTTTGTTGCATATCTCCCATGCATAATAGCAATGCATAATACAATTAGATGGATGATGTTATAAATATACATTTTAACCTTAAATTAAGATATCTATTGTTGATTTTGAATGCCTCCTTAAACAATTAGTCTATTGGAGTCTAATTGTTTATATGTGGAATCTACTTCCACATTATACAACTGATACATTGACTCCAACGCACCAACTGTTTAAGCTCTTTCATTTTAAAAACCTCACTGATAAAATAAAACTATTTTCAAAACTATTTTTTAGAGAACATTATATGAGAATATTTTTTTATTTTAACTATTCTACTAGGAGACTATCTCAGGAGAATCCGTTTCATCAATACTAACGGCTCAAAACTTGTGGCTGGTAATTAAACAATTTGCTTTTTATGTTAGCAGACAAAGAAGACTTTTTCTTTCTATTTCCTACGCAATAATTCATGTGGAAGAAAATGCATCGAGGTCGCCTCTATCCCTGACGAGTTAGTTACGTGAGACATGACATCTCCTAGACTTTAGGGGCTTCTGTATAATCAATACCCATTCTGATTGATTCATCTGACTGCGAAATGTAATTTTATTGCAGTTGAATTTTTCTATGAAATGGCAGGATCCCGTATATTAATGAAGGAAAATAAATATAATCTATTCTTAAAAATGCTGATGGAATGCTATCACTTTCCAAAAGAAAATGAACACAGCCATCTACATCATCATGGATTCAAAGTTGCAGTTGAATTTGAAGACAGTGACAACGAAACTTATTCGCTCCTTCCCGTGACTCTTTCAGCGAGACAATTAGAAACATCCTTACCGCTACCTGATAGGCCCATCACCTAAAATTTGACCCAGTTTTCAGCAGCAACACTATAAAAATACAATCATCAAGGATTTATTCTCCACAATTTTGTGTGCCAATACATATATTTCTGTTTCTGACATATGGTTATTGGGATCTTTAGGTTTCCCGTATTAGGCGCTGTATCACCATCAACACTGTTGGAATCAGGGCTTTTGGGCGTTGTTAGAAACGCCATAAGAGTCCTCTCGTTCAATTGATTTTTGGAAGTTCATGGATTTTAGCAACAGGAGCCGCCTTTAAGCAAAAGTGGTAATAGAATTATCAGTTGAATTTTGGGGTGAGGACAACTCTTGTAGCTGGAATCCATGAATTCTCGGAAATAAATTGCTGGGCTGTGAATTCTAAGGCTGTCCGGACAACTATATCTAGGTCAACATTAATGAAATTCTTGAGTCGGCCGCTGCTGGTCCGGATCTTGTTCTCGCAAAACAAATCAACCATCTCAAATTTATTCTGTTAATTGTATTTTATGTGTTTTGTGTAGGTTGTTATTTTGTTAACTGTAGATGGCATTCTGCTAATTTAATTTTAGTTCTCCAGTCTTTTCCAGAAGAAATTAGATTTCAATGGCTTCTTTTTGTTAATTTGCAGAAACATGACCACGATTGTGGCAAGGAAGGGAGAAGATGAGAAGCTGTTATTATGCTTTGACCGCTAATCGGTACAAAATGGTAGCTTATATGAATTGAATTGTTTTTAAATTTTGTACTTCACTTTAAAAAAAAAATTGTATAGGATCATTTTTCACAAAATATACATGGTTACCATTTGACTGCAACCCAGGTAATAATTATAAACCACATATTTCTGCCGTTGAAGTAGTCCTTCGGGAAAAGTTGTTAGAGGTTGACTCAGTATCTCTTTTAATTATTATTATTTTTAAAAAAAATTATAGACAAATTTATGTGATTGTTATGTAAATTTGCATTAATCTTTCGAGACTTTGACATGATTGTCGACATGTTTGTGTAAATAAATAAGGTACTATAATTTAAATTTAATTGCTAATAAATTAGATTTAGATAAATAAAATTGTAATTAAACTAGTTGGAGTGAAATAAGATGTTTCTTTGTTTTGACCCATATTATTTTGCATTTAATTGATTGAAATGTGGTGATAGAGGATCACAATTTAGAATTTGAATACAAACCAGTCATAAAGGAGATGTGACAATATTGTGTAGAGAGTTGTATTCTCTATTAATGCAATCTTCAAAGATCTATGTGCAAGTACAATGAGACTTGATTCAAGATAGGAAAAAAATCTTAATTTGTCTCAATAATAGTGAAACCTTTAAGAATGAATAAAAAATATTTAGTACCAGATCATAATTTGATATGCCTAAAAAGAGAGTCGAACACAAGGATATTAAGATTCCCATAAGACTAGAGATAAGACTCCAATTGTAGTTATCTCTCTAATCAATTGTCACTCTATGCTTAATATCTTTGCGTTGTTACTTTTATGATCACTTTCCATTCTTTTAAAAAATTATTTTAAGTTATTACTAAAATTTTCATTGTTTTTGATTATATAAGGCGGCAAAACCTATTGGGAATTAAGGTGTCTCAACCTTTGCAAATTCCAAATGTTGTATTTATTTATCCCATGTTGAGTTGGCATAGTCAGCACCTTGTGTATATGTAGCAGGGTAAATTTTGGTGACTTTGGTAGCCGCAGTTCCCCCCTTGAATAATTAATGGGGGTTTGGGGGCAGCACCCCCAAGACAGGGTCAAGGGGTGTAGCCCCTTGTGAGGTCCAGGGGTAGCGCCCCTGGGGCGCTCCCCGTCGCAGTACAGGGCGGGGTCGAGGGGTAGCACCCTCGTGGGGGCTCGAGGGCAACGCCCCCGAAACCTCAAACGATTTTTAATTAATGACAAGTATCGGTGAGTATCTTTGCACGAGAGAAAGGCATCTTTGGGCAGTCAAGGGTGGTTATGACATATAAGAGGAATATGATATTTTTAGTCAGTATATGACAGATTCTATGACAGCTGTAAGGTGCGTAAGAGCATCTGTCGTAACCTATCTTGGGACCAGGCGCCCACTTCGGGATGGGATGTTGGACAAGTGTCCTTAGGCATGGGTTTTGGGGCATGAGTCCAAGATGGATGCCCATCTCTAGAAGGTTCTATATTTGCCTTGTAAACTCTATATAAATAGGTGCTTGGATGGGAGATAGAGAACTTTGGTACAAGTACTGTTATGCTACCTAAATATCTCTAGATTCGACATTCGAAGACTCCTGAAAGAGCATTGGCTCTGAAACTATATTGTAATCTGTTATTGTTTACTATAATACATTTGAGCTATGTTTTGGAGTGTGGGTTTTTCACCTGTAAGGGTTTTCCCCACGTATATCTTGTCTCTCTCTCTCTCTTCTATCTACTTTCTGTGTGTGTGTGTATTGCTACAATATCTCTGTTAGATGTTCTATGTTGCTGTAGTTGTAAGAATTAAATTGAATTTGCATACATCTCTCCTCTTTAGATTAGTGTATAAAGTGATTTCCGCACACCTAGCTTCCTTTCAAAACCAGGGGCCGAACCCTTACAAAGCATAACCCTAAAAGGGAAAAAAAAGCTCAGGAGACAAAAAGAGCCATAACCACCACCGATAGCTTACATACAATCGATATACAACAGAAAGAAACTAACAGTAGATAACAAACTAATAGAAAGAATAGAAAGAAGACTAGGAGAGGGAGTCTTCCCAGTCTTTGAAAAGAGATTCAATTTTATCAAAATATTTGGCCCTGTCATTATCAACACCATGGGTGAGAACACCATGATCCTTCAGTAGAGAGATATTAGCCATAGTTTGTTTACAGAGCATACTGGTAATGAGTCTGCCAAGGGAAGAAACCCTTTTTTCCAAAAAAGCCACACGCTCCTTCAGAAGAGTTAGAGTGACAGAGTGATTACCTTCTTCACTAATAGCCTCCTCCTAACCATCAATAGGATTGTCACAATTCTTTGGAATGAGAATAGTATCACCATGAACCTCATTAGTGTGAATTTCTTTCTCATTATTGTCATCAGTGTCATTAGCCTCAGTATGAGTAGTATCAACCATTTCCATATAGTCACCACTGGGAGCCAAAATAGAAGACTCGTTATTACCCTTAGTATCAACGGTGTCCTCCAAAATGTCTTTCCCATCATTCTCCTCATCACCACTAGAAACTTCAACAACAACCTCCTGAACATCATCACTTTTAGACTTATCCACACCCTCTTGAGTAGAGGCTTCAAAATTGCTTTTAGAGTAGTCTATAAGCTTCATTTTAGGTGTCATTTTGCCAGCAATACAACCAGACCGCCTAATCATAACAAAATTACCCTCCAGTTTGTCTTTTTTTCAAATTCCTTGAGGAACCCTCCCTAACCAAATCCTGATCATTCGGGGTCCCTGAATCCCCTATGTTTTGTTTAGAATCCACAATAGCATTAGAAAGGCATTTTTTGGCTTTCAATTTTGATTTAGAAGGGGTTTGCACATTTTTTATCAGAAGAAGATTTAGGAGTACCTATGGACAGAGCACATTTGAGTAAAAGCTTACGAGAATTAAAAGCAGTTTTAATAGAAGTGGTAGGGGTCTCAGCAAGAGGATCAAAACCAGCAGGCTGAATAGGAGAAGTAGGAGACAGAGCCAAATGGAACTGGTATAATCTATGGATAAGCCCTTGATGGAGGGGAATGGGCTTTTCATCAAGCTTTTTAGTCAACATCTGCTTAACATGCTTAACAGAGCCTTCCAGGGAAGAAAGCAAAAAGAAGGTTCATGATTAGAGATCAAGTTGGCATGTGCATAGGTGAACAATGTGAAACATAATCAATTTGTGGCTACCAAAGATAATCATCCATGCAAAAACTAAAATTCTATTTAAATCTAGAGAATCAATTCTAAACATCTCCAACTTCACTTTTCTACTTTCAAAATTTTACTGAATATTAATTTTTTATTTATTTTAGTTTTACATATAATTTAAGTCAGTATTGTTTCCAATTCCAACTCACCATCCTAAATAATCAATTTATCATTATAATTTAATTAATTGTCCTATATAATTTATTTGAAGTAATAGTTTTCTACTATTAAAAACATGTCTTTTATGAAAAATTATGAAAAATTTGGATTGAAGAGAGGAAAGGGGAAAAGAGGGTTGGATTGAGAAATCTACAACCTCCATTTAACAAACAATTTTAATCTACAACTAAAATTTTCATTGTTTTTTAAATGGAGGTTGTAGATTTCTCAATCCAACCCTCTTTTCCCCTTTCCTCTCTTCAATCCAAATTTTTCATAAAAGACATGTTTTTAATAGTAGAAAACTATTACTTAAAATAAATTATTTAGGATAATTAATTAAATTATAATGATAAATTGATTATTTAAGATAGTGAGTTGGAATTGGAAACAATACTTACTTAAATTATATGTAAAACTAAAATAAATAAAAAATTAATATTCAGTAAAATTTTGAAAGTAGAAAAGTGAAGTTGGAGATGTCTAGAATTGATTCTCTAGATTTAACTAGAATTTTAGTGTTTGCATGGATGATTATCTCTGGTAGCCACAAATTGATTATGTTTCACATTGTTCACCTATGCACATGCCAACTTGATCTTTGATCATGAACCTAAACTTAACATAAAAATCTAAACTATAACTGTAATATCCCCAACTAATTTTTTGAGATTTTTACAAATAATTGATGAAATGAAAGTGCAAACCTTAGTACTTTCTATCACCCAGATCTTAGGGAGGGAAAGGTGAGAGCATATGGTGGTTGGGAACGTTAATGTAGGCAAATACAAAGAATGTAAAACTCTACTATTTGGTGGCTATGCCTTCCAGACCTTGGATTGGTGTTAAACCATCTAGTTTTACAATATATCAATGTGAATGAAATAGATTTTAGTTACCCAAATGTTAGATTCAATAGAGGAATAATTGTAACTAGCTTAATGAAGGTAACAATACATAAATATTTAGAATAATAATATTAGGGCAATACCCAAATGGTATACTAGTTGTAGATGACCTCTAGTTATTAAATCAATGGAGTGGCTTGTGTAAAATATGCATGTACCTCTAAAATAAGTTGTTGCAACAATACTTAGTAACTACTTGGAACCCTCAATATAATATTCAAACTATAACCCAAATCTAAAGCCAAATGTAATAATAGCACTGGACAACTAAAATCTAAAAATAGTTCACAAACAATAATATGACTGCAATGGAACAACACCCAAAAATCACCCAATGATGACTACATTTCTTTTGAAACATGTAACAAACTCATAAACAATAATATATAGAAATTATATTGATATTTATTGAAACTTGGAAACTAGAAAATCACAAATAACTAAAATATGCAACTGTAGTAGCCATATGAAACATCGTAGCAATGATACACACCACTATAGTAGTAATTTGGAACACTGTAGCAGTGGTATGAAACTCTATAACAACGGTACCAATCATTGTAGTAGTAGTACAAAACATTGTAGCAGTGGTACAAGTCATTATAGCAACAATACTGATCATTGTAGCAATCTTCAAAAATTAAAAATCTTCAATATCTTCACACCAAAACTTCTAAACTTCAACACTACTTTTTTAGGTTTTTATAAATAACTGACAAAATGAAAATGCAAACCCTAGCACTTTTTTATCACCTAGATCTTATGGAGGGCAAGGCGAGACCATATCATTGTTGGGGACACTAATGCATGCAAATATAAAGAATGTAAAACCCTATTGTTTGGTGGCTATGCCTTCCAAACCTAGACTGGTGGTAAACCATCTAGTTTTACAATATATTATTATGAATGGGATATATTTCAGGTACCAAAATGTCAGATTCTATAGAGGAATAATTTGTAACCAACTTAATGAAGGTAATAATATATCAATATTTAGAATAATAATGTTAGGGCAATACCCAAATGGTATACCAGTTGTAGATGACCTCTAGCTATTAAATCAATGGAGTGGGCTATGTAAAATATGCATGTACCTCTAAAATAAGTTGTTACCAAACTCCAAAAGCTACTGCCACAATATTTGGTAGCTCCTTAGAACCCTCAATATAATATTTAAACTGTAACCCAAATTTGAAATCAAATGCAATAATGGTGTTGGTGTGAATGGGGTATATTACCTAACTAGTTCCACATTAGGTCCTATTCACACTTGTCTAGTTAAGTCTACTTAAGGAATTTAATATTTGTGTCTCATGTCATAAGATCAAAACAATACATCAATAAAATGTCAATGGATTGGAACTTCTCATGATGACTTGAAAAGATAATGATCAAATCTTTTAAAGGAGAGAAAAGAAATATTTTGAATGATTAATTTAGAACTAATAAACACTTATGAAGAGCACGAGTCATTATTAGAAACTAATAAGTAGTTGAGTAGAAATATAAATGTCGATGAAGAATCATTGGTTGTGTGATATATATTATCAAGTACTACTATGTTCTTTTTGTCTTGTTTCTTGGAGAAAACAAATTCTCTCGCATCCTTCCAACAACACCGAGGACATCATTTTTTTCCTTAAATGATTGCAGTTCTCAATTAATTTTTGAAAAAGTGACTTAAGTCACTCATCGTAATTTGAAGTTATAAATGAACCTTATTTCTAGAAAAGTTATGTAGAACATAATCAAATAATGTTTATTTTTAATTATTATATTTCAAGAAGTAATTAAAAAGTAGTTACAAGGTAGTTATCAAAAGGAAACCTATAAATACAATGCTATTTTGTATTGTAAAGGGTGGACTTTTGGTTCTCATACATTGGACATAAGGGTTTTTGGAGTTATGTAACTTCATAGAGATAATAAAGAAAGTATTTGAATAATATGTTTTAGTGTGTTCTTCTCTGTTATCATTACTGATTTCTCATATGTTAAATTGGTAATCCATTTGTGTAATTGTGAAAATCATTGGTCATCTACTGAAGAAGTAATACAAACTGTACAATTGATGTAACAAAACATAATCAATTTCTTGGTGTCTTGATTTGAATGTGTTGATATAACCTATCTTATAGTGCATGGGATTTGTATGTCATTCTTTCATTGTTGTTACATCATACTTATTATTGTTATTTTCCATCATATAAATTTAGGAATGTAGTTTCTAATTTTGTGATGAACCCTCATCATTTTTGAATAAATATGTGAAATCTAAGATGGTATTCATGTGTTTTCCACTAGGGTTTTAGTTATTAGAATAATTATTTATCCTATTTTTAGTTAATGGTCACTCCTTTAAATTAGCTATAATTTATTTGGTAAGATCATTTTGCATGATCTTCTACAGTTTCTATTTTAGAAACTTGCCCTTCTTGTATATTTGTAATCTATTTATTTGAGCTTTTATTCATTGTTAATTACAATCATATTTTACCAATTACTCAGCGTAATATGGTATCAAAGCACAGGTGTTTAAAATATTGATCTTCAAAAAAAATTTGAAGGAATTTTTTTCAACTTATGAAGATAGTTTTCTTCTAGTTTTCGTGGTTTTTATTTTAATGCTAGAAATTGAGGGTTCTTGTTTAAAAAAATTCATGACTCCTTCCTCGTTGAAACTCGCAATTCGTCTTGTGCAAACTCGTGGTTGTTTCATGGGCATTTTTCATGTAGCTTCACGACAAATTTTGGCTGTGTCTTTCCACTTTGTTAAGACACGATTTAGTTTTTTGGTGTGTTTTTTCTTTGGTTGCAATTTCATGGTTTCTGCCTGCATTTTGTGGTCTTTCCTGTGGTGATCGACGTCTGGAATATCCTCACATTTTCTGGCACATTTTTCACACGTTTTCTGGGTTTCCTCCTATTTTTTTTCACCCGCGTTCTTTGCAAATTGTGCTCTCTATAAACTTGCCCTTGTGTTATTGGAGCCATGTTTCTATGCAGTGGCTAGGGTTTCAAATTTGCAGACAAGTTTTCTTTGGTTCTGGGTGCAACCGACTAGGGTTTTGTCTATAAACTCTTTGTTTAAAGTCAGAATATTCTTTTGATCACAAATTCTTTCTGGGTACCTATCAGATTTTTTTGGGTATCTTGAAATCCATGCCTTGAAATTTGTGCCAATGAATTTGTCTCAAATTATGTGCCCATAAACTACCTCAATATCCTGTGCATTGGAATTTGTGTTTCAGTTTCTATGCATTCAGCCTATTATTAGTACCTCATGTTTTGTGCCTCAAAAAGTGTGCAAGATGGCGAGTTTGACCAACATCATGTTGGAAGGTAGTCAGCGATTTAATGGCAAAAATTATAATACCTAGAAGTGGCGAATGATGACCATCTTTGAATATTGCTGCCTCGATCAGATGATTTTAGGCACCACTACTCATCCTGCAACAACAAGTAAAGACTAGGACAAGTTTGATGAGTAGAATCGTGAAGTAGTCATGCTCATTAAGCTTTCAGTCATAGATGATCAACTACCTCAGATTCTGGCTGGAAAAATAGCAAAGGAGATTTGGGACCATCTGAAGGGTTTGCATGAAACCTCTGACAAGAGCCGTGCGTTCTTCCTGAAAAATATATTGTTTTCTATCATGATGGATGAGAAGATGTCTTTGCAAGCACACTTGAACAAGATCCAGGAGATCCAAGATTAGCTGGAGGCTATTGGTCAAAAAATGGAGGAAGAAGACATGGTTGTGATCACTTTGAAAAGTCTACCTAAGTCCTATGAACATTTCATCGAGACTCTCAACATTACATCAACTAATGTTGATCTGAAGTTTCCAAAACTCTGTACTATCCTCTTTTAGTAGGATCGCTGGAAACAATAATTTCGTAGTAGTGCTTCTTCGTCCTCTTCAGAGCAGGGTTTTGCAGCCAAGTTTCAGGCTCAAAATAAAGGCAAAGGTCAACCTCCACAGCAGAAAGGCTTAGGTCAACCTCAGGACAGCACCAAGAAAAAGAATATTTAGTGTAATTACTGTCACAAATATGGTCACATCAAAAAGGATTGTCATTAGTGTTTGGCTTCTGAATAGAAGAAGCAAGCAGGGTCTCGGTAGAAGGCAAATATTGTCAAGCACACTGAGTAGAAGGAATCTGCCTTTAAAGCTTTTATGGCTACAAGAATTGCAGATCATGTGAAGTCCTTTGCCTAGTACATTGATTCAGGTGCTTCATGTCACTTCACTCATCGACATGATTGGTTTACAGTCTTTACTCCCTTCAATAACTCAGTTATTTTTGGTGGAGGAGAAGAATATATAGTTGTTGGTAAGGGCACTGTTTAGATTCAGTCTGGTAGGAGGAATCTAATATTCCTCAATGTCTACTATGTTCATATCATGGAACTTAATCTTCTCTCTGTCAGTTAGATCATGCAGCACTCTCCTTAGTTGGATGTGGTTTTCAATACACACAAATGTTCCATTGTTAATCGAGAGACTCGTAGTACTATGGCTGTTGGTATTGAGGATCATGGTCTATACAAACTTGTGGATACAGGTGATTCTCTAGATTTTGCTCCATGATAGCCTGAAATTCTTCCATCACTAGTCTTTGGCATCAGCGTTATGGGCACTTAAATGTACACTATCTTTCTCAGCTATCTCGGAAGGGCCTTGTAGCCAGTTTACCTAAGATTCAGACCGAGCATCATGGTGTTTGTGGAGCTTGTTAGGATGGGAAGCAGCATCAGACACCATTCCTGACTAGTGACTCATGGCAAGCCTCCAAGATACTACAGTTGGTTCACACTGATGTATGTGGGCCAATGAATACACCTTCTGTTACGGGTTGCAGGTACTTCTTACTTTTTGTTGATATTTTAGTCATAAAATGTGGGTGTACTTTCTCAGACAGAAATCAGATGTGTTTACTATATTTCAGAAGTTTAAGAGCTTAGTAGAGAAAGAGTCTGGCTGTTCCATAGTCACTCCTAGGTCAGATAATGGGGGGGAATTTTGTTCTACTGACTTCTCCAACTTCTCTGATAAACACGGCATCAAACACCAGTTAACCACACCCTATACTCCTCAGCAAAATAGTATTGTAGAGTGGTACAACCGCACAATCACTAAGATGGCCCATTCCATGTTAGAACACAGGAGTGTTCCTAAGAAGTACTAGGCAGAAGAAGTCTACACTGCCGTATATCTCCTTAATCGGTCTCCAACTTATGCTATTAAGGAGAAGACTCTTGAAGAAGCTTGGACTGGCCGCAAACCTTGGATCAGTTATTTGAAAATATTTGGCTCTTTAGCTTATGTATGGATTCTAGATGCCAAGCACTCCAAGTTAGATTCCAAGAGTCAAAAGCTTATGTTCACAAGGTATAGTGACAACCATAAGGCTTACTGGTTGATTGGTATAGATACTGATCGTCTTACCTTCAGTCAAGATGTTGTCTTTGATGAAGAACGAGGACCTTTTTCTTCCTCGCCTGTGCAGCATTTTGAGGATCAGCCTTTGAAGGCTGTTGATTTGGGTGTTCATCTTCCATTAGGTCCACCTGATCATGGGAGGGATGATGATGCAGATTCTAATTTTGATGATGCTCAACCTGAATTTCCTCCAGATGATGTTGATCTTCCACCTGTTGCACATGTTTCAGCTCCTCCTATTGCATCTAATGTTGGCACTTCTACTCTCCAGCCTAAATGGTGGGCTAAGACTATAGGAGACCTTCATGACGATGAGCTCATTGATGGTAGATCATCCAGAAACAAGAGCAAATAGCAGCATATAGTTAAATTTTCTCTCGTGCCCAACATTCACAGTGTCTATGAGCCTCAGACACATTCAGAGGCTAAGGAGTCTGAATACCAGAGCCTTCAAAAAAATCACACTTGGGTCCTTTTTGATCTTCCTCCAGGGAAGAAGCCCATTAGCTGCAAATGGGTGTACAAGGTGAAATACAAAGCTGACAAAATCCTTGACAAGTACAAAGCTCGTCTCGTTTCTAGGGGGTTCTCATAGAAGGAAGGCATTGACTATGAGGAGACTTTTGCTCCTACAACCAAAATGAGTACAATCCAGCTTGTCCTTGCCTTAGCAGCCCAGTTTGGTTGGAAAGTCCATCAGATGGACGTTAAGAGTGTCTTTCTCAATGGTGAGTTGAAGGAAGAAGTCTACATGATAGCCTCTAGGGTTCAAGGTTGTTGGTCAAGAACATAAGGTGTGTAGATTGGTCAAAGTACTCTATGGCCTGAAACAGGCTCCTCGAGTTTTGTACATCAAGATTAACAAGTACCTCACAGATCATGGCTTTTAGAGGAGTCCATCTGACTCTATATTGTATGTCAAACGCATTGGTAGTGATATTCTGATTCTTGTTGTCTATGTCGACAACTTGATCATTACTGGTAGCTTGACACATTTGATCGCTGAGATCAAACAGGATTTGTGCAGCACATTTGACATGACAGATCTAGGTCTCTTGCATTATTGTTTAGGTGTTGAGGTTTGGCAGACTGAGAATAGTATCTTCATTTCCCAGTCCAAGTATGCTCACAGTCTTCTAGATAAGTTCTGTATGCAGGATTGCAAACCTGCCTCCACACCCATGGAAAAAGGGCTTAAGTTGTCAGCCAAGTCAGACTCACCTGTAGTGGATGAATCATTGTTTAGGCAACTAGTGGGTAGCCTCATCTATCTCACTACCACTAGACCTGACCTCAGTTTTACAGTGAGCTACATTTCATACTTCATGATAGCCCCTAAGGCTGATCATTGGATAGCAGTGAAGTGTGTGTTGCGTTATGTGAAGGGCACTTCTGATTATGGACTTCTTTACTCAAGGAGTCATGATCCTAGACTCAGTGGTTTCACAGACTCAGATTAGGCAGGTTCAGTTGATGATAGGAAATCCACCTCTAGATATGTGTTCAGTTTGGGATCTGGTGCAGTCACATGGACTAGTAAGAAGCAGCAGGCGGTGGCTCTCTCCTCGATAGAAGTAGAGTATCAGGGAGCAGTTAAGGCAACTTGTGAGGTAGTTGGCTTCGTCGGATGCTTGCTGATATGCAAATATCTCAAGCAGGTCTGACTCCCTTGTTTTGTGATAATCAGGGAGTTCTCAAACTTGCTAAAAATCTAGTCTTCCATCAAAGAACCAACCATGTAGAAACTCATTGTCACTTCATCAGAAAGCTTGTTGAAGACATATCAGTTCAGTTGCTATATGTTCCGACAGAGGATCAGACAACTGATATCCTCACCAAGTCCGTTGGTCCAGATAAGTTTGTAAAATTCAGGGGGTCTCTTGGTGTAGTTGATAGATTGACCATTAAGAGAGGGTATTAGAATAATTATTTATCCTATTTTTAGTTAATGGTCACTCCTATAAATTAGCTGTAATTTATTTGGTAAGATCGTTTTGCATGATCTTCTACAGTTTCTATTTTAGAAACTTGCCCTTCTTGTATATTTGTAATCTATTTATCTGAGTTTTTGCTCATTGTTAATTACAATCATACTTTATCAATTACTCAGCGTAATATTAGTAAATCATTTTCCTTTAGTTTTTCCCTTTTCCTTTTGGTATTTTGGTATTTTGGGTTAAAATAGAACTTGTAATAAATAGTTAAGTTTCAAAACTATTTTTAGAGCAGGTTATGTAATTTTTTGGGGAAGATTTGCTTACTATTCTACTTGGAGACCATGTCAGGAGAATCCATTTTGTAAATACTAACAGCTCAAAACTTGTGGCTGCTACTTAAACAATTTTCTTTTGATGTTAGCAGGTACAGAAGACCTTTTCTTTAGATTTCCTATGCAATAATTCATGTGGGAGAAAATGCATCGAGGTCGCCCGTATCCCTGATGAGTTAGTTACGTGAGACATGACATCTCTTAGACTTTAGGGGCTTGTATATAATCAATAAAATGGAGTTAGTTACCTATTTTGATTGATTCATCTGACTGCGAAATCTAATTTTATTGCAGTTGAATTTTTCTATGAAATGGTAGATTCCTGTATATTAATGAAGGAAAATAAATATAATGTATTCTTAAGAATGCTGATGGAATGCTATCACTTTCCAAAAGAAAATAAATACAGCCATCTACATCATCATGGATTCAAAGTTGCAGTTGAATTTGAAGACAGTGACAACAATACTTGCTCCTTCCCGTAACTCTTTCAGCGAGACAATTAGAAACGTCCAATTTATTACCGCTACCTGATAGACTAATCACCTAAAATTTGACCCAGTATTCAGCACTAACACTATAAAAATACAATCGTAAAGGATTTATTCTCCATAATTTTGTGTCCCAAAACAGATATTGCTGTTTCTGTCATATGGTTATTGGGATCTTTAGTTTTCTCGTATTAGGCACTGTATCACCATCAATACTGTGGGAATCAGGGCTTTTGGGCGTTGTCAGAAGCGCCATTAAAATCCTCTCGTTCAATTGATTTTTGGAAATTCATGGATTTTAGTAACAGGAATCGACTTTAAGCAAAAGTGGTAATAGATATATCAGTTGAATTTTGGGGTGAGGACAACTCTTGTAGCTGGAATCCGTGAATTCTCGGAATGAATTCTGAGGCTGCCCGGACAACCATATTTAGGTCAATGATAATGGAATTCTTGAGTCGGTCGCTGCTGATCCGGATCTTCTTCTCACAAAACAAATCAACCATCTCAAATTTATTCTGTTAATAGTATTTTATGTGTCTTCTGTAGGTTGTTATTTTCCTTATCATATATATTTAACTGTAGTTAGCATTCTGCTAATTTAATTTTAGTTCTCCTTCCTCAGCCTTTTATAGAAGAAATTAGATATGAATGGTTTCTTTTTGTTAATTTGCAGAAACATGACCACGACTGAAGGAAGATGACAGGGTGTTATTATGCTTTGACCGCTATCTGTACAAAATGGTGACAACTATATGAAGTGAATTGGTGTTTTTAAATTCTATACTCACACTTTTCTTAAAATTGTGTGGGTTTATTTTTGACAAAATTTATTGTTACCATTTGACTGCAACCCCAGGTAATAATTATAAATCACATATCTATGCAATCAGTTAAGTAGTCTTTTGTGAAAAGTTGGTAGAGGTTGACTAAGTATCTTTTTATTAAATTTTTTTAAAAAAAAAATTATTAAAAGAATTATATGATTGCTATGTAAAATTGCATTAACCTATTGCGACTTTAACATGTTTGTGTAAAGAAATAAAGTACTATTTTCTTACTATAATTAAATTGTTTGTGTAATGAAATAAGGTATTATTTTCTTACTATAATATAAATGTAACTAGAATCATTAAATCTAATCAATAATAAAACAGATTTAGATAAATAAGATTGTAATTGAAGTACTCTGAGAGAAATAAGATGTTTATTTGTTTTGATTCATAAAAAAATACACTTAATTGATTGAAATGTGGTGATAGAGGAACAAATTTTAAAATTTGAATATAGACCAACCATCAAGGAGATGTGAATGTGTTGTGTAGAGAGTTCTATTTTCTATTAATGCAATCTTCAAAGATCTATGTGCAAGTATAATGAGACTTGATTCAAGATAGAAAAAAAAAACTTAATTTGTCTTAATAATAGTCAAACCATTAAGAGAGAATAAAAGATATTTAGTACTAGATCATAATTTGAGATGGCTAAAAAGAGAGATGAACACAAGGATATTAAGATGACTGTGAGACTAGAGGCAATATTTCATTTGTAGTTATTGCTATATATTGCTATAATCAATTGTCACTTTATACTTAATATCTTTCAAGTTATTACTCTTATGATCGCTTTCCATTCTTTGAAAAATTTGTTTTAAGTTATTACCAAAATTTTTAATGTTTTTTAATGGAGGTTGTAGATTTCTCGATCTAACCCTCTTTTCCCCTTTCTCATCTTGAATCCAATTTTTTTCATAAAAGACATGTTTTTAATAGTTGAAAACTATTACTTCAAACTAGCAGAACCAATTTCTAGAAAAGTCTCTTCTATGTGATCTCCATAACATCATTACTTTAGAAGAAGATTTTGGGAGACAAAGGTCTCGAGCAATCTAGTTAAAAGAGGGAGACCGTAATACAAAGTTATTCCATATGACCACTTTAAAACATAGGATGATTGACAAAATTAAGCAAATTAAAGTGGACAATGTCAACTATATGGAAGATAATGCCGTGAGAGAGAAAGTAGTTGATTTTTATAGCACTCTACTTGGGGAACCATGCACCCTGAATTCCAAAAAACATAATGAAATTCTTAGAAGAAATCCTTCCTTGGTTGATGAGTTTGACAATAAAGAGATTCTCAAGCCTGTCATGGAGGAGGAAATTAGATTGGATGTGTTCTCCTTTGAGGGTAATAATGCCCCTAGAATGGATGGCTTCCCTCAACTATTCTTTCTATTATACTTAAATATTATGGCCAAAGACTTAGTTGTTGTGGTGAGATAATTCTTTGGGAAAGGTAAAATTCTTAAAGAGATGAACTCCACTTTCCTAGTCTTCATTCCTTAAAAAGTTGTGGCAGAGTGCTTTTGAAGATTTTAGACCAATGAGTTTATTTAATTTTATCTATAAATGTTTCACTGAAATCATCACCTTTAAAATGCTCCAGCTATTACCCAAGATCATCTCCTCACATAAAAGTGGATTTGTGAAAAGTAGATAGATCTGTAACTCCATTATCTCTATCCATGAAGTGGTGCACTAATTGGAGGTCAACAAGAAGGCTGGTATTGTCTTGAAACTTGATCTATTGAAATCCTATGACTATGTCTCCTAGGCTTTCCTCATGAAAATTTGTAAAAAATTTAGGTTTGTAAAGAGACCTTAAAGGACCTCATTTGGGAATGTATCTCTACCCCAAAGTTTTCAGTCATTATTAATGGAGTCCCTTCAAGTTTCTTTAGAATCTCTAGAAGCATTCAACAAGGTGATTCTATCTCACCCTTACTCTTTATTATCTTTGGCTGAGGCTCTTGAAAGAAGCTTTCAACATTCAATTATGCTTGGTAGATTGAAAGGAGTGAAACCTTCCTCTACTAGAGACCTAGTTACACATCAACAATTTGTTGATGACACTACATTATGAGTGAAGCCTCAATTTATGAAGCTAGAGAGCTAAATTGTATCTTATGTGAATATGAAGAAGCTTCTTGCCAGAAATTCAACTTGATAAAAAGTACTAGCTTCTTCCTCAATAGTCATCCTTAAAGGAAAATGAGGATTGCATCCATTTGGGATGTCAAATTTCTATTCTATCCTCTATGTACCTAGGTTTAACCCTTTTCATGGGAACTATCCCTAAAACCTTTTAGAATATCCCAGTGGACTGGTTCAATCGTAAACTGGCTAGGTTGAAAGGGAGCCATTTTAAGTCAAACTAGAAAGTTATAGCTCATAAAGGCCACTTTGTAAAACCTATTTGTGTACAACTCAAGAAACATTTTATAATGCTTTCCAAATTTGTTGATAAAATTGAAAACATCTAGAAGTGATATCTTTGGATTACCTTAGAAGAGAGAAAATGCATTCCCTTCCTAACTTTGGACCTTGTTTGTAAGCCTAAAGTGAAGGGAGGACTAGGACTTAGAAAAATTAAGGAGTTCAATTTAGCCTTGAATGCTATAATTTCCTAGATATTGATTACTGAAAATAAGGAGTGGATATCTATTATGACAAGAAAATACTTTTAGGGAACTTGGAGAAATTTATTTTGGAATCATGATCATCCCTAGGGTTTGACCATATAGAAGAGTGTTTTACAAAGACAATTTCTTAGCAATAAGGGAACTAAGTGGAATCAAGGGGATGGTGCCTCAATTAGTTTTTGGGAAGACATCTAGTTGGGTGACATTCCTCTAAGCGATCTTGGATGTAATACTCTTATTATGGATATGTACAAAGACTCTATTGGTTATAAATTTTTAGACTATACCCAGATTGTTGAGGGTTTTAGACATTAAAAAATGTTGACCTCTCTTTTAGAGACCTTTAGAGAGGCCCTGTCTCAGCCAGACTCATTGGTTCTCTTAATTCATATCCTTTATCTACTTTGTAATGAAGAATCAATCTAGTGCACTTCCTCTTCCAATGATTTCTCTATTTCCTTTGAATTCAGACTCTTTTAGATCATAGTCCTCCCCCTTTTCGGGCTCTTTTAGATCATAGTCCTCCCCCTTTTTGGGCTAGCTTATTCCAAAAATTAATGTTTTCTTTTGTCTTTTATCTTGAAACAAGATCCTTACCATGGATAATCTTTTGCAAAGAGGCTTTTCCTTCTTGAATAGGTATTGCTTATCTAAATGTGTGGAAGAGTTTGGTACTCATTTGTTTCTTGGGTGTTCCTTCTCTTCAGATGTTTATGATTGGATCCTTTCTCTTTTCCAACTTCTTTGGGTATTCCCTTTGGACTTATGTGATTTTATTTCCCAATGATCTCACCCATTTTGCAACCCTACCTTGGAAGCCTTGTGGGACTTGGTTATTCCTCATGTTGTCTGGGTTATTTGGAAGGGGCATAGTAATTGGATTTTCATAAATATGAAGTCCTCTCTAAAAAGGGTAATCTTCAAAATCTCTTCTTACATCAAAGAAAATTGGGAAAAAAAATGTAGATCAAAGGGGACTTTAACTTCTTCTACCACTCTTTTTAACTTTTCTACATCAAAGGGGGCATAGACAAGGGTTGGAACCTTAACTTTGATATATCTTCTATCTTCATTGGCAAAAATACCCATAGGCAAGTAAGATTTCGTGGTCTCCATACTTTTCTAACTATGTCAAACTAATATTTGATGGTGTGGCAAAAGGCATTCTAGGACCTATAGGTGGTGGTGGTGGTGTCTTAAGAGATGCTAAAGATAATCTTATAGCTACTTGTACAATTTTTCTTGGCACCCAAACTAGCCACTATATGAAAGTTGTTGCACCTTACAATGCTCTCAAGTGATCCCCATCTGAAATGGGTGCAAAATTTAATTATGTAGGGAGACTCCCTTAACATCATAAATTTCCTAATTAAAAAATTTACCCCTGGTTGGTCTATTGAAAGAATTATCAATGACTCAGACATTATCAGTAATTTACAGTGGGTTTCTATCAAACACATGTTGAGGGAAACAAATGATGTCGTTGATTACCTAGCTAGTTGGGGCGTGACTAAGCAAAGTTCTACATTTTAGTCAACTAGCATATTCCCTAAGGATATTGAAGCATTATATCAAGCATTTGACATTTCTAATAGGGCTCATGGTGACTGAATGAGAAGTACCTTGTAATGATGAATTACAATGCTTATCTTAGGTGTGATGCCACCATATTGCTGAAATTGGAGAAGATTTTTTGTGATTGTTCATAGCCAAGACCATCAAAAATATAAAAGAGAAGTCTAAGATTTGGTGGGGACGGACTAGCAGAAAACTCAAGGGAAAAAATTAGAATGATAAGAGAATAATGGGTGGTGATAGGAATAGGGCGAAACCTGTCAATTGTGGGAAATGAAAAAGTGAGAGTAGAATTTGAAATATTCTTGAGAAAGGGGGATTTTCAACCTTCAAGGAATGGCATAGAAGCAATGACATTGTTCTTACTGAAGTGTTTGTAAAAATCTAGAATAACAGAAGGGTGAAGGTGAAGGGGCTAGAGGTTAAGGTCACAAAGGATTTGGTGGTTAAATATACTACACTATTGCTCGATGGTGCTAAACTATTCAAGGATAGGAGATTGGGAGAGGAGGTGATGGCTACTTTCCTCAACAAAGGCACTGAACTAGAGAAATTGCACTTGGGTATGCCAGAAGCTCCATCAACTCTCCTTTGAATGAGATAGCCATGTGCATAATGAGATATGATACTCTCAAAGAGTATTTAAAGTCTATTTATTCTTACCATTTTATTTTTGTCAACCACTTTATAAGTTATAGGCCTATCTCCTACCCCTGCTATTTGATTTCCTTCTTGGACTATTCAATGAAAGATTGTAAAAAAGCCTTGGTGGTTGTTCCCCTATACTAGTTGTCAATGCTCTTAATTGTGAACAATGTTAAAACTCTTTGCCTGCCCATCCATTAGCCAAGTAAAAAGAAGAAAAAACAAGGAAACAAGTGGTGGACTACTTTGTTTCATTTTCTGAGGAGATAGAGGAGGAGGAAAGTAGGTAGAACAAAATTGGGTTAGATTCAAATTCAAAATCCAGCTACCAAAATTTATTGGCTACAAAAGTTAATGGTAAAAGAAAAAGAAGTGGTGAGAATTTATTAGAGGGGACCCTTCTCAACATGCCTCTGAAAAAGAATGATAGTCTTGGTACCATTGAGAAAGGAAAAGCAAAAGCCTTGCCTAAACCTACCATGGGAGTCCCCTTTCCTAGTATAGATAACCCCTACCTCCAAATCCTTAAGGAGCCCAACATCCCTTGCCCCAACCCTCCAACCCTAAAGGAGGTTGTAAAAGAGATTATGTGCTAAAAACAATGTGTCCACTTTGCACTAGACCTTTGACATGTAATGCAGACTAATGAAACGGTTCTACATTGAAATTATTAGGTTGAATATAAAAATGGAAATCATTACCAAGAAACACGATGGGGAAACTCAATCACTTCCAGATGACGAGAGGCAAATATTTTAAAACTAAGAGGCAATCCTCTATATGAACAAATTACAAGAGAAGGTCTCTAATAATAAAGAGAAGATAGTCATCCTTGAAGAGGAATTCACTAAGGATCAGGAAAACCAGTAGGCTAGGATCACTATTGTAGAATAGGAGATCATCAAAATTAGTGAAAATCTCAAAAATCTTGTGAAGACTAAGTCTGGAGATAAGTTGGGGATTCAAAGTGTCAGTCCTACTATTTAGGGGAAGAACATTAATGACAATGGGCCTAGTTTGATGACCAGAAGCATTAAAAATAAGACTAATGAGGGAAATAAGAAGGCCCAAGCACCTCAAGACAACACCCTAAACGAACTCTAATTGGCCTAGATGTTGCTTTTTTCTATGTCTTTCTCTATTATGTTTTAGTTTGTATCTTGTTTTTTTATAGGGTTTGTGCTATGGTTCAATTTCTATTTTGCTGATGTTTTGTTTTTTGTACAAGGCTTATAGGGCCCCTTCAAAACCTATCTTTTACCCCTTTTCTAATAAAAAGCTATTACTTCAAATAAATTATTTGGAATAATTAATTAAATTATAATGAAAATCTGATTATTTAGGATAATGAATTGGAATTGAAAAAATACTTAAATTAAATGTAAAACTAAAATAAATTAAAATTTAATATCATGATCCCATAATTAGGTTAGCATAAAAAACCCATATATATAATAATTCCAATATCTTTTATTAATAATGAGTTTAGTACTTATCTAAATTGAAGTACTTGGATCAGCCACTCTCATGCTAGGAAGATTTAAGTGGTCTTGGCCCTCATAGCTATGGTGCATTCGGAGAACTTGTGTAAATACATAGTATGTGCCTACTAACACCAACTATTGTTCCTGGTCACATAGTGTTCAAAGCCCTAACATGGCTAATCCTGGGTGTACTTTGTACCTCAAGTTGGACACACTATGTGTGCCCCCTTCTCCAATGCCCATAGCCCACCAAACCAACTTCCTCTTCCTTGAATGTTATCTATACCCTCCCAAGTCTCACATAAATACCTTATATAACCTTCTAAGGGGTGGTTTCAAACTATCACACCCTTTCAGAAAGGTTTCCTTTTAATAATTATTTAAATAAATACATTTATTCCTTCATTTTAAAAGAGATTATATAATTGCTCATTATTAATATCCATTTAAACCAAAGGATCATACTATCCTTTATTTTCCATCTCGCTTTTGATTATAAAGGGTTAAATAAACTTTATCCTCTTACAATTTTAAAGGGTTATTCATAAACAACTTATTATCTATTTTGGAGGAAAAGTCACATAACCATATGTGTATATGTGTATGTGTGAATATGTATATGTATATGCATATGTATATATATGTATGTATATGTGTGTATGTTTATTTTTATACCTTGTATTAGAGCATTACAAATGTTTTGAAGGCCTTTAGACCCCTAATAAAATTATTCTCTAACACTTTCCCTTAATGTTAATAGAAGTATATGTTGTCAATTTATTTAAAAGAAAATATGGAGTTCCTTAGTAATGTAGGGTTTCTTTGACAAACATATAATAGGGACAAACCATATATTTTGAACTACATGATAAGCATCTTATCATAATTTACAATTCCATTTTTTTTAATAATGACACTTATAAAGAGGTCTTTTGTTCAAGCCTAGGTCTCCTTAACTTAGCCTCCCCTAGGGTCATTGCATATTGCCCATAGGTCTTATATATAATACAATGTTTTACAAGTGGAAGAAATAGAGAAAAGGATTACATAATTCCTATAGGACTTATATATTAAATAATGTTTAAACATTTAGGAGGATTGTCATGCACACTCCCCCACAATGGTAACTCCTTGAGGCCAAGAATTATTTTGATTTTAAAGAATTTGGAACTGCATAGGGGCTTTAAAAATGTGACTATTGGGATTTAATCCTAGGTCTTTATGACCATTAGTGGTTTTTGGGATTAATTCTAGGCCCCCGTGGCCATAACATAGAATATAATTATCATCTTGATAAATAGTTTGATGGAACTAGAGAGTAGTTTCACCATTGAGATTGGGCCTTTAGTTGTCTATGTCTTAGCATCTCTCTAGAGCTCCTCTTTCATGTAGAATCTTTGTCAACTCCCAACGAGGTATGTATCACCTTTGAGAAGCTCTTTGGGAAGGTAGACAAGATGAGAGCTTACGAACTAGAAAATGAGTTAATCAGTTTGAGTCTGAGCACGTTTAACACAATAGACGACTTTTTCACCAAATTTAAATCTATTAGGTTGTAGTTAAAAGAATGTGGAATTGATAAAAAAGACAACCAACTAGTTCTCTCAATTCTCTCCAATCTAGGTCTTGAATACTTTGTATTCATATCTACATTCTATTCCACTAAGAGAGCTCTTGAAGGCACTTGGAAAATGTCATCTCTAGATGACTTCATTGCCAAATTAACTAGAGAGAAAGACAAGATAATCCACATGGGCACTGTGAAGTCCTCAAAACCTCAAGCCCTAGTAGCTATAAATAGTAAACAACAACAGGCTTCAGGAATCAAAGGAAAGAAACAAAACACTTAGAAGGATCAAGAGACAAAGAAAGAATAGAAACATGAGACCTCTAAAAGTAACACAAAAATTTCATCCAAACAAGGAAAACCTAAAAAGGACAAAGTAAAGTGTGCCTACTGTACGAAGATAGGGCGTGATGAGCACAAGTGTATGAAGAAGAAGATTGATCACCTCAATCATCTCCTAGAGAAGAACAACATAGGTGTACCTAAATCTTTCAAGGATTCTTCATCAACCCAAGAAACTTCTAAGTCAAAAGTTAAATATAAATTCAAGAGCAAGGCTCTTGTTGCAGGTGCATCTTTAGCATCTTCATGTATTATTGACTCTAGGGCCTCGTACCATATGGGTTGTTCATAGATTGAGTTCACTTCCTTAGAACCCCACTACATGTACACCATTACCCTAGGTGATGACACTCTAGTAGCAGTTGTTGGGAGAGGGTCTGTTGAAGTTGATGAGGGATCAATTCATTAATGTTCTTAGTGTATCTTCACTTTCAGCTAATCTCCTATCTATGTACCAGATCACTCATGTAGGTAAGGGCATGAGATCACAATTTACAAGTTAGATTCAGTTGAGATCAGAGAGCTGCAGAACAAAAACTTAGTAGCATTGGGAAGGGCATAGATCATGAAGCGAAGCTATATACCTTCTCACATTTTGCCCTTGATGTTTCTCACACCACATTTCTTACTCATTTAGATGGGGTTAGATAACTATGGCATAAGCAGTTTGTTGAATTAGGTTTGGACAACTGAGAGGGGGGGTGAATTAGCTGTCACACAATCTAACAATTTCTTTTTCTTAATCTTCCTTTACAACTTATAATCAAATCAATGATGTAAATATTTAAGTATTAATCAATAACACATGAGCAGAAACATAAATAATACACTTGACACCAATATTTTTAATGTGGAAACTTGGTTAAGGGAAAAGCTACGGTGGGGGTTAGCCTATAAAGATTATACTCTGTTAAAAGTATTACAATAGGGAATGCACATGTATTCAAGCTCACTGCCCAGAGCTCACTGCCTATAAGAAAGAAGAGTTACAATAAATTTAAACTAATATTTGGCATCTATCAATGCTGGAGTTCAATTCCAGTTAAGCATAGAAAACTGACTTGATACACTTCATCCTTACTCTCCTCCTCTTACTGCTCTGCTAGCATCTGAATTTTGATCTCTACTTCTTTTGTCAATTACTCCATAGTTGCAACACACACACCAAAATCATCCAATTCCATTGGATATATATATCCGCAACATAATCTACAATCATTTTACCAATTGGCTTTGAGAACATTTTAGAACTTTGTAGAGTACTCTGCTTTGTTAGCTAGATCCATACATAATATGAGATACGGATCAAAACTTGCACTTGTAAATCATCAATCATGTCGGCTATCATTACTTATCATCACCAATTACCCAATAAACAAGTTCTATACATCTAGAATTAAGATCATTCACAAGGTCATCCTGTTCTTCTTCTGTTTGTTCTGTTAAACTGAAACCCGATACTCAGAAGCTAATATATTTTGAGTCCTTCATCTCTGGAGGACAAACTCTAGATTTAGAGTGTCTTGAAAATGTTTACAACTATCTCAGATCTGTAGCAAACTGTACCTTTCCACTAGATAGATCTGGACAAGGATATTGGAACCTGTCACCTGCTCTATTCTTGACTGCGTAGACTTAGACAAATTTTGATTCTGACTTCCGGTGTGAACAAATTGTGTTATGTGGATGATTGGAATGATCTTAGTTGCCATAAAGACAATACTTATCGTGCCTAGTAGTGTCTCTTTCCAACAATCTCTCCCTTTGGCATTGATGGCAACACTTAGTGAAAAATGACTGTGTCAAAAGGAGCTCCCCCTTTTCTTGTGCTTCATACTATTGTTCACACTGCTTTCTGGTGCTCCCCCTTAGTTGGATTCCTCATTTTTTATTGATCTTCACTCTCCCTTTGACATCAATGGAAAAGGGTGGGGTCCACAAGCCAAAATTCTCTAAAAATTTGTATGTAGGACCGTATATGTACAACTAATCATTAAGTTCTTTTCACATGAACTTGAGAATATCTGCAAAACTATTTTTCAATTGCACAAGTTCAGAGGTCCAAGTTCCCTTTATTCCATTCAAAATTGAGATGTGTCAACTCAACAAAAATGCATATGCTTCTTTCTACCTTTGTTAGATCTGAAGGATTACTTGTCTGAAGTGCAATCTAAGCTTCTGATAAGGCATTAAACATGGTTTCTAACTTGGGGGAAATCAATTCCCGAAGCTCACACATTCTCTTCATAATGTTACCTTTTTCTTTACCGAGCCTCTTTATCTCATTTGTCAAAGTAATTACTTGACATTCTTGACTTATAGGCAAAACTGTTAGAGGATCAAAAATTTGAGAAAGATTTGACAATTTATGTTATTGCTCCTTTATCTTCTTCTCAATATCCTCACTAATTTTGGGCCATGATACATAGAATTTGTACATATCTCTTCCATCATTTAAAGCATTCTGAATACTCCTTATGCTAATGCCAAGTATCATCCTAGATCATTTCCTATTTGATTATGTACTTCACTCAATTTCTTATCCAGAAACACTTTTCGAACCTTTACCTCTCCAGATTTTTCAAAGGATTCAAAATGAGTATTTACAGAACCTACAAGATTTTTCAGATGTCTGGAGGGGGAATCAGATGGACTCTTCTAGTAGGAAGGCATTAACTTCTCCAAAATCCTAGTTGTAACCCCCAGTAGCTCATTATCCTCCATGTGGGACTTTAACAACTTTTCTCTAGCCTTTACTTGGGTGAATGATGCTATTTTCATCAATTGAATGGGAGAGAGAGCATTTGGATTAGTTAGACTTTGGAGTAGTTCAGGCTCATCAAGCTCAATCATCTCTTTTTCAAGAAGACTTTTCACTGCATCTACAGTGTCTCTTGAAACATTTTCAGAATCATCCATTTGTTCATCAAAATTTTTAGCATCTATTTTAGGTGCTTCAATATTTGCACCATCTTCTTTTTCTTTGTCTTCTTGTTTTTCTTCCTTCTCTTTCGTTGCTTTATCATTTCTTGTATCACTTGTAGGTGAAATATTTTCTCTATTGTCACCACTCACTACCTAATTTGGAGGGGTCTGTCTAGCAGCAATATCCTCTTCTTTTCCAGAAAGATCAGGTGGAAGAGTTTCTTCTGCATCAATTATTTTGTCTGTCATTTCTATGTCCTCCTGACTGACTTGTTCCCCTTCTGAAATAGAGGCTTCACCAAACTCAGATAGTTGCTTAATGATGTTCTTTTCCTGAACTTCTCCAACATTAGTCTCTTTATAGATTAACTTCGAAGGATCTAAATTAACACCTTGGTCATCAATTCCCTTGTTAATCTCTTCTTCTAGAGCTTCCAGTTTTGGAACTAGAGAATTGTCTTCTTCAACTTGTTTCTCTAAAATAATATAATATTTATCCTTGTCCAAGGCCTTTCTCAAAATTTCCTCTGTTTCTTTTGCAATTTCCTTAGTTTTATCAAGCATTAGCTTGTTCATCTGAACCTTGCTTCCGAATTTTTCTTTAACTTCTCTAAGGATTTATGTGCTTCTGTTCTAGTCATTACAGGACACAAAGTAGAAAGGAAATACTCTTTGAGTTCTAGATTTTTAGCCTTGGCTATTTCCTTCCTCATTTCTAGTACTTTCCTTAAACCTTTAGGAAGTTCTTGTAAAATTTCTAATAGGGCTCTATTGAATTTATTCAAATATATGATAATGGCATCTTCCAAAATTTTCTTATTTTCTTGATCAAAATTATCATAGTAAAATCCGATAGGCTTTAAGTTTCCATGAACAGTGATTATTTTTACAATTTCATTAATAGTCATAGTGACCTTACTAGTTACTTGCTTTTTACCAGTCTTAATGCTTGCAGAAGGTTGGTCTTCAGAGGTCTTCAAAGTTCTGGCTTTCTTAAATTTTATTTATCTGACTTCTTCATCTATCTCTGTTTCGTCATCATCTTTTGTGCCCACACTCATTCTTATGGCTTTTGTTTTCTTTCTCCTACTTGCTTCACTAGATAGTCTAACTTCTAGTTTTGTAGTTTTAGGAGGAAAAGAAGCAACAGTAGAGCTTCTAGTAGTCCTTGAAGTGAAGGATGTTTCCACTGGAGCATCTTCTTGTTTCTTGTCCTGTTTTTCTTTTTTAGCCTTCTCAATTCTTTCTCTGTTCCATTTCACTTCTTCCTTGGTTAGGCCAATGCTCTCAGTATACTTTTCAACTTGCCTCTACATTTTTCTCTTGGTCTTTGGCTGTCTAAGTTCCACATCTAATTTTAGACTCGGTTCCTTGTCAGATCCAAACCTTTCCATAGAGGTATCTTTAGGTGTGCTTAGAAGATGTTGAGCATCATTACATATCCAAAACTCTTTCATCCACCTCATAACCCATAGGCATTATCCAAACTATCCTTGCTTCTATAGCTTCCATCAAGCACTAATCTATGTCAACCATGAAAGATATGTCATTTTCATACTTCTCCACAATTGTTTTAGGGATTATCTCCCTTTCTTGCATTAAACTTTGGAAGTTTTTGAAGTAGCCCCAAATGGTAGTCTTTTGGGCTTGGGAGCCACCAAGACTGAGAAGGTGATCTCTTATTTGCCATGCTACTGGCTTGTCAGTCGTCCAATGCACACCTTGAATTCCAAGTACTTCATTCATAAAATAGAAGAACAAGCATATAATCAAGGAATCATATTTGAAGGTATTTTTCCTATCTTTATTTATTTGCCTCATATTCTCTATCAACTAATTCTGTAGTAGTTCACAAAGATCATAATCAAAATTCTCCTTTACTATTTGATAGGCTGCATATATTGCAATTTCAGAGATAGAATTTTCCTTGCTGGAATGGTAAATCTTGTACCCAATCACCATGGAAGCAAATTTAACATCAGGTTCTATGATATCATTGATGGTCATTGCCCTTTCGTCAGACTTGGCACTAGTAGCCTCAGTCACTGTCTGGTTTTTTATAGCTTTCAACATGGGTAATCCGTCGGAGAAATTTAACCTAGTTATAGTCTTGATAAAATCCTTTGTAATCTTAAATGGTTTCAATAGCCACATGAACTCATTATGTATTCGGCTCAAGACATATCAAACCCATTCATTTTCATCAAATATTAGAAACCTAATGACTTGTAGAAAGTGTTTGCTTTTTAGGGATTTGTATTCCAGTTTCAATTTATGGCTATCATCAGTTAAGTAGTTGTTGAGCAAATCCAAGAGTTTCAGGTTTCCAAATTCATCCATGTTACAATGGATGTATGCCCTAATATCTTCAACATGTAAAACCCCATATGGAAGCCCTGAAAAAGCACCTAGCGGTTCGACTTCAACAAATTTGTAAGGATGCTTCTTAAATTCAAGACAGGGCCTTTCAGTGACATCAACAACTAAAGGTGTAGCCATTTGCATAGATTGAGAATTCAAGAGGTTTCACATAAAATAGAAATACCTTGTTCCATAGGTTAGGGTTTTGCTTGAGGATCCTCTTCGTACTTCAATTCTTGAGAATTCTCAACTTAGAGCTCATTCACTCCTTCACTTCTTGCTTTTTTTTTATACAAAGTGATCTATGTGGGGAATGAATGACCCTTTTATGCTCCATAGTGCTTAATTTTTCTTTGTAATAAATGCTCTACCCTAGTACATCTGGTTACTCTATTTGTTGAATAATTTCTCATGAATTATTCTGCAATTTGCCATATCCACCTTTTTTCTTCAAGAAATCTTTCCAAATGATTTGAAACAATCCAAGATCTCTTTTCTCACTGTGCCAGATTCAGGTACTTACTTACTGGCTGGGCGATTTTGATTTTTATTATAGCTCCCCCTGAGCTCCTAACTTAATTCCCTAAGGAATTATCTGCACCAGATTCTGGTGCAAACCCATCACTATGGTTCACAATTGCTTTCTTGACCCATGTCTCACTTGTTTCATTCTAGATCTCATTCTCTTCAATTTTTCTTTTGTCATTTTCTTGTCTCTACTCATCCAGTTTTCTGTTTATCGGACCTCTTCTTTCATTAGTCCTACTTCTATAGAATCTTGCAAAATGAACAGATCAGTTACAATGGAAGCACACAACATTTCTTTGCCCATTTGATTGATTTCCTCTTAATATGTACTGATTGGCCATATGTCCAAATCTATTGCATGCAAAGCATTTGCCATTGAAGGAATTCCTATTTCCTCTATTTGATGAGTTATTCATTATCATACTTCTGCATTCATTGGATTTATGACCATACCTCTTACAATTAAAGCATTGTCTGGAGAAGGATGAATTATTTTGATTTACTCTACTTCTACATTGAGTGGCTTTATGACCAAATTTATTGCACTTGAAATGATTTCCATTGAAAAATGGATACCTTTGAGCATTAGGCTGTCTTACTAGAGGTCTTCTAGGTCTGTTTCTCACATTCCTTGGTTGAAAGTTTCTTTGTCTAGATCCAGAGCTTTCACCTTTCTCTTATCCAAGACCATGCTTGTCATTAGCCTTTTTCTGACCCTCAAGTATTGCTTTAAGTTTAGCTGAACTTATCTTGAACTTCTCCTTGTATTCATTTGCAATTTCTAGATCATGTCTAAGAATGACAATTTGTCTTTCAAGATCTCTTTCATTGTCTTTTATTTCTTGTAGATCAAACTTTAGATAACCAGCTATACTATCCAATCTATAGCATTCATCAGTTTTTTCTTTTAGAGTTTGACTCAAATCTTTTTCAGTCTTCTTCCTTTTCTCAATTTCTTTAGTAAATTGCATTGCCCTAGATTCCATCTCAACTTTTAGAACAACAACTTCTTTTGACAACTTCTCACACTACTTTATCTTTTCTTCGAAGGCTTCATTCATGCCATTTTCTTCAGTTAAACTAGATAACTGCAGAAGTAGCTCCTTATGCCTTCCCATAGAATTCTTTAATTTATCTTTTAACATTTCAATGGTATCATTAGCATCCTTGATTTCATCTTTCAGATTAGATATTTCTGCTTTGGACTGATGAAGATCTTTTAGAGCCAGCTGAAGTTGATCTTTGAGTGAACCCATTGAAAACTCCTTTCAATATCTTTCCTCAAGCTGTTAATATTTTTTTAAGGAACCTCACTCTGATACCAATTGTTGAATTAGGTCTAGACAACTGGGGGGGTGGGGGTGAATCAGTTGTCACTCAATCTAACAATTTATTTTTCTTAATCTTCCTTTACAACTTATAATCAAATCAATGATGTAAACATTTCAGCATTAATCAATAACACATGAGCATAAACATAAATAATACACTTGACATCGAGATTCTTGACATGGAAACCTGGTTAAGGAAAAAACCATGGTGGGGGTTAGCCCACAAAGATTATACTCTATTAAAATTATTACAATAGAGAATGCACACACATTTGGGCTCACTGTCCAGAGCTCACTGCTCAAAAGAAGGCTCACTACCTATAAGAAAGAAGAGTTACAATAAATTTGAACTGATATTTGGCATCTATCAATGCTGAAGTTTAGTTCTAGTTAAGCATAGAAAACTAACTTGATACACTTCATCCTTACGCTCCTCCTGTTACTACTATGCTAGCATCTGAATTTTGATTTCTAATTCTTTTCGTAATTACTCCATAGTCGTAACACACACACATCAAAATCATCCAATTCCATTGGATATATATATATATATATATGCGCAACATGATCTACAATCATTTTACGAGTCAGCTTCAAGAACATTTTAAAACTTTGTAGAGTACTCTACTCTGTCGGCTAGATTCATACATAATATGAGATGCGAATCAAAAATTACACAAGTAAATCATCAATCATGTCGGCTCTCATTACTTATCATCACCAATTTCCCAATAAACAACTTCTATACATCTAAAATTAAGATCATTCACAAGGTCGACCAGTTCTTCTTCTATTTGTTCTGTCAAATTGAAACCTGATACTCAAAAGCTACTAGCTTTTGAGTCCATCTCTGGAGGACGAAACTCTACAGTTAGAGTGTCTTGACAATGCTTACAACAATCTCAAATCCATAGAAAACCATGCCTTTCCACCGGATAGATCCAAACCAGGATACTGGACCTTGTCACCTGCTCTATTCCTGACTGGCCGGACTTAGACAAATTCTGATTCTGACTTCTAGTGTGAAAAAATTGTGTTATGTGGATGATTGGGATGATCTTAGTTGCCATCAATGACAACACCTATCATGCCTAGAAGTGTCTCTTACCAACATAGTTTGGCCATCTTAACTACCTCTATCTTGAGCAGCTTAGACACCATGATATGGTTACAGGATTACCTAGAGTCAGATTCTATATCAATCTTTGTGAGGGATGTGCCTTTGGGAAGCATCCTGAAGAATGACTTGACAAAGTAAAATCATGGAGAGAAACACAAATCTTGGAGCTTGTTCACAGTAATGTATCTAGGCAGTTTACCCATCTATCTTTCACTAAGGCTAGATATGTCCTCACCATCATAGATGACTTCTCTAGGTACACATGGGTCTACTTCCTTTGGCAGAAGTCTAAAGTCTTTTACCACTTTCAATATTTCAAGGCTCTTGTAGAGAAAGAATCAGGGAAGGTCATCAAGGTTCTTCAAATAGATAATGGAGGAGAGTATGTTAATAATAAGTTTGAGCATTTTTGCATAGTAGAGTGAATATACTTGCAGAATAAAGTTCCTTATACTCCTCAGTAGAATGGAGTTGTAGAATGTAAGAATAGAACCTTGAAAGAGATGGAAAATTGCATAATACACTCCAAGAACCTTACACCACAGTATTGGGCATAAGCATTCAACTGTGCATGTTACATTCAAAACAAATTTTCTCCTAAAGCCTCAAAGAGTATCACACCATTTGAAGCTTGAAAAGGGAGGAAACCTTTAGTTGAACACTTCAAGGTTTTCAGATCCCTAGCTACAACATGAGTACCTTCCCAAAATTGCAAGGCAATGGAACCTCATTCCAAACCTTGCATCTTTGTAGGGTATCTAGAAGGTGTGAAATGTTATCATCTCCTACATCTGACCACACATGAGCTATTCATCGAGAGGAATGTTAAGTTCTGGGAAAGTCCCACTGACTCTTCACTTGACATTCCTCCTTCCTTCATGGACTCATTCAACTTTGATGATACATCTTAAGATGACTCAGACCATCCACATCCAATTTATGAGATAGAGGTTCCTTCTTCCAGTTCTAACAATAAGGATAATGATTAGGTTTCATCCTCATCCTCTTATGGGTTTGCTTTGGAGGTTTCTCTCTTAGATCCTGATTCACCCACAACACAACTCCTTTGGGCAAGGCAAACACTTCAAAGTGTAAGTACATGGGTAGGGAATCCAATAGATGGAAGACGTACATGGTAAGATTATGAAAGTGGGCCACATGCTTACTTTTCCTTAGCCTCTGATCCATAGACCTTCAGAGAGGCTTCAAGCATACCTGAGTGGGATGATGCTATGAATGAGGCATATGATTCGTTAATGAGAAATCACACTTTGGAATTGATACCTCTTCCTAAGGGATGAAAGATGGTTCAATGCAGATGGATCTATCATACCAAGGATGCAACAAATGGGTCAGTTGATAAGTAAAAGGCATGTTTGGTAGCTAAGGGGTTTTCACTAGTTATTGGTATTGACTACATAGAGACCATTGCTCCTATGGCCAAGATGAATTTCATATGACTCACACTTGCCATTATTGCAGCACATGGTTGGGAAGTGCACTAGATGGATGTGAAGAGTGCTTTTCTTCACGGAGACCTTCAGGAGGAGATCTACATAGAAAAATCACCAGGGTTTCTTTAGGATTCCTCCTTAGTATGTAGACTTAGAAAATATCTCTATGGCCTCAAACAAGCCCCTTGGTCTTGGTATGCCAATATGAATTCCTTCCTCCTTTGTTCAAGTTTTACTAGGTGCCACTCAGATCCCAACCTTTCTCATCTGTGACAGGATTCATGTTGCTGATACTGGTAATTTATGTTGATGATCTTTTGGTCACTAGAAGCTCTGCATCAACTATTGAAGCAGTGAAGACAACTCTTTAGGACAAGATTGACATGACATACTTAGGCTTACTACATTACTTCCTTGGCATTAATATTTCACAAACATACTCAAGGATCATTTTAGCACAACCTAAGTACACTCTCAATCTTCTTGCTCAGTTTCACATGACTGATTGTAAGCCATTCACTACACCTTTTATATATGGAGTTAATCTTGATTCTAATTGTGCTACACCATTAGTTGATGCTACCTCGTATTGACAACTAGTTGGCAGTATCATCTATTTGACCCATAACAGGCCATATATTTCATATGCAATTGGCATGGTTTCGAGATTCATGTAGGAGCCTCATGAGCTAAACTGGAAAGCAGCTAAGAGGATCCTTCACTACCTTTAGGGGACTCTCAACTTTGGGATTCATTACACATATGGCACTAAGGTTAACTTAGTTGGATACATAGATTCAAATTAAACTAGTCATACTCAGAATCGCAAGTCCACTTCCTATTACAGTTTCTCACTTCATGTTGGTCCTATTAGTTGGTCTAGAAAAAAGTAGAATGCTATTTCTTTATCATCCACAGAGGCAGAGTATAGGGGAGTTGTTAACACTGTAAGGAAAGCACAGGTGTGGAATACAACTACCCTAATGTCAATTCAAAGGGATAATGCAGATAGGTAACACTTAATTCAATTACAAAAATGAACACAATAGAAAAAATAGAATAAACATACAAGATAATGGAGAACAACACCGGATGTACATGGTAAAACCCTTTCAGGTAAAAAACCCACCACCACAAGAGAGACAATCTTTATTTACAGTAAGCTTAAAAAGGTTACAATAGAGATCCAAGCCTTCTCACTTAGGTATCGATTCTCAAATCATACACATAGTTCACTTTCTCTATACATCTACAGAATGAACAATTTTATCGAATATCTTATCATCTATAGACTACCTCACCAAATCTGTATATTTACACAATCTTCAAGAGCAAAATCATTTTGAACTTCTACCCTAACTGTTCATTCCAACTGACCCAGCATTGCTATCTTCCAACCGTCACACAACTGTTCGTATTCATGTGAGACCTTTAGTCTCACATTCACCAATTCAAGTTTGATATCCAAGTTTATATATACCCAAACACTCTGTCAGACTATCATTGGCAATTTTGTTGCCAATGATACCAGTCTAAGCCTCATCGGAATAGCCCAAGCCATCGGAGACCACTCCACCATTCACACCGATGGTTCCTTGTCCCACCGATGCCCAAACCTTCATCCTTCATTAGAGTAATAGAAGACCGTCGGAGTAACTACAACAGGCTCAGCTAATGACCAACCTTATGTCGATAGACATATCACATCGGTACGACACATATCGATCGGAGAAGCTAGAGCATGTCAACCTGATAGCTAACCCTTCATCGGTGAAACCTTGCATATCAGCCAAAGACTCCTCACTCCCACCGATATAGAAAGTCTACCTGATAGCTCAATACCATCAATGAAATAAAAATAATGAATGAATGAGGTTCCAAGCAGTAACTTAAGACATTAGGTCTCTTCAATCTCCCACTTGTCGAAGAGATTACTGCTACCTCTTAATCCTCATTCGATTACTGAGAATTATGGGCCCAAAGACCCATTTTATCTGAACACCATTTGAACTTGGTCATGCTCACTGGTTTAGTCAAGGCATATGCAACATTATCCAAAGTATCAACCTTTTCTAGCTTTACCTTTTTGTCTTCCACCATAACATGAACAAAGTGATATTAGACATCAATATGTTTTGTCCTAGTGTGAAAAGTAGGATTTTTCACCAAATAGATAGCACTTTAACTATCACAATGAATTTGTATCTGCCCTGTATCAAACTAACATCAGAACACAACCTCTTCAACCAAATGGCTTCTTGGCATGCATGAATAGCTGCCATGTACTCTACCTTTGTTGTGGACAAAGTGATTGCAGCTTGCCGCTTGCTCATCCAACTGATAGCACCACCATTTAACGTGTATACATATCCATTGGTGGATCTTCTACTATCAATGTCCCCTACCCAATTAGAATCAACATATCCTTAAATGCTGATAGATTTCTGAGATCCAACTGAGTTTCCATAATAGCAAATAGCATAGTCAAAAGTTCCCTTCAAATACCTTATAACTCTCTTCATAGCATCCCAATGTGATTTGCCCAGATTTTCCATAAATCAGCTCAAAACTCCCACTGCCTGGGCAATGTTTGGTCTGGTATAGACCATTGCGTACATTAAACTACCAACAACACTTGCATAAGGCACTTTTTTCATGTCATCAATTTCAATCGAAGATTCAGGACAATCTTCAATAGATAGTTTCATTCCCTACAAAACTGGAACAACTAACTGTTTGCAATCAAACATATTAAATTTATTAAGAACATTGGTAATATACTTACTCTAGCTGAGCCAAAGCTTTCTATTAGATTTGTCCCTTTTTATTTCCATTCCCAGAATGTACTTCCCTCCCCCCAGATTCTTCATTTCAAATTTCAAGGACAATTGAGATTTTAAATCTGAGATCATCCCCTTACCATTGCCAATGAATAACATGTCATCCACATATATACAGTACAATTATAAGAATCTGATCACCATCAGTTTTATAATAGACACGATGATCAGATTTAGATCTCACATATCTGAAATATAAAACATATGTATCAAATTTTTGATACCACATTCTGGGAGATTGCTTCAAGCCATAAAGAGACTTTTTAAGTTTACACACCAGATGTTCTTTACCTTTTACCACAAAATGCTCTGGCTGGGACATATAAATTTCTTCTTCAAGGTCCTCATGAAGAAATGATGTCATCACATCCATCTGCTCAATTTCAAAGTCATACGCTGCTGCAAGTGACAACAGAAATCTAATAGATGTCAGCTTAGCTACAGGAGAAAAGATTTCTCCATAATCTATACCTTCCTTTTGGCAATACCCCTTAGCAACCAATCTTGCTTTGTACTTTTCAATACTACCATCTGGACCATATTTCTTTTTAAATACCCACTTACAGCCCACAAGTTTTCTACCTTTAGGCAAGGGCACCAGATCCTAGGTTCCATTTTTCTCCAACGATGACATTTCATTATCCATGGCTTCCAACCAAGAATCTGAATCAGGTGAACTAATAGCTTCTTTCACAGTCCTAGGTTCATCAGTATCAGTAAGCAAAGCATAGGCACAACTTGAATCAAGTACTGAAAATCCATACCTATCTAGTTGTCTTCTTTCACATGTAGACCTCCTCAACGACTGAGGTGCAGGTTCAAGTTCTTGCTCTGGATCTAAATCTTTGGAGCTACTTGAACTTACTTCTGAATCCTCTACACTTGGTGCTTGTTGTTCCTCTTTTATAGGGGTCAGAGGAATATTAACAACATTCTTTTCTTTCTTCTCTTCTATCTTCTACGGTTGAGGATCAATAACCAAAGGTTTCAGCTCTCTAAAAATTACATTCCTGCTATAAATTACTTTTTTAGTTTCAGGATTCCAAAGCTTGTACCCTTTGACACTGACTCCATAGCCAATAAAGATACACTTGACTACCTTGTAATCTAGCTTAGATCTTTTTACCTTAGGAATATGAGCATATGCCTCACAGCCAAAGACACGAAGATGTCTTAGAGAGGGCTTCTTTCTAGACCATGCTTCCATAGGTGTCTTATCAACCAATGCTGAAGTAGGAGAATGATTCAGCAAGTAACAAGCTGTAGCAACTGCCTCAGCCCAGAACCTTTGTTCAAGACCAGCATAACTCAACATACTTCTTGCTTTCTCCATCAATGATCGATTCAACCTTTCAGCAACTCCATTTTGCTGTGGAGTATAAGGTGTAGTCTTATGCCTTTTTATTCCATGATCAAGACAAAATTTATCAAAATCTGTATTATAATATTCACCTCCATTATCCATTCTCAAACATTTTATTTTTCTACCAGTTTGATTTTCCACAAGATTTTTAAATTCTTTAAACTGGTTGAACACTTCTGATTTATTTTTCAAAAAATATACAAATGCCCTCCTTGAATAATCATTAATAAATGATATGTAGTATCTTGATTTAGGCAGAGAAGGAACATCAACTAGACCAAAAACATTAGAATGTACATAGTCTAGAACACCAGAAGATTTATGAGAAGTAGAGTAAAAAGAAACACAGTTCTATTTTCCATATATACAATGTTCGTAGAAATTGAACTCCAGATTACAATCAATCAACCCATCTACGAGGCTTTTGTTTTTTAAGGTTTTTAAACCTTTTTCACCTATGTGACCAATTCTATGATGCCAGAGCATTGTTTTCTCTGTAGGAAGTTTAACTTCCATAGAGTTTGCATCATGTGTTACAATAGTAGCTTTTTCAAATTTTACAGAGACATTATTATAGCACATTGGTTTAGCATCTAACCTATACAAAGTTCCAATGCATTCACCTTTTGCCAGTACAATAGAACCTCTAGTCATCTTACAGCCACCATTCACAAAAGTAACTTGCACTCCAACATCATTAAGCTTACTCACAGAAAGTAGATTTCGAGCCAGACCTGGTATGTGTAATACTCCATTCATTCCCTTTATTCTTCCATCCAGGAATTGGATTCTGACTCTTCCTCAGCCAACAATTTCCAATGTTGAATCACTTGCCAGGAACACCTTCCCACCAGCATACAGTTCATACTTAGTGAACCATTCTTTGTGAGATGTCATATGAAAAGATGCTCCTGAATCTACCAGCCATACATCTTCAGATGCAGGTGTTACCAAGGAAGCAATGAAGGCATCAGCATCACTCTAAGAAGAATCAGTGTCAGAGAAGTTCTTCTTCTTCTTCTTTTTCTCCTCTTTGCAGTCTTTTCTGATGTGGCCTTTCTGTCCACAATTCTAGCACTTCACCTTGGGCTTTTTGCTAGGAGATTTCGATCTCCCCTCTGATTTGGACTTAGACTTCTTGTCTTTCTGCTTGTCTCTTTCCTTTGATCTACCTCGAACAGACAAGGCCTCTTTGGTCATCTCAGAAGATTTCCTCCGCATCTCTTTAGATAACAGCAAGGCAACAACTTCTTTTATTTTAAATGTGGTTGTTGTACTTCCAATAGCCATCACAAGATGATCCCATGAGTTAGGTAAGGAACACAACAGAAGCATACAGCGGTCCTCCTCTTCTATTTTACACCTACAGAAGTCAACTATGCAACAATCATATTAAATGAGTTCAGATGGTCTGCTACAGATGCTCCTTCACCCATCTTCAGAGAGTACAACTTCTTTCTAAGGAAAAGTTTATTCACCAAGGACTTGCCCTGATAAATATCTCCCAATTTCTTCCACAAAGCATTTGCAGTCTTCTCCTCATGGATGTTCAATAGAATAGAATCCGCTAAACTTATCTTATCAGTCCTCTAACTTTCCTATCTGCCAGGTCCCAGTCTTCTTGCTTCATGCCTGAAGGTTTAGTCCCAAACACAGCAACCCAAAGATCTCTGTCGACCAATAAATCTTCAAACTTAAGTTTCCACAACTCAAAGTTTGTGCCATTGAACTTTTCAATGTCTATTTTTCTTGATGCACTTGCCATCTTATTTAACAAAAAAGACCTCTACAGAACTCCCACTCACAGAACTAACACAAAAAACCCAACCTACCAACAAGGTTAATACAACTGGCCAGGCTCTGATACCACTTGTAAGGAAAGCGTGCAGGTGCGGAATACAACTTCCCTAATGTCAATTCAAAGGAGATAATGCAGATAGGTAACATTTAATTCAAATACAAAGATGAACACAACATAAAAAATAGAATAAACATACAAGATAACATAGAACAACACTAGATGTATGTGGGAAAACCCTTTCAGGTAAAAAACCCACCACCACAAGAGAGACAATCTTTATTTACAGTAAGCTTAGAAAGCTTACAATAGAGATCCCAGCCTTCTCACTTAGGTATCGATTCTCAAATCATAAACATAGTTCACTTTCTTTGTACATCTACAGAATGAACAATTTGATCGAATATCTTATCATCTATAGACTACCTCACTAAATTTGTATATTTACATAATCTTCAAGAGCAAAACTGTTTTGAACTTCTACCCTAACTATTCATTCCAACTGACCCAACACTACTATCTTCCAACTGTCACACAACTATTCATATTCATGTGAGACCTTTAGTCCCACATTCACCAGTTCAAGTTTGATATCCAGGTTTATATACCCGAACACTCTATAAGACTATCGTCGGCAATTTTTTCGCCAATGATGCCAGTCTAAGCCTCATCGGAATAGCCCAAGCCATCGAAGACCACTCCACCATTCACACTGATCGTTCATTGTCCCACCGATGCGCAAACCTTTTTCCTTCATCAGAGTAATAGAAGACCGTTAGAGTAACTACCATAGGTTCAGCCGATGACCAACCTTATGTCAATAGGCATATCACATCGGTATGACACATATCGATCAAAGAAGCCAGAACATGTCTACCAGATAGAGCATGTCAACCTGATAGCAACCCTTCATCAGTGAAACCTTGCATATCAGCCAAAGACTCCTCACTCCCACTGATATAGAAATTCTACCTGATAGCTCACTACCATTAGTGAAACAAAAACAAAGAATGACTGAGGTTCCAAGTAGTAACTTGAGATATTAGGTCTCTTCAAACACAACTACTGAGGCTCTTTAGTTTCAGGGCATTCTCAGGGTGATCCCACAATAGTGGGTTGTACTTTTGGCCAAAGTTGACATTGAAATGAACATTTTCAAAAAAATCTTCACTTTTGGACAACTATAGTTGCTAAACCGTGAGGAATTTGAAGATCTAAACTAGTGATTTGTCACATTTTTTGTGTAGATTCAAGATAAATATATTTTTTTAATTTTTTTTGGAATCAAATTGCATTTTTTTTCCATCTCCTTCAATAACTAGTTTTTCACAGTAAACACCATTTTTAAAGAGTGATGTGTACTATGTAAAACATAACTTTTTTTCTATGAAGGATAAAATTCTAATTTTTTCAAATTTATATTTTTAACTACGATATATAAAGGATGAATTTGGTTTTATAATGTTTTATTAAATATTTTCTTTTAATTAACTTTTGAAGTCAAACCAATTACAATTTAGACATAGGTGTACTGTGTAAAGCAAAAAAAATTTTGTATGTATCAGAATTCAATTTTTTTGTTGGGTCAAGGACATGAATACCATGAGGATAGATATTTTTCATATTTTATTTTAATATACTTGTTAACGTGCAAGATGGCCCCTGGTATACAAAGTTGTGAAGCTCAACAATCCTGTGTAACATGGAATCAAACTCAGGCTGTGGGTGACCTATGGTGAGCTTGAACCTCTAGATTATGGGCTAGTTCCATTGTAATTTTTCAATGGATTAATGATTTGGTAGGCAAAGGGTTGAAAGGATCTACTAAAAAGCACTAAAACTGTAATTTAAAGTGTGGTGATGCACCTAATTTGATGGGAAAACTGCAACTCTAATTCACAATGAATCTCGGAAAATCTATCCACACAATTCACCTTGGCAGTATGATCACAAAAATATTTCTAAGGGAGGCTGGAAATAACTTTCTCCTTGAAGTAAAATAGGGTTCTCACAACATGAAAGAAAACTTATTCCAATTGTACAACCTAAGACCTATGATTTCACTGCTATTCAATACATGCAAGTACCAATGAGACAATAATTTCAAAGCTTTTGATATCAAACACAATAAAATCTGATCACATCACTCATAAAAGAAGCACTAATGAAAAGGTAGACACTTGATTTTAATGAAAAATAAAGGAACACTTGCATAAAAAGACAAAGAATAAAACCTGTAACCTGCTGTAATCAATAAATCTGCAAAAGTTGAGTTACAAAACACTCTTTCTCTCTGCTGTGTACAAGAGGGCAAAAGGCAAGAACTAGAAAAACCTTAGTTTTTCTTACAATATATAATCTCCTCTCAAAAAGACCTAGAAAAGTAAACTCAAGTCAATTGCCTCTAAAAATAATCTCCTAAAACTAATCCATGAGAAAGTGTGAAAATCCCTCAAAATAAGGGCTATAATTGATCTAATTTGAACTAAAATAGCTCCAAACTACCCCTCTCTATTAGCTTGACCAAGTGGTGGACCAAACTCTCCAATTTTGACCAAAAAAATCATGCAAAGAACTCCAAAGGACCTCAGTTAACTGATTTTGCATGATTTGGGCATGTATAAACAAAGTAAAAATAAATAATAAAGTATTCAAGATGATTTACTTTATTATTTATTATAGACTTGTCCATTTTACCATCTTTTGTATCTCTATGATAAATAATAAAGTCATTTATAGCTCTTTATATCTATGATAAATAATAAAGCACAATAAACTCCTTATATCTCTGTGATAAATACTAAAGCACAATAAATTCCTTATATCTCCTTTTAGATTTGCACAATTACACTAATGCATCCAATAATGCTGCCAAAATAAACCCCATGCATGCATGAGTTACAAAATATCCCTATTTTACTCCCTTATGTCTCCCATGCACTATGGTAATCTGCTCATGCAAAACACACCATGAAATTTGCATATCTTTTTCACATTTGTAAAGCCCTTCTGACTCCCATGCAAATCTATCATACCTTACCATGCACTATTTTCTTCAACATAATAAGACACCTTGTAACTCCTTTTTATCTCCATGCATTATAAGGCATAAAGCCTTACCCTCACATCATTATTTATGTTTTGACTTTGTATTAAATCAAAAGGAAAAGAAACAAGCCCTTACAGGCCCCTGTGGCATCATTATTGTTCTTTCATGCATCACATGTGATTTTTTATCACATCTCCAAGGTCAAAAGACCTTTCAACATAAGCATCATTTGATTCCATGAGAAGGTCCTCATAGGCTCCTTGGCATCATTAGGTTCAAACACATAAGTGTTGACCTTGAGCATGATTTTGTAGATAACAATGATTAAAAAATAAAAGGAAATCAGAAGCCCACAATCGGGCTTAGGGCAACTTAGTAGTAGTTAAATAAAACCTTAAATAGTTTTCAATTTGCATCTTTTACTTCATTGAGGAGGTGTTGCCAGCATGAGGGTTTGCTTGAACTCTTGTAGGCTTCTCTGCATCATTTTAGGCCATCTCTCCTCACGTTTGTAAGCATTTTTCTCGATTGGCTCTGTTGTTCCTCTTTGTAAGGAAATGATGCAAGTTATCTCTTGTCTGCTGGCCATGGAATGAAATGATAAAAGAGCTATCTTTCTAGCTTTTGGATCTTGTTCTCTATAGAGGAAATTGTTTGCAAGCATGATTTATGTTTCCATATAATGTCTTCATCCTGGGAAGTAATCAACAACTCATATTTTGTCTGTCATTCCCTCTAAACTTCTCTAAAGAAACATCACTTTGCCCCTTTAGAATTGATGATGTGAGAACGTTGTAACTAGTAGATGTTATACAAAGGTCCAGTATTTCCTTCTAGGATGGTGAACTATATTCTGCCCTTTCTAAGTCTATTGGAGACAATGTTGTTCCTCCAGTCAATTGCTTACTCAAACGATGGTTTCTAAGGTATGTACCCAGATTTTGAGGCAAAAGTCAATGTTTGATTTCTTAGGATTCCACAAAATTTCCCTTGTTGATCTTGTCCCTGTTATTTACTGCCATGTACCAAAGGAGCAAGCATCTCATGGTTTGATAAATCATTTTCTGGGGTTGGAAGGCTAGATTTTAGTATTCCTGTATTTAATGGATCCCAAGAAGAATGATTATCCTTAGAGTATGATGAATCATATGTATCTAGGCTTAATGTCTTTCGTGAGATGTTGGAGATATGAAACATCTTGGTATGCTAAATATGTCCCATCATGTGTCAAGAAATAATCAAGATTTCTACTCTTGTTTATGTCATCCCTTGAATCTAGTTCATCATTTTCAATGACTAGATTAGAACTGACTTCCTCCACCGATCCTGGGCTAGAAGATGTTTATCTTTATTTCAATTAGTTGTCCTTGATTTTGCTGCTATAACAGTCATCTTATAGCTGACTTTCTCAATTTTTTCTACTGTTATAATCATATGCATTGTTGTTCCAGTCATATGGAGTGTTGTTACAGCAATACTTAGCATGTGAGCCTTGTACACAATGAAATATATTTTCTTATTCTTAGTCAAAATAGAATGACTATTGTGGTTGCTTTAAATTAGTCATCATGACTGCTACATTGGACTACTTTTTGTATTAGTGATCTCTGTGCTCTATCTTTTCTCATGTTGACTATTTTGTTTATGACAAACTCTCTATGATTGCTTTTAAGAAAATATGAAAATGATGGAAAGCTATGGTTCTTTAAGATGTTTATCTTGTACATCAGCTTTCATTATCCTTTCACTTCCCATTTCTTCAACTAGTTGCAGTATTTTCCTCTGACTGTCTTTATGCTTGTCATCATTTGTGGCAGTCAAACAAGATGATTACACCTCTATCTTTTATGGCAATACAATCAATGTATTGTGTAGCATTATGGCTGTCATGACTTTGTGACTGTCCCTAGTGCATACAGAATTGCCACTTGAAACTTCTTAATGACTGCCCTCAAAATATGAGTTTGCTCCTTTCCCACTTGATGGATGCCCTGCTATAGTGATTGTCATTATTTTGTAGCTGTAATAGTCATTTAATGACTATATGTGTGTAATCAGTACACCTTGATTGTATGATATCTTGATCTCTTTGACAGTTAGGCATGAGTACACTTATTTGTTAGTGATCTATGATGTCTTGCTTCATAGGAAAGTCTATCTCATGTTCAATAATATGTCAAGGCATCTCCTCGACACTAGACATCTACCAGAACAATGGAATGCTCAAACTGTTACACTGCCTGTTATCTTCAGAGTTCAATTATACATTATTTACTTTTAGGTCTTGATGATTATTTCTTTGCTCTGGTAGTTTTTTTATGTATTGTTGACTATCCCATTATGTGGATGCAAGTAGTGTGACTATCATGGCCCTCTTCAATGCCCTTCTTGCACTCATACTAGCTGTTAAATTTATAAACTATATATGGTGATCACATGATTTTATTTTCCTTTGTAAAGTCATATGGAAATTCTATGATGGATATTCTACCTTTAGGGTGACTGTCCCATCATGAAGGTATTGTAAGCCCTCCTCTAGTAGTCTTACATAATCTATTTATGACTTCTCTTTTATTTCTTATAGTTGACATGACATCACACACATATATGGACTATTTTCTCATTATATGACTAACCTTTGGCTGATCACATACTTCCTGGTTGATGAGACAATCATCTTAATGACTAAATATTTTCCTTCTATGGCTGCTTAATAAATTCAAAAGAAAATTTATATTTTATTGACAAAAAAAGTGGTAAATACCTGATTTAATTTTATGTTCCATGATACCTTTGTGGCTATGATACTCTTGATGAGACTATCTTTTATCTGATATTACTTTGATGTTGACTGTCCTATCCTACCTTGGAGGATGTCTCATGATACTGGTGTTGCTATTGACTCTCAATCAGAATATGCTCTTGTTTATTGATCTAAAAGTCTCTCTACTTATCTCATATTCCCCTTAAGATCAAGGGGCAGCATGCTGGGCTCAACCCTTGTGCGAGCCACATTTTAATCAGCATGCTGAAAAGTCTTGCATAATGACTATACCTATACCTACACATTGCACAAACAAGTTAGATAAAACAATGAATACAATACTCATGTGATGATTTGATCTTTCTGCCTCTCTTTCTTATTGATGCAATGCTTCATGATATGTGTTGTGTTTCTATTGGTAGGCATATAGGAGACTCATATCCAGAGCTCTAACCAATTGTTTACCATGATGCAAGTTCACTTGGAGATCAAGAGAGGAGGAGCAAGACAATGAGATCTACCCCAAAGCTACTTCAGGCAATGATGGATATGTCCCTTTCCTTATGCTTCTTTCCATTTCTTCTATCTTCAGATGCACAATATATATCATGTTGCATTAGTTAGCTACTTCAACAGCTTTTGTGGGACCATGGATTACTCTTTTCTTTCAATTGCATATAAATACAATACTTGTATAGTTTTGTGTATACTTTATTGGCAAAATGAATGAAACATGAAAAGAATGAAACATTTCTGCACTAAATGAAAGCAATGTCTTGAGTTCACTCTGTACCTTTCTTTATGTCTCTTCAACACAACTGAAATTAAACCTTTCTCCAGCACTTAAAAAATATGCCATTGTTTAAGCATAGCAATAATATGTTAAAAATTCTTCACCTCAAATGTTTATGAATGGTTCCACCTCTACCAATTTCAGATGTAGGTAAAAATTGGTAACATTTCTGGCAATTTTTGTTGAATGCTTGCCTGCTAAGAATATAGATCAGTGGCCTTGAATGATCCATTAGACATATGAGTCCTTGCTTGCCTGAAACCTTGAAAACCCTTTGTAACTCAGCTGCTAGAAACATACAGTAGCAAAATAATATTGAAATCAACCTAATCTGATGTTGTTTAGGACTTGGTCAACAAAAATGTGCATGTGCACTTCTTGGAAAATGAAATAGAACTGAAATAAATGTGCTAAAAGCACTTATTGGCTGCAACATCTACTCTAATAAAGATCATTCACACAAAACCATTAATTGGTTTTTCAAAATAGCTTCATTTCCTGATCAATCTAGGATGTTTGTCATTGCTCTGAGTAACCAATGAGGGGTAGTGGAAGGATGGGCATTCAATGAGCTCATTAAGTACCTCTTCAAGAATGAAGACAGTATCATATACCCACTTGTTTTGACTGAATATATAATTGTTTTGAGGTGGATAAGCAAGCTTCTCTTGTCCTTCTTAGTGCTCAAACTCATATTTAGATCAATCATGGTATGTAATGACTCCTTATTGTTGATTTCTAACTATGCTAGATGTCTAATAGGACATCCTTTTGATAACCCAATGTCCAAACAGTCAAAGCTAGTTTGATATTCATGTTTAGTTTCTCTATCAACTTGTACAGTCAATGTTAGATCTTGTGACTCAACTAGAATCATGGCTTCCCCTACCTTTTGTCCTTGCTGATCATAATTTCCCTCTTCAAGAGATGTTATATTGTCCATGCTTGAGAAAAACTATTCCAACTCATCCCAAAAGAGGTCATCATCAACATCTTCTTTAGTTTTCTGCATAAGGTGGGTATTATAATAGGTCTCTTGTTGTTTTGAAAAAAATCAATATTTTCAATCTGAAGTATAGGACCATCTTCTTCATGCAAATCAATCTTTGCATCTTCCAAAACAAGGTTGTCCTCATTTTTCTCTCGGTAGACCATCACCCTATCAACATGATTTACTTCCCCCTGCTGTTGCAAACATGTTACTGATGTTGATACAAGCCTTAATAAATTCTCCTCTTCAGCAAAAAATGGAGGCTCATTAAATAAATCAGTCAAAGATTCCTATTCAAAACTTCTTACTTACTTTTCAACTTGCTGTCCCAATTGGTCATGCTTGTCATCCTCTTGCAATAAATCTGATTTTTCTGATTGGGTATCACAAAGAGGGCTGCAAACAACTATTTCTTCATCATTTTCATTGTTAAGCCGAGTATGAAGCATTATGGACTGTTCTTTGTTGTAAATTGGCTTTGGATTTGAAGAAACACTCCTAAAACTTGGAATTATGCTTGGCTTAGGTTGTATAACCCATTTCTTTTCTTGATCTTGGATTGGTATAAGAGGAGTAGCCTTAACCAGGTTTAGCATTTTGTAACTAGGATGTTTGGTCCAAGAAGGCTTCCATGGTAGAAAAGCTTGAGGCTCTTTCATAGGTTTGCTTTGGTTTGTAGGATGAACTTGTCTAAAACTAGGAATGGGAGAATTTTTTTGTACCTTAGACTCTTGGACTTGAGTAAGCAACTGCCTTATCTATTCATCCTTGGTAGCAACCTGCCTATTCAAACCATCTTCATAAATCTTTCTCTTTTCTTCCTCCTTCTGATAACACAAAGCTTGATAGGACAGCTCCTCTTGCTGCCTGTTATAATAATTTTCTCTCTCTATTTCCAACATTTACATTTGGTGGTTGAGCCATTTATTCTTGATACTAGCCACCAAACTAGTATCATTTTGTGGTTAATTAGGGAGGCCGCATGGTAGATTTAGAGTAGAAAAAGTTTCATACAGTTGCAAAGAGGGCTGCTTAAGATATTCTTGAAAGTGACCTTGCTGGTAATGCTGGTCATAATGAGGAAAAGAATTGCTTGGAGGCCAAAAGCTTGAATTTTCATGAAATAGGGAAGGATAATCATACTAATTGTGATAGCTAGACATTGCAAGGATGAATCATGAAGCACACACAAAGACAACAAGGTCTTGAAACACTAGGAAATGAGTCAAAACCCAAGTAGAGTCACTAGGTGCTTGAGAAAGTACTTTCAAAATGATAAAACTAAAGAGCAGCACCAACCTCATTTAGTTCTAAGTTTCTGGACTACTGAACCAGCTGATATATAATTACAGTTGCCATGGTGTTGCTTGTACTATCTCCAAAGGATGATAATACTAAGAAAAACACCAAATTTCTCAATATTTTGTTTGCCAAGTATATATTTTATGACTTCAAAAGGTTGTAAAATCTAATCTAACAAACCAGAAACTTAGACTTGCCAGATACTTGAATTGTAACCTCCAAAAAGGCTATATTTATTGTTGCTCATACCAAAACAAGAGAAATAATAAGTTCTTTATTGAACTAAAAATATGTTCAATGTCCCACCAGTAATGCCAAAAACTGTTAACGTACAAGATTGCACCCATTATGCAAAGATGTGAAGCTCAACAATCATGTGTAACATGGGATCAAACTCAAGTTGTTGGTGACCTATGGTGAGCTTGAACCTCTAGATTATGGGTTGGTTCCCTTGTAATTTTTCAATGGATTAATGACTTGGTAGGCAAAGGGTTGAAAAGATCTACTAAAAAGCACTAAAACTATAATTTAAAGTGTGGTGATGCACCTAATTTGATGGGAAAATTGCAACTCTAATTCACAATGAATCTCAGAAAATCTATCCACACAATTCACCTTGGCAATATGATCACAAAAATGTTTCTAAGGGAAGCTGGAAATAACTTTCTCCTTGAAGGAAAATGGGGTTCTCACAACATGAAAGAAAACTTATTCCAATTGCACAACCTAAGACCTATGATTTCACTGTTATTCAATACATGCAAGTACAAATGAGACAATGATTTTAAAGGTTCTGATATCAAACACAATAAAATCTCATCAAATCCATCATAAAAGAAGCACTAATGAAAAGGAAGACACTTGATTTTAATGTAAAATAAAGGAACACTTGCATAAAAAGACAAAGAATAAAACCTGTAACCTGTTGTAATCAATAAATCTACAAAAGTTGAGTTGCAAAACACTCTTTCTCTCTATTGTGTACAAGAGATATAAGGGCAAGAACTAGAAAAACCTTAGTTTTTCTTACAATATATAATCTCCTCTCAAAAGGACCTAGAAAGGTCAATTGAAGTCAACTGTCTTTAAAAATAATCTCCTAAAACTAATCCAAGAGAAAGTGTGAAAATCTCTAAAAATAAGGGCTATAACTGATCCAATTTGAGCTAAAATAGCTCCAAACTGCCCCTCTCTATTAGTTTGACCAAGTGGTGAACCAAACTCTCCAATTTTGACAAACAAAACATGCAAACAACTCCAAAGGACCTCAGTTAAATGATTTTACATGATTTGGGCATGTGTAAACAAAGTAAAAAATAATAATAAATAATAAAGTATTCAAGATGATTTACTTTATTATTTATTATAGACTTGTCCATTTTACCATCTTTTGTATCTCTATGATAAATAATAAAGTAATTTATAGCTCATTACTTTATTATTTATTTACATTTTCTTATTTATATGTAACTCATGCAAAAGCACAATAAACTCCTTATATCTTCTTTTAGATTTGCACAATTACACTAATGCATCCAATAATGCTGCCAAAATAACCCCCATGCATGCAAGAGTTACAAAATATCTCTATTTTGCTCAGTTATGTCTCCCATGCACTATGGTAATCTCCTCATGCAAAACACATCATGCAATTTGCATATCTTTTTTACATTTGTAAAGCCCTTATGACTCCCATGCAAATCTATCATACCTTACAATGCACTATTTTCTTCAACATAATAAGACACCGTTTAACTCCTTTTGATCTCCATGCATTATAAGGCAAAAAGCCTTACCCTCGCATCATTATTTATGTTTTGACTTTGTATTAAATCAAAAGGAAAAGAAACAAGCCCTCACAAGCCCCTATGGCATCATTATTGTTCTTTCATGCATCACATGTGATTTTGGATCACATCTCCAGGGTCAAAAGACCTTTCAACATAAGCATCATTTGATGCCATGAGAAGGCCCTAATGAGCTCCTTGGCATCATTAGGTTTGAACACATAAGTGTTGACCACGGGCATGATTTTGTGGATAACAATGATTAAAAAATAAAAGGAAATCAAAAGCCCACAATCAAGCTTAGGGAAACCTAGTAGAAGTTAAAGAAAACCCTAAATGATTTTCAATTTACATCTTTTACTTCATCGAGGAGGTGTTGCTTCCATGAGGGTTTGCTCAAGCTCTTGGAGGCTTCTTTGCATCATTTCAAGCCATCTCTCCTCACGATGGTAAGCATTTTTATTTCTTGGCTCTATTGTTCCTCTTTGTAAGGAAACGATGCAAGTTATCTCTTGTCTACTGGTCGTGGAATGAAATGATATAAAAGAGCTATCTCTGTAGCTTTTGGATCTTGTTCTCTATAGAGGAAATTGTTTGCCAGCATGATTTCTATTTCCATATAATGTCTTCATCTTGGGAAGTAATCAACAAGTAATTTTTATGTCAGTCATTCCCTCTGAACTTCTCTAAAGAAACATCACTTCACCCCTTTAGAATTGATGATGTTAGAATGTTGTCCCTGGTAGATGTTGTATAAAGCTCCAATATTTCATTCTAGGATGATGAACTGTATTCTGCCTTCTCTAATTCTATTGGATACATGTTGTTCCTCTGGTCAATTGCTTTCTCAATGATGGTTTCTGAGGTATGTACCTGGATTTTGAAGCAAAAGTCAATGTTCGAGTTCTTAGGATTCGTCAAAATTTCCCTTCCTTGTTGATCTTGTCCCTATTATTTACTACCTTGTACCAAAGGAGAAAGCATCTCATGGTTTTATAAATCATTTTCTAAGGTTGGAAGGCTAGATTTTAATATTCCTGTATTTGATGGATCCCAAGAAGAATGATTATTCTCAGAGTATGATGAATCATATGTATCTAGGCTTAATGTCTTTCATGAGATGTTGGAGATACGAAACATCTTGGTATGCTGAATATGTCCTATCATGTGTCAATAAATTATCAAGATATCGACTCTTGTTTATGTCATCCCTTGAATCTAGTTCATCATTTTCAATGACTAGATTAGAACTGACTTCCTCCATCGATCTTGGGCTAAAAAATGTTTATCTTTATTCCAATTAGCTACCCTTGATTTTCCTGCTACAATAGTCATCTTGTAGCTAACTTTGTCAAAATTTTCTACTATTATAGTCATATGGAGTGTTGTTACAGCCATACTTGGCATGTGAGCCTTGTACCCAACAAAATATTATTTCTTATTCTTAGTCAAAAGAGAATGACTATTGTGGCTACTTTAAAATAGTCATCATGATTGCTACAATGCTTTTTGTATCAGTGATCTCTGTGCTCTATCTTTTCTCATGTTGATTGTTTAGTTTATGACAAGCTCTCTATGACTCCTCTTAAGATAATATGAAAATAATGGAAAGTTGTGCCTCTTTAAGATGTTTACCTTGTACATCATCTTTCATTATCCTTTCACTTCCCATTTGATCAACTAGTTATAGCCTTTTCCTCTAACTATCTTTATCCTTGTCATCATTTGTGGTAGTCAAACAAGTTGGCTGCACCTCTGTCTTTTACGGCAATATAATCAGTGTATTGTGTAGCCTTCTGGCTATCATGACTTTGTGACTGTCCCTAGTGCATATAGAACTGCCCCTTGAAAATTGTTCATGACTGCCCTCAAAATATGAGTTTGCTCCTTTCCCACTTGATGGCTCCCTTGCTGTAGTGATTGTCATCATTCTGTAGCTATACTAGTCATTTACTGAATGTATCTGTGTGATCAGTACACCTTGATTGTATCATATCTTGATCTCTTTGACATTTAAGCATGAGTACACTTATCTGTTAGAGATCTATGATTGTCTTGCCTCATAGGCAAGTTTATTTCTCATGTTCAATAATATGCCAAGGCATCTCCTCGACATTAGATAGCTACTAGAACAATAGAATTCTCAAAATGTTACACTACCTGTTATCTTTAGAGTTCAACTCTACATTGTTTACTTTTAGTTCTTGATGATTGTTTCTTTGCTCTAGTAGTTGTTTATGTATTGTTGACTGTCCAATTATCTGGATGCAAGCAATGTGACTATCATGTCCTTCTTCAATGCCCTTCTTGCACTCGTACTAGTTGTTATATTCATACACTGTATATGGTGATCACATGATTTTATTTTCCTTTATAGAGGCATATGGTAATTCTATGATGGATATTCTACCTTTAGGGTGACTGTCCCATCATGAAGGTATTGTAAGCCCTCCTCTGGTAGTCTTACTCAGTCTATTTATGATTTCTCTTTTATTTCTTATAGTTGACATGGCATCACACACATATATGGACTATATTCTCATTATATGACTGACCTTTGGCTGATCACATATTTCTTGATTGATTAGACAATCATCTTAATGACTGAATATTGTCCTTCTATGGCTGCTTAATGAATTCAAAAGAAAATTTATAATTTATTCACAACAAAAGTGGTAAATACCTAATTTAATTTGCTATTCCATGATGCCTTTGTGGCTATGATACTCTCAATGAGCCTATCTTTTATCTGATATTGCTTTGATGTTGACTGTCCTACCTTGGACATTGTCTCATGATACTAGTGTTATTATTGACTCTCAATCAGAATATGCTCTTGTTTATTGATCTGAAAGTCTCTCTACTTATCTCATATTCCCCTTAATATCAAGGGCAACATGCTGGGCTCAACCCTTGTGGAAGTCACATTTGAATCCACATGCTGAAATGTCTTGCATAATGACTATACCTCTACCTACACATTACACAATCAAGTTAGATAAAACAATGAATATAATACTCATGTGATGATTTGATCTTTCTGGCTCTCTTTGTTATTGATCCAATGCTTCATGATATGTGTTGTGTTTCTGTTAGTAGGCATATAAGAGACTCATATCCAGAGCTCTAACCAATTATTTGCCATGATGCGGGTTCACTTGGAGATTAGGAGAGGAGGAGAAAGACAACGGGATCTACCCCTAATCTACTTTAGGAAATGATGGATATGGCTCTTTCCTTATGTTTCTCTTCATTTCTTCTATCTTCAGATGCACAATATATATCATGTTGCATTGGTTAGCTACTCCCACAACTTTTGTGGGACCATGGATTACTCATTTCTTTCCAATGAATATAAATACAATACTTGTGCAGTTCTTTGTATAATTTATTGGCAAAATGAATGAAACATGAAAAGAATGAAACATTTCTGCATTGAATGAAAGTAATGTCTTGAGTTCACTCTATACCTTTCTTTATGTCTCTTCAACACATCTCAAATTAAACCTTTCTCCAGCACTTAAAAAATATGCCATGGTCTAAGCATAGCAGTAATATGTTAAAAATTCTTCACCTCAAATGTTTATGAATGGTTCTAGCTCTGCCAATTTGAGATGTAGGTGAAAGTTGGTAACAATACTATTTTTTGACATGTGCATAATAGAGAGCTTGATTTTTGGTGAAAAACCTATGTTTAATTAAACTTAAAAAATGTATAATAAAACCAAAATATATTAAAATTATACTTGATAGAAATCTTGTTTTGAGGACTACAACCCTCCAGGTGGGTATGTCAAGTTGATTCCATTTTGATCCTCAACTTGAGCTTCGAAATCCAAAAATCTACAACAAATTACAGCTAGAGAGGGGCAAGGGAAAAATAAGGGGTTCGAATAAAAGGGGTTTCAAATGAACCCCTAGAGAGGGGTTCAAATGAAATGGGGTTTGAATGAACCCACTTTCATTAGAATCCAATAAAAATAACATTAAAAAATAATATAACATTAGGGGGGTTCGATTGAACCCCTTATTTTATTAAAAAATATTTAGCTAACAGAAAGTGGGTTCACTCGAATGGGGGTTCAAACGAACCCATTTTTGTGTTCTAATGAACACCCCTATTTAAGTGAACCCCTACAAAACTTTTTTTTTGGTGCACGGGGAATTTTTCTTCCTTAATGCAGTTGTAACCCAGTTATGTGTGATCACCCCTCATTGAGTTTAGAATTCCATTCTGACAACCCACAATCATCTATTGTGACAACCACAACACCATTCAGATATGCAGGAATTTGGTCTAGCATTAGAGGACCAAGCACATCGAGGTTCATATGCATTACATTTGAGATCGTATTCATGCAGAGGTTATTGACTTAGTCTTTTCCCAGTCATTGGAGCAAGTTGCTAACATCTTCACCAAACCCTTCAATGATTGAAGGCTCATTCATTTGCGAGGTCTTCTTGGGGAGAGGGGTGTTTCTAGCCTCTTGACTTTATTTTTCTCTCTTTTGGGGGGGAGTTTTTCCTATGAGATTTTCTCCCTTTCTCTACTTTATGAGAGACTGCATTGCATTGAATTGTACATGGGTACCTAATCAGGCCTAGTTGCTAGGACCCATCTTCATTTATTCACCTAATCTTTGCTTAAGGGGGGGTGTTAGTGTATGTTAAGCTCACTTAGGATAGGGCTAGTTTTTAGTCTTTTGGCTTTTGTACTTTTCCTTTTTGGCACATGCCAGGATTAGGAGTCTCGGTGTTTTAATTAGCACGTCTATGTTTAGAACAAGTGTCTATGGTTACTTAGCTTGAGTTCAATAGTTGTATCCTTATCTTTAGGCTACTACTATTCTCAATCTTTCTTTCCTACTTTCGACATGTCTATTCTTAGGAGACTTGCACCTATATTTACTTGTTCATGTGAGCTAATTCATCATCTCATTATTGCTTTTCATATTGCTTTGTTTTGGTATTGCAGGAGTGTGAGATTGTTAAGCTATCATGACTCAAGCCGGTACTCATATCCTTCCATTTGATCCTCATTTCTAGCACTATAGTCAATCATCCATGCATTGTTAGATGCATGTATGGCCAAGGATGCAACAAAAAACATCACTCACATCCACTTGATAAGATCTATCAAAATCATCATTAGATTCACCTTTATTTTTCTCCTTCTTACAATCTCTTTTGAAATGACCTATCTTTCAATATTTCTTAGATTTTACCTTGGAATTTTTACCTAGAGACTTAGATCTCCTATTAGATTTAAATCTAGTTTTATCCTTATTCTTGTCCTTCTTCGTATCTTTCTTCTTCAACTTTCCTTCAATAGTCAATGCTTCTAAGGTAAATTTAGAATCTTTTCACCTCATCTCCTCTAAGAGTCAACCAAACACTACCTAATCAAGCACAAGATTTGATGTAGTGCTTTTGATAGCCATCACCCATTTGTTCCATTAGTCTAGTGAAGAAAATAAAATGGTCATGCATCAATCTTCTTCTATTTTAACATCAATAGAATATAACTAACCTAAAATGGTGATAAATGCATTTAAGTGCTTTTGACAACTAAGTCTTGATCACCCATCCTCATATTTTATAACATCTTCCATAGAAAAAGATTGTTCACTAGGGATTTGTCTTTGTATAGGCTCTTGAAATTTATCTATCTATGCTCAAATTGATGGTGTCTCCTACAAAATTCAATAGCATTTAATCTACATACAAGATCAAATCATGCTTATGGATTTCCAATCTAACACATCCTAGTCTTCATCCTTTAGTCTTGTAATTTTTCTTAGATAGAGACTATATCCCGTATATCACAATGTATGAGGAAGTTCTCCATTTTAAGCTTTCATGACTCAAACTTAGTGTCATTAAGTCTTTTCATCTCTAGTCTCAATGTAATTTCCATTGTCCCTAAACAAATATTTTCTCTATACACAAGTCCCTCTCAAACCAAGATTAGTTTGAAGAAAATTTCTAAAACTTAGGACTCAAGTTCATTAGCCTTTGATACCAAAAGAAATGAAGCAAGATGGAAAAATACCCTACATTCCTTATATATTGGCAAAATGTAGCAATCAAATCATAGAAGTTTACACTACACCATATTAGGATTGTATTTTAGAGATCAAATCTATGCAATAAAAAATATACCCCAACCACAAAACCAAGCCACTAAGAATCTCAAGTCTATTCAAAGTTTTAGACAATTGGCATATCAAGGACAACTATTGCCTTGTACCTAGGCAACTTATTTCTATGCAACATTAGGATTATTCTTCATCATAGTTCCCATAGCTAAGTTCCCTAGTCCTTTGCATTAAATTTCCACTACAACAAATCCCTATGATTAGCTCCCTTTTTTCCTCTAGTGTTTTTCTTCCACCAACTATTTTAATGTATTTTTCTCCAATTTTTTGAAAAATTTGGTGCTATTTATCAGGATGGCTCTACTTTTGGAATTTCTTGTGCTGATTAGAACAAGTAGGTGCTAAATTAGGTGCAAATTAGTGCCTAAATTAGCACTGAATTTAGTGCCAACTTTAGCTCCTACATTAGCATCGATTTTAGCATCTAATTTAGGGTTACTTGGGTTTAGGGGTATTATTTAGGGATTAGGGTTTATGGTTTTTGAGTTAAGGGTTAAGGTTTAGGGTTTAGAGAGAGATAGAGGACCAATAGGGAGATATAGAGGAGACCAATGGGATAGATAGGGAGATAGAGATTGAGGGACATCGCCAGAGACATAGGTAGAGGGATTGAGAGGTAGAGGGACAAAGGTGATAGGGAGAGGGGAGAGATAGGGAGATAGAGGTTTAGGGTTATTTGGGTTTATGGTTTAGGGGTTTGGGGTTTATGGTTTAGGGGTTAGGGGTTAAGGTTTAGGGGCATTATTTAGAGTTTAGGGTTTATTGTTTAGGGGTTAGGGGTTCAGGTTTAGAGGTTTAGGATTTAGGGTTTATAGAGAGAGAGAGAAATGATAGGGAGATATAGAGGAGATTGTGGAGAGAGATAGGGAGATAGAGAGTGAGGCACATGGCCAGGGACATAGGGAGCGAGATTGAGAGGTAGAGGGATGATAGAGATAGGGAGATAGAGGTTTAGGGTTGCTTGGATTTAGGGTTTACAGGTTTGGGGTTTAGGGTTGCTCGGATTTGGAGAGAGAGAGAGAGAGAGAGAGAGAGAGAGAGAGAGAGAGAGAGAGAGAGAGAGAGAGAGAGAGAGAGAGAGAGAGAGAGATGATAGGGGTTTAGGGTTTCTTGGGTTAAGGTTTAGGAGCATTATTTAGGATTTATAGTTTAGGGTTTAGTGTTTAGAGAGAGAGGACCAATAGGGAGACATAGAGAGTGAGGTACATGGCCAGAGACAAAGGAAGAGATAGGGATATGGAGAGTGAGGGACGTGGCTAGAGACATAGGGAGAGAGATTGAGAGGTAGAAGGACAATAGAGATAGGGAGATAGAGGTTTAGGGTTGCTTGGGTTTAGTGTTAGTGTTTAGGGGTTTGGGGTTTAGGATTTAGGGGTTTATGGTTTCTCAAGTTTAGGGTTTAGGGCTCAAGGATTAGGGGCATTATTTAGGGTTTATGTTTTAGGGATTAGGGGTTAGGGTTTAGAGGCATTATTTAAGGTTTAGAGGTTTAGGGTTGCTCAGGTTTAGGGTTTAGGAGAATTATTTAGGGCTTACGATTGCATGTCAAATGAAGTCTCTCTCTCTCTAAATCCCTCAACCCTAAATAATGCCCCTAATCCCTAACCCCTAACCCCTAAACCTGAGTAACCCTAAACATCTATCTTCCTATTTCTCTCTTATCTCCCTTTCTCTATCATCCCTCTACCTCTCAATCTCTTTCCCTATCTCTCTAGACATCTCACTCACTCTCTATCTCCCTATCTCTCCCTCTGTCTCCTCTATCTCTCCCAATCTATCTCCTCTCTCTACCTATCTATCTCTCCCTATCTCTTGCCTCTCTCACCCCTATCATTCCTCTATCTCCCTATCTCTCTAGACATCTCTCTCACTCTCTATTTCCCTATCTCTCTCCTCTGTCTCCTCTATCTCTCCCTATCTATCTCCTCTCTATGTCTCTCTACCTAGCTATCTCTCCCATACCCCTAATCCCTAACGACTAACCCATAAACCCTAAACCTGAGAAACCCTAAACCCCTAAATCCTAAACCGCAAACCCCTAAACCCTAAACACTAAACACAAGGAACCCTAAACCTCTATCTCCCTATCTCCCTATCTCTATCATTTCTCTACCTCTCAATATCTCTCCATGTGTCTCTAGCCATGTCCTTCACTCTCTATATCTCCCTATTGATTCTCTCTCTAAACACTAAACTCTAAACCTCTAAACCTTAACCCCTAAACCATAAACCCTAAACCCTAAATAATGCCCCTAAACCTTAACCCCTAAATCCTAAACCTAAGCAACCCTAAACCCCTATCTCCCTATCTCTCCCTTATCTCCCTATCTCTATCGTCCCTCTACCTCTCAATCTCTCTCTCTCTCTCTCTCTCTCTCTCTCTCTCTCTCTCTCTCTCTCTCTCTCTCTCTCTCTCTCTCTCTCTCTCTCTCTCTCTCTCTCTCTCTCTCTCTCTCTCTACATGCACATACCATTAGGTAGGCTATTTTGCATATGGTGGTCATATCCTTTATGTCCAATCACCTCCAAACTTCACAAATAGACATAGAGCATAATTCTAAGCATCTTTCATAAAGACCACTTCTCTACATAGTTGCAACTAATACCACTTTTTCATTTTTTTCCACATTTAACACTAATTCTTCTCCATTTTCCAAGTCCTACATGTGTCCAAGTTGTATTGTTTGTCAAGTTTTTTGTCTAATTGTTAGTCCTAGCTCTCATGGTTATTAAAATGTTAGTATAGCTAGCTTTATCCTTAGGTAACATTAATTTACACATTGTTTCACAAACAACCACACTCAAAAATAACCTTACCTAATTAAGGTTAACCTTTAAGGTTCTTTCATTTGGTGTGTGGCCTATCAGATCCAATTAGTTCAATCTTCTTATAGTCCACGCTTAGCCTTCCACTACCCATGCCACCTCATTTTCATAACACATTTGACCATAACATTTCCACAACAATCATCACTCATCCTGACACCATCCTCGACCATGTGACATTTATCTAACACATATTCCCAATTATAATTATATCTACACAAAACTTAAGGTGTTGTAAGTACAATTAGAAGACCTTAACAATGTTTAAATGATAGGCGTTAAATTAGGCATAGCTAGGCACTAAATTAGGCACACTTTGCACCACCTTTGGCACCCCAAAGAGATTATATTATAGGTTTAAAGTCAGTGCTAAATTTGACTTTAACTACACCGACTAATGAATCAAAGACAAAAAAATAAAAATTCCCACCAAGCGCAGGGTGAAGACAATAGGGGACAAGTGCAGGAATAGGAGGATCGATGTCAGGGCATCCCTTATGGGTAGCAGAAAGTATGAGGCAAAAATAGGGGCAATCATGGTAGGAAGAGAGGCGGTCATGGCCGGAAGAGAGAAGGGAAAATACATCGATTCAAACTTGCGAACAACAATTGATACAAGTGATATTCTCATCCCCATATTTTCCAAAAATTATGCAGAATCAACTTGGTGTTTGAAGGAGGCAGCTTGAATGTGTAGATCCAAAGGCTTCATCATTCCTTTATTTTATGATGTGGATCCCTATGATGTTCTCTACCCTCAAAGAAGTGGAGGTCCATTCGCCAAGGCATTCAAAAAACATTACAGCCGTTTAGATCGACATGATGAAAATACTATCGAGGAATGGAAGAATGCTCTTCACTAGATCTCTTCTCATTCTAGTTGGACAAGGGTGGATGAATTAGGGTAAGTTAATTTGCATGCTTTTTTTCAATTAACCCAGAAAAGATCATTCTGTTAGTAGACTATAGAAATACTAATAAACAAATTAAAAAATTAAAAAGCAACCCTCTGTTGTTTTTTGACACATGCACATAACCCACATCTTAACCTATATTATCACATTTTTATACCCTCTCTCATAGGCACACTACCATTTAGTATGTCTAAATTGATAACATGCAAATACAAATTATGTAAAACTTTCTTAACTGGTGTCTCAGGCAAGATGGATTGCGGAAAATCTAAGCGATTGTTCACTACATCTACCTATCAATACGAAGTAATAAAAGTAATATGAGATCATTCATGGAAACATATCATCAAGCTTCAGTTTTATTAGCTACAATACATTATACCAAGCCTCCTAAGTGAGTGTCAACTTAAAGAGGGACTTAATACCATAACAATGATAGATTACAAATTAGGTTTCATAAATGCATGCTTTATTGTTGTGTTGTTGGTTTGCATACTTGATCATGAGAATTACAAACAAGTTTGGAGAAGTCTGGAAAGTCCTTGTTTTGTGCTTCATTTCCTGTGAGCCCACTTTGTGCATACAACACCAAATATTATGATTATAATGATTGTAACTTGAATATTCTAGGTCCTTTTACCAATTGTGTATGAAATAGACATGATGATATCATTTGCATATTTCACTACCAGGATTTTAGATCTTATTTGAATAATGTATTAAAATGCATACTATATTATTGCATCCATATTTACTACAATGATTTCAGACCCAATTTCAAGAAAGTATAAAAATGAATGTCATAATATTGTCTGATATTTAACTAGGATTTTAGATCCATGTAAGTATATATATATAGCCTACATATTTAACTACCGAGAATCTAAGAAAATGTATATGCCATTGTTTGCATCAAATAAATCAATGTATATGATAGTATATGCTAATGCTCGCATTAAATGAACTAATGCCATTAAAACTTGCTACAAGGGTTCTAAGGGCATAATCATATCCCATTACAAAAGAAAAATTGATTTGTCAATGGTCTTGAGTAGTTACAGTAGAACAACACCATCTCAACTGTAAATTGTTTATTCAATATCAATATAAAAAAACTAGGAGACCACTATCAGTAATGCCCATTCAATCATTTCATATAATATCTGATAGGCTACTACCTTGAAGCTGCGAATAGGAGAGCTTGCAGTGTCCTCAAGAAAATCCAAATCCTTGTGATCATCTGACTTGGCTCTTCTCCTTTTAGGTTTCCTCATATCAAAAACATCACGGTCACTTAACTTCAGCCCATTGTGCCCAGCTTCATTATAAAAATCCTTACCATTCACAACTTCCAAGGGTTGTGCAGGTCCAGATGATGCATCAGAAGTGATGGAAGAATCCTCTTCATCCTTGTGCTAAAACCAAGAAAGCCAAATTTTCTATATCTAGCCTCTTCTTCTTCAAACTCAAGAAGGTTGTTCTTATAGCTAGAAAACTCATGTATGGATTGATCCAAGTACATTGTCCATCTAGACTCAAAAACCTATTGCCCTTCATTTGCCTTGCCTCCTTGACCAGTTCCTCCATTGCAGGGCACCCATATTTAGGCCCAACAAAATTTTGTTGTTGTTGCATGTTGGCAGATAAAGAAAGAGCTCTGATCTACAGAGAGACCTTATCGCAGGGTATACATAAATATATTATCTAATTCTCAACTAGATTTTTTAAGGTCACTTAACTTGGTTCAAATGTACAACATATTATGCGTTGATGCTTGACCGGCCTTTTATTGGAATTCATGGTGAGGTACACATGGACCATGGATTCCAAACAGAGAAAGTATTGATAGGACTGGGGCTAATCTTAGCTTCGATGAATTAAAAAAATTGTGAAAACTTAGAACTACTTACACTCTCTTTGCATTCTCTACAAATTGCTTTTCTTTAACCAGGCCTTGCCTTTCCTTACAAGCTATATACATATGACAATTATGGATTGTGATGGGGTATGAGGCATTAAAGTAATGCAGCCTTCTTTTGTACACACTTTGCTTAATCTACATAATGAGAATCTAATCATTGCAGACTGTCACAATATTTACTGGCCTTCCTTGCCCCTTAAGGATGTAATATCTCTGCTCAATAATCTTTCTTTGTCACAACTACCATCCCATATAATAAAAAATAATGACCCACAAGGTATAGCCTTGAAGTAATCCAGGTAATATAGGCCTCTAGTCACATTAACACCCTCGTATCTCTTTCTCAAATGAATGAAGTCAAGTTGTCCCCGTAGCACAATCAAAGGTAATATTTACAAAGACATTCACCATACTTCTAAACTTTCTCATTGAGATACCTGTTAAATCCATTGAAAAGGCATGTGAACTATTTGACAAAATCCCTCAAAGAAGTGTGCTCTACTAGACTGCAATGATTGCATTATATGCACAAAATGGATTTGTTGAAAATGCATTACAAGGATGCTCTCAAAATATTTAAATTAATTAAGCACACTGGAACATATCCTAACATTGAAAGCTTTGCTTGTATTCTAGGTACATTCAGCCATGCAGGTTTAGTGGATGAGAGTTGTACATACTTCAATCACATTTGTAATTCTTATTGTATTACACCTACAGTTGATCATTATGTGTGCATGGTTTACCTCCTTGCTCGTGCTGGCTATCTTCAAGACACCCTAAACTTTATCATTGAGATACCTATTAAATCTATTGAAAAGGCATGTGAATTGTTTGACAAAATCCCTAAAAGAAATGTGGTCTAATAGACTGCAATGATTGCATGATATGTACAAAATGGATTTGTTGAAAAGAGTTTAGAAATTTTAAAGCAAATGCATTTGGATGGTGTAAAGCTTAATTCCACAACCTTTACCAGCATCCTCCCTACCTATTTCAAAATGGGAGCTTTGGAATAGGGTATGGACATCCATCAAAACATAAAGAATAGAGGAATTTTATCAGATGTTGTAGTTACAACTGCCCTATTAGACATGTATGTAAAATGTGGAAGCATAGACAAGACATGTGAACTGTTTGATAGAATGCCTCAAAGAAATGTGGTCTCATGGATTGCAATTAATATAGGATATGCACAAAATGGATTTATTGAAAAGGCTTTAGAAAATTTAAACCAAATCCAATTGGTTGGTGTAAAGCCAAATTCCACAACCTTTCCCAGTATCCTCCCTGCCTATGTCAAAATGGAAGCTCTAGAATAGGGTATGGGCATCCATCAATACATAAAGGATAGAGGAATTTTGTCAGATGTTGTAGTTGCAACTACCCTGTTAGACATGTATACAAAATGTGGAAGCATAGACAAGGCACGTGAACTATTTGATAGAATGCCTCAAAGAAATGTGGTCTCATGGACTGCAATGATTGCAGGATATGCACAAAATGGATTTGTTGAAAACGCTCTAGAAATTTTAAAGCAAATGCAATTGACTAGTGTAAAGCCAAATTCCACAACCTCTTCCAGTATCCTCCCTACCTGTGTCAAATGGGAGCTTTGGAATAGGGTATGGACATCCATCAAAACATAGAGGATATATGAATTTTGTTAGATGTTGTAGTTGTAACTGTGTTGGGTGAATATTTTGTTGTTAACTAACTAACGACAAAATGTTTATATCACCATGGCTATGATGAGACAGAGTCTCTATCTGAAAGGGGAAGTTCCCTCTAGTTACTTTAACTATTACAAACAATAGTTTATGAATCTTATTTACACTAAACACTATTTTCATGGTGATTGCATTCCATCCTATTATCTTTTTTAAGAATAGATGTTCTTGCTCTTCAAAAGGATAACTTCAATAGAATTGATATTTAATAACTTTTGAACTGAGACAAACCATAGAAACACAAAGTCTTCTATTACTTGGCTTATTTCTCACAAATAAACTTGATTGAATTCAAATGTAGCTCAAAGTGTCCACTCTCATTCAACACGATATAACTAGATTGAACACATCAATTTACAACACAAAGTGTTTAAACAATTCTATTCTTGCAAATGTAAACACAAATTTCTGTAATGAGAAAATAGCACAAAGTCTATTTAACAAGAACAAAAACACTTCTCTCAATTTTCAATAAGACTCCATGATTCCAGAAATAATTCAATATAACATAATACCAATGACATAAGAACTCTAATATCATAAAACAATATGATCAACTCAAAGTTTGATATTCAAACTACTTGCTTATATTAATATTTTCTTGAAAATTTGATAAACATGAAAAGCTCAAAGTCTTGATATGTTTTCAATTTGGTAGAGTTTCCTTACAATAGATAAAAGATAATAATTACAATAGAGGCCCTCTTTATTTTTAGGGAGAGGCCTTGAGAAAATTTAGGAAAAACCTAACTACATTGACTTATTAAAAAATAAGAGTCCTTATTGCCTTGGGACTTCCTATGTTTTTACATGTAATTACATATGAAAAAAGTACATGTAAAAGTGTCTAAAACTAAATGAAAAGTACATATGAAAATACAAAAATATACTAAGGCAAGGATCAAATATGTCAACTTCCACTAGCATCCTTCTTTGTTGACCCTTCATACATTGTGATCACTGCTTGTATTACAATACTATATGGTGCCATAGTGTTATTGGAGATTACTCTGGCCTTAGTGATGGTATCTCTATTATAGAAATGAGCAACCTAGAGAACAAACTCTGTATTATGTGCAACCACTGGGAATGAAGACACCAAGTGAATGTTGCTCTTAACAATATTTTGCATAAGAGGACTGGGGTTATCTGACTTAGTCCTCTCTACAAATTCAGTCATATTCACATGACCAATTTTTGTGTCCCAAATATCCTCAACATTCGAAGTGACTAAAGTGATTGGGAAAACACCTTGATACTTGTACTTCATTGCCTTTGCTTTCTTCAGAGACAGCTCAGTCATTTGGAAAAATGACCTCTTGGTGAGATTTGATGATTAGAGAAAACTTGCAAAAGGGATTGCAACAAAAAACCATGATCATGTAGTTAGGGGAAATACTAGAAATTTTGGGAAACTGCAAGTTAACGATCATAATCATAGGAGTAAGCTTGAAAGGGCTAAAGAGAAAGCGGGTCAAAAAATAGAGGAAAGTGGGCTTAGGATAGCATTTCAGAAAAATCTTCAAATTTCAAAAAAATTAAGGGAGTGAATGCATGGGCGACAAAATTTGCCACCCCTGCAAGTAGGTCAAAATATTTGTAAGTGCATTGGCAGCAATTTTTACCGCTTTTGAATGAGGGGGACATCATCACATGTTTGAGCAGCAAAAATCACCAAATCAACATGTTGGAAGAACTTATTTTACTTTGTGTGAGGGTGGCAAAATTTGCTGCCCTTACACCTTAAGATGAAAAATTCATAAGTGAATAAGCGCAAAATTCGACGACTTGGCACTTTGACACTCAAAAGTTCACCTGCTCAAGTAGTAAATTCTACCGATTTGTCATGAGAAAGTTAAAGTTTTATTTTAATGCTTGAGCAGTAAAATTCACCGCTCGAGCATATTTGGGAATTTTGAAGTCTTTTAAAGTTTAGGTGGTAAATTTACCGCTATGGTATGGGACCTAAAAATGAAAACAAAAACCTAGATCTGAAAGAATGAGAAAATCTACACAAGAAAGAAAAAATTTTAAAAAGAAAAACAAAAAGGATACAAAAACCTAAGTAATCGATCTAGAAAACATAGGGTTTCAAAACATAAAAATCATAGAAAAATAGACTGAAATAATGATAAATCTAAACACAATTCCATGTATTTATAAACCCTAAACACAAAAAAACTATGAAAAGAATAAAAGAAAACTCACCTTATATGGAGAACTGGAAACAAAACAGTGAAACCCTGATGTTCAAAACCTCCACAATACACTTGTAAAGAGGCAAAATGACAGATTGGTAAAGGGAGGGTAAGAAACATAGGTAAGATAGAAAGAAAGATGAAACAAAAATTTTTAAAAATGCATTTAAAAAATTAAAATGAAACTAGAAATCATTAATAAATGTCACATGAGTTTAACTCTCATGACATTTATTACATGCTTCAATAGTGAAATCCGCCAACTTCACATATAACAGACAAGACATGCATTGGGGACATAATTCGCCGCCTCCGCATGAGTTAATGTAAAAAGCATGTAATGGTGGAAAATTTTGCCACTTTAGCATGGACTTGGATAACACAAAGAATGCATTGGTGGCAAAATTCACTGCTCTTGCATATACACAAAAATACTCTAACTCTTTAAAATTGAGAAAACCATTTCAATCAACTTATACGAGTTTCGAGAAATCCAAACGAGAAATGACTCGAATAGATAATCGGGAACAAAACTTGACTACACACAAGGACAAGATGACTTGCCTTGATTTGCAAACTTAGAGTGTAGGCTACAAAATGAACAAGTTTTGTAGGGGTCATCCTACAAAATGAGCTCAGCGGATTTTGAGGACAACAAACTGCCCTGTTAGACATGTATGTAAAATGTGGAAGCATAGATAAGGCATGTGAATAGTTTGACAGAATGCCTCAAATAAATGTGGTCTCATGGACTGCAATAATTGTAGGATATGCACAAAATGGATTTGTTGAAAAGGCTTTAGAAAATTTAAAGCAAATACAATTGGTTGGTGTAAAGCTGGAAACATGAAAGAAAATAAATGCAAAGTCTTTCCTATTTTAACCAGTGGCATCATGGTAGGGGGATTCTTGTGAGATATTAGAGTTTGAAATGCTCTCATAGACATTAATGCAAAATATGGAATCATAGACAAAAAACGTGAACTGTTTGACAGAATTCCTCAAAGAGATGTCATCTCATGGAATGCAATGATTACAGGATATGCACAAAATGGATTTTGCATGGACGCTCTCAAAATATTTGAATTAATTAAGCACTCTAGAACATATCCTAACATTGTAAGCTTTGCTTATATTCTAGGTGCATGCAGCCACGTAGGTTTAGTCGATGAGAGTTGTACATACTTCAATCACATTTGTAACCCTTATTGCATTACACCTACAACTGATCATTATGTGTGCATGGTTGACCTCCTTGCTCGTGCTAGCTATCTTTAAGACACCCTAAACTTTATCATTGAGTTACCTATTAAATCTGTTCTAGTTGTATGGATGTGTTTCTTGGTGCTTGTAGATCACATATGAATATAGGCTTAGGAGTATTTACAGCAACACTGCTTTTTGATTTAGATCCTAAAAATGTTGCACAACTTATGTTCTTCTCTCAAACATCTATCAACAAGTGGGTAGGTGTGGTGAGGTAAGGAGATTGATGAAAGATAGAGGAATTAAAAAAATCCTTGGATTGAAGAGCATAAAATGGTACATGCTTTTTGTGTAGGAGACAGATCACATCCATAGAAAAAGGAGACCTATGCAAAGTTGGAGAAATTGGCTTGGAAGATGAAGGCAGAAAGGTATTTTCCATATTCAAGAATTTACTTAATGTTGTGGAAGGATGGGAAAAAGAATTATTTCTCTGCCACCATGGTGAAAAGTTGGCAATTACATTTGGTTTGTTAAACATGCCCCATGGAACAACTATTAGTGTTATTAAGAACCTTTGAGTATGTATTGATTGCCACACTGCAACAAAATTTATCTCCAAGATTGTCAGAAGAGAAATTGTTGTGAGATGTGAACCCTTTCCATCATTTTTAAATAGGGACAATGTTCTTGTGGAGATTATTTATGATGCTAAATAAAGCAATCCGAAAAATAAGTTTACACTATAATAATGTGCACCGTGTCAGATTTCTTATTGGCAGGTGTAAAGCCCAACTCCTCAACCTTTTCCAGCATCATCCTTGCCTATGCACAAACTGAAGCTTTGGATGAGGATATGGACATCCATCAAAGCATAATTCAAAGTAGATTTTTGTTAGATGTTTAGTTGCAAGTGCCACTTCTGATCATGAAAGCCTTCACAAAGACTTATGCACAAAATTCAATAAAGAAGAAAAGAATTTATGCACAAATTCTCTTGTGAATGATTTTAATTTGTAATCAATTTCTTTGTAGCTTATAATGTGTGGATAAGAATTGACGTTCCTTGTAGTTTCCTATGCCATTAATTAAAAGGAATCTAGATCTACACATTCATCTTAGATGCATTTGTACAGTTGAAGCTTATTGTTTTAAAACCTTTACACAAGTTTTCCATGGGTTAACCTATGATAACATGTCTCCTAGCAACATAAAGGTAATCCTCTCAAGGGGTTCTTAAATACCACCAATCTATGTTAATTTATGCTGAGTTGTGTGTATAAAATAGATTACACCCCTCAAAGAAATGTGGTCTCATGGACTGCAACGATTGTACGATATGCACAAAATGGATTTGTTGATAAGGCATTAAAAACTTTCAAGGAAATGGAATTGAATATACATATACAGAGAGAAAGACATGTATATGGAATCATAGACAAGGCATGTGAACTGTTTGACAAAATCCTTGAAAGAAATGTGCTCTAATAGACTGCAATGATTACATGATATGCACAAAATGGATTTGTTGAAAAGGCTTAGAAACTTTCATGCAAATGAAATTGGCAGGTGTAAAGCCAGATTCCACAACCTTTGCCAGCATCCTCACTGCCTGTATCAAAATGGTAAGCTTTGGAACAGGGTATGGACATCCATCAAGACATAATAGAAGGTAGATTTTTGTCAGATATTATAGTTGGAAATGCTCTGATAGACATATATGAAAAATGTGGAAGCACAGACAAGGCACATAAATTGTTTGATAGAATGCCTCAAAGGGATGTCATCTCATGGAATACAATGATTGTAGGATTGTACAAAATGGATCTATTGAATAGGCTTTAGAAACTTTCAAGCAAATGCAATTGTCAGCTATAAATCCAAATTTTACAACCTTTGCCATCATCCTCTCTGCCTATGCCCAAATGGGAGCTTTGGAATAGGATATGGACATCCTTCAAAGCATAACGGTAGGGGGATTATTGTGAGATATTATAGTTTGAAATGTTGTCATAGACATGTATGCAAAATATGGAATCATAGAAAAAAAACATAAATTGTTTGACAAAATTCCTCAAAGAGATGTCATCTCATGGAATGCAATGATTGTAGGATACACACAAAATAGATTTTGTAAGGACGCTCTCAAAATATTTGAATTAATTAAGCACTCTAGAACATATCCTAACATTGTAAACTTTGCTTGTATTCTAGGTACATGCAACCATGCAGGTTTAGTGGATAAGAGTTGTACATACTTCAATCACATTTGTAACCCTTATTGCATTACACCTATAGTTGATCATTATGTGTGCATGGTTGACCTCCTTTCCCATGTTATCCATCTTGAAGACACCCTAAACTTTATCTTTATTTCTAAATCCCCAAATTTGCCCTATTCTCGCTCACATTGAAGACTTGTGAGCGGGAATACGACTAACATTTTTTCTTTCTAAAATCACCCAGATAAAGCCATATTGCTAACTTCATTTTTTTTCAAACAAAATAGACCTTTATCTTAAGGTTACTCATGAACCTTAAGATAAATAATTATTGAAAAAAATTGTGCATTCCTTAATGACATGTAAGAGAATTTAATCTACTGCTACTTAAAAACTCTTTAATGTTTCTGTCTAACACAGGTTATTACATTAATAGTGAAAAAGAACATATAGGGACCAAGCAATTTGTGGTACTTAAGGTTATGTAATAGAATTTACAGTTGATAGTTAAATTGTATAACAAATTTGTTTATGATCTTTACTAATGTTTATTAGAATTGTTGCATGTTTTACATCATTGGAATGACATATTAGTTGTAACTTTTTTGAAATTTTATTATGGTATGTGCACTTTGATATGATGTAATATGATTATAATTTCATTTCATATGTTGTAATATTAGATATATAATAGAAAAATAAATTATTGAATGAAATAAATAATAACTTTTTCATTTTAAATTTTTTTTTTGCAGAACATGGGTCTTCCAGAAGATCAACATGATCCTCATGATATAGATCCATATTATGTTGGTTATGGTACAGATCACATGGTAGAGGATGATGATGACGTAGATACAGAAGACATCGAGGCCGATGACGATGATGATCAAGATGATGATGATCACAATGGTGATGATGATGATGAGGCAATTGTTGGTAGTAGCCAGTGACATTCATGTTCATATAAACTGCATCATGGATCATTGCTGATATATCGTTATGATGCCTCTTTTCATGGTTACTATTATATATATCATTTTCACAGCCTGCAGTACCATATTATTGAGTTGTATCATTTTGACATGTATCATTTTGACTTGTATCATTTTGAGTTACATAATTTATCATTTTTACATATATTATTTGTACATGTATCATTTTGACATGTTATTGATCTACTAGGATATTTGACTTTAACCTCTTTTAGCTATATATGATGATGATCTTATCAGTATTGCCTTGTCAATTTATATATTTTGAAAGTGGTCGATGGTTTTTGGATGGATATTTATTACATATGATGATTTTAATTTATTGCTCAGGATGGATGTTGTCAAATTCAATTAAATTATAGATATTTGACTCACTTGTTATAATTATAGATGATGATCATGTTATAATAATTAACTTGTTATTTAATCATGAGTTAAATAATTAAATTACTTAATTTATAATCATATGAGTTATTTAAGAGGCATGATATATTAACTAATTAAATTGAAATAAAACATATTAAATTAGTAAATGTCAGAAAAACAAGAAGCATTTTTAGAAGCAAAAAGAGGAAGCAACAATAGAAGCCAAACTAGAAGCAAACTAAAAGAAATCTTGGAAGCAAAACTTGGCATTATCTAGGAAGTAAAAATATAAGTAATTCAGTAGCAAACAAAGAAGTAATAATGGAAGCAATTTTAGAAGCAACAAAAGATGAAATAATGGAAGACATATTAGAAGCAACAAAAGATGCAAAAATAGAAGCAAAACTAGATGCAACAAGTGACATTATATCAGAAGCAAAATTGGAAGTAAAAATGGAAGTAAAACTGGAAGCAAAACCTAAAGCAAAACCTAAAGCAAAATTGGAAGCAAAATTGGAAGCAAAAGTGGAAGCAAAATTGGAAGTAAAACTTGAAGAAAACCTAGAAGCAAAACTAGAAGAAAACCTAGAAGCAAAAGAAGAAGCAAAAGCAGAAGAAAAAGTAGAAGCAAAAGTAGAAGCCAAACTGGAAGCAACAAAATCTAGCGCTAAATCAGGTGCTAAATCAGGTGCTAAAACAAGCGTTAAATCCGGTGCCAAAGTGAAATGCAATTTAGCGCTGAGTTTTGCTATGGCAGAAGTACCAATTCATGAAATCAAATGTACTAAAATCTGGCACTATTTTAGCCGCTAATTGCCTGTTTTGTTGTAGTGTTCCTAAATTAGTATTTATTATAGAATTATCTATTCTTGATTATCATTTATTTAATCTAGTTTAATTATGCTTGATTTGTATGCATGCTATTTGATTATCCTTAGATTGATTTAGGGAAGATTATTTTACCTTTACATTCTTAATGAATCCATCTAATCTTACACCACCATGGGCTTTTACTTTAGATTTTTTGACCATCATTGATATTTAGGGCTTTAGATCTATATTTTTTATTGTCATAACATTAATAATAAACATTGTCAGATTTATATTCCATTGTTACTGTTGGAATTAGGGAAGACAACTAAGAGGGGGGTGAATCAGTTGTCTCAAAATTTTAACTTTTCTACATTTAATCTTCCTTACCACTTATTAATAGATTAATGATATAACCATGAAAGCATGAAACAACAAGACATGAGAAGAAAACACAATCAATACACATAACACCAGGATTTTTACATGGAAACCCAGTTAAGGGAAAAACCATGGTGGGCATTAACTGATGCAGAGGGAAAACCAGTTAACAGATAAAACAGGGTTGAATAATCCCTTGAAAAGCCCACAAAATAGCCATTATAGTGTGGATCGGCCAGATAAGGTAGAAGTCACACCGAAATATACATATTCTTGCCTATCGGCAAGACTGTACACCATCGGTCAAATGAAAGAGTCCTTCGCCGATACATATCTCTCAGCGATGAGTGGCTTCGATTATGTGCCTATCGGCATGATACTATTCTATCGGCGAATTCCTTGAATCTTCTGCCGATGCTATCGGTCACACCGATGAGCGTCTAACTCCCACTTCTCCATCGGCCCCATGTAACTTTCTTCTTCCGATGGCGATACTCTCACCGATGACTTCTCACATACATTTCCTGACTTGTTCTTTCGGTCTTCCTTACCATTTCCATTAGTCAACCTTTGTATTATTCAAAATGCATATTCACCAATCACAATCATGATAAACGATAGCAGGATATACATGAAACGTCCACGCATACATAAACATTATACACCTGGCTTGTATCTTCGGTGAAACAATATAGATTTCACACCGATAACCTCCTCTGCAACAATCTTGCAACCGAACGGACAACACACAGAAAACTATAGAAAGCTATAGAACAGAAATAAATCTAACTACATGGAGGTCATTCCACTGGTTTCGAAGAAACCCACCAGTGGAATGACTCCAAATCGATGTCCTGTAATTAGACCAGGAACTAAACCTTTTCTATTCCTTCCAGAGATTATACATACAAATAGTTCACTTTCCTCTCCCCCCTGTTTCTCTTCAAACACACACGCTTATAAAGAACCTAGCCAAGGAAGTTACACTTCGGTGGAATCTGAATCGATTCGTCACCTCTGCCATCCGTTACAAGACAGTTACAACCTACTTACTAATGCCAAGCGGCTTACATCTTAGGACTCGTTCATCTAGGGGACACATTTGTCCAATCAGGTACATTTTGGCTCTAGGCCTGACAAATGACAAACTTAGACAACTTTTTGGGGTGCTCCTGCACCATACTCCCAGACTTGAAAAATTCCCATGTCCCATGGAAATGCTCGGTGAAAAGCCTGCAATATCGTTTGGCTTTTTCTATGTCTTCAATGCTAACTAGATGCCTCTGCTGCTTCCTCTTCATCCTCAACTGTGCCTTCTATCAATGGCTGCCTCCAAAATGCAACAACTGAAATCCACTCCTTCATGCTACACCAACACATCTGTCCCTCACCTGGGAGTCCTCTCTCGCCTCTCTCCCCAAGACTTTTGGCGACACCAACTGGACCTCCTTCTCAGGCCCATGACAGATATCTCATCTGCCTATCGTAGCGAGTGAATCCGCACCTGCAACTGGAAGTCAGCAAAATTCTTTTCTAGCACTCCTTTCAGCTTCTTGCTTCTCTCTTCTTCTTCTTTCTTTTTCTGCCTATTCAGTGACAGAATACCCACAACTTTTTCTGCCCATTCAGTGACAGAATCAATACACAAATAGCCCAGTTCTTTCGCTGAGCTCTGATACCAATCTAATGCAGAGGGAAAACCAGTTAACAGATAAAACAGGGTTGAATAATCCCTCGAAAAGCCCACAAAATAGCCATTATAGTGTGGATCAGCCAGAGAAGGTAGAAGTCACACCGAAATATACATATTCTTGCCTATCGGCAAGACTGTACACCATCGGTCAAACAAAAGAGTCCTTCACCGATACATATCTCTCAGTGATGAGTGGCTTCGATTATGTGCCTATCGGCATGATACTATTCTATCGGCGAGTTCCTTGAATCTTCTGCCGATGCTATCGGTCACACCAATGAGCGTCTAACTCCCACTTCTCCATCGGCCCCATGTAACTTTCTTCTTCCGATGGCGATACTCTCACCGATGACTTCTCACATACATTTCCTGACTTGTTCTTTCGGTCTTCCTTACCATTTCCATTAGTCAACCTTTGTATTATTCAAAATGCATATTCACCAATCACAATCATGATAAACGATAGCAGGATATACATGAAACGTCCACGCATACATAAACATTATACACCTGGCTTGTATCTTCGGTGAAACAATATAGATTTCACACCGATAACCTCCTCTGCAACAATCTTGCAACCGAACGGACAACACACAGAAAACTATAGAAAGCTATAGAACAGAAATAAATCTAACTACATGGAGGTCATTCCACTGGTTTCGAAGAAACCCACCAGTGGAATGACTCCAAATCGATGTCCTGTAATTAGACCAGGAACTAAACCTTTACTATTCCTTCCAGAGATTATACATACAAATAGTTCACTTTCCTCTCCCCCCTGTTTCTCTTCAAACACACACGCTTATAAAGAACCTAGCCAAGGCAGTTACACTTCGGTGGAATCTGAATCGATTCGTCACCTCTGCCATCCGTTACAAGACAGTTACAACCTACTTACTAATGCCAAGCGGCTTACATCTTAGGACTCATTCATCTAGGGGACACATTTGTCCAATCAGGTACATTTTGGCTCTAGGCCTTACAAATGACAAACTTAGACAACTTTTTGGGGTGCTCCTGCACCATTAACCCACAAGATTTATTCTTTGTTAAAAGAATATAAAATGGGAAGGCACTTTCCTTTAGGTGGATTGCCCAAAGCTCTCTACTGAAAGGAGGCTCACTACCTACAGAAACATTCACTTGGTTAACACCAAAAGGTTGAATTGAGAAACATCTTCTTCATGCAAGGTTCAGTTCCATTGAAGTGCATAACACCTCTCCTCTACCCTCACTCACTTCCTTGCTATATCTAAATCTTCGTTGACATAAACACATTTCTGTAACTTTATAACACTTATTTATACATGACATACACTTTGGAATGAACATCAAAGTCAGCCTTACAATCATCTATCTGGAACATTCTCCAAGATAGGCATTACAAGTAATTACATTTACAAGACTTAAAATACTACATGTGAACCATTACACTGTTGGTCAAACATACTTGGGACTCAAATCTTCCTTGAACAACATGCCACGCTCCATAGAACTCTTCTCAGATCATCTGCAACACACCAAGCATCCTGTCAGCCAAGACTAGTTAGAACAGTAGCACCCAAGGAGAAATCTTCAACCACAAGCTCAATCCTCAATGTAGACCACCAACACAATAGGCACATGATCTAGAGACCACCACAAGCATAAGGAGATCAACAAGAACAACGACACCACCTCAAATCATAAAAAACATTTGCATCTTCATTTCAGGAACTTAAGAACACTAACTGTCATGACTGTCACACTAGAAAGATTGCTTGTGGACCTCCAAACCATGAACCACTTGAGTTGAGGATACACACCAACATCCCAAACATAACTCTAGATCTGTAAACCATAGTATTCCAATGTGGAGCAATCTAGACCAAGTTCCTATCACTCTGTTACCTCTGAACAACTACAAAACCTAGTTCTACTCAGATGGTCTTAACTTCACCAATCCACTATGTAGACCTCTCAAATCTTAAATAGAGCAACTTTAGACAATCCTCTACACAACCCTTTGGTATGTACACTCTGATCTTCATCTCTCTAGAAATGCAGAGCAATCTACTTTGCTGAATTGCACTGTCTTCATTATCTCTGACAAAGAGATATATTGACATCAATGACAACACATCATATGCGCATATTTGCAACAATCCCCCCCTTTGTCATTGATGGCAACATATGCTATGAAAAAATGATTCAACCATCAAGACAAGGACTTCTCCCCCTTTCTCTTATCACACCTGCAACCACTTTCTTCACTGCTCCCCCTTTCACCAACAGCTACTTACTTCCAAGTTTTTCACATGAGTTCTCTCGCCCTTTGACATCAATGGAAAAGGGAACATATTTGCAATCATCTCTCACCCCTTTTATTTCTTAGACAAAACCAAACTGAGCTTAGAACATACTGACTACTCCCTTTGAGTAGCATCCCCTTAACACCAATCTCGATCACAAGATATGACTGTGAGTTCCACCAAACAAATGCACACTGGTGCACCTTAGTTCTAAACAAGAGGGGTAATAACCCCTAGCTTCCCTCTAAGATACTCAAAGGTATTCTTAGGTAGAGACTTAGTGAAGATATCCGCAATTTGATCCTTTGAAGGAACAAACACCAATCTAACTTCATTCTCATTTACCTTCTCTCTCAAAAAGTGAAACTTGATGGATATGTGCTTTGTTTTTGAATGCAACACTAGATTCTTTGAGATGTTTATTGCACTGGAATTATCATATCAGATTGCATTAGGCTCTTCAAACACAATTCTAATATCCTTCAACATTTGTTTCATCCATAAGACTTGAGTACAATTACTTGTTGCTACTATATATTCTGCTTCTACAGTAGACAAAGATATTGCCTCCTGCTTTTTACTCAACCAAGAAACCAATCTCTTTCCCAAGAAAAATGCACCACCACTAGTACTCTTCTTGTCATCCACATCTCCTTCCCAATAAGCATCTATATATGCATAAAAAGTGAAATCATCATCCTTAGGATACCATAATCCATAATCAGATGCTCCCTTTAGATATCTGAAAATTCTTTTGACTGGTACAACATCAAATTCTCTAGGATCAGCTTGAAATTTAGCAATAAGGCCAACTACATTCATAATATCAAATCTAGTATGAGTCCGATAAAGCAATCCTCCAATAATTGTTCTATACCTTTTCTGATTTGCCTTAGGGGAATCATCATCTTTACTCAATTTGTATCAAGTTATCATGGGAGTACTTACTATTTTTGAATCCTCCATTCTAAAGTTTTTCAACAACTCTTTCACATACTTAGACTGAGATATGAAGATGCCCTTATCTGACTAAATGATTTGCAAACCCAAGAAGAAATTCATTTCACTAAGCATGGACATCTCAAATTCACTTTGCATCTAATCAGCAAATTTTTTACACATGCTCTCATTTCCACCAAAGATGATATCATCAACAAATACCTCAACAATCAAGATGTGTTCATGATCAATTTTGAAGTAAAGATTACTATCATCTGTGCCTTTGCTAAAACCTAACTTTAGTAGATACTTATCTAATCTTGTATACCAGGCTCTTGGGTCTTGTTTAAGTTCATACAATGCTTTCCTCAACCTATAGATCATATCTCTTTGATTAGACAACTAGAATCCTTCTGGTTGCTCAATGTAGCCTTCTTCCAAATCTTCATTTAGAAAAGATGACTTGACATCCATCTGGTAAACTTTGAAATCTTTGAAAGTAGCAAAGGCAAGAAATAATCTGACTTCTTTGATCCTTGCCATCGAAGAAAAAGTTTCTTCAAAACCAATTCCCTCTACCTGAGAATATCCTTTGCACACTAATCTTTCCTTGTTTCTCACAACTTCATCATTTTCATTCAGTTTATTCTGAAAGACACATTTAGTTCCAATTACATTTTTGTTTTTAGGTCTAGGAACAAGATCCCAAGTATAATTCTTATCAATTTGCATTAATTCTTCTTCCATTTCTGTTACCCAACTTTCATCATTACAAGCTTCATTCACTTATTTTGGTTCAATCTTTGAAATCAAACAATACTCTTCTTGTTCTTCAACAATTTTTCTTCTAGTTTGAACACCTTTATTTCTATCTCCTATAATATGATCTTTAGAGTGATTCAACCTTACATACCTGAGAGTTTTGGGATTTTCTTGAACTTCTGATTCTTGAACTTGTTCCTCAATATTTGCACTAGCTTCTTGAGTCATTGGATTCTCTAGAGCAATCTAAATATGAGTTTGAAATTGTTTTCCTTTATTTGGACTTTCACTTTGATCATCTAACTCATATCCCCAAGACTTGAAAGGACTCTCCTTGCTTTCATCAACCTTGTCATTAGCACATTCAATGATCCTTTTCAATCTCTTGTTAAAGCACACGCATGCCTTGCTTTGGTTAGAATAACACAAAAATATTCCTTCATCACATCTTGCATCAAACTTGCCTAGATCTTCACCTCTTTTGATATAGCATTTAATACCAAAAACTCTAAAGTATTTCACAGTAGGAGCATTACCAAACCACAGTTCATAAGATATTTTAACAATATTACCTTTGATCTGCACCTAGTTAAGAGTGTAGACAGCAGTACTCACAGCCTCTCTCCAATAGACATGTGGAACATTTTCTTCCATCATCATGGTTCTAGAAGCCTCTTGAATAGTACGGTTCTTCCTTTCCACAACTACATTCTACTAAGGAGTTCTAGGAGCAGATAATTGTCTTCTTATTCTATACTTTTCACAAAATGCATTAAACTCACCGGAGGTAAAATCTCCACCTCTATCAGATCTCAGACAATTTATCTTCACACCAATCTCATTCTCCACTTTAGCCTTGAATACCTTAAATTTATCAAGAGCCTTTGATTTCTCTCTCAAGAAAGTGACCCACATCATCTTGGAGTAATAATCAATCAGCAACATAAAATATCTGTCTCCTTGCAAACTCCTAACTCTAGCAGGACCACACAAAGCAGTGTACACAAGTTCCAACAATCCACATGAAAATTGTTCTTTACTTTTGAATGTAGTTCTACTTAGTTTGCCCAACTGACATTCCTTACACATGCTATTAGCAGGTTTCATAAGCTTTCAAATATCTCTCACAGCATGAGTAGCACTTATCTTGAAAATATTATCAAAGTTTACATGACACATTCTCCTATGCCATAACCAACTCTGATCAATCTAAGCAATCAAACAACTTTTACCAGTACAACTTAAATGAAAGATATTACCTCTAGTCCGTGTACCAAATGCAATCTTAATTCTGGAGCTTTCCAAAATTTTGCATCTTCCATCCTTGAATCAGAGATCATACCCTTTGTCAACTAACTATCCAACACTGAGAAGATTATGCTTCAACCCTTCTACATACAAAACATCATTAGTGTTATTCTTACCATCAAGAGAGATGGATCCTCTACCACGGATTCTATTAGCTAAATTGTCTCTAAACTTCACAATTCCACCTTCATATCTTTCCAAAATTACAAACTTACATTTATCACCAGTCATATGATGAGAATATCCACTATCAATCACCCATTCATCATTTTCTTCAACTTGAGCAACCAAGACACTTTCCACATTCACATAGATAGCAGATTCAGTAGGCATAGGATCTTCTTCTTTGATAGCAATTAACACCCATTCATTTCTAGAGGTATTTCCCATAACAGATTCATCATCTGTGACTCCTTTATCAGGAGCTTCTTGGACATAGTAAAACTTCTTTTGAACCCTAGGTCTGTTAGGGTTTGGCTTTGAAACCCTCTCTAAACATCTTGAAGCAAAATGAGCAATCTTATTGCAAGTAAAACATTTGAAAGGCAACTTTCCTTTATACTTACTAGATCCTCTTGGTAATCTTTTGGAGAAAAGGACTTCAAGTTCTTCAAGCTCAGATTCATCTTCTTCATGTTCCTTCTTTGCCTTCTCATATCTGGTTAGTCTTCTTGAAGAGCTTTCACCTGGATCAAATCTTTGCTTCCCAGAAACATTGGCCTTAAATGCAGATTCTGATTTAGGAAGAGAATCACCAAACTCACTAATTTCAAATGTTGAAAGCATGCCAGCCAATTGATCCCTTATAACAGTTGTCATAGTCCTGATCTCCTCAATAGTAGCAACTCTATGCTTGTATGAAGAAGGTAAGGATCTGAGCACCTTGCTAACAATCTATGATTCTTCTAGTTTTCCACCAGTACACATGATATTGCACACAAGTTCATTCACCTTCTGAATGTAGGAAGTGATGCTTTCATCTTCACTCATCCTCAAACTTTTGTATCTACCCTTTGGGCTCTGCAACTTAGCACATTTGACATATGCATCACCTTCATACAGAGTTTCCAACTTCTTCTAGATTTCATGAGCAGTTTGCAATTCCAAAACATTTGTCATTTCTATATCAGTCAGGGCACTCAACAATTTTTTTTTTAGCCTGAATGTTGTTTTCAGCATCTTTGATCTCATTTGGAGTTGTAGGACCATTCTTCAGCATAATATACTCATTCTTAGTTATGAACCAATAAGGATCACCCATACATTGTAAATGACACTCCATGTGATTCTTCCAAAGAGGATAATTTGTTCCATCAAATCTCAGACTATCTTTCTTGTATGTCGACATCTTGGATCTCCTCAAGCAGTTAACCTTCTTTTAGAGGAACCGGCTTTGATACCAATTGTTGGAATTAGGATAGACAACTAAGAGGGGGGGTGACTCAGTTGTGTCAAAACTTTAACTTTTCTACATTTAATCTTCCTTACCAGTTATTAATAGATTAATGATATAACCATGAAAGCATGAGACAACAACACATGAGCAGAAAACACAATCAACACACATAACATCAGGATTTTTATGTGGAAACTGGGTTAAGGGAAAAACCACGGTGGCGGATAACCCACAAGATTTATTAACTGTTAAAAGAATATAAAATGGGAAGGCACTTGCCTCCAGGCACACTATCTAGAGCTCACTTCTCAAAGGAGGCTCACTCCATATAGAAACATTCACTTGGTTAACACCAAAAGGTTGAACTGAGAAACATCTTCTTCATGCAAGGTTCAGTTCCATTGAAGCACATAACACCTCTCCTCTGCCCTCACTCACTTCCTTGCTATATCCAAATCCTCGCTAACATTCACACATTTCCACAACTTTATAACACTTATTTATACACGACATCGACTTTGGATTAAACATCAAAGTTGGCCTTATAATCATCTATCTAGAACATTCTCCAAGATAGGCATTACAAGTAATTACATTTACAAGACTTAAAATACTACATGTGAACCATTACACTGTTGGCCAAACATAGCTGGGACTCAAATCTTCCTTGAACAACATGCCACACTCGATAGGACTCTTCTTAGATCATCCACAACATGCACCAAGCATCCAATCGGCCAAGACTAGAAAGAATAGCAGCACCCAAGGAGAAATCCTCAACCACGAGTTCAATCCTTAATGTGGACCACAAAAAAAATAGGCACACAATCTAGAGACCACCACAAGAACAATGAGATCAACAAGAACAAGTACACCACCGCAAATCATCAGAAACACTTGCATCTTCATCCAAGAACTTAAGAACACTAACTATCATGATTGTCACACTAGAAAGATTGCTTGTGGACCTCCAAACCATGAACCACTTGAGTTGAGGATACACACCAACATCCCAAACATACCTCTAGATCCACAGACCATAGTATTCCAATGCAGAGCAATCTGGACCAAGTTCCTGTCACTATGTTACCTCTGAACAACTACAAAACCTAGTTCTACTCAGATGGCCATAACTTCACCAATCCTCTATGCGAACCTCTCAAAGCTTAACTGGAGAAACTTCAGACAATCCTCTACACAACCCTTTAATCTCTAGACTCTGATCTTCATCTCTCTAGAAATGCAAAGCAATCTACTTTGTTGAACTGCACTGTCTTCACTATCTCTAACAAAGAGATATGTTGACATCAATGACAACACATCATATTCACATATTTGCAACAATTACACCTTTCTTTCTAGGGTTTGTGTTTGCATTCATTTTTATTCCATTCTTACATCTTTCTATCCAGGGTTTGTGATTTTTTTGTGACCCTTATTCATGTGCACCCTACCCACCTTGCATACCTCATGAGAGTTTCACTTTTAGATTTGATATACCAATGTTGTGTTTTTTTTTTTTCAAACATAAATATCTTACATATCACCTTATCTTCCTATCTTTCATAAAGATATATTATATTATTTATGCCACAAGCTACTCATGGTCCTAATTTTCTTCTAAGGAGTGTTCATCTAAACCCCAATATGGTACATGATTCACATTTATATTTATCAATAAGTCACAAGGGCCAGAGCTATTATGTGTTGTACCAACTCCCTTTGAATATATGTTGTCAAGTTAAAAGTGAACCATTCATTCTATGGATAATATCATCAATGTACTATGAAATCTTGGAGACAAGCTCCTTGAACCATTGATCATATTCATGTTAAGGATCACTAAGTTGCTGCTTGATGTCTTTAAGAGTGGTGATGTTTTTATGGTAGATCATAGGGTAGTCAATTTTTGCAAAGAATTTTCTCTTGATGTCTCCAAAATCAATCTTCACTCCATGACATTCATTGCATGAATACTAGTAATATGTGCATCTAGTTAGTGTAGTAGTAGAAAAGATTGCTAGTGTATATTATCTCTTGCATTTACATGCAGTGAATAAACAACACATTGGAGTTAAGCTCACTTAGGTTAGGACTATTTTTAGGCATCTCAGTGCTTTAATTAGTACATCTATGTTTAGAACATATGTCTTATCTTGAGTTAAGTAGTTTCATGCATGCCTATCTTTACGCCACTACTATTCTCAATTTTTTTTTCTTATTTTTGGCACACGTATTCTTAGGAGATGTGTGCCTATATGTACTCTCTTGTGAGATAATTAATCATCCATTTTTCTTTGCATGTTTCTTGTGTCTTTGATAGCTTTGAGTGTGCAATTGTTTATCCTTCATGACTTATGTCCATGTTTGGAATCTTCCATTCGATCTTGCTCAATTCTTGATCATAGCATTCATTATTTTAGTGCTGGGTCAATTTGGAAGCTTTTTCCATTTACTGGGGCTCACTCTATTCTAGAAGAACCTTTTTTGAGATGATTCTTTGGTGCAAAGGTCTTTGACTATTCTGGAGGAGTGTTTTCCTAAATTGTAGGGTCTTTTCTCTCAAAAAACAAGAGATTTTTTCTGAGGATGTGATTTTTCAATAGAGGAGGGCATTTTGTTTATAAAGCAGGCCATTTTTTGATAAGCCATTTTTTTGTGAGGACATTTTTTGTTGAAAAGGTTTTTTTTCTATTGGAGGGCATCTTTTTCCTGGCCCATTGACCTTTTTAGTAGGCTGACACCCACTCAAAATCCCACAGCCTATTATAACAGGCATGCAATCCCCTTTAGAGGTTGTGGCCTAGCTAATATAGGCCCGTTGGGCCTCTTTTCTACTCCAACATGGCTCTTATACCCTCACATAGTAGTGCCACATCCTCCAATATATCCAATCATAATTTCTTTGATAGTTTGAGTACAAATAGGCACAACATGAGTCTCCAATCAGCAAGATTTCACATTCATCAGCAAATTTTAGTTCAATCAATGGTATTTTTGGCTTTTTTCAAGAAATTGATAGGCTTTGTCCTTTTTCAAACAAATTAGGGGTTTTTTAGTGTAAAAACTATATTTAAACATGTTTTCAAAATACTTTTTTCAAAAATCCATGTTATTTTTATAAAATCTATATTTAGACCTATTCTAAAAAGCTTTTTTTCTCTCCTTGTAATTTTTTTTTGTCCAAAACTTCTTTGGCAAAATAAAACTAAAGTATATTCAATTTGTGTAATAGGTAGTTTTGCCCACACACTATTTATAAAGTGCCAAAATCAAGGGGGGTCACATTGTCATTACAAGGATTTGTCTCAGGTTGTGTGGTTTTTGCTCTCTCTACATTTCTTCACATCCAAACATGCAAATATGGATTCTACTCAGGCTATTTCCCTAAAATCTAGCTTATGTTGAAAAACAAAGGGTTACACAGGGTTACAATGGGCACTAAAAAAGAACCCACTATTGATACAAAGAAGGATAAATGGTTTAACAAGTATGACCAAGCTTTCAGTTGTTTATGTCTTGGTATCTTTCTAGAATTACTCTTTCATGTAGAATCTTTGTAAATCCACAACAAGGTATGGCTCACTCTTGAAAAGCTCTTTGGGAAGGTAGATGAGATGAGAGCTCATGAGCTAGAGAATGATTTAATCAATTTAAGTCTGAGCATATTTAGCACACTAGAAGATTTTACCAAGTTGAAATCTATTAGGTTGCAGTTAAAAGAATGTGGAATTGATAAAAAAGATGACCAACTTGTACTTTCAATTCTATCCAAATTAGGATCTAAGTATGATGTCTTTGTATCTACTTTCTACTCCACTAAAAGAGCTCTTGGAGCCACATGGAAAATGTCATCCTTAGATGACTTCATTGTAGACTTAACTGGGGAGCAAGATAAGTTAATACACATGGGTACCCTGAAGGCATCAAAACCTCAATTTCTCTTTGTTGTGAATGGGGAACATAATGCTTTAAATAACAAAGGGGAGAAGAATAAAGAGGACAAGGAGACAAAGAGATAACATAAACCTGAGACATCTAAAAGTCACACAGAAACATCATCCAAACAAGGGCAACCTAAAAAGGACAAAGTACAGTGTTCCTATTATAAGAAGTCAAGGCATGATGAGCACAAGTGTATGAAGAAATAGATAGACCACCTCACTCATCTTCTTAAGAAGCATAACATAGGGGCCCCTAAATCTATCAAAGAGTCCTCATCAACCTACAAAAATTATAAGACAAATGAAAAAACTTAAGGGCAAGGCACTAGTTATAGTAGCATCTCCATCATCTCCTTCTTGGATTATTGACCCAGGTCCTTCACACAATATGGCTTCCTCACAGGTTGAGTTTTCTTCCATAGGGCCTTATAACCTCTCTAGCATCACTTTGGGTAATGACACACCAACAACAGTTGTAGGGAGAAGGTCTGTTGAAATTGAGGGGGGGACATTCACCAATGTTCTAAGCGTAGCTTTACTTTCAACTAATCTCCTATCAGTGTATCAGATTGCTCACATAGAGAAGGACATGTGAGTTGAGTTTACTCCAGATTCAGTTGAGATCAAAGAGTTTCATAGCAACAACTTAGTGGCTTTGGGAAGGGAAGATCACCATTCTAGGTTATACACCTGCTCACACTTTTCTCCTAATCTTTCTTCTTACAACCATCCACAACAGATTCTTGAGGTAGAGTTTTCATCTTCTTCCAGTTTCGATAGCGAGGACAGTGATGCAGTGCCATCTCCATCCATCTCAAGGCTCATTTTAGAGGATGAGGATTCAACATCTGACTCACCCACATTCAACTCTCTTTGGGCTAGACATCCAGTTCAAAGTGTAGGTACTAGGGTAAATGATCCAGTTGGTAGTCGACTTTCATTGTCACATTACAGGGCTCATGTTTTCTATGCCTCCACTTTGCAGTTCAATGTTGCTCCTTTGAGAGTTTCCAATTCACTTCCTTGGGACACACGTCTACCAGACATCTCTTGTTTGTTTGTAGAGTCATACATATCGAATCTTGATGCCACCTTAGAGGATATCATATTTCTATTTGATGATAGTATACATTCACCTTCTTTAACTATAGAGATTAGAGAGGCTTAACCAAGGGCTTCTAGTGATTCTTTGCAAGACATCTTGTGAGATATTCTTTGTAGCCACATGGCATGCATTGGCATTCCACTTTCATACACCAATTCTTTAGACCCTGTTCTTCATCAGTCTTCACATGTTTTTGAGCCTTCATAAATTCATGGATACCTTCATTGGCCTCAACACGTACTTATATACTAAGTCTAATCTAAAAAACTATTACTTCCCATGAATGTGGGATAATACAATATGCTCACGGGATGACTTACAAAGCATATGTGTCCAAATGTAATATACTAACAAAGTAAAGAGAAGAGTTAAACATGGGTTCCTAACATCCCCTCCCTCTTAGAAAAGATTTGTCCTCAAAGTTTAAGATGTGGAAATTGTTGTTGAATCTAAAGGAGTGGTTCCCATGTAGCTTCCTCTGGTTGCATTTTGTGGCACTAAATTAATACCTCCATGATGGATCAGGAGCAAAGCTGATGAGCGCGCCTATCGAGGATTGCCTCCAGCTCCAAAATGATGAATCCTTCATTATCTAGTTTTGGTAAAATAGTGTGTTCTAACGTTGGTGCCATGAACTTTATTTAGACTAGAGACATGAAATGCTAGATGAATGCGGGAAGGAGGAAGCTCCAATTTATAAGAAACTGATCCAATCTTTTGAAGAACCTTATATGACCCATAGAACTTTGGAGCCAACCTATGACACCCTTTGAGTTTCGGGGAAATATTGTTTGTATGGTTGTAGATGAAGGAAAACCATATCACCGACTTGAAAAGTGTGCTCAGAATAGTGTTGGTTAGCTTGTTGTTTCATTTGATTTCTTACCATGTGAAGATTGTCCTGCAAGATGTGGAGAATCTGATCCCAAGTTTAGAGAATCATGTCAACTTCCTGAACTAGTGAACTATTGGGGGTGTATGGAAGGAGCACTAGTGGTGCCTAACCATAGACTGCTTCATATAGAGTCATTTTAGATGCAGTGTGGTAGGAGGTATTGTACCACCATTCAATGAGAGGGAGCCACTTTGCCCACTAGTGATGTTGTTCTAAGGTGATGCAACGAAGATAAGTTTCCAAAATTTTGTTGGTAATTGCTATCTGACCATCTATTTGTGGGTGATACCTGGAACTCATCTTTAGTTTGGTGCCAGTGTGTCAAAATAGTTTTGTCCAAAAATGACTGGTGAAAGTTGTATCACGATCTAAGGCAATGGAAGAAGGGATGCCATGAAGACAGAAGATCTGGTCCATGAAAATTTTTTTGACTGAGGAGGTGGTATAGGGATTGATGAGGGCACAAAAATGACTATATTTGGAGAGGTGATCAACCACAACCAAGATCACTATCTTCCCTCTAGATTTGGGGAGCCCTTCAATGAAATCCATAGAAATGTCTATCCAAATCTGTGTAGGGATGGGCAAGGGTTCGAACAATCCAGTAAGGAGTGTCATTTCACCCTTGTTGCATTGCGAGGTATCACATTCAGCCACCATCTATTAAATTTCCCTTTTCATTCCCTTCCATAAGAAGTTACGTCGTGCCCGCTCATAAGTTTTGAGGAACCCAGAGTGCCCTATTGATGGAGAAGCATGGAGTTTATAGAAGACAACCTACTAAAGATTTATGCTTTGGGGAAGCACTAGATGACCCTTGTATTGCAGAGAAGCATCATCCCAAGAGTAATGCGATATAGTAGAAGGGTTATTGGCCAACTATTGAATGATTTGAGATAATAAAGAGTCATTGACATAGCCCTACTTGACAGATACCAACCAATTTGGAATAGGCATAGAAATAGCTGAAAGGGAAGCTTGGTCATCAAATGTGCGAGAAACAAAATCTGCCATAATATTGTCCTTACCCTTCTTGTAAGTGATCTCATAGTCACAACCCATGAGTTTTCTAACACATTTTTGTTGTTCTGGGGAGGAGACCCATTGTTCTAGGAAATATTTCAAACTCTGGTGATCAGTCTTGATGCAAAAATGATTCCCTAGTAGGTATGACTGCCACTTTTGTATTGCATACAAAATAGCCATCATTTCCTTCTCATATGTAGAGAGTACTAAATTCATGCGAGAAAGAGCTTTGTTGGTGAATGCAATGGGATGTTCGTCTTGAAGGAGAACATCACCAAGTCCATTGCCGCAAGCATCACTCTCAATAGTGAAGGTCTTAGAAAAATCTGGCATAGCTAGAACAGGTGTAGTACACATAGCTTGTTTCAATTTTTCAAATGCACACTTAGCAGCATGTGTCCAGGTAAAAGTATCCTTTTTAAACATAGTTGTTAATGAAACTACAATCTTCCCATAATCCTTGACAAACTTGTGATAGTAGCCAATTAGCCCCAAAAAACCATGAAGGCTCTTGAGTGTTTGAGGATGTAGCCAATTTTTCATGGCATCTATTTTTGCAGGATCCACTCGAATCCCTTGGGCTAAAACAATATGCCCAAGATACTCCACTTCCTCCTAGCCAAAAACACATTTAGACTATTTTGTACAGAGATGATGATTAGAGAGAAGTTGCAGTATGAGATCCAAATGTTGGAGATGCTTAGCCCATGTTTTACTATAGATGAGGATATCATCGAAGAAGACTAGAATGAATTTCTGTAGGTAGGGCAAGAATATTTTATTCATCAATGCCTGGAATGTTGAAGGAGCATTAGTGAGGCCAAAGGGCGTGACCAAGAACTCATAGTGGCCATCATGTGTGCGGAAAACAGTTTTAGGGATATCATCCTCATGGACCTAAATTAGGTGATACCTAGAATGAAGATCCAACTTGGAGAAAAAATGAGTGCCATGAAGCTCATCAAGAAGCTCATCAACAATAGGAATTGGAAACTTATCCTTGATTTTGATGTGATTAAGTGCTCAGAAGTCAATGTAGAGGTGCCATGACCCATCTCTTTTCCTGACAAGAAAAACTAGTGAAGAAAAAGAACTGGTGCTGGGGCGAATAATGCCTTGGTTTAGTAAGTTTCGAATGAGCATCTCAATTTCTGTCTTTTGGTGAAATGGGTAGCAGTAGGGCCTAATGTTGGGAGGAAAGCTTCTAGGAAGGAGCTGAATATGGTAGTCCTCTAGTCATGAAGGTGGCAATCCCACTTGTTCGGCAAAGACACATGCATACCTAGCTAAAATTTGTTGTAGATCAGAAGGAGTAGTGGAGACCGCTAATGGTTGCATCTAAATGGAATGGAGTTAATTAATGACACCATGTGAATTCTTCTTAAGAACTTTTTCCATGTGATGTGAACTTATGATGTTGAGAGACCCTAGTTGTAAGCCCTTCAATGTGTATTTTGGCCCATTGTCTGAAAACTGTATCCAAAGTTCAACAAAATCCCATAAGATGGGTCCAAGTGTGCATAACCATTGGGTGCCAAAAACCACATCACATCCACCTAAGGGAAAGGCAAACATGTCAGAGTGCAAGTTATAATCTCCAATAGAGATGTACACATTGCGATACTTCCCTTTGCAAGGTAATGTGCCCCCATTGGTAATCATTACTTCAAAGCTGGAGCAAGGATGGACAAAACAATCATCTTGTTTGGCGATCTGAGGGTCAATGAAGTTATGAGTGCTACCAGAATCAATACGTATTGTAAGAGGGAGCTTCTTGAAGTAACCCTTGACAAGCATGGTTTGTGGGGTGGTGTCTCCTGCTAAAGCATGGAGAGAGATCTCTAGGTGGTCTTCCTGAGAAGTAGGGTCAACAAGCAAGTGCTAAGTTTTGACCTGGTCATCTACTATATCTTGAGCATCTGCATAAACTTTAGTTTTAGGTGGAGAATCCACATCAAAGAGATTGAGCTTTTTCTCAACACATATATGTCCTTGAGTGAATTTCTCATCACAATTATAACAAAGCCCTTTTTCTCTACGTGCTTGCATCTCTGCTTCAGTCAAATGCTTGATAAGAGTTGTTTTAGGAGTTGGTGTTATTTGAGGTCTTCGGGAAGTCGTATTTTTGAATGGAACAAAATTGGATTTGGTTCGTTGTTGAACTATGATCTTGTCCTCTACCAACTTAGCTAACCCCAGGGCTTCCATCATTGTGCTAGGATGAAACATTTTAACCTCATATTGAATTGTATCGTTCAGACCACTAACAAAACAAATCTTGAAGAAAATTCATCATATAATCACTATGTGTGATTGACTAGTTTTTCAAATTTTGTTTGATATTCTCTCACAGTGCGTATTTGGTGAAGTTTAGTGAGTGCTCCTATGAAGTCACCAAAAGCACTAGGGCAAAATTGTTGCAAAATGAGATTGCAAAAATCTATCCATTTTAGCTCGTCATGAGCCTTGATGTACCAACGGAACCATTGAAGGGCTTCATGTTCCAAGTGAAAGGATGCAAGTGGGACTTTGTTGACATCAAAAGTATTATGCAGACTAAAATATTATTTTGCCCGATATATCCATCCAGTTGGATCATCACCATTGAAGCAAGGAAAATCAATCTTCGGCCTACGAAATTTGATGGAAGAAGAAAACCCAGTGTCTGTAGAAGACTCTATCTGCCATTGATTGTTTATGGCTAAATTCTAAAAATTAAGGATGAGAATTTTTTCATCTAGATCTTGGAGTTTGGTCTTGAGGGCTGCAATTTCATCCTCCATATCTTTTGCTCCTGTTTGGGTTACAACCATAGCCAAGAGATTTTTTTTGAGGGGGGAATGGGTAGGAAAATATGTACTAAAACTTTTTTAGTAAATGAAAATTTTGATTTGGGGAAAACTACAATAGGTAATTGGGGTTTGACTAGCTATTGGACGCTTCCTAAGGGAAATGGAAGAAGAAAATGGTGATTTCAGAAGTGAATTTTTCCTAGAGAGACAAAGGAGAAGAAATATGAAGGGAACACTATGGTAAAATCTCAAGGCGATTGGGTGAGAATCGAAGAAGTTATGGAAAACCCTAAAATTAGACAAATGTGGGATTTCTGGCTTCGATAAGTGGAATTTAGGATAGGGTCCTCAAGGAAGTAAATGTGCAGAATGAAATTTCAGGTGTTCTAGTGGATTTTGGGAGGAAATAGAGCTAAAACAAGAAGGATATGGTGAAAAAATAATTTTTTTTTCTAGAAATGATCTGCCAACTGCTTTGGATGGATTCACTCGGCCACCAATGTTGTCTAACAACTTGTGTACTGGGGCAGTAGCCCTCATTCAATGGCTCAAGTAAAACTGATAACCGCTTTGCCATAAATGGCAGCTCTTAGTTTACCTCATGGATGGGAACTAGTCAATCAGGTAGGGGCCATTGCACTTTTCGTTGGCAGGTCCTCTCAATGGGCCAGCTACTTTAGGGTTCCTATGGTACTTCTCACAATGAGTTTAGAGCTATATGCCCAGACACTTCCCATAGTTAAGCAGATAGGGGTATTCCCTGATCTGAACCTGCAATTGAAATGAACAATACATATGTGAAAAAAATAACTACTGCAATAATTACAGCACTTGGAGGCCACTGCAGAAAAAAATTTGGCAGAAATTCCACCTAGTGAGCCCAAGAAAGTGTTCTGATACCAGATGAGAGGAACCTCTTGTAACAATATAATAAAAAATGCACGAAATAATAGAAATATATAAATAGCAGGAACATAGAAGGAATTTATTGATCGCAAGCCACTTTGAGGGGGCAACCTCCTTTAAGCAAGCTCAATATAGTAAATTCATGGAAGCCTTCATTGGCCTCAACACATACTTATATACTAAGTCTAATCTAAACAACTATTACTTCCCATGAATGTGGGATAATACAATATGCTCACGGGATGACTTACAAAGCATATGCATCCCAATGTAATATACTAGCAAAGTAAAGAGAAGGGTTAAACATGGGTTCCTAACATGGTGACTGTGGGCTCATAGATGGTGATGAGATTTTGTGCATGTTGCTATATTGTGTAGTTCTAGTTAATTGTCCTATTAATTCATCCATGTGTGAACTAATGGCTTGAGAAAACTCTTTAGATTCAAATACATTTCTACTAAAAGCACTATTTCTTAAGGGTACCTCTTCTCCTTTAGTAAACTTAACTAGTCAATGAAATGTGTGCTCAATAGATTGTTATGCATCCTCATTGTTACTAAATAAATATCAATGTTTCTTAGATATGTGTGGGGTGGTGGCTTCAAGTCACAACACAATTTATCAACATTAGTGTGCACCTACTCCACTTTAGTAGTAGTTACCTCAAGCTCATAAACAAGAGTCCCATCCTACAAATTGCTAATCTTTAGCCAAATACATTCAACCTATTCTTTCCTAGTCGACACCTTCACATGATTTCCGCTACCTATACCTTCACTTTTGTGCAATCTCCTTTACATGTAGTGTATTGAACTAGATTGTCTCACTTGAAATGTGGAGATTTCTACTTCACATTATTTCTCATATCTCTCCCTACTTCTATTGTACAATTTTATCAAGCTTCTTCCTTCTACACATGACACATCCACATTGCTACTAGAATATGGACTTATGTGGAAGAAGAGACTATTGCAACTTAGTTACTAATCAAACTTCATGTTGACCCCCAAATGAGGTGAACATGGAATTGATCAATTAAAGCCAATTTGCATGACCTCAAAACTCAAATGATGTTCATAACTGAGTCTATAAAGACCAAAAAATATTTCGCAAGATCATACCATATAATTACCACTTGATTCAGTCAAGACTAGGATTTATAACCTTTATAATATGTTAAGTCCCAAGAATACTACCACTCCATTTATCCATTACAACCACATTTACTTCAATATTCAAAGCATAGTTAAAGAGAGACAAATTAAGACATTCTTGTCTCCAACATTACTAGTGTTACAAGATGACCAAATACAAGTTTAACTAACATAAAATCATGATACTATTGTAGCTCTATGGGTGGTCATCATGATCACAAACAATGAATTGAGGGTCTAGCATTTACACTATAGTTTAATCTCATTAGCACAAAAGCAAAAACTTAAATGAAGAAATTTAAATTTTAACTTTCTTGCCCCCTTCTACTAGGCTTTCTGAGTGAAATTAACACATATTTGTCCGACATGTTATGTCATGGTATTTAAAGATATTTAATGTGCACTTAATTTCATAAGTAGATTACTAGAGAACCCTTTGATTTCTAAAAGACAAATAAAAGATTAACATTCACATCATCATCATATATTCCAACTACATGCCTGTGAATGTTGTCTCTGATATCACTCATCACCATTAATTTGATCCTTCTAAGGGGTTTGATTTAAGAGAACACACTTACCTATCAAGTTAGTAAGCTCCTCAAAGTTGTTTGTAAACACTTCCTTTACAAATTCAACTATTTAGAAGGTAAAGGTGAAGAGAGCTTTAGGTGCACATTCTATCAAATAGATCTCATGCATCATAGATTTAATTTCTCATGAAAAATCAAGTTCACAATAGTTAGGATCAAACTCCTAATACTAGAGATTGACATTCATCAATTTCTATGACACTTCAAGCTTTTAGACATTCACTAGACCAAAACATTTACTTTTTAATAGTGACAAGTTGATTTAGCAAATCATCAACATTATTTGTCTAAAGCTAAACTTTTCTATCATTCTATTTTATTACTAGTATATTTATATTTAAAAAAATATATCTAAGTACGTGGAGAGCTATCTTCCAATTCAGCTAGAATGAAAGCGTTTCATTTCCCATTGAATATATTCTTATTCTTGACATTTATAAATTATTCGCAACTAAAATATTTGCATTTTGGTTTAAAATAGCAAAGGCATCTTTGAGAGTGGTGTGAGGTTAAGTGGTGTATTTATTGTGGCATTTCATTATGATCCTCTATTGCATATAATTTTTTTTTTGCTTTTTATATTGGAATCTTATAAAATTACACAGAATCTTGGAATCTTTCAGCTCTTCAACTCTACCCCTATTGAATATTAAATTTAGTTTGCACTATTTTTTTCCCAAAGTCAAAGATAGGAGCAAAATCTAATCCACAAGCATAGGATTCCATCTCATTCGTATTGCCCCATCTAGTATTATTCACTAACACGTTTACACCACCGCTAATTTTAAAGGCTTCTTCAACGTTACAAAACGCCATTATTGTGCAATGAATATCTTAATTGCTGTGGAGGACTTTGTTCTTAAGGCTGTATTCCTAACGCTCTCGTAATCAATGGCCGGGTATAAAAATAGGAAACACCTGACTTCTTTCCTTCTCTGGCGATTGAGGAAATTAATATTTTAACGATCTTGTTCGCAGGGACGGATTTGGATGTGAGGCATGATTTGCCACGAAATCACCAACATAAACTCTTTACAATTTGCTGCCACGTAACGAGAATCAATTGCACTAATATAATTTCAGAGTTATTGGTTATACCGTACGCCAGTTTTGACATAACCAGAGGGGATTTCCTAGAGATTTAGCAGAATCTCCCATCACCTCAAGGGGATTTATCCAACAATGTCAATCTCTAATGATAAATAACTGATAGGTAGAGGAGAAAATGGTCGGGATTGTTTGACTGAGGTAGGTCTGAAAATAATGGAAATATTACATGCAATGGGGCGTTATTCAGTAACAGCTGTTATTCAGTTTGTGGCGGGCAGCTGGCACTCCAAATATTTCATCTATAAGTAGGTCTTTCTTGTCCATGGGAAAACAGACCAAAAGAAAATTGGTTAATGGGAGAAAACGGAGGAGTATTTAGCATGCGATCTTGATATGCATTAATCGCTGACATGCATGAACCCGGATTATTACACTCAGCATTGCAACATTGCTCCAATGAGCACTGTAGCAAGGATAACAACAATGGCAGCAGGCCACAGAAAGTGCTGCGATTGTTTGGTTTGACCTCAGAAACTGAGAAGCCTTAGAGCGCCGCCCGTTCCATTCCAAATTCTGCTAAGAGAATTTGGCAATTCCCAAGACGCCAACAAGAAGGAATACCAGCAAGCAAAACGAACACAAATGGGTAACTTCATTTTGATATGCCTTAGTATTGTTCTGTGTCCATGTTAGTCTAGTGCTACATGTTTTAGTAATGGTCTGAAATAATTAACGCCATTGTTTTGCAGGTCCAACTCGTTGTTCTGAATGCAGAGCGAGTCTTTACAGTGCTCTCTAAAATGGACAGTAGTTCTCATAAGCCGGCTCTCTCCATAAATTCTATTTATACCAATTAATCTGTTTTTCTAATTATCAGAGACTCTCTGGATCATTATTTGCGACAGAGGGGCAATAAGCGCCAAGCTTTCCAGGCAGTTGTACAAGCCATAGAAGCCTTTCTGGGTCAGGTTGGCGTGAATCTGTGCTCATTTTGCTTGCTGGGGTTCCTTCATGTGGGCATTCTAGTGCCTGCCCAGCGCCTAGCAGCTGCCAAACTCTCTGTAGCAGAATTTCTCTAAGTCCAAATTGCTGCCACTTTCTGTTGCCCTGGACCTGTCTCGATCCTCAGTTTCTTCCATCTCATCACTCTCTACCTTGATTTTAAGAGTGAGGTCAAACCCAAAAAATCGCAGCACTTTCTGTGGCCTGCTGCCATTGTTGTTATCCTTGCTGCAGTGTTCATTGGAGCAATGTTGCAATGCTGAGTGGAATAATCCCGGTTCATGCATGTCAACCTCATGATTCTGCTGTTGGGCTTCCATTGCAAATAGTGCTAAATACTCCATATTCTCCCATTAATTCTCAGTTTAAAAGCCATAGTTTGTTTGGGATTTGATGTAATATTTTCTGTTTATTGAAAAGTTTCTATCATTCAACTTTTATTTCTATTTTATTTGAAAATAAATTTAAAATTTTCCAAGTAGTGTTTCCAAAAATTGATATTTTATTTCAAATTAGTATATAATATTAAAAATAGAGATAATCATTAAATTTAATTATAAATTCTTTTTATAATATATTTAATATATATTAATGTTATTTTTTAACAAGGATACTTCTAATTTTTAAATCTATAATTTAGTATAGTAATAGTAGTATTTGTTGTCTATTTGTTTTTGATAATATAAGCTAAAAAAAAAGGGTACTGATCCCAGTACACAATAGCTAAAAAGGCGCACCAAAAAACCATTAAAGCCAATAGATAGACAACAGACCTACAACAGACCAGACCCAAGCCTCCAAAGGCTAACTAAACATCTTATCCCAGTCATCCACTAGGAAAGTACTCTTTCAGTTTTTTGTTTTTTTCTCTTGCCCCATAGCCTTCACATCTTGAAGAACTTTGCCAGGCTCTAGGCTCCAGCTCACTTAATCTAGCCAAAAGGGCTTCAACTTCTTTGTCTTTACTCTTCTTTCCACCTTTTTTCTTTTTACCTATTCTTTTTTTCCCCTTTTCCGAGATGACGGAGTCTAAGCCTTGAACATTGAACTCAAGAAATTGCTGGGACCCTCCTGATCTTCTACCTCCATTTTTTCATTTTTGTTGTCCTTGTTCACTAAAAATTCACCCCCCATTTGTTCACCATATCCACTTTGTTGTTGTCTATTTGTTAGGTGAGCCATAACATAGGGATTTAAAGGAAGGTTCCGGATAACAAATTCAAGATCAACAGATTCTTGCAATTTGAATGTATCACAATTTTATTGGATCAGTGAAGATTATAATTGTTATGGCTGACCTTGACCCAAAGTTTGATTCTTACTAGCCACAATTATAACTAACATAGTTAAAGTTAGGTTTGTTTGTTAGAATAAATTATATTTGTTAAATATTAAGGAATAAAATTTGTGAAAGTACTTATATAAAATAGCTTCATATTAATACATTAAAAAATATTATATAAATAAAAGTGAACAACTACAACGCAAATAAACAACTACAAATATCCCCTTTATTATCTCTACTACATACAAGTACCTAATAAATCCAAAAAAAATGATGAGGGGAAACCAAGTGATAAAATAAAATTTATAAGATGATAAAATCATAATTATAAAATGAATGTGCTATCCTGAGCTATTATGGACCACCCAAATAAGAAAATCAAACTACCTATATGCTCATATATTCAACACCTCCTTATATGCAAATATTTTTTCTTCCTAAAGTTCAATGAATAAAACTTAAAGAGGCGGCAAAGGGCACAGGGCATATAAAATTTGGAAAATAAATCCAACTCCTTATGATTATTTCCTTGAATAGGTTATCAAGTAGGTGAGTAAAACAGTCCTCTGTTTATGTTGTGCCTCTCAAATTAAGCTTTAACCTCAATGCCACATATTCAATTCCCACACCTGTCTTTGCTGATTTAGAGGGGCCTTAACATGGTGCCAAACACATGAAGTATGAAACAAATAAAATAAAAATTTAGAGTGCCTTCCATCTTGGATAATAAGACAAGATCTCATCCGACATCCAAACTTAATAAATTATCACATAAATATACCTTTGTTATGCTATCTCCCCTCTTTTGTTGTCACATAAAACAAACATAAAGGCCCTTATCTTATTATTAGTTCCTGCCATGGAACTATAGTGGTGATGATGTTTTTAACTAGTGAGTAAACTATTTTCTTCCAGCCAATGGTTGTTTTGTTTTGTTTTGATGTAGTCTTCTCACATGACAAACTTCAACTGCCTTCTCTTTTGACCTCCCTCCTGTCAGTTGATATGGCAGATGAGTAATCTATGTCTCTTGTCAGCTTCCAAGCTGTCGCCACGTCCCAAGCACGGTTAGCTTGTTTTCTTAATGGATTCGATGTGGGTTACGGTCAGCTTGTTTTCATTTATACCTACATTTATTCCTTTTGAAGGCCTTCTAACATTTTGCAAGAGCACAGTTCCAAGGCCTTAATGAGATGAATGTATTAAGACATTTGGGATAGTGTCAAAATGTCCCGTCTGTAAGGGGAGGATTGTGTATCTCCTTTTGCCTCATGCTCATTAATAGATAATGTCGTGCAAGGACTGGTTGGGTCTTGGTTGTCCTTTGACGGCGTAACGGCTTATTTCTCCCGCCTCCTCCTACCTGTGCTGGACACGTAGGCATCTCTAATTGCCCTCTTTTGAAATGGACGTGCCCTCCATCAATGCGGTTGACGTAAGCGACATTACTTCTCTGCCAGCTCTTAATTCCTTTTTGCCTTCCTGTTTTATTTGAGCTCTTCTCAATTTTGAGTTTCTAAAGGCTCTGTGCTTCTTGGTCTCCTTGCTCTACCGTTTCTTTGTCCCCTCCGTGCTGTGCCCTCTTTCTCTTTTGTCTCACTTCCGAATTTAGTTGGACATGGCCGATACGAAACTGAACCAGAGGCTTTTCTTCCCTGCACTTGATTGGGAATCGGTGATACTGGGGCGAGTGAAGGCGATTGATCTCATGACCCTTATCGACTCTGACTGCACTCTATCTCAGTTCGCAGTCCATAATATAGTCAGGCATGCCTGGATCAGAGGTTTCGAGGGACGTGTATTAAACTATTCAGATATTGTCTCCCAGCTTCTTTCCAACATTATGGATCTTGTGATGGATGGTGATTATATGCACTCCCTTGCGGCAGGCTTGTTCTTTAAGAACATATACACAGTGGAACGTTGGGAGGCGGCAGTGTCTAATTACCGCATGGAGGAAGGTGACGCTCTCATTGGTGGGCTCTTTAATCTCACAACCCTTCGAAATTCCTCTCCACAGTAGGTCTTATACAGAGCTTTGCAGTCTAGTCTTAAATCCATTTGCAGTGAGGATTTAGATGATGCCCTACGGGCTTACTATTTTCTTCTCTCTAAGAAAAGAAGCGAGCGGATAAGGGATGTTTTCACAGCTATTCGTTTCCTTAGAGTACACACATCTGATATGGCCCCGGGGATGCCCTTCTATGCTTTGGCGGATTTGGAGGAAGGGGAGCAGTCAGCGGCCACAGTGGACCTGAACAAAAGGGCCTTGCCGGTTGCTCCGTCAGCGGCTTAAGGCATGTCCGGGGTCGGCGTTGGCGGTGTGTTTGCTGTTTTGTCCGTTTCTGGATCTGTTTTGTTCAGCGGTGCTGGCTTCGTGTTCATTGGTGGCGGTTTCGGGTATATGCATTCCCACGTTTTATGGGGATGGCTCTCTTGTTTTAAATTTCTGTGTTTATCAGATCTGTTAAGGATCGTTTTTGCTGTTTTTTCTTCTGGAACTTGGTTAAGACTTTAAGCTGTAACTTTTTAATATCTCTAATTTATGGGTGTGTTTACACCTTTTTCTCATTTAAAAAAATAAAAATAAAAATAAAATAAAATAAAATAAAAATACAATGTGTAAGGGGCAAAGATGCACACTATTTACTTCTGTGTTTAATGCTGTGCAGAGTTGCTGAAATCTTATTTGCCCATTGTTACGGTTGCAGAGTGGGGAGGTTTAACGAGGCGAGAGAAGGCATTTTTCCCAAGCTACTTGGTACAGGGTGTCAGAGCAGTCGGGGGATTTGACAAAGAGAGGCATTTTTTTGACATCCGTCTGCTCTTCCAATGACTTGGCGCCTTTAAGGTTTTTTTGGGGTTTTACAGACACCTGTCCAAGGAGTTGAGAAGTGTCGATGCTATAGTTTTGGGCAACAGAAATGGGCAGTATATTAAAAAAAAGAGTGATAGCAGAAATGCAGAGACATGCTCCGTTGAAGCAGGGAAATTGGCAGGTATTTTTTGTTTGTTTTTGTTTTTTTTTTCCAGAAGTTCTTGTTCTGTTGTTTTACATGGGCACTTTGGAACAGGGCATGGACATTCATCAATCAATTCAGTGAATGGGGTAACGTATGGTCACTTCTACATCTCCAAGCGACTGTGATTATGCCCTTTTCTAAATCTGTGCTTCAAGGCGCAGGACTGGTTGCAAGTATAAAGCAACATCAGCAAGACTGGTTTACACAACTGGGGTAACACCTTATGTGGGTTACTGGTTTTAAAGACCATGCTATGCATCTTGTCTATTTGTAGGATATTTGTAAACTAGTTAAATCATGTATTATGTTCAAGATCTAAGGCTTGGGTATTTTTAAAGATTGAGCCATACCTTTGAGGTGTAGTATAGACTTACAAAGTTATGAAGTATTGAGTGAATTCCTAGGTTCGGATTTGAGTCTCAATAACTTCTTCACTGATTTTGGAATTAGGTTTTGCGGGTTAGGTCTTAAAATGTAGAAACCTTGCAGCCCTGAGCAATGAGTAGAAATAGAGTTTTCAATGAACATAGAATGAGAGGCAGCAATGTGGCTTACTTTTGTATTCTGTTGTAAGTAACTTCTAATTGAAAGACAAAATCAAATACACGAGCCAATTTTGTGACTCTAGTTTAGTGTGATAATTTGATTTGCATTCTTTTCTTATTCTCAGCCATAGTGCAGTAATGGATTTCCATTGTATTGGGAATTTGAAGTATCTCATTGCCATAGTTTCTTCTTGATATTTCCTGTTTCCATCTTTGAGAGAAATTGCCACAAATGACATTTGATTCACTCTCATTATGCTATAATGCCCAGATAGTTTGGTAAGGATCTAAAGTGGTGTTTAGGTTTTCAATTTCATTTACTCTTAAGTGCAATATTCAGACATGCAATTTACTGAGGCATGGAAGACTTGTGTTTGCAAATTTTACCAAAGATTGATTCGTTGGCTTAACTTAGATGGTTGCCTACATTAGTAGGATTCTACCTCCATAGAAGTGATGGTAACTGATGGAGCACTGGAAGGGTGTCGAGGGGACTTATTGGGAGAGGATGTCACCTCTACCATGTTTAGTGGCAATGACAACCTGTTTGAATACAGAGATAGTAGGAAACAACGATATGAGTTTTCAGAATGGCAAATTTTACACCCAGATTTAGAGGGCAATGAAAGGCTGACAATAAAAAAATAGTAGATCTGTTTACAAAACTTAGAAAAAGAACTAGAAAAGAATAATTTTGTTCTTTTATGCAGACATTGAAATAAATAAAAAACAATAACCATCTTGGGGATGTGGTCTAAGACAGGGAAATACACGATTACCAATCAAGGTTGTTTGTGGGACATTTTGTACCCATCCCTGGTCCCCAAATTGCCAGGAGATCTAGGTAGGTCCTCGGAACTTTAGGTACATGCCCCAGTGTTAAAAAGATAAAATTTAAATAGGTGAGAGGTCACAATTTGTTTTAGACGTGTGATCAAGATACTGATTAATATGGTAATTAACAATTAAGTGGTTCAATTACTTTAAGAATATTTCTGGCAACAAAGATGTATTCATTTTACTAATATATATTCATTTTCCTAATATATATGTGAATTCACATCAAAAGATCAAACTAGGAAAATGTTTGCTATAATATTGATATGAGTTTATGTTCTCTCCATTAGCAGGTTTTATCAATACACTAGCACTTATAAATGTATTCATAACAACAACCTGTGTATCCTGAAAACTTGCAGCTTATGTCAAGAACATTTTTCTTATTGGTCATATAGTGTTATTAGAATCATAGTATAGTTAATTAGGCAGGGCATTATTCTGATTAACTGCAACCAGATCAGTGGATAGTGAAGTGGATAGTCATCTGATGAACACGATCTAGAAATTCATGCCAAAGGACGGAGTTGAAACTAAAGGCCAAGCCAACAAAAATCACGACTTGACAAGAACTACGCGACAAGAACTACGCTGCAATGCGGCCTTTTTTAAATAGGCTTATATCTCACCTAATAGGTGGTAGCATTTAGCGCATAAAATAAAATTCCTCATATAAGGGCACCCTTTTTTGTTGATAAGTTACAACCGTATGGTTCTCAACCTATAATTTTCTAACAAATAAAATAAACTCCATTCTCACATGGCACCTAGCATAGGTAAGCATTCCAAGTTTTGAAGACACCTCATATGCAAATCAACAATTCATGGCCAAATGGATAACCATGAATATCATGTTACACAATGACTAATTTGAGAGTGCACCAGAGCTAATAAAGGTAGGAATACATAAAATGGTGAGCACTAACAAATATTTACAATCTAGATTTATGCAAAGGTGCATATATACAAATAATAGGAGACTAATTGAGTTTTGACAAAAAAAAAAAAAAAAAAAAAAAAAGTATAGGATGAAGAAATTTGAAACCACGAGACACAATGATAGCAAAACCAACATTGGCTCTAGTTGGGTGTGTGTCCCCAATAGGCATGACCAAAAACCAAATAGTCTCTAGTTGTAGACCCAAGAACATTTCAAGAATAGCAATCTAGACACAAAACACATCACACAAAAAAGAGACAAGCCAAAACACTCTAGGAAAATGGAAAAAAAACACCAAGACAAGAAGAAAATGGTAACAAGTATGCATGGTAACAAGTATGCACACTAACATGGGAGGTTTCATATATAACATGGTATTATAAGCAGCTACACAAACCATCATAAGAACTAGTGCAAGCCAAATCTTACACTGGCAATAATAAAAACTAAAAAATGTTCATTCTCCTATCAAATATAATGTTTATGAATAAGTTTCTGAATCTTTCTTTGATAATGTATTTGTTTCCTAGCTGCAATATAAAATAATTTTTACATTCAAATATGAATACACTACAAATTCTATAAAATAATTTTTACATTGAAATATGAATACACTACAAATTCTAAAGAAGCAAGGATCAAATTGGCCATTAAAGCCACCACATTAACAAAGCCATAATCAATAAGAGCGTCAGACATTATCTTCACTACAAAATGAAAACCTTCACCATTCATTCTTATAGTGCCTTCATAGCCACTAACCACCATTTATGAATCAATATAGAAAATAAAAGACTCAACTTGACCACATCCTTCTACAACACTAGTAACTTGATTATAATTAAAATGAAAGGCTTCATACTCACTTGTGCTCACATCAATGTCTTGGATAGTTGGTAGCCATCATGCATCATCATAGCAACTATTGATATGCTCATTATAATTTATCAATTGTGTGATCTAAATTCACCATGAAACTATAAACACAAAGTCTATACTTATGAGGCACTTCATATGAAAAACCAATTTCTTCTATTTGCATCTTGATTATACATTCATCAACGTAATTAGTTGAAATATAATCATTGTTGCAATCAAGCTCATAAAAATCCTCTTCCTCTTTTTCATCCACTTGGACTTCACTATAAAACCCAATTGTATAAAAAAAAACATGGGGAAGATGGAATGCCTCACACAATAGGAACAAACTATCATAAGCATTAACATATTCATTAGCATCACCATCATTAAAATTAAGTTCTTCAAATTGAAAATTTATGTCTAAATATACCTCTTCCTCCACATAATCAACTTGAAGATAAAGAATCATCCAACTTTGTTTCATTTGAGCACATACCTATAGCACACTCTATATGAGCATCAACATCTTCATACACTCCCTCAAATTGATCATCCAAGTCATTTGATTGATCAAAATTAGCACATAAAGGTGTCACATTCACAACATTGGACACTTCTTTAATTTATTTAGCTAGGTCAACTCACCATAGGCATGGTGGAGAGCTATGGGATTGATTTCCTTTAGAAGAAAACTTGAAACAAACTCAAGTGCCTCATATAACAAGTCCACATACATAGCTACTTTAGGCCTCCTATCCTTGGAAATGTTTGAAATAGAATTTGTAACTTTATTAATGAATGTAAGGAGAGATTCCCCTTGTTTTCTTTATATGTTAGCAATATTTTGAGAAAGAAAGTTCATGGGTCAAAATCATTTGTAAACTACTTGTTAAGAGCTACAACAAGATCACCCCAAAAATAAAATTAATGCTTTGGAAAATCACTTATCCATTCTTTTAGGTATCCACATAATGATTTGACAAAGAACCTTATCCATACATATTCATATTCTTTTTCAAATTCACTCATCAAATTAGCAAATATCTAAATATGTGCGTCTCCTTTTGTTTCATCATACCCATCAAACATGGGAAACCATTCATAAAATTCTTTTAGAGTGTGATTAAAACAATTAGTCATTCTAGATAGGTCTAACTATTTGTACCTATCAACAATAAGGGGAACACTAGGAGATTTAATTTTTTGGGTCAATAGGGTAAAAATTTGAACATTGCATTGTAAAACATCACTTCCCAACAAATTATTTTGTAGCATAAGATAGAAATCTCGTGTGTATATGCAATTTCATTTTGATAAGGATTTGGAGATGACACATAACTATTTGGATAATAAGAAGAAACCTCACTAAATAACTCTTAAGCATCTTAATTATCATGGTAAATTGGACAAGGAACATGGGATGAAGAATAAGTGGGAGGTGTCCTAGGATAATCATCATATGGTTCTAGTAGTGGTAGACAAGATCACTAAGGTTGAGCTCATTTTATTCCTAGAAACTTGACTGATGGTGCACTAGTCCTCACAAGAAGATAATGGAATTCTTTAGACTCCATGAAGTTCTAAAAATATAATCTAAGATAGAGATGTGTGGATGAATTAAAGGTTTTTGGAAAACCTTGTTTTAGGGCTAGGAAGTAAACTAAACTCTATTCTAGCTTATTGCCCAAAGACTGATGGTTAAACTAAAGGGGTGAACCAAATATTAGATGATTTATTGCAAATGTATTGTATGGACTAGTAGTATAAGTGGGAGGAGAACCTATCATTACTTGAGTTTTCTTATAATAATTCATATCACTCTACATTTAAAATTACTCCATTTGAAGCATTTTATGGTAGAAAATGCAAAACACCCATCAGTTGGGATAGACTGGAATATAGGGTATGCATTGGGCTAGAGATGCTTGCAAAAATGGAACAGTAATAATTTACGTTGATAAGAAAAAGGCTTTCTAAATCCAATGATAGGTTGGAGAAACCCAACACTAGAAACTCTAAGTGAAATTAGATATAGATAGTATAAGCACATTTCCAGATCCACAAGACAAGAAACCTCAATGTGGAGAAATGTGGAGCAATATTATTTCTCCTAGACGACCTTCTTCACAGGTAAACAATCTACCAATCACATCTTCCACTGTAGTATGATCTAGAACCTAAAACTCTGGATATAACACCTCTAAACACCTATGTTCATCACATGCAAACTGCACAAGTATATCTTCAACCATGAAGAAATGTGGAGCACAACACTAAACACATCTCTGTCACACTGCACACTCTTTTATTGAAATTTTCTCAAAAGCACTTGGAAACCAAGTGACCATCTACATCAACAACACCAGAAATACCTTCTCAGCATCCTCAACCACTTCTCATCATGAGTACACTAGAGGTTGACATCAACACATGACACATACAACATTATCAACAAGTTGGACAACAATCTCTCAACTATACTCAATCTTCCAACAATATCTGCATGAAAAGGGTTGATATCAATGATAACACTAATGACAACACTAGCTTCCAAAAAATCCAATGCTAGGGGTTGACATCAATGACAACACTGGAAAGCTTCCAACAATGTCCCCCTTTGTCATTGATGGAAACACCAACTCTTTGAAAAACTATCAACAAAAGAAACCAACAACAAGTTTGCAACTAGTAGCACTCCCCCTAACTAGGGCGTCTCTTACTAATCACACTCTTTACCTCGACTTCATAGACTTCTTCTCCCCCTACCTTAGGAGTTCTTCAGATCATACTGTCTCCTGGAATACTCTTCTACACTATGGTTTTTCAACCACTCTAACTCTCTCCCCCTTTGACATCAATGGCAAAGGGCCATAAACTCATCCAACTCTCTTTTCTAATTTGTTTTCAAACTTTACTTGCAATTAGATTAGAAAGTTGATGATTAGTTGTCTTTTACTAAGTTCTAAATATTTGGAAACTTTCATGGTCATAAGGATGCGAAGTTACCAAAAATGGCAATTTTAGAAAGTTGTTAAAATATGCCAAAAATGGTAATTTTTTGTTTTGTATAAACTTGGTATTTTTTCAATTGTAGTGAGATGGAATGGAATGAGAAGAAATTTGAAAATAGTTTTGAGTTTTGTGGGTATTCTTTTGTAATAATAGTATTAAATTTTATGTTGTGAAGTTTGGTTACATTAGCACCATCCAACAATACCACTACCTACTCCCCTTGAGAGGTAACCTTCAATATCAGTCCAGGACGAAGAATGTGTCTTGAAATGCTTCCCAGACAGATGCACACTCTTATGCATCTAGTTGAAAGATGGAGAGGCAATAACCCTTAACTTCTATCAGAGATACTCAAAAGTATCTTTAGGAAGAGCCTTTGTAAAAATATATGTAACTTGATCCTTAGTAGGCACATACTCCAATTTCACCTCATTCTCTACAATATTCTCTCTCAGAAAGTGATATTGGGTAGAGATATGTTTTGTTCTTGAATGCATTATTGAGTTCTTTGAGATATTGATAACACTTATATTATCACATAAGATAGAAATATGTTCATCATATGATACTATGATATCCTTCAATGTTTTTTTCATCCATAACACTTGTATACAGCATAATGCTGCTGTAATATACTCTATTTGTACAGTAGATAATGACACTAAATCCTACTTCTTACTCAGCCATGAAACCAATCTACTTCCAAGAAAGAAAGCATCACCACTTGTACTTCTTCTATCATCTATACATTCTACCCAATCTACATTTATATATGCCCTCAAGGAGAAATAAGTATCCTTAGGATACTGTAAACCATAATGTAGAGTTCCTTTCAAATATCTAAATATCCTTGTTACTGTTGTAGCATGTGATTCTCTAGGATTTTCTTGAAATCTAGCCACAAGACAAACTGGATGCATGATGTCTAGTCTAGTATGCTCAGTTAGGTATAACAGTCCACTAATCATTGATCTATACTTGCTCTAATCAGCCTTAGGAGATTCGTTATTTTTACTCAACTTACAACCAATAACCATAGGGGTACATACAAGTTTAGAATCATCCATTCCAAACGTAGATTTAACATTTACTTAACATACTTTGACTGTGAAATGAAAATACCTTTTTCTGATACAACCCAAGAAAGAAATTCATCTCCCCACACATTGACATCTCAAACTCTTTTTGCATCTCCTCTACAAATCTCTTGTGCATACCTTCATTTCCTCCAAAGATTATGTCATCAACATATACCACCACAATCACGATTTGATCTCCTTCAACTTTGAAGTACAAATTGCTATTTGTAGTACCCTTTTGAAATCCTTACTACAACAAGTACTTATCTAATCTTGCATACCATGCTCTAGGAGTATGTTTGAGTCCATACAATGCCTTATTTAACCTGTAGACCATATCAACATCATTTGGTAACTGAAAACCTTCCGATTGTTCAATGTACACCTCTTCTTCCAACTCACCATTTAGGAATGCAGACTTCACATCCATTTGATATACCTTGAAGTTTTTATGTGTTGCAAAAGATAAAAACATTCTAATAGATTCCATCCTTTTTCACCATAGAAAAAGTCTCCTCAAAATCTTTTCCTTCAATTTGTGAGTAGCCCTTACACACAATTCTAGCCTTATTTCTGACAACCTTTCCATCCTCATTCAACTTATTTCTGAAAACCCATTTAGTTCCTATCACATTCTTGTTTCTAGGTCTTGGGAGGAATTCCCAAGTCTGATTCTTCTCAATCTATTCTAACTCTTCTTTCATAACTTTGATCCAATTCTCATCTTTGCATGCCTCGGTCACTATTTTAGGTTCTACTTCAAAAAGTAGATAATAATTTACTTGTTCCTCTGTCGTAGTAGCTTTTCTTCTTATCAAAACACCTTTGCTCTTATTCCCAATGATTTGATCTTTGGAATGATTCTTCTACACATACTTAGGAGTCTTAGGGATCTTTTCTGGAGCTTCTTCCTCTTCAACTATCATATCTTTTTCTTTCTCTTCATCCTTTTCTTCTTCACTGCAAGGGGGTTCATCATATTCATATCCTTCTATCAAGATAGAACTTTGAAGTGGTTCTTCATCCACTCTGACACTTACACTTTTAACTATCTTCTTCAATATTTTGTTATACCACTAGTAAGACTTACTTCTTGTAGAGTATCCAAGGAAGATTCCTTCATCAGATCTTGCATCAAATTTTCGTAAGTTTTCTTCATCTCTTCTGATACAGCATTTTCTTCCAAAAACTCTGAAATATTTCACAATAGGAGGTTTACCATACCATAATTCATAGGGAGTCTTTGAGTTGTTCACTCTTTCTTGACCTCTGTTAAGAATGTACATTGCAGTATGAATTGCTTCTCTCTAATATACATATGATAGATTTGCTTCCATCATCATTGTCCTAGCTACTTCTTGAACTATGCAATTCTTTCTTTCCACAACTCCATTCTATTGAGGAGTCCTAGGGGCTAACAAATTCCTCTTAATCCTACGATCTTCACAAAAACTATTAAACTCATTGGAGGTGAACTCACCACCTCTATCAGACCTCAAGCACTTGATTTTAACATCCAATTCATTCTCAACCATAGACTTAAATCCTATATACTTATATAGAGCTTCTGATTTTTCTTTGAGAAATGTCACCCAGGTCATTCTAGAATAATCATAAATTAATAACATGAAATACCTATCACCATGTGAACCTAATATTCTAGTAGGTCCACATAGGTCTGTATGCACCAACTCCAAAGGTCCTATCGTAGAATATTCTTTAGTCTTGAACCTCTTCATTGTTTGATTTCCAAGATGACATTTGTTACATGTTGCATTGATAAGATTTGTAATCCTTGGTAGATATTTCATAGCATCAGTAGAACTGATCTTCACTAGGCTATCAAAATTGATGTGACCCATTCTTCTATGCCATAGACAACTTTCATTGATTTGAGCCATAAATAACTTAACACCACAACCTTTGAGATGATAAACATTACCTTTTGTCCTTGTTCTAGTAGCAACCAAGGTTCCAGATCTTCCTTTTCTAACTTCATAACCATTGTCCTAAAACACAAGATTATATCCTCTTCTACACATTTGTCCTATACTTAGAAGATTATGTCAGAGATTGTAATAACCCCAATGAAATAGTTTGATATAGTTTTTTGTAAATAATAACACCACATAGCAAATCTAAAATAAACCCTTGATTTCAAACCCTTATAACAATATTTTTTGAAGTTATTTGAAATACCCACAAAAGAGTCAATTTCATAACAAACTATCCATTAAACTTTAACATTTTTAGCATTGAAACTCTCAAATCTCCTTATATAATTAAAACATGATTTTTACACATTAAATCTTCTGTAACATCAGAAATAACTATAGCAGGAACAACAACAACAACAAAATCTAGAATCATGCTTTCAAGATCTTGACCCAAAAACTATAAATAACACAATTAAACTTGCACAGTTTGCTCCAAAAACACCCACAACTAATTTTTATTGATTTCTCTCTAATAATTAACATTACAAAGGACTAATATATCAGTTACAACATAGCAGCAATAGCAAAGCTCCAAACTAAAAAATAAATATATCAAACTCCTCAAAATGTTGAAATACACACTATATAATTTAACCTGGCAAGCTCCAACAACACCCAACTATGAAATAAACATATAAAACTTCAAGAACTAATGTAGGATAGAAAAACACCACCAATGAAGGTGCCACAACAACAACAAACCCACAACACACTACACATATAAAATCTACAACTAACTCCTCCAACACGCCACCTATAAAAATAGAAAGCACTAGAATCCTCTAAATCTGCAATAATCTAAAGCACTGATGCAACCTCTAAATAAGATTTTTCTAGGAAATCAGTGGGGTTTCATCGAATGACTTCAAATCTCCATTGGGTTTTCATCCAAGAAGATTACTTTAGAACCAAAGTTCACACATAAAATATGAGGAATAATAAAATGGCAAAAAAGATCCCCTATTGGAAAAATCCATGATATTTATATTACCAAAGCACAAAAGGGCGTTCAAAAACCCAATTGCCAACTTGAGAGGTAAATAATAAAATATTAATTAAAATTTGTGTTTTGAAATTTCCACCTCCCATGAAAACAAAAAATAGCTCCACTTACACCGCACCGCTGCAAGAAAATCAAACCCAATCTTGACAAGATTCTAAAATCTCCAAGAAAAGCAAAAGGCATCTTCCCCATTTCCAACACCTCCATAAGAGCAAATACATATTAATATTTAATATTTAATTTCTTTCTTTCTATCCACATCTTATAGTTAAAATTAATTAATAATTTTCCTTCTTAAATTATTTTGTGAAAAAGTAGGGAAATTATTGATTTCCTTAGAGTTATCCAAAACCTCATGAAAAATCCACTTCTGTAATAAAAATCAATATTTAATATTGTTTTTCCCCCAATAAATGATTTTGTCCTAAATTTAATGCAAAACAATAAAAATATTGAATAAAATATTTTTTGTATGTGTCTTGTTACCTCCAACTTACTATTTCTGGACAATGGAGATGTACTATTTATAGTAAGTTCTATTTTTGGATAAAGGGACATGACAAGTCCTCCCTTCCCAAAATTGCTCATCCTCAAGAAATCGCAACCATAATGCTCCATACTCATTATGTCAAAATGATAGAACATGTCAATCTGCATACCAACCCTTAATCCTGTAGCTGTGAGGTGTAGCATCTTTTGCCAAGGGACACTGTGGAAACTTGGAATCTCAGATTCTTGTGTGAAAATGTCATGTAACCAACAAGAATATCCATTCAAATCTTTGATACATTCCCTCCAAGTCCAAACACAAACCATATCTTCCCAAATAATTTCTGCAATATTGGCCAACATCCTTCCTTCTACAACTTGTCTTTCCCACTGTATATAATGTGATATGACTAACCTGCAACTCCTACAACTTCTCCCAAGGATATAAATCTGAATTTTATAGTGTATAGGGCTGTTATAGCAGTCCATGCATCATCCATAATAGAAACTACATATTTTTGAAACAATTACTTCTTTCATCTTCACTTTGTTGAAATACACAATACATAAATACATGTATAGTAATAGACCTACATTACCCCACCTTGTGAGGTGTTAATTTCAACTTCATGGATTGATTTGTAGGAGCCAAAGTACCATGGTGGAGTAGCCATTAGCATCATATAGCAGCAACATTCATACGACCACATTTTGGAAAATATAAAAGTAGTGAACATGTGAAGCATAGATTTGTAGTAGTAGTCTCCAAGGTGCCACTATCTACTATGTGCTACCTGTTGGCATGTAGTATAGCTCCAATTATCTTCCATCAATAACCTTCATTTCTCTACTTGAACCCAAATTTGTGAATGTGCCATAGCATGAGACAAGAGCTGGGAGAAGGTCAAACCAAACAACTCCCCCAAAACTACATTACTGATAATATTTTCAACACAACCATCAAGCTTTAACACCTCTCTAATAAATGAGTGTACGTCATGATGTGCCCTAAACTTAAAATGGATAGCAACAAAGAATGTATACTCTTCTAATCTACTAATAGTATAGCTAAGATTTTCATCATGTACTCCAGAAATACATACAATGATATCTTCGAATACACCTTTCCAACCTTGGTAAGGAGTAAGCAATGGCTGCAAAAAATTCACTAAAAATACATGCTTTACCTTGATCTAATGGAAAATGACGTACTTTTTTGAGTTTTTGAGAATTCCCTTCTCAAATGTCCTCCATGAGAATCCCCCATGGCATAAATCAACTTGCATGTACGCTGGAAACACATCATAGAAATCACAAACCTCCTTGGATCTCCTCCAAGTTAGTGTCAAGATGAATGGAGTAATTTCCACTAGTAGTGGAGACCTTCTACTAACATCATTATGTATGGATACTTCCTCCAAAAACACCAATCTATAGTTGTTCAAGAATGAAATTATCAAACTTAGCAACATGAAATGATGTAACAACTGCAAAAATAGCAAACCTGTATAATAATCATCAATGTGACTAATGTATTATTGGTGGGCAGCCATGTAAGGACTGAAAATATCTCCACAAACATCTACACACTTTTGAAACCCTTTAAAATCAGCAACCTTAGGAGTAGTAGATTCTAGTATTTGTGAATGTAGATAACAACTCTTCTAAAACTTGGAATCATGTAAGTCCTCTTACCTATGACCATTCTCAAATTTTCCTTAGTGATACCTCCAAACATTATTCCTTCATGTGTAAAATTGAACTCCTTAGATCTGTGAATCTGTAATAACTTACACAAGGAATGCAACCATCCTTTATCCCTGACCATGCTAATTTCTCCTAATACATCAACATGGAAATCATCACTTTCTACCCCATCATTAAACATTTTATGAATCATATCCATAATCATATTTTATTCATTTCTCAACTTAAAATGTAAACTTACATAACTCTTTGTTTGAATTTGAAGTATTCTACTTGAGCCCTTGAGATGTATGAAAGTGAAAGCATTACCATTTCCCATGAGTTGATTCAAGAACTGTAGACATTACAACTCTTTAAAATAAGCACCAGGATCCCACACCATTATGTATGAATAATTTTGATTACTTTCATCCGCCACATGATGCTTTTAATGATTACAAAAAAATTGTAATGATAAATTATCAAGAATCAAATCTTTTATAGTATTATTACTTTCATGGCATAATCTACAATCATGAAGATAATCAAATTTCATACCACTAGTTGCTGCACCAAAAATTTCAGCAAGCTGAATTCCAACATTAGTGTCTGGTGAAGAACTTTCCTCATGTGCATGCCTCTCAATATGGTTATCCTAAAACTCCTCTTCATAAACTATTTGATTTATGACATTATTTTCCCTTTCATAGAAATTATCCACATGTAAGTCTTCCCTTATTGATCCCTCTAATATGACACCATCAACTTGATGAAATAAAAGATTTTTCTTATCTTCAAGTTTACAAATATCCTACAGATCCCCCTTATGTAGAATTGATTCAATCTTTTGACTATTTATTAGAGAGTTTTGAGCAAGAGCAACTTCCTCACTTTTGTATTTAGCAAGTGTTACTTCCTTCTTGACTTCATCAATATTCTCTTGACACATAATTATTAGAAGTCAATAAAACATCTTTTATGACCAAATAATTTTTACCTTCAAATGGAATGGTGGATTCCTTCAATCTCTTGCAAATCTAATTTTTCTTTATGCTACGCCTTCACCATTTCTTCCTTATCTTGAAGTTGTGACTCAAGTGTATCCATCACCCCTTCTAGTTCCATTATCTCTCTTTCAGGTTCTCTTGATCCCTCTTCTAGCCTCCTATCTTCATTGCTCCCACATCTATGACTTGTCCCCCAAGTTTATTTTTATGTAAAATAAACCCCTTTTCTTCTCAATTCATTTTTGGTGTCTTCATCCATCTTCTTTGTAATAGTTAGACTTGTATTCTTTTGTGTGGGTGCAAGTGCATGATATGGATTCTTGTGGAATCCTCCCTTAAACATATTCTTCATCTTCCCATTACCTTGAATCTGGTAATGTCGTTGACCTCTTTTCTAAGGTTCATTCTTTCTGAGGAACTTCATATACTCTCCCCAAGACATATTAGCTTTGATTTCATTAGTCATAGAGTTGTACTCTGCATGCCATTTGAGAACTCTTTCATGATCATCTTTAGGTAAAAATATGGATTTTGAATCTCTAGGGGAAACATTATTTGCTGCACCATTGTTTGAAGAAACTTCTTCTTTTTGAGATGTCTTAGTTGGAACTAAATTTTGCATGCTATCTTGCAACTTTTAAAGTAAATGGATTAATTTATCATGGTTCCTCTATATTTCCATCATTTTATCTGCATTTTTTTCATCTTTTAAAAATCTCAAGAATCCTTCCATGATAAACAATTCAATGTACCCTACAGGCTGGCAAGATCATGCTCTAATACCACTGTAATAACCCCAATGAAATAGTTGATATATATTTTTGTAAATAATAGCACCACACAACAAATCTAAAATAAACCCTTGTATTTCAAACCCTTATAACAACATTTTTTGAAGTTATTTTAAATACCCACAAAAGAGTCAATTTCATAACAAACTATACATCAAACTTTGATAATTTTTGCACTGAAACTCTCAAATCTCCTTATATAATTAAAATATGATTTTTACACATTAAATATTTTGTAACATCAGAAATAACTACAACAGAGATAACAACAACAAAATCAGGAATCATGCCTTCAAGATCTTGACCCAAAAACTATAAATAACACAATCAAACTTGCATAGTTTGCTCCACAAACACGCACAACTAATTTTTATTAATTTCTTGTTGATAATTAACATTACAGAGGACTGATATATTAGTCACAATAGAAAAACAACAGAAAACCTCCAAACTGAAAAATAAATAATCAAACTCCTCACAATGTTGAAATACACACTATGTAATTTAACCTACCAAGCTCCAAGAACACCCAACTGCGAAATAAACATATAAAACTTTAGGAAATAATGTAGGAAAACAAAACAACACCAATGAAGGTACCACAATAGCAGCAAACCTACAACACATTGCACACATAAAATATGCAACTAACTCCTCCAACACACCACCTACAAAAACACACAACACTAGAATCCTCTAAATCTGCAACAATCTGAAGCACTGATGCACCCTTTGAATAAGATTGCCCTTGGAAATCAATGGGGTTTCATCCACTAACTTCAAATATCCATTGGGTTTTCATCCATGAAGATTAGGTTTCATCGACTGACTTCAAATCTCCTTTGGGTTTTCATCCAAGAAGATTACTGTAGAACCAAATTTCACAAGAAAATATGAGGAATAATAAAATGGTAAAAAAGATCCCCTTCTAGAAAAATCCATGATATTTATATTGTGAAAGCACAAAATGGACATTCAAAAACCCAATTACCAACTTTGGAGGGAAATAGTAAAATATTAATCAAAATTCATCTTTTGAAATTTCTACGTCCCATGAAAACTAAAAATAGCTCCACTTACACCTCACCACTACAAGAAAATCAAACCCAATCTTGACAAGATTCTAAAATCTCCAAGAAAAGCAAAAGGCATCTTCCCCATTTCCAAAACCTCCACAAGAGCAAATAAATATTAATATTTAAGAGTTAATTGCTTTATTCTATCCAATCTTATAATTAAAATTAACTAATAATTTCCCTTTTTAAATTATTTTCTGAAAAAGTAGGGAAATTACTAATTTCCTTAGAGTTATCCCAAACCTCATGAAAAATCCACTTATGTAATAAAACTCAATATTTAATATTTTATTGCTCCCAATAAATTAGTCTCCTAAATTTATGGGAAAACAATAAAAATATTAAATAAAATATTTTCCCTATGTGTCTAGTTACTATTTCTGGACAATGGATACTTACTATTTATAGTAAGTTTTAGTTTTTGAATAAGGGACACGACAGAGACCCTTAACATAAAGAACATCATCTATATTATGCTTTCCATCAAAACTAATTGAACTTTTTCCACAAATCTTAGCAAATGTATCATCACCAAACTTAACCAGACCACCATCATATTTCTAAAGGTTAACAAACTCACTCTTATCACCTATCATATTATTTGATCACCCACTATCAACTATCCAATAATTCATCTCCTCTCTTGCATGAAAGGTAGTAACCATAATTCCTTCAATCTTGTGACCTATTTCTGGAGCACTTTCCTTTAAAAATATTTTAGGATTAATAGAATTAGTTCCAACATTTAAATCCTTGAACAAACATTCATCAGTCTCTTCATTGGGATAGTCAGATTCTTCATCATCAGATACCCCATTGTCCTTTTCCACATAATAACTCTTCTTGACAAATTTTCCTTTATGATCATTGTGTTTGTCATTTGCAACTTTGGTCAAGAACATTTAGAATCATAATGACCTATCTTTCCACAATTGAAACATTTAAAGTGTAACTTACCTCCATATCTGTCAGTGCCCTTTTCCAGTCTTCTTACAAAATTTGCTTTCACCTCATCAAGATCATCCAGATCTAATTTATCATCCTTCTCTACCTTGCATACTTTAAAGGCAATTTCTTTCTTTGTAGCATCTTGAATAAACTCTCTTAATTCAAAGGAAATTAAAGCACCAAACATCTGACCTCTAGAATAATTATCCAAATTCTGAGCTTCCTTAATAGCAGAAACTTTAGAAATAGAAGTTTAGGAAGTGATCTTAATACCTTTTTCACAACTTCACTTTTTTCTAGCTTACCACCAAGACCATTGATGGTGTTAACAAATTCATCCACTCTAAGAATGTAGGTTGTAATATCTTCATCTTCAGACATCTGTAGGTTTTCAAATCTAGCTTTGTAGTTCTGCATCTTTTCTTACTTGACCTTATCATCTCCTTCATAAATGCTCTACAGCTTCACCCAGACCTCTTTATCAATTTTAAGACTTATCACTTTCCCAAGTTTTGATTCAGAAAGACCACTCAGGAGAGCATTCCTTGCTTTTCCATTATTCTCATAATCTTTGACCTCATCATCACTTGTCAGACCATTAGCAGGCATAGTATATCCAATTTCAACTAAATTCTAGACTCCAAACCCTAGGGAGACAATAAAGGCTTCCATCCTAGCTTTTCAATAAGTGTAATTTATTCCATCAAAGATAGGAGCTTTGACACCCTTCTTATGCGACATTCAGATTTGCCTCAATCAGTTAAGCTTCTTCCAAGGAACCACAAATCTGATAGCAATTGTTAGATGCACAAGACAACTGAGAGGGGGGTGAATCAGTTGTACACTAAAACATTCAATCCCTCATTTACTTTCAAACCCTTGTTAGTCTTTAAACCCTTATTATGTATTAGCAGAATGTAAACATATGAAATAACAATGCAAGCACATCCAAACACATAAGAACACTAGATTTATGTGGAAAACCCAAGAAGGGAAAAACCATGATGAGGATTAGATCACATATATATGAATATAAACACTGAATACAAGAAGGCTCATTGCCAAGGGATCATTACCCTGAAAAAGAAGAAAGACTCGGTGCTAGAAAGACACACTATCCAGAACAAAGAAGAATACAAGATGACTCTTACAAAGAGATTCACTATCTCAAGGCAATAGGAGAAATCCACCACTACAACTTTATGCCATCTGCAAGCTTCACCTCACTGACTCCAGTAACTTCAAGCATACTGAAATGTAGACACCTTCTACTCACTACATCTAGAAGTCATAAGCATTTAATCTCACACTTAGATCACCACACTTGATCACATTCACATCTTTCTCATCACACACACTCTACTTAAACTTCACCTTGCATTTATACCATCTGTGACCTAAAATAATCTTCATTAGGTCAGCCTTAATGAAACATATGCACCTCAAACGTGCAACACTAAAATAGGTTAGCACCAATCACTTCCACGGTGAAAAGAAGTGAAGGAAGACAACACCACAGGTTAACTAGGACCCAAATCTATATTACCATGCTACTCATCACATCCACAATCCATGAGGTACCTCCACAAATAGCGCTAGAATGCCAGGTTGGCCAAACCTAAACACTACAAATGACAACATCTATGCCTCTCTAGGTCTGCAAATGACATGTAGAACACAAAGAAACAATCCACAACATCCACACAACTTCCCAGAATATTATAGTATCATCAAAATCTTCTACAACACTCCAACAACCACCTAAAATAAAGAATACCTTCCTCTTGCCCATCAGGATCCACTACCACTAAACTCCAACACAAGAACTGAACTTGCGGAGTGACCCAACACTAGAAACTCCAAGGGAAAATATATATAGATAATATAAGAATGTTACTAGATCTGCAAGACAAGAAACCTCAATGTGGATAAAAGTGGAGCAATCTTATTTATCCTAGACAACCTTCTTCACAGGCAAATCCTTTGTCAATCACATCTTCCACTGCTACATGATCCAGAACTTGAAACTCTAGATATAACACCTCTAAACAACTCTGATCATCACGTCCAAACTGCACAAGCATATATTCAACAATAAAGAAATGAGGAGCACAACACTGAACACATCTCTGTTACATTGCACATTCTTTTATTCAAATTTTGTCAAAAGCACTTGGAAACCAAGTGAGCCATCTACATCAGCAACAAGTTAAAAACACCTTCTCAACATCCTCAACCATTTCTCATCATGACTACACTATAGGTTGACATCAACCCATGACAAATCCAACATTATCAACAAGCTCCAACAATCTCCCAACTATACTCAATCTTCCAACAATCTCTACATACAAAAGGGTTGATATCAATGACAACAATAGCTTCCAACAACTCCAATGCTAGGGATTGACATCAATGACCACTATATATATACACACATACACACACATGATGATTATACATACTATAAAAATTTATATACCTAATCTTATGATGATATATATATTTATATCATATATATATATATGTATATATATATATGTATATATATATATATATGTATACATATATATGTATACATATATATGTATACATATATATATATATATATGTATACATATATATATATATATATATATATATATATATATATATATATATATATATATATCATCATGTATATATATGACATTACTATATATCATATATATCATGTCATATATATAGAAGCACTATAGTTATTTAAAAATAATGGGTACATTAATGTTTATGTCAAACTCATATTCAATTCCAATATCTTACATGTATAATACAAATAAATGTTACAAATATGTTGACAAAGACATTCAAAAATAGGTACAAATGAAAGAGCAATTTTAATTTAAGTGCCAAGACCAATACATTACTTCAATAATACAATATCTATATTCATCACAACTCATCACACATGAAACACAATGTATTAGATGTTTTCAGATCAACCTGGTCAACTTAGAGACAAGAAATGCAATTCATTATCTTCATTTTCTTATTGTCAACATAACTTGCATTTTTTATTGTAGAGTATCACTCAAATGATAATGGTGGTAATATTATCAATGAATTGAGAGATTTAACTTAGGAGATTGTAGCATGAATTCCAAACCTATCCTCTCTACATCACCATCTATTATGGGATTTTCCAATGTTAGCCCTTGTGATTTGTGTATGGTTAAAGACCATGCCATTTTAGTAGGGATTTGTGTATGATTTCTTCTTGTAAATAGGATAAACCTTGCATTATTAATATCACATGACACACCTACCTAATTATATCAAATTCCATGCTCACACATAATGGCAAGTTTACTGGTGGAGTCTCTTGATAATATAGTATATTTTTTACAGTACCAATTTCCCTATTAACCAAGCCAACATCTACATACAAATTGCACACCAAAATTACATGTTCACCAACACATAATAGGACTAAATTGTCTAGATAATTGTCATTGACATCATATGATTTTGTATGTTAGATATATGGACACACTACAAGCAACTAGTGTAGTCAATGACTTTATTGTTCTCTTATTCTGGAGGATGACCATATTATTTGTTGCACACAAATGCACATTTGCATCAAATATTGAATTCTTATCAAAATTTAATGAGATGTTTGTTTGAACAATTCGTACTTGCTAGTCATCGTATGTTTTAAATGCATTATTTATGTTTCTTAGCATTTATTTGACTCTAACTTGTTCTAGATCATGACCTTTTTGACAAAAAAGATATCTCCAAGGTCACAACTAACTCAAATGTAGCCCACAATGTTTTATCATAAGTGTTTCTACATAAAAAAACAAAGTATAAAATTATATATACAAATTTTATAAGGCAAAATCACACAGTGCTCAATGATATAGACATACATCAACAAAATGCTATGCACAAGAAAATGGTGGAAACATACATGGAATGCTATGTCACATGTGTAAAAACCATAACTAAGCAAAATCACCAACAATCTAATAATAGACCTTCAAAAAAAATCTTGTGTCATGTGATAGAAACACCTATGTCAAACATTTGTTAATATCAACAAACAATTTGGGGCCTATAAGACTCATTTAATCTATGAATACATATCAAAGACGCTTCAAATCCTCTTAGAGTGTAGTTAACCTTTGACCATAGAAATGTCACATATTTTTAATAGAAATCTTAAATCATGCATGAATTGTCACATGGTATGTATGTTAAAAGTTACAACTCCTATTTGTGCAAGGAGAAATTAGGGGCTTTTCCCATTGATTGACTTAGTATCCGTTACATGTCTAATATAATTAATTAGCTAGGATTTCCCTATTTTAGTAGTTCCTTGGATGATCATCTTAAGAGGTTCATCATAATCATAATATAATGTTTAATTCTTGTTTATTATCACAATCCACTCATATGCAATTGTAATATCATGTGTATAATAAAAACATACACTACAAAAAGGTTTACATAGATATTTAAAAAATAAGTATAACACATTATAACAACACAAAATTAGATAAATGCCATAAATCTAGTTGAGAAGAAAATGGTAAATAATTTAAACATAACATAATAGCACCTAATGGTATCATATTACCACCTTATGCCTAACGACATAGCTAAAAATTCGTAGGAGGTTTTGTTGGGGCCTACATTTAATAGACATGCTTTGAGAGAGTGCATGACTATTTAATGCAAGCCTTAGGATGATCATTTTCATTAACAACAACAATTGTATCCTAAGGTGCTCCTTGTTTTAGATAGATCATCCTTTAAGATGATCATTTCCATTCACAATGACTTGATAATTTATCCATCATTCTAGTAGCACAAGCAATAGGATGCACTTTAAAGTACAATAACTAGAACATTAACCAAAACTTAATCACCAATGAAATATTTTAGTTGTGATTAGTTCATGATTTTCTTGATTCAATGTTTTCATAGAAGTTCATTAGTAGAACAATCTAATTAAAAATGTACCCATTATAGAATCATGATAATATAGGATAAGATCTGTGTGAGTGACTAAAATTAAATCAAGATCAAACAATTGAAAACTTAGTGAGAAAAGAATTTGCTATAACTAAATAGTGAATATCATTAAGTCTTACCTTAAAAGGTTGGTAGAAATCATTTGTAATTAACACAAAATGAATTCTTTCATAATATAAGTTCTCAATTATATGATTGAGATTTTTCTTTTCTTGGAGTAGTTTCTTCTTCAATGACTTCATAACATTTATCACAACAATTGTATCAATTCGATTAAAAGTACATTTGGAACAATAGAAATGCCAATTGCCACCTAGTGAGACCCAAAATAAATTTTCATTGTATTTATGAATTCACTCCAAGGATAAATAGTTTTGGGATTATTAGAATATTTTAAATAATATAAATATAGAATTTTGAAAAGTGAGAGAGATCTACTTTGTACGAGCAAATGTGTATGTATATGCATTTTTTAATTATTCTAAATTAACATTAGGTTTAAAGTTCATTTTTCAAGTCATATTTTAATTATGAAAATTTATTTGATTTAACATCATACCTGGTTTCTAATGCAGGAGCATCCCAGGCAAATGAGTGATCATCATGACACAAAAACATTTTCTTCCTTGTTTTGTTTTCATTGATTCAATTTTGTTTGATGATCTCTACAAGTTTTCAAATGTACCACTAGCATAGTGCTGGAATTTCCTATGAACCATTTATTATTTGATGGGTTTGACGAACTTATCTTCTATAGCACAGGGTCAGGGATTGATCACTTACCCAGTTTCTAACCAGGACATTCCATATATTAAATATGTGCATTTGGAGGGCATGAAATTAAGTGACATCCCAGAAGCAATGAGGAATTCCTTCACAACTACAGATGTAGCTAACTTAGACATCTCTAGTGTTTCTCTTCCACCTAGTTATAGCTATAAAGTGTTCCCTTTCACCATAGACATGATTGAGAAACTAAAGAAGAAGGTCGTGGATGATAGTATTTTAAGAAGTGTTCTTTATTTGATTCCTTTGCATTCTCTAGTATGGTAGGAGTGAACCACAGGCCTAGACATGGGAATTCCATAGATGAGATTGAACAAATGCTTTTGCAGAAATATGAAGGAAACACGATGGAATAGAAGTTATTTTGTTTTGAAAAAGACATTAAGTTAATACTTTGTGAGGATCGATAGAGACATCTATATTTGCCAGCAAATTTGATGTTATCCCTTCTGAGGTATTAATGCCAAGGATGATGAGTGTATCAAATCATGTAGAAGATGGAGAGACAAGTATTAAATAGTTCACATTATGATAGAGAACGCAGTCCTAAAAGGTGGAAAGTGCTAACGATGATCACTAAAATCCAAGAGTCTTTTGGCATTCCTATTCTAAGTGTTTCTCATGCTTCTTGATAGCTATTTGCTAACCTTACATCACTTCTAAAAGTTAAGGAGACAATAATATCTCCAACAAAGAGAATTCCTATGCTTTTGAATGAAACAAATTCTGTCCATGAATGTTAACTAATGAATACCATTGTATTGGGCTTCAAGATTTTCTTCTGTTCATTGGAGTGAGGCCATGGACCTAGAAAGAGTGTGATACTTTGAATCAAAACCAATTTCCATTTCATTTTGATCTATTTGTCCCTTCAACTTCTTAGGGTGATATTTCAGCTGCTTAAGGCTGATTTAGATTTGGTGTTTTATTTCCTTATGCTATGTAATATAAAAACTTGATCTCTAGTTTTGATGGACTGTGGTCCAAGAATTGGAAGAGGGATCAACCAAGTAAAGGAAACAAGGTGAGAGCTAGTGGAGATAGCAAATTGAGTTACCTAAAGGTGCAGCTGTATAACCAGAGTAGAGGATATGAAACTTGAGAATGTGTATATAGGACAACGTGCAAATATGAGTTGAGCATGTGGGTGAGGCCATTGAAGGCTGATATTGTAAATAAATGACTTGCAGATGTATTTCTGAATTTGAATATGAATATTAATTTAGTTTTGTGTGTTGCAATCTGAATGTTTGAATTGTAGAGTTGTTTTTTGTGTAGAGTTGTGAAAACTTAAGGGAAGAGGAGGTGTCTCTTGCATCAATTGGTATCAGAGCAAGGTGTTCTCGAGCATGGAGAGTATCCACCAAGACCTGTGGAGCAGTAGAGAAGGCGCTTGTGATAATTTGAAAGAATCATTACAGGTTTGTGAAGTCCTGATAAGTTAAGAGCTTGAAGCCACGAAGGAAAGAGTAAAGATGTGTGAATAGTTGCAGAAGTAAAGAATCTGAGAAAAGATCAAGAATTAGGATAGCTGTGAAGGAGTCCTATAATGGTGAGAGAAAGAAAGACTCAAAGTTATTGATGGAGAAAATAAGGAAAGGGAAGAGAGGGTTTGTGATTGGCTAGGTATTGACAATCTCATTGTTGAAGAGATGGATAAGACAAATGGAAGGAATGAGTTGCAAAGATGTGTGAAGAGTTATTCAAAGAATTGAAGGAAGAGTTGTATGAAAACCTAAAGGAGAATTGTGTACAGAAGAAATTGGATAGAGAAGAGTCCCACGTTTCTTCTAATAATTGTTTGTTTGCAGGTGGCATCATGTGTACAATAGATCAATTTCCAACCATGGAGTGTGTAGAGGTTGCAGTTGTAAAAGAAAAAGAGAGATGAAAAGGTGCAGAAAATAGACTTTGGGAGTAATATGTTCAATGGAGAAGTTGGTCAGGATGATCTCCTGCTGAAAGAGGGGATGAGAAGAATCAAAAGATTCTTGGATGGAGAGGTGACTAGTAAAGAAGAAGATTTGGTGCTTCATGATAGTCCAATGTTTGATGAGGAACTTAAGGAAGATAAAGGGTTTCTTGATGAAGAGATACTGAAGATTGAACAATTGTTTAGTGGAGCAGTGAAGAATGTTGCACCCAATGATGTTGGAGTAAAGAAGAACATTACATGGTGATGATGGAGTAGCAGTAGAGTATGAGGTAAACTCTGTTGTTTATGAGTTTTGTGATATTAGGTTTGAAGTGCATGTACTTGATGAGAAGAGTAGCATGGTAGAGAAAATTGTGGAATGTGTAGATGTGGTAGAGTGGAGTAGAGATGCCTACCTATGGGTAGAAGCTATAGAGAATGTGACAAGAGAGATTTGGTGGAGGTGGTCGATCTGTGGTGAGTTGAAGCCCACAAAAGTGAAGGATAAAAGAGAGGAGTGAGGATGTGGAGAGTGAGCCTTTGGTAGAGGAGGACGGTCTACAGTGGATATGAGTCCACAAGGTGGATGAAGAAATTCATTTTGTCTAATTTAGCAATGGAGTTTTTTGCAAGATGTTTTCAACCTGGAAGAGTAGTCCCACTACTCAACTCCATTTTGTGAGTCTTACTCATAAAATCTTTCTACCCAGCATGTTTGATGTAGGAGGACACTGGGCAAATGAGCAATCAACATCACACAAAAACATTTGATTCGATTTTGTTTGATGATCTTTGTAAGTTTTCAAATGTTGTAGGATAGTGCTGGAAATTTTTATGAACCATTTATTATTTGATGGGTTCGATGAACTTATCTTTTGTAGCACGGGGTTGGGGATTGATCACTTACCCATTTTTTGACAAGGACATTCTAGATATTAAATATGTGCATTTGCAGGGCATAAAATTAAGTGACATCCTAGAAGCGATGAGGAATTCCTTCACAGCTACAGATGTAGCAAATGCAGACGTCTCCAGTATTTCTCTTCCACCTGGTTACAACTATAAAGTGTTCCTTTTCACCATAGACATCATTGAGAGACTAAAGAAGGTCGTCGATGATAGTAGTTTAAAGAAGTGCTCTTTATTTGATGCCTTGGCAAGCTCTAGTATGGCAAGATCAAACCACAAGATGAGACATGGGAATTCCATAGATGAGATCAAACAAACACTTTTGTAGAAGTATTAAGGCAACACGATGGAATAGAAGTTATTTTGTTTTGATAAAGACATGAAGTTAATACTTTGTGAGGATTGATAGACACATCTACATTTTCTAGCAAATCTGACATTATCCCTTTCGAGGTATTAATGCCAAGGAAATGAGTGTATCAAATCATGTAGAAGATGGAGAGGCAAGTATGAAATAGTTTGCATCATGATAGAGAATGCAGTTTCAAAAGGTGGAAAGTGCCAATGATGATCACTAAAATCTAACAGTCTTTTGGCATTCCTATTCTAAGTGTTTCTCATGCTTCCTGATAGCTATTTGGTAACCCTACATCACTGCTAAAAGTTAAGGAGACAACAATATCTCCAACAAAGAGAATTCAAATGCTTTTGAATGAATCAATTTCTGTCCAAGAATGTTAACTAATGAATACCATTGTATTAGGGTTCAAAATTTCTTCTATTCATTAGAGTGAGGCCGTGGACTTAGAAATAGTGTGAGACTTTGACTCAAAACTAATTTCCATTTCATTTCGATCTATTTGTCCTTTCAACATCTCAAGGTGATGTTTTAGCTACTTAAGGTCGATTCAGACTTGGTCTTTTATTTCATTATGCTATGGAATATATAAACCTAATCTCTAGTTTTGAAGGGGTACGGTCCAAAAATTGGAAGAGGGATCAGCCAAGTAAAGGAAACAAGGTGAGAGTTGGCAGAGATAGCAAATTGAGGTGCCCAAAGGTGCAAATGTATAACCAGAGGAAAGGATGTGGAACTTGAGAATGTGCAAGTATGAGTTGAGCATGTGGGAGAGACCATTGAAGGTTGATATTATAAATAAATTTTTTGTAGATGTATTTCTAAATTTGAATATGAATATCAATTTAGTTTTGTGTGTTGCAATCTGAATGTTTAAATTGCAAAGTTATTTTTTGTGTGGAGTTGTGAAAACTTAAGACAAGAGGAGGCGTCTCTTGCATTAGTTTCACTTTAGGGTTTAAATTTATTTTTATTAGTTTTAGGTTAAATTAGATTTATGCAAGTTCTAAAATTTTGCATCGTCATTATTTTTAGATTTAGGAAAGGATACAATATCATTTTAGACCTATCTACATATATTTGAATTAAAATTAAAAAACTTAATTAATTTTTGTGCACAGTGCACACTAATATGGATATGCTTTGGACACATATTGATTCTAAGATTCTAAGATTGAGACATATTTTAGCTTAAACTTCTACCACTAGGGTGTATAGAATTAATTGTAATATGATTTTATAGAGTTTAGTCACCATTGGACAGTCATTGTGAGTTCTCCATACATATTCTGGGGAGACATTAGCAGTTGTCCTTGCCCAGATAATGGATCAGCCTTTGAGCACAATCTAGAGAAAAGTGCCAAAGAAAACTATCAAAACTCAATGTTTTCCTCAGTACTCCACCAGATCTTAGGTTAGGGCATATCAGGTGACTAGGAACATATGTGTCACCTGATATGCCCTAGGATGACCCCTTTGATATATCCATTATTTCTTATAGCACATGGTCATTGTCCAAATAGTGACCAAATTTCATTATATTTTGCACAACAATTATATGCTAAGGTCCATTTAGGCCTCAATGTTAACTATTTGGATTTACCAGGTTATTTGGGGTAGGGGCATGGTAGGGTTTGTGATAGGGATGCCTACCATCATGTAGATCGATAGCCCATAGATTATAGGGCCTTGGTTTGGTAGAGGATGCATGCCATCTCTCTAGCCATTACCCCTATTACTGATGAGGTCGTCATTGCTTCTGAATGGAAGCAATTGACAATATTTCTAATACTGTAGTGGAGGCTCAATACATATCTATAGATCGTGTGGGTTGATACCTAATGAGACATCCATGTTGGTCAGCTATTTATTTAGATGCATATGCTTTGGAAGATATCCAATCTCTAGATGATATAGACCACATTGTAAATGATGTCCAAATTTTGAGGGATACCAGTTATAGATTGTCTGACGACTTGATGAGAGCATATTGTGTGATCTCATAATAGTTGGGTATCTCATTAGTAGATGTTGCTTCATTTTGGGGTTAGTGTTATGGAGATTTAATAGGCTCTTATAGCTTAGTCTTGGTATAATTTTGATATGGGTCCTATAGTTAGATCATTTGGTGGGGCACATGAGCCACCTACTCACCGCCATTCTATCGATTAGTCACAATTGCACCCATAGGTTGATGATTATGCTACTCCAGGTGCCTAGTCATCTACTACTCTAGATGCCTAGTCATCTACTGCTCCAAGTGCTTAGACATCTACTAATACACTTGACTAGGATGTGAGAGGTCTAGGTTTTATGGAGATGCTCTCTTAAAAGACGATGCCATCTCACTTGCATAGTCCGCTAAACACATCATTGGTAGAGCTAGTCTGAGGTAGGACTATAGAAGAGTTGGTGGATTATATGATTACAGAAGGTGGCATTGAGGATGCAGAGATGACTTAGGTATATACGTACATATAATTTTTAAGTTTTTCAACTTTTAAATAAATACATGTAGTATGTAACTTCATTGGAACCACGTACAACACAGTTTTATAAAATATATAACTTGAAATTAATTTTATTTTTTTGTATTCATGCATATGTGTCTAGGTTGAGGTAGCACATATGTCTCCTAGTTTGATGAGAGAGCACGTATGCACATGTTCTTCACCTAACCATGTTAGTGGATAGGAGAACTTTAATTTACATCTAAGTTAAAGCATATATATAGACATGTTCACTTGTTCATGTGTGTGTGTGTGTCTATATATATAACTTTTAATTAATTACACAAGTTTGTATATGTATATATGTAGGGCTCAACGCATTTATTGGATGGCCAGGATTCATCTTTGGATGGCCGCTTGATTAGGAGCCAACATGATGACCCAGAGACTAGATGACCTAGACTAGTTTGTACACATGTGTTTATGTTTCATACATGGACATTTTATGTTTCTTACATGGACATTTTGTGTTTCTTACATGGACATGTTTTATGTTTATTACATGGACATTTTATGTTTTTATTCACTTATATTTCATAGATCTACTCTAGACATGTTTATATATCGATTCTAGACATTTGAGTTGATGTTTATGTTTTAGATCTATTGATGTATGTGCACGTGTACATTTATACATTTGAGATATATATATATATATTATGTAACTTTCAGGGACATAATTTTTGTTTACATGTCTATGTTTATGAAAGTTTATGTTAAATGAATCGATCGATTTAACTAAATTTCGCTATATATGTACATGATGTGTAGTACTATGAAATTTGGTTAAATATGTGATATGGTTATATCTATATATGATTTGGTTAGATTTGGTCAATATAATATAAATTGGCATATTATAATAAATAGAATCATTAATCATTCTATAAATGCATTATAAGAGAATATATATTGATCATCACAAGCATATTGCATCCTTTTCTACATCATCATTGATCTTGGTTCATTAAATCATTGAGTTGATTTGTTTGGGGGTATAAATAAGTAGTATATGATCCTTACTTAGTGCAACTTCTCAAATGATGTATATATAAACCACCCCACTTTAGACATAGGTACAATGAGATGAGGTAAATCTACTATAACCATCCATCCCTATACTATTTCACTTCTATAAATTGAAGTTTAATCGTGTGTGTTGAATTAGTTTAAAATACATTTGGATTTGAATTAAAATATAACAAAATAAAAGTATAAATATAAGAGTGTTCATCTAGGTAAGGATCTAGAATATTAGCACATTGGAGAATCACTTCATAGCATCTTCAAGTAAATATGACCCTTTATTTTACACCACTTGATGTATATATTGAATTATGTTAGATTAAGGCGAACCTTCTAGAATTAACTAATAAAGATGAATCATATCAAAATCCTTAAGTTGTTTAGATAATTAATTTTAAGTAATGAGAGGTAAATTAATTGAGTAAATGATGATAATGTAATGTCTTGGCCTATTGCTAATATTTAATGCATGCATGCCTGGGACAAGATCTTATAAGTTCCTTTTTGTGAAATATAGTTCACAAGTGAGAGAGGTAGGAATATGAGAGACATAACAACATATACTAAACACATTAAATTCAAATATAAAGATTTTACTTGAGATGCATCTAATCATTTTGTAAATCTCTACCACAAGTTCTATAAAATTGAACTACAATCAATAACATAACATCATCTTTAATAATATAATTAAAATAGAGATAGAATATGATAAATTTTACATGTAAAGCTTGGCGTCCATAAAAACATCATAATCAAATCACATAAAAAGTTATTCACTAAGGCTCATGTATTATAATCATGTACATAATGAGAAAGGTGTAATATAATTTATCACTTGTCATTTGTATGCATCCAACCAAATTGTAACTTGCTCTACCACTTGATCATTCTAATATAAAATAACTAATCAATTTATAACATATAACATCACAGAAAATATATAATTTAAATAGAAATAGAATATGATTTTACACATGTAAAGAGGCATCCATAAAACCATCACAATCATCACACATGTATTTTAAATTTATCAACATTAAGACTCATTATCATCATGTAATGAGAAAGACATGTAATAATTTATCACAATTTCATTTGTACATGTATCTAGTAGCTTAGGTAAATAATAAATCATCCATGTATACATTTCAATGAAAAAAGAAAAATCACATATCATGTACCCAAATGTTATAGATCTCCAAGGTGCATGCACTTATTGTGCTTAATGGCTTAAATGTATTTATTAAAATTGAAAATACTTTCAAAATTATGACCAAGATAATAGAACTACTTGAACTTTAAGAAAAAACAAATTCATTCTCAGACACCTCTCTCATTCATGTACCACATCTATTAATTCAGCTCGCTCTTAAATAACTTCTATTATTATCTAATGATCATCTCTATCTAGTCCCCACTTATGATGTCCATGTACACATGGAACTTAATGAAGGGATAGCCTAGTAGCAATTACTAGGTGGCTATACTAATACACCTTGTTTTCAAGATGGTAATCAATAAAATGAATCCCATTTTGAACAATTTTGACTTGTTTGAGATATGTCCCTTTCACTACAACTAAACCTATGGGAAAAAAAACATTCCATTACTTGTTTCTTGTTTTATTAACTTCATCCTCTCCTTTGTGAAATTTAATAGATAATGACTTTAACGGCTTCTATGTTTCCAACCTCTGCTATGACCGCAAAACATCTCCTATACACATATATACAATGTTCAATTTAAAAAATTAGAACCAATCTTTAATTGTAGAAAAAAAAAATATTAAGCAAATCATAGTTAAATTTTGTCTAAATTAACAAATATTATAATTTATCAATCTAAAGTTACAAACTTTGCAAGAATTTATATATATGCCTATGTACCTTTTTTAATCAATCCTAAAATGTGGTCATAATCAATTAAAATCAAAAGAATTCCTTCAAATCTTTCATCTTCATCTTCATTGTATGTGTCAGTAACAACTAGTGGCACCAAATTCCATTCATTGACATATCCACATTCTTGGTTGTTGTAATTCACATCATTTCCCAAAATGTAGTCATAACAAAAACAAAAGTAATCCCTAGTCCACAATGTCCACGGGTGCCTATCTATACTCATGACACAATGTTTAAAGATCTTGTTTTCTCTACCCTCTTACATCCATGCATTGTTCTCCTATCCACACCTACAAATTATATATATAATTCAAAATAAAAAAATATAGAGTTCTTAAATTTAAAATTTAAAAACAAGTGAAACTTTTTTCAAACAATAAATTACATATCTAATATGTCCTAAAACACTCTATTAGGACATGGGTTCCTCCCTAAAGATGTGCTGACATCACATGCAAAGTGTTTCTCATACCATTTAACAACATCATGTGCATCATTTATAGGATCTCCCTCATAATTCATTTGATGTTTTCTTAGAGCACATTTGATGCAAGCTCTTGTGCCATCATGTTCACCATTTCCATCCCCAATCTCAAAGAAACTCCAAACATGTGGTATATTATCTTGTAGATGATATCTACATAGTGCATAAAATGGCCTTGATGATTTGAATTATGACACACACCCATCAGACTAAATCTTCACACCTCTTCTTGCCAAATCTTCAAAAAACTTCTTAAAGTAATGTTGGACAAAAAGTGTGTCATGCTCTTTATCATCACTAATATAAAAGTGATGTTCTTTTTAATGACTCATTTTTCATATGTCTGTCAACACCATCCAAATCCAATTGTACATGTAGATAACACACATGTACCATAATAGTGACCTACTCTAAATAGTAATATTGTATTTGATTCTCCTTTTGATGGGTAAAGGAGTAATTTTCTGCAAAGTCAACTATTGATAAAATAGTTCCAAGTGGGAAAGTATCTCTTAAAAATGAAATTGTTTTTCTTGCCACTTAACATATAATGCATGATGTATGTATGGTTGTATCAACTTACAAAATTTTTCCATAAATGTTCCAATAAATACCTCCTCTTCTACATAATCTAACCTTGTGGATTGTTTCCCAAATTTTGTTTCAAACTTTATGTACTTGTAACTCTTGCAATTTACCATCTTCATCATGTCAGTATCTTTATTTCTCAAAAATAATTTAGCTAGATTTCCACATGCTTTAGAAACTCCTTTTATGCATTTATTGGACCATCTACATCATCATTGGATTTATCACATAAGATGGATACTATGAATTGACTTACCAATTTAGGAGGTGCATTTTGAGAACCATCACTTTCTTCTCTGATCTTTCGAAACACCTGATAGTAAAGATCAAATTCAATATGATAATGACAAAAACAAGTTTCAAAAACCTTGTTTTCATTCACATGATGTGGCCTTAACATTGGAAACATTGTTTGTCCAGTCTTCACATGAGGATTTGCATCACAAAACATCACATACATCTCATGTTGTGTTATGTCTAACTAATGTTTTGTATGCAGTTCAAAATTATCTCCAAGCCTGATCCTATGTTTTAGAACATCTATTTGATGGGGGATGAGTATTATCATGCCACAAACTTGAGATCAAGTTCCTAATACCATCATCAATCTTTCTAGAATGAGGATCCCTACACATCAATGCCTAATTTCCTTTTGTATTAGTATCATCCAAAACCTTTCTACTTCACATATCTTGTTAATGTCTTTCTACTTAAGCTAATTTCACTTGAAAGTGAAGAGACTTGACACTTTCTTAACATTTGTGGACTTAAAATAGATGTCAACATCACTCTTCTTGAAATTATCTCCGCTAATCAACATTGTTTCCCAATGGAACCCAAACCTTTTTTAACATTTTCAACAATATCTTTTTCTACTTGTCCTTTCCTCTTTTTTATGAAATCTACACCCATCAATTGTAATGGCTCTTTTAGGTCATCACGAAGAAGTAATGTTGATAACAGTTGGGCTTGACCAAGTGTATCATGATTTTTGAAATAAGCCTCAATTATTTCCTTTGAAGTTCTTTTCAATGCCCTCTTAGTAGTTTGACTAGGTTGTTTAGCATAAAATTTCAATTTCTCTATATCCATTTCAAGAAAATGATTTATATTTTTGTAAGAAAATTTTCTCTTCACCTCTTTAATTAGATTCACATTATGAATACTAGTAGAAGGAAGTAATCCTGACCCCTGTCCAACATCAAAGTGTGTATGGGCCTCCTCCTCTAACATCAATTGTTTATGCTTAGGTCTCCTCCCTAACATCAACTATGTGTGCTTTAGCCTCCTCTACTTCAGTTACTAAATTAGGCTAGACGTTTAGTCCAATTTTTGTATGTTGACCCCCAACACATATCATATAAAGGAGAAGATTAAATAGAATATACAAAAGTTAGATTATATTAAACCATTGATAAAGCATCAAGGTGATTATGAGTTTAGAATGAGAAGTTTTAGGGATGTAGTATTCATCCTTACAATTTTCTCCAACTTTGAATTACAATTAAAAACTACTGATTAAGTGCATGCATGTCAAAGTATTTGTAAAAGAAGAGAAAATCAACATGTAAATGGAAATAACATCTAGAATGATATGTCCATATGGATGGTCATGTGCACAAGTTCCATCTAAAGTTAAATTTTCATATTCTATTTATGTTACAATGACAAAGTTCTACGAGCATCATCTAATCAAAATCTTAAATAAGCTCATTAACAACTACTTGCTAATTTGTCAAATTATAATTTATATGTAGTTCAAGTAAACTTATAGGTACATATTCAATTACTAGATCATTTAACCTAAAAATTGATTCAATGTAATAAAGATTTAAGTGGTACATATAAAATTATAGATCAATATATATATATATATATTTTTTTAAAATGCGCCTGGTAAACTTTTTAACGTGACCGGCGACGCTAGTGCGACACGCCCTCCAGCTCCACGTGAATGCTTTTGCCCGGAGCAATGAACCAGTGAGGCCACAACTGGGGGACCTCATCCCCTAGGAAGAACACTTCAAACCCAGGAGCTCATTGGTCCAGCGAAGGCGTAAAGCCTTGCGAGCTCGTTGGCCCAGCGGGGGTTTGAACTCTGGTGGCCGCCACTACATCCTGAGCGACTTAACCACCGAACCATGCCATCATCGGCTAGATCAATATATAATATAGAAGTAGAGGAGGATATAATATTACATGTTGCATGAATAATGTTAACTACATGTCCTATGAATAAATAATCATTCTTAGAACCATGGTGAATGTGGTGCAAAATTGCTAGAGGGATACAATAATCATATGCATGCATATAAAATATTAGTTCAATATATTATATATATGTCCCCTCTAAGTGGTTTTGTGCAAATTATGTAAGTGATTAAACATGTGAGTGGAGAATAAATAAACATGCTAAAAATATAACATGTTGTAAGATAAATAATCATGTAATGTACAACCAAAGGAAAAATCATGAGATATTGCCATTATTGCACCAATCTAATTTACTTGGATAATGAAAAATCCATCAAATAGCCCAATTGATATATAAGCACATGTAGAAATAGATATAAATATAACATAGAATATTTAAGCATGTGTAAGTAAAATCTAACACATTTAGATTTAAAACTCAATAATATTAAGGTAAATAAGGTTTAGGGTTTAGGAGTCTAGGGTATATATGAAACTCTCACAAGTCTTTAATTTGTAACTATAATTTATTTGTAATTATAATATTTAAGGAACTTAGGGGTTAGGGTTTAGGGTTTAACACTTACGCAAGTTAGGACTAGGGATGTTTCGAGGATAGTCAAATTACACATGTCTCCATTGGGGCGAGGTGTAGTGCCCCTCATTTTGGCTTTCTAATAGTTGTTCTATTATAGACATTATGACATTTTGGATTTACTGTTTGATGATGATACTTGTTTACTACTTTGGTGATACGATTTGAACTATTGTCTTATGCTTGTATTATGGTTGGTTATGAACTCAATTGATTATGTCAATTAATCTTATCCAGTCCTTATGAGATTATCTGATGATGCTTACATAGATGTTTAATTATTGATGATCATGCATGACGTGGTTATTTATTGTTGTGATTGGTGGAAGGGATAGTGTCACATTACTCACATGTGAGTACCTTGCAATGCTATGATTCCCTTCTGCGGTGTGTTGATTTGATGATTATATATGTCTATATATATGCTTGACCCTTTTCATTGGCTGCAGGTTGCAGGTACCAGGCATCAACTCCACTTGAATTGGTAGGTCTGAGTGTGCCTCATATCCAGTGGAAAATTGTGGTTCAGAGATGACATAAGGTCCCTTAGATTTATATCATCCTCAAAAAGGATGAGTTGTCTTGTTCTCTGATCTATCAGCTCAGTTGGTTGGTCAGTCATTCTAGTTGAGGTCATCTATTTTGTCTGGTATATGGGTTTTCAGATTGTATTTGTGTGTTATTATTTTGATTAAGTTGCATTAATAAAATAGAAAATATTTAACCACCTTGGTAAATAAACAATAACATCAAGAGGAAAATAAGTGTTTTAAATCAAGAACTTTATTTATATGCAAAATAATAATATTTAAGAAAATTTCACATTATGTAGAAGTATTTATAAAAATAAGAGTAATTGTTGAGTATGAATATAAAATATTCTATTTTCTAGTTGAGATTAATAAATTAGGAAATATTGCGTTGTCAAAAATCTTGGGTGGTGGATTCCAAAATAAACTAATTTTGTGATGGTCATGCGTGGTTGTTAAGGGAATTCATTGGGAGGTAGTGGGAGGATAGTAATGGAAGGAGAAGTTATTATGTTTGCTATTTTTTTAAATTTTGGGAGAAGCATATTTGGGGGGGTTGTAGATTTTGGAGGGGGATTTTAGAGTGCAGAGGATCTCATGCCATGGTAGCAGTGTGGAAGAGAATTTTGTTTTAGATGGTGTGGTGATCTTATCCAATTAAAGGAAAGTACCCCGTCTAAGATACTACTATATCTTTTTCCTGTCGCAATTGTGTTTGTAGTATCTGACAAGTTTCCTTTTTTCTGTTTTGATTTTGATAGTATTCCCTTCGTTTTCTAATGCATGCCTATTTTGTTTCCAAATTGCTTCGACAACATCACTTAAATCTACATGACTGTACTAGATTATAGCACAAATCTATCTCTTCTCTACCTGTATCATTTCGCTTCACCTAAGATCTCTTTATGGATATGGTGTCTGCATAAAATGATACACTCAATTCATATCCCGCAAGATAGTTTCTCTGGTATAGGTGTTGACCCATAAAATAGAATACTATGTTTTTTGTTCTTAGATCTGGACTATTATCTCTTTTGGGCCACCTAATCGATATACATTTAAATCAATTAGAATTTCCTTTAAAACCTTTCCTTCCCCAATGTGATGGCTGTCAATATATGCATAGTCATTAAGATTTTATTTGGAATTAACACAGTGCTTGGAAAATTTGTCTCTCACCATAAAGGAATTCCTGCCAAAAAATTGTCTAAACTCATATGTTGTTCCATCAATGAATTCCTGGAATCTCCTATGGATGTTGTGCTAATAAAAGCTCGTATTGGTCACTATTAGTCTTACTTAGAAAGTCTTTAAAGACAGTAGTTTTTGATCTTTACCTCTAGACTCTCTTGTGCCTATCTCCTATAGTCAAACTACAGTGATTTAGTGCCCTGGTGATACTTTTTCTAGTAAGTTTTGTTTTAGGCTCCTCAACATTCCCATCCATGCCATAGCCACAGGGTTCTTGGAGTTGGATGTCATTTTGGAGTGTCTCAGGATGGCTTGTAATGACGATCACGGCCCACAACAACCATTGGAATTTGGATTGCATTGTGGGTCTTCTATGAATGAAGGTTGCACTGTATAGCTACACGTACAATAATATTACTAAAGCCTTCAATAGGAATTAATACCAAAAGTTTGAGAATGATCTTGATTACATCATTTTGTTTTATGCTACCACACAGTTTTATGGTCACTTTTCAATTTCTATTTTGTATGCACTCCAGAAACTCCTATGCTTGATCACAATAAATTTTCTTAGCATCTGAAGAGTAAAGTTTAGGGTATCCTCAAGGTAATTTAACCATGTGCATTTAATGATCAATTGTAGGCATGCTGTTATTTAGAGGAAATTTGGTCTACACTACCAAATCTTAGAAAGATTCCTGAAATTGATAGTACTCTGAAAATCTTTTCATGTCAACAATATCGTCAGCCTCACATCACTATATTCCATCTAATGAAATATTTCTATGAGATTCTATTTAACGGTTCTTATACTTTGGTGTTAGTTTCTTTTATTTTCTTTCTATTGTGTCACTGATCTTCTATCTATTCCCTTCGTCTAAAAGTTTCTAAACCTTCTCTATAGATCTGTTGATGCAACTTTGTAATCATTACTTTTTATGGGACTACATCCCTTTAAGGTGAATCTATCCAAGAGTTCTCTATCTCTTCATTGTATTTTGTTTAGGATGTTTCTAAAATCTGCACAATATTACCACATAGGGTTGAAGCATGTCTATGTCTTAACTTGTTACTTAATTTATCCTTCTTTATATGCAAACCATTCATATACCATAATGAGGATTGCACTATGTTTATGCATTCCTTCAGGTTAATTAAGGCATGTTACTCCCTTGGGAAAGTACCTATCTTGTTTTTTAGCAGACATTTAAACCTAAAATTTAGTCTTTTTTAAAAAATGATCGCTATGGTAAATGGAGCCACACAAAGCCGTGTATGCCCTAGTTTATTCCCATTCTAAGACATCCTCTTATGTTCTTAAACCAAATCTAGTGCATGCAGTTTACATCATTATTTTTGATAGGAAAAAAGAGTGTAAGATGTAACCGTTTGGGCTAGTACTGCTAGCATTTGATCAACTTCTTTTTAGGAATCAAAATTAGATTTGATAGCTAACAAATTTTCTGCAAAAGTTTCTATTCTTAATACTAAACGCAGAATAGATATAAAATAGGATATTTGTTGTAACAAAACATTGCCTTTCTCTAATCTATCATATCCATTATTGCAATTATTATTATTATTATTATTATTTCGTTGGGTCCTAATTAATATCATGAAATTAGATGTTATTTTAAATAAGATTGTTATAGAATAAGTGATCTTATAAAACTGGATTTGAAATTATATAAATGATTAGAAAGACTTAGGTATTAAATGTAATTATTGATAAATTTTAATCTAGAATAGTGTTATCATTTCAATATAAAGAAATTATTAATATTGAAATAAATGTCTTGGTGTTATGGAAAGATTATTCAAATCTCTATCAAACAAATAATCTTAATCAGGTTGAGATTCAATTGTAATTGTTTGATTTAAATTAATATGCTTGGATTTATGTTTAGGTAAATTTAAATTTAAATTATTATGCTTAGTGGAAGAAGTTATTATAATTTTTTTTAGTTGATTAATTATACGAGTCTGGTGCAAGTGTGTAAGAGGTCAGAGTGGAGTCAGGTTGTTCCAGAGGCTTAGGCTTGGTTCTCTAGTCATATTGTGTCATGTATCTTGTGGAAGTCATTTTGTTCTCCCATGTGAAGTGGGCATTACTATTGCATTGTGTTGATAAGGTGATGTTACAATTGAAATGGGGCAGATAGAAGATTAGGATAGTTGTAATTTGTATACCTTGAAAGTTTTGTAGTAAACCTTGGAGTTGATTCTTATGATATTACTCACTGTGTGAGATGGAAAAATTCCTCATGTTATTATGCACTATTTGTTTGATGTGAAGGATCTTCTAGTTGCAGATAGGGGGTGGTTCTCAATGGCGGCCGGAGCCCAAAGTGACATCTAGGACAACCCATGTGAGAGTTTCTTAATTCAAAGATAACCTAATTAATAAACCTAGGGGTGGGTAGTAAACACACCTAACAAGAAAATTGTATGCCTCACTCATGGCTCAAGTTCTCGTTTAGGCTTGAGATGGGATGAGAAGGCCTAGAATGGAAAGATCAACTACCTTGTCCACATGAAAGGTATGTTGATTCCACGTGAGTTTGTATGGGGGCCGAGGGTCAGGAGAGGCTACCAGGACAACCTAGGATGGGGGTCGGGGCCTAGGAACGCCTACCAGGACAACCCATGACAAACCCCGCGATGACACTCCTGTCTACTACAATCTAGTAATTCCTTGTTGTTCACTTGCCATGTGTTGTGAGTTTGCCTCTGGAACTGATGTCTTGGTGTTGGCTTGTGTGGTTGAGTAATTATATGTAGTCCTTATGTCTTGTAGTCCTTTTCGTGGGACCTTATTGTTGTCTCCTAGCATGAAGGGGTGGACCTTAGGGTTCCACATGGTTGGGTGGTTGTCCTCTTCTCCATTGGACTCTTTACTAATGTTTGAGTGTTTGAAGATTCTTCTTGTAGTAGATTTCTACCTTGTTCAATCAGGGAGACAGACATTCATGATATGTATACTAGTTTTATTCTGTATCATTATTTTGATGTAAGCAATATAGTTTACATCGTAATGTTGTGCTCTTCTAAAGAAGATTGTAACATATTCTAATTCTTATGCAATTTCTTGATGTTGTAAACTGATGTAGTATTATAACAGAAAATTTATATTTCTTTAATGCTTTTGGTTTTAGATTAATCATGAATGGTAATCTGATTTTTTTTATATAACAATTAATGCAGTCATGTTTCCCTAGAGATTACACTTAACTTGCATGCTTCTTACCTTGTGATTACACCTTGTTCCATTTCTTAAAAAAAATATATTTTGCCCTTTTGTGCTGTATAGTTAGATTTATCTCTAGGGTTCCATGGTGGGGCATTACATTTGGTATCAGAGCCAGGTTTTCAAACACTATGTACTATGGGTATGTATAAGCCCATTATCTTTTCCTAGTTGTGTAGATGTTGTAGGGTATGTTTTCCCTTTTGTTATCCTTGCCTTACTGCCTGAGATTGTCATTGTTGGTTAGTGTAGAAGATGCCTAGAGGTCAAGGTCGAGCTTGGAGTTGAGGTAGGGGACGTGGTAGAGGTGGTGGCTATACACCCCCTCCCAGTCCCTCTCATGAGAGCGCTCAGGAAGGCGAAGGTTAGAATATGGAAGATTAGGGTCAACTAGAGGGAGCTCAGTTGTGCCAGTTGCTTGAGGAGGTTCTTGTACATATGGGCCCTAGGCAGGAGGTAGATCAGCCAGAGGCTAGGGAAAGATAGAGGTCACCTAGAAGGAGAGAGATGACAGCAAAACAGGAGGCCACCTTAGCCAGTCATATGAGAGATCTTTTGAAGGCATGCCCTCCCACTTTTGATGAAGCTGGTAGTGGATTAGAGGCTGAGACCTAGTTATTGGATTTGGGAAGGTGTTTTATCATGCATCCATATGGTAGTAACACCAAGGCTAGATGTGCTAGTTTGCATCTCAGAGGTTTTTCTTCGACCTTGTGGCATTTAGAGGAGCAAAAGTTGCACTTGAATATTAGTACTATATCGTGGGAGTTGTTCTTAGAGATGTTCAGAGCTCACTTCCTATCGAATCACTGGAAGCAGCATTGCGTAGATGAGTTCCATGAGCTGAAACAAATGGCCATGTCAGTAGAGCAGTATGAACATAGATTTTATGAGCTCAAGTAATATGCGAGCATCGGAGATGATGAGGCTATGTTAGTGCAGCACTTTATCAGGGGCTTGAATACCTGAACTAGTGGAGTATGTGTTTTCAAGCCTAAGTCTATGGAGGTGGCAGTTGAGAAAGCCCGTTTGGTATTGGAGAATTTGGCAATGGCTCTTGGTGGTCATCCAGGTGTGCAGATTGGTAGTGTGCCTCCGACAGGTGTTGAACCTCATGGTGGATAGTCTTAGGTTGCCGGCTCTTCGAGAAGCCATCATGCACCCACTAAAGGCAGATAGCAACAGTAGCAACAAGAGTAGTTTTCCCAGTCAAAATGGAATAATTATTAGCTTCAGCAAGGTGCTGGCACTCAGTTAGCAAAAGACCGTAATTAGCAGTGGGCCAAGAATTATCATCCTAATCACCTAGTTTAGAACACACAGTCTACAATTAATAGAGATAACTTCCAACAGTCCAATGCTTTCTCAGGTGGCAGAGGTTATGGTAGAGGTACAGGATGTTTCTCTTATGGCAAATAGTGCCATATAGCTAGGCAATGTCCACAAAAGAATGCTACATATTTTGAATAGAGGTCGGCAATTTTAGAGCTAACTATAGGTGATGCAGGGAGGTCTCATTGAGTGCTCGCAGTGATTGAACACCACTAGTTAGATCATCAAGGGACAGTCTTGGAGACTGCAGGTAGAGGACTAGCATCTTTCTTCACAGCCCGTGTGCATTCTATAACATCAAGGTTTGACCCTCGAGGGTAAGGGCTTTGAGTAGGGGTTGACCTTTAGCTTGTTTGTAGGCTTCCAGGAGTAAGCCTGATCCTAGGGGGAGGATGTAGTGCCCCTCATTTTGGCTTTCTTATAGTTCTATTTTAGACATTATGACATTTTGGATTTACTGTTTGATGATGATATTTGTTTATTTCTCTAATGATACTATTTGAACTATTGTTTTATGCTTATCTTATGGTTGGTTATGAACTCAATTGATTATGTGAATTAATCTTATCAGGTTCTTATGAGATTATCTGATGATGCTTACATAGATGTTTAATTATTGATGAGCATGCATGATGTGGTTATTTATTATTGTGATTGGTGGAAGCGACTGTGTCACATTACTCACGTGTGAGTACCCTACGACGCTACGATTCCCTTCCATAGTGTGTTGATTTGATGATTATATATATATGCTTGACCCTTTTCATTGGATGCAGGTTGCAGGTACCAGGCATCGACTCCACCTGAATTGATAGGTCTGAGTGTGCCTTATATCCAATGTCCAAAATTGTGGTTCAGAGATGACATAAGGTCCCTTAGCTTTATATCATCCTCGAAAATGATGAGTTGTCTTGTTCTATGATCTGTCGGTTTGGCTAGTCAGTCAGTCATTTTGGTTGAGGTCATCTATTTTGTTTGGTATATGAGTATTCAGATTGTATTTGTGTGTAATTATTTTGATTAAGTTGCATTAATAAAATAGAAATTATTTAACCACCTTGGTAAATAAACAATAACATCAAGAGGAAAATAAGTGTTTTAAATCAAGAACTTTATTTGTAAGAAAAATAATAATATTTAAGCAAATTTCACATTATGTAGAAGTATTTATAAAAATAAGAGTAATTGTTGAGTATGAATATAAAATATTCTATTTTCTAGTTGAGATTAATAAATTAGGAAATATTGTGTTGTTAGAAATCTTGGTTAGTGGATTCCAAACTAAACTAAGTTTGTGATGGTCGTGCATGGTTGTTAGGGGAATTCATTGGGAGGTAGTGGGAGGACAATAACAGAAGGAAAAGATATTATGTTTGCTATTTTTTTTATTTTGGGAGAAGCATATATTTTGGGGGGTTGCAGATTTCGGAGGGGGATTTTGGAGTGGAGAGGATCTCATGCCATGGTAGCAATGTGGAAGAGAATTCTATTTTCGATGGTGTGGTGATCTTATCAATTATAGGTAAGTACACCATCTAAGCTGCTAGTATATCTTTTTCCTATTGTAGCAGCGTTTGTAGTATCTGACAAGTTTCATTTTTTCTATTTTGATTTCGATAGTATTCCCTTCGTTGTCTAATACATGCCTATTTTGTGTTCAAATTGCTTCGACAACATCACTTAAATCTGCATGACTATACTAGATTATAGCACAAGCCTATCTCTTCTCTACCTGCATCATTTTGCTTCACCTAAGATCTCTTTAAGGATATGGTGTCTACATAAAATGATACACTCAATTCATATCCCACAAGGTAGTTTCTCCGGTATAGGCATTAACCCATAAAATAGAATACTATGTTTTTTTTTCTTAGATCTGGAGTATTATCTCTTTTGGGCCACCTCATAAATATATGTTTAAATCAATTAGAATTTCCTTTAAAATCAAGTTCCTTCCCCAACATGATGGCCATCAATATATGCTTAGTCATTAAGATTTTATTTGGAATTAATACAATGCTTGGAAAATTTGTCTCTCACCATAATGGAATTTGTTATGGAAAATTGTCCAAATGCATCTGATGTTCCATCGATGAATTCCTGAATCTCCTATGGATGTTGTGCTAATAAAAGCTCCTATCGGTCACTATTAGTCTTACTTAGAAAGTCTTTAAAGATATAGTAGTTTCTGATCTTTACCACTAGACTCTCTTGCACCTATCTCCCGTAGTCAAACTGCAGCGATTCAGCGCCCTAGTGATACTTTTGCTCGTAAGTTTTGTTTTAAGCTCCTCAGCATTCACATCCACGCCATAGCCGTAGGGTTCTTGGAGTTGGAATGTCATTTTGAAGTGTCTCAAGATGGCCTATAATGATAACCACGCCCCACAACAACCGCAGGAAGTTTGATTGCATCGTGGGTCTTCTATGAATGAAGGTTGCACTATATAGCTGCACACATAATAATATTAGTAAAGCCTTCAATAGGAATTAATACTGAAAGTTTGAGAATGATCTTGCTTACATCATTTTCTTTTATGCTACCACACAGTTTTATGGTCACTTTTCAATTTCTATTCTGGATGCACTCTGGAAACTCCTCTGCTTGATCACTATAGATTCTCTTAGCATCCAAATAGTAAAGTTTAGGGTATCCTCAACGTAATTTTACCATGCATGTATAATGATCAATTGTAGGGGTGTTGTTATTTAGAGGAAATTTGGTCTATGCTGCCAAATCTTAGAAAGATTCCTTAAATTAATAGTGCTCTAAAAATCTTTTCACATCAATAATATCATTGGCCTCGAATCATTGCATTCCATCTAATGAAATATTTCTATGAGATTCTATTTAATGGTTCGTATGTTGTTGCATTACTTTTTTTTTCTTTTCTTCCTATTGTGTCGTTGATCTTCTATCTATTGCCTTTGTCTGAAAGTTTCTAAACCTTCTCTATATATCCATTGATGTAGCTCTGTAATCATTACTTTTTATGGGACTACATCCCTTTGAGTCAAATCTATCCTATAGTTCTTTGTCTCTTCATTATATTTTGTTTAGGAAGTTTCTAAAATCTGTATAATATTACCGCGTAGGGTTGAAGCATGTCCGTGTCTTAACTCATTTCTTAATTTATCCTTCTTTATATGTAAACCATGCATATACCATGATGAGGATTATACTATGTTTATGCATTCCTTTAGGTTAATTAAGGCACATTAGTCCCTTGGGAAAGTACCTGTCCTGTTTTTTAGCAGACGTTTAAACCTAAAATTTAGTCTTTTAAAAAAAATGATCACTATGGTAAATGGAGGCACACAGAGCCATCTATACCCTAGTTTATTCATGTTGCAACACATCCTCTTATGTTCTTAAACCAAATCTAGTGTGTGTAGTTTACTTTAATAGTTTTGACAGGAAAAAAGAGTGTAAGATGTAATCGTTTGGGCTAGTATCGCTAGCATTTGATCAGCTTCTTTTTGGAAGATCAAAATTAGAGTTGACAGCTAACAAAATTTCTACAGAAGTTTCTATTCTTAATACTAAATGTAGAAGAGATATAAAATAGGATATTTGTTGTAACAAAACATTGCCTTTCTCTAATCTATCATATCGATTATTGCGATGATGATGATGATTATTATTATTATTATTATTATTATTATTATTATTATTATTATTATTACCTTAAGTTGGTTGGGTACTAATTAATATCATGAAATTAGATGTTTTTTTTAAAATAGCATTGTTATAGAATAAGTGATCTTATAAAATTAGATTTTAAATTATATTTGATTACAAAGACTTAGGTATTAAATGTAGGTATTGATAAATTTTAATCTAGAATAGTGTTATCATTTAAATATAAAGAAATTATTATTATTGAAATAAATGTCTTGATGTTATGGAAATATTATTCGAATCTCTATCAAACAAATAATCTTAATTGGATTCAGATTCAATTGTAATTATTTGATTTAAATTAATATGCTTGAATTTATGTTTAGGTAAATTTAAATTTAGATTATTATGCTTAGTGCAAGAAGTTATTATAATTTTTTTTAGTTGATTAATTATATGTGAGTCTAGTGCAAGTGTCTAAGTGGTCATAGTGGAGTCAGGTTGTTCCAGAGGCTTAGGCTTGGTTCTCTAGTCATATTGTGTCATTTATCTTATGGAAGTCATTTTGTTCTCCCATGTGAAGTGGGTTGTTATGATTGCATTGTGTAGATAAGGTGATATTACAATTGGAATGGGGAGGACTGAAGATTAGGATAGTTGCAATTTGTATACCTTGAAAGTTTTGTATCAAACCTTGGAGTTGATTCTTATGATATTACTCAGTGTGTGAGATGGAAAAATTCCTCACATTATTATGGATTGTTTTCTTGATGTGAAGGATCTTCTAGTTGCAGATAGGGGTTTTCTTGATGTGAAGGATCTTCTAGTTGCAGATAGGGGAGTGGTTCTCAATGGGGGCCAGAGCCCAAAGTGGCATCCAAGATAACCCATGTGGGAGTTTCTTAATTAAGAGATAACCTAATTTATAAACCTAGGGGTGGGTAATAAACACACCTAACAAGAAAATTGTATGCCTCACTCATGGGTCAAGTGCTCATTTAGGCTTGATATGGGATGAGAAGGCCTAGAATGGCAAGATCAACTACCTTGTCCACCTGAAAGGTATGTTGATTCTATATGAGTTTGTATGGGGGCCGGGGGTTGAGAGAGGCTACCAAGACAACCCAGGATGGGGCTGGGGTCTAGGAAAGCCTACCAAGATAACCCATGACAAACCTCATGATGATACTCCTATCTACTGCAGTCTAGCATTTCCTTGTTGTTCACTTGCCACGTGTTGCGAGTTTGGGTCTAGAATTGATGTCTATGTTTTGGCTTGTGTGGTTGAGTAATTATATGCAGTCCTTGTGTCTTGTAGTCTTGTCAAGCTGACTGTTCATTTCGTGGGACCTTATTGTTGTCTCCTAGCATGGAGGGGTGGACCTCAGGGTTCCACATGGTTAGGTGGTTGTGCTCTTCTCCATTGGACTCTTTACTGATGTTTGAGCATTTGAAGATTCTTCTTGTAGTGGATTTCTACCTTGTTTAGTCGGGGAGACATACATTCATGATATGTAAACTAATTTTATTCTGTATCATTATTTTGATGTAAGCAATATAGTTGTCATCGTAATGTTGTACTCTTTTAAAGAAGATTATAACACATTCTAATTCTTATGTGATATCTTGATGTTGTAAACTAATGTAGTATTATAATGGAAAATTTATATTTCTTTAATGCTTTTGGTTTTAGATTAATCATGAATGGTAATCTATTTTTTTTTATATAACAATTAATGTAGTCATGTTTCCCTAGAGATTAAAGTTAACTTGCATGCTTATTACCTTGTGATTACACGTTGTTCCATTTCTTTATATATATATATATAGCCCTTTTGTGTTGAAAAGTTAGATTTATCTCTAGGGTTCCATGGTGGGGCATTACACAAGGTCCTAGATATGACCTAGGGTTTATCATAGATTTTTGTTGGCAAGTAAGGTATAAAAATCTAGTAGAAAGAAATTTGATTAGTTAATTTATTGGAAGAAAATTTAGCCAAAACATCTAATCATATATTTATCTCAATAATATTTAGGGTTTAGGATTTAGGGTTTCTAGGGTAAAAAGGGTTTAGGGTTTAGTTAAGTAGACTTAGGGAACATAGTGGTTTTAGTAGAGGACTTAGGAATGGTAATGGAATCTATAGCATTTAAATAAATGAATATATTTAAAACAAACTTGAATTGAAAAAATTACTTCAATTGAAAACAATTTGATCTTATTGATCCAAATTTTATCTAGAAGATGATTTAATTAAAAAAACATAATTTATATAAAATATACATAGCTTCTCTTCGAGCATAATATCTTTGCATCCTTTCTTCACACAGTTTTTGTTCCCTTTCTATTGAATGATATCATGCATCCTTATTTTTCCTTGTCCATTTATATCCCATCTTCTTCAAGGATATGCAAAATAAGATCTTGATAATTTCTTTACCAATTCCATGTTCCAAATTTGTAAAGCACTAGAAAAAAAAATTGACCTTTCAAATAGACCTAGCTAATTTTCCTTTATTTTTTATATTAAAATCACAAAATGACCTTGTATATATACATGTAATTTGAATAGACACATTTTTTAAATGTTGGCTAAAATTGGCCTTCATTCGAAGGTTGGCTACTAAAAATCCACGCACATATTTTCATTTAGTGACCTTTGTTCGAAGGTATTTAAATATTAATTTCCTGCTGGCTTTTTTGGAATCTACCTTCATTCACAAGTACCTATGAATGGAGGTAAAATATTCATTCGTAGGTACCTTCATTTGAAGGACCTTTAAACAAAGGTGCTTACCTAGAAATTTTTTGTGTTTGCTTCAAAATTTCCTTAGAAAATCTAGTTTCAATTCTCAGGTTGGACCTTCAAATGTAATTAACATAACAAGATAATTTTCAATATTGTGGTCCTCGAAACGATCTTTCCAACAAGTATAATTTTGATATATTTTCATTTTATTATGTATTTAATTTTTAATTTTACTGAATATAGATTTTTCTCCGAACATGAAGTTCTTCATTACACACAGGTGGAAAAATAGTGAAACATAAATTTTTTTCCAAAATATACATTTGCACTAGGTATTGATGTCCTTGTTTCACCAAAAAAATGAATTTGGATATATACACAAGTTATGCTTGACAACATACACCTATGTCCAAATTATAGTTACCCCAACTTCAAAAATTAATTAAAAAAATATATATAACAAAAAATTATGAAAAAATATTGATGCACTAGATATTGATGTTAAAAACCTATATTTTAAAAATTAGAATTTTATCCTTTATAGAAAAGAAGTTATGTTGGACAACATAAACTTTACTTTCCAAAAATGTTGTTTACTATTAAAAACTAGTTATTAAAAGAGATATTGAAAGATTCAAGATTTATTTTAAAGAAAATTTTTAAAAAATATATTTAGAATCTACACACAAATCACTAGTTTGCATCATCTTCAAATTCTTAATGGTTTAGCTGCTATAGGTATCAAAAAGTGAAGATTTAGTTAAAAATGTTGATATCAATGTCCATCTTGGCCAAAAAGTGGGACTTGTTATTATGGGATTACCCTCATTTTTATTTTTATCTGTGAGATTACCCTCATTTATGAGATAAGGTATTATGACAATACTATTTCAGGGATGCATTAAGTAAGTAATGATTTCATAGTGTATTGCATGTATGGAGTTAGTGAAATATGAAATACTTTCTTTGTAACCTTGATTGATTGATCATGTGTTATTGTAAGTCATGATCTAATAAAACAAATGTTGTAATTCATATCTTCAATTATTAAGATATTTGTGTGTTATATGGGGTGATGTTACACCAATCACACAACACATGGAATGTAGTATTATATTAGTTTGATCAAACATGCAATTTACACTATTCAATTACCAATTTTTGCTAATTATTTACAAATGGTTTATGAGGGCTTAGTTGTACCCATTTTTGCACTTCATTTATCTAATTAAACAAACTATTTAATGATGCATTTAATTATTTTAAATCAAGACATTCTATGAGTAATTAGTTATACTTACAATTTTATGAGATTTTCTTTATGAGGAGATCAATATTTATTCCCCAATTTCCTAAATTGTAATACAATTATCAAATATTATAAAGATTTTGATAATAAAGAATATTTAGCTCTAACCCCTAAGGAAGAAGAGAGCATACACAAATAAAGAAAGAAACATTTGAGAAGGATATTATGAGACATTGAGAAAAGTGACACACGATACAGTGATAAAATATTCGTCTCTTGTTAACACATCTTAAAGAGAGAATAAATTCCATCTATAACATGTAACAAATCTTAGTTATTGGTGTGTAAGTGATATTTTATATTTATGAGAGAATAAATTCCATCTATAACATGTAAAAAATTTTAGTTATACTAGGATATTTGTGAATATACTTAATATGTATGATGACATCAAGAATCTTGTCTAGAGAAATTAATACATCACATAAGGATTTAGTTGAAGGGTTAACATCACATGGAAGTACATCCAAAAAGAATTGAGTGTGTTTAATAAAATTCTCCATTATTTGAGACACAAATTTTTGGATGTCTAAGAAACTAAATAATTTTAGGAAGATTAATGATGTTTTCATGAATTATTTTAATCACTTTATCTTCTCTGTTGAATTATCTAAGGTCAAACTAGGTTTGGATTACACTTTTGTAAAATAAAATTGGCAATAAATCATCTAATTGCAAATAACATAATACTTAAAAAATATAATAGTTTGAAAATAGATTTTAAAAAAGAGTAAACATTTTTATAAAATATTAAGGAACAAATTCAAAACATCACATCAAATACCAAACAAATTATGACTTTTATCTCCTTCCTTCAAGTTCTAGGAGTATCATCTTCTTAAATTATTTAATTTATAATTTAAAATATATTCCATTATATTATAATTTATATATAATTTAGATTCTTTAAAGAGAATATACATAAATTAAAATAAAGAACTCGTAGAATATCATTTTCTAAAGAGAATAAATGGGAGAGGATGGAATAGCTCATGAATGGTTAGAATTTGGAAAATTTAATCATGTAGAAGATGGACAAGGTTTGGAAATAGTAGAGCTAAAAATACATGAAAAATGTAGTAAATTTGCATAGGGTATAATAGGCTTACCTTGCAAAATGAATGACATTAATGAAAGTAGAAAACACTATTAGTTGTAGATAAATGGTAGTAGAAAAAGGTCTAGATCACATGGTAGAGTTCTTCATTTTAATGCTTTGGTGATTTTAAAGTGAGTCATGAAATAACCCAAATTCCTCTTGTAAACCTTTTTAAGGGTTCTCAAACATTACAATATGTTGTTGTTTGTATATTTCTTATAACACATGCCTTTTAAGTTTATTTTCAACATTTTAGTGAGTTCATGAATTCCAAACTCATGAACTCGCCAAAAATGCTTCTTCTATTTTACTTTATTTGTTGAAGCCACATTAGCATTTCAAAAAGTTTGTGAATTTGCTAACTCATTAAAATGTCTTCTTTTATCTTCCTTCCTCTCTTTTAAAACTTTGTCGGTATTTCACTGATTTTGCAAACCTACAAACTCGTCAAAAAAATTCTCTTCTTTCTCTTTCTTTGTCTCATCACATCTTTGTCAATGTTTTGGTAAGTTTAAAAACTCATGAACTTGCCAACAACTTTACTTGTGACTTATGTCTTCTTATTTTCCAAAAGCTTGTCAATTTCTTCATAAGTTCTTGAACTGGTGAAATTGCTTACAACTTTTCCTCTTTGCAACTTTGAAGTCTATTTGAACATTGTGAGAAAGATTTGTTAGTGATTCCAAAGATTTGTGAACTAAGGAAAATTTTGACAAATAATAGGGACTTCTTTCACTTTCATTCTCTCATTAATTATCCCATCTTTCATCATTTTCCCACTTTCCTTTACTTTTTGTAGAAATCCTTCTGCCTACTAGACATTTTTACCTCTGGTCCTACCTAAATTATTCACATCTCTCATAACTCATTGTGTGGGAAACCTGTGAACTTTTGGACTTACTACACTTGATCCCTCCAACTGCCGATCGATGTCAATTTTCCACAAAGTTTCCTTGGTTTAACTTATCACTTCATTTAAGCAGATTTTATATAGATTTCTGGACATGATCATATCAAACCCTAACCTATGGTTTTGAATGGAATTCGTGCATCATTGCATTTCTATTTCATTGGTTGGTTGAACGCCTCTGGGTTTCACGCATAGAACATTTCCAATTTAAAGACATCATGTTCTGCATTGGGTTTCTACAACTTTTCCTTAGCATCATTTTTCACTTTCTTCCTACATGCGATATTTTTGCTAACTTTCGGATGTGTTTATATTTGGTCTTGGAATCCTATTCCACATAGAAATCTTGCAATTTTTCTAAATCTCTCTGACACGAAAAGAAGATTACTTACAACAAGGAAAACTTCAAATTTTAAGAACTCCTTTACATTTGGACTATGATCAAGACCTATCTAAACAAGGCAAAAAAATGAGTCAAGAAATTTGAAAAATTGAAGAAATTTTTTTTACAAGGCAATGTGCGCGCACACAGGCGTGGATGTATGTATGTATGTGTTGTGTGTAGATGTGTGCGTATATGTATGTTGCCTTGTAATATATGTATATGTATACATGTGTGTATTTGTGTATATATACATACAAAATCTAACAAAATTATAATTCTATTTTGAATATTTTAAATCCACTTTAATATCTGTGTGAAAAATATATAGTTACTAAATTTATAAAATAAATTGGAAAAATTTACAAATATTCTTAAGCATAAGAAGTTCCATTATTACGCTGAGAGGCATTCCGGCATTCCTACATTCATAGCACGAATGGGCGCTGAAAGATTTCTGAATTTCTATGTAAACTTATAAGATTCCAATCTAGAATCTTTATTAAAAAAAACCAAATAGTCACTCCACAAATTAAAAAAAAATTTAAAAAAAGGTGAAAGGAATTTTAAAAAAACATGCTAGATGGAAAGAAAGGTGGATAGCAGTTTCATAGAAGCCATAACTATGCACTAAAATGAAAGAAAGAAACATTATAGAATGATTTGAAGTGAATGAAGTAAATTGATAATAAAAAAAAAAAAAATTGGTGCCTCACAAGGATATAATATATCTATGGGCATACTTTAGATATATTGTTTTAAATATAAATATACTAGTTAAATATGTATCTAAAAAAATTTTCCATATACATATATTTTCATATAGTTTCATTAATATTTATATATTTTAAAAAATTAAAAATATCCTTATTAAAAAATAACATTAATATATAAATTATATTATAAAAAATTTATTATTAAAATATATAATTTATAATATATAGCTAGTGTATATATAATATAATAATTAAATGCGTGATGTTTCCACAGTCCATGATAATATTGTATATAGCTTCTGGAAGAGACTATAAAAGCAAAACAGAGTCTCTTCTAAAAGCTATATACAATACAATATAATAAGTTAAAAGATAATATATTTTTTCTAAAATTTTATACTTTTTAAAATAAAACAGAAATAAAAATCAAATAACTTAAAAATTTAAAACCAAAATTCAAAGCCTTGATTCTTTCTGTTGAAAACAAATAAAAAGCATGACGTCAAATACCAATTACCAAAGCAAATTACGGCTTCTTATCTCCTTTCGTCAAGCTCTAGTAACATCTCTTCCTAAATTCTTTGAATTTATAATTTAAAATATGTTTTATAATATTCCACTATATTCTAAGTTAGATGTAATTTAGATTGTTTAAAGAGAATATGCATTAAAATATGTTTTATAATATTCCACTATATTCTAAGTTAGATGTAATTTAGATTGTTTAAAGAGAATATGCATAAACTAAAAATAGAGAACGCATATAAAATCCTTTTTTTATAAAGAGAATTAATGGGAGAATATGGAAGAGTATATAGCAATATTTGCAGTGTCAGTGGCAGCCGTTGAAGAGACAGAAACCTTGATTCCTCCAATCAAGTGTATTAATACAAAATCAATTCAAACTGCAATATTATCTCTTCGCAGAAGCAATTATCTCTTCGCTATCTATGAAAACATTGGAAAATCTTATTTGATTAAAATTAAATATCAAAATGGTTGTAATCCAACCAGTTAATCTATGAAAACACTGGAAACTCTTATTTGCTGAAAATTATATATTAAAATGGTTGTAATCAAACCAGTAATCGCCCACTGGGGAATGAGATGCACGTGTCTCTTCGTGCCCCCTGTTCGACAAAATGGGGCGATCCTGGGGTAGATGCTGCACAGGCAAGGAGGAGGAGTCATTGAAAGAAAACCCGTACTGTGTAGGTAGTGGTAAAATGTAAGACGACGAGGGCAGTGACTGGAAAAGGGCCGGAGATGGTTGCGGCAAAGGTGCAATAGGGGCCAAGCCATAGAAGCCCTTCGAGGCTTGGTTGGCCTGGATCTGTTCTCGTTTTTCCTGTCGACGTTCCTCCCTGTGGGCGTTCTGGTGCCCGCCTAGCGCCTGGGTGTTGTCAAACTCTTTGTAGTAGAATTTACACTGGAACTTCCGATTGCTCCAACTTTGTGTTGCCGCGGGAACTGCCCTAGACTAGTCTTGCTCCTCCATTTCCTCCGCCTCACCACTCTCTGCATTGAATTTAATAGTGATTTCAAACCCAAACAATTGCAACACTTTCTCCTAAGGAAGTTAAAGTAGCGGAAACAAGTTCCTACGCCAATCTTGAGGAGAAACATTATGCTAAATTTTTAAAAACTGATCTAACAATTAAAGAAATTCTAGAAACATATTCAAAATATGAAATAAACAATAAAACACAAAACACGAGATACACGTGTGGGTAAAACCCTTTCCTATGCAAAACCCCACTCCAAAAGGAAAAATTACATACACTTGTAGAGCAAGTTTATTAGAGAGTATCAACTCTGGAAGAACTCTGGTAGCATTCCAGGAGCATAAAAAAGTACCTACAAACTCATATATAAACTACTCCTCAAGCCTCCAATTTATAGACTTCTAGCTATACAAGAAACCATCTATGGTTTACAAAACCAGGTACGAAACTTTTCAGCCAAGATTCCACTCTAAAAATAAACTCTCATGTCCAAAATGAAATCCCCTATTTTTGACCCTTACAATGTGATAGAATCTATCATAATATGTCTAAAAATAGGCCTTTCATAATATGCCACTATGTGGGCATCTTTTGACACCTAATAAACCAATTTTGAAAGCACCAACAATATGTAACAACTGTATGAAAATATTAAATGAAAAATAACTATTATGGGAAATATGCAGCAAGGTTGAGACCTCATTCCCAACATTCTCCCACTTGTCAAATACCTTGCAAGAGCCAGGGGAATAACATTATTACGGATCAACTGCTAGGGGCCAAAAGGCCCATAAACTCGGAACACCACCTAAATTTCATTGTGCTCACAAGCTTAGTTAATGCATCTGCAACATTCACCACAATCTCTACCTTTTCCAACTTCACCCTGCCATCCTCAACCATATCTCTCACGAAGTGATACTGAATATCAATGTGTTTGGTCCTAGCACAGGAACTCGGGTTCTTCACAAGGCAGATTGCACTCTAACTATCACAACAAACTGTAACTACACCCTATTTCAATCCAATATCTGAACACAAATGCTTCAGCTAAATGGCTTCTTTACAGGCATGAGTAGCTGCCATGTACTCTGCCTCAGTAGTGGACAAAGCGACCACAACCTGTTGCTTGGTCATCCAACTGATTGCACCACCACTAGGAGTAAAAACATATGCACTAGTGGCCCTCCTACTATCGAGATCACCAGCATAGTCTGAATCCAAAAAACCATGAATACTCTAGGAATGCTGATCTCCTGTACCATGAAAATAAATAGAGTACTCTATTGTACCCTGCAAATATCTGAAGACCCTCTTAACTGCATCCCAATGTACTCTTCTAGGATTAGACATATAACGAGAAATAATTCCTACTACTTGGGCAATGTTTGGTCTTGTACAAACAGTAGCATACATTAAGCTTCCAACTGCACTCTAGTAAGGCACTCTGCTCATGTCTTCCATCTCCGATGGGGATATAGAACATAGTGAAATAGAGAGCTTTGTTCCCAATATATCAGGAACACAAAGTGGTTTACAATCCTGCATGTTAAACGTTTGCAAAATTGAACAAACATACTTACTCTAGCCAAGCCATTGCTTTCTGTTCTCATGATCTCTTCTGATCGCCATCCTAAGTATGTGTTTTACTGCACCAAGATCTTTCATTTCAAATTTCGTAGAGCACTGAGATTTTAATTTTGTAATCAAATCTTTGCCTTTCCAAATAAACATGTCATCAACATATAAAGTAATTACCAGGAAACAATCGCCATCTAATTTAAAATATACACAGTAATCAGATTTAGACTGGACAAATCCCAAACTCAACACATTAGTATAAAACTTTTGGTACCACATCCTCTAACTTTGTTTAAGGCCATACAGAGATTTCTTTAATTTATAAACTAACTTGCTTTTACCTTTTACCACGTAATGCTCTGGCTGTGTCATATAAATTTTTTCCTCCATATCACTATGAAGGAAAGTAGTTTTCACATCCATCGTTCGACCTCTAGGTCATAAGCTGCTGCAATAGATAATAAAAACTAAATGGATGTCATTTTAGAAACAGGAGAAAATATCTTACCACAATCAATACTCTCAACCTAAGAGTATCCTTTTGCAACCAACTATGCCTTATACTTTTCATCATTTCCATTTGAACCATTTTTTTCCTAAACACCCATTTACATCCAACATATTTTTGTCCTTTAGGCAATTGTACTAGGTCCCATGTATCATTTCTTTCAAGGGATGCCATCTCTTCATTCATGGCTATTTTCTGTTAATTTACATCATTCATACCCAAAGCCTCTTGTACAGATCTCGGTTCATCAATGCTAGTGCTCAAAGCAAATATACACTTCCAATCATCAAGTGAATACCCATACCTTTCAAGTGGTTGCCTATGCCTTGTAGACCTTTGAACAAGTTGAGGTGGAGGTTCTTCCACTTCTTTGTCCTCTTCTCCCTCTTCTAAAAATTCAGAGCTTGATGAGCTCTTCTCAACTTCTTGTCTATCTTGGGGTCACAATTCAACTTTATCAGCCATAGAAGGAAGTTGAATCAATTCCTTTTTCTATTCAATTTCCTTATGTTGTTCTAGCTAAAAAGTAATAGAAGAAGATTTAGTCTCTCTAAAAATAACAATTCTGGAATAAATTACCTTATGTTCATAATGGTCCCAAAGCTTGTATCCTTTCACACCATAGGTATAGCTAATGAAGATACATTTGACAGCCTTAGAATCCAACTTTGTTCTCTTCTCCTTAGGCACATGTGCATATGCCTCACAACTAAAAACTCTCAGATGTCTAAGTGAAGGCTTTTTCCCCAACCATGCCTCCATTAGTGTTTTATCAAGAAGAACTGATGTAGGAGATGTATTGATCAGATAACAAGCAGTGGCAACAACTTCAGCCTAAAACTTTTGTTCTAGACTATCTCCACTGAACATGCTCCTAGCCTTCTCCATCAACGTTTTGTTCATTTTTTTTGCAACTCCATTCTGCTAAGGAGAATACAATGTTGTCTTTTGTCTTTTAATCCTGCAATCTATATAGAATCTATCAAAATATGTAGAATAGTACTCACTGCCATTGTTAATCCTCAAACATTTAATTTTCTTTCTTGTCTAAGTTTCTACCATAGCCTTGAACTCCTTAAAATGGGTGAAAACTTCAGATTTATTCTTTAAAAAATATACCCATATTCTCCTATTGAAATTATCAATGAAAGTAACATAATAAATTGATGTACCAATAGAAGCAACATCAATAGTACCAAATATATCCGAATGGATTAGATTCAAGATACATGAAGACTTATGTGAAGATGAGTAAAACTAAATATGGTTTTGTTTACCATAGATATAGTTATAGACACCCAAAATTGACTTTATCATCATATGAATTTGCCTAACACATTTGAGCAATTTATCTATTTTCTCTAAATCACCTATTTCTTCTATTAATTCAATAAATTTATATTTATTTAATTAATTCATTATCTATTTCTTCTATTTTTCTCTAATCGATAATTAAATAATCCTTAATTATTTAATTATCTCTATTCTATCTATTTTAATTAATTAAATTTTATTTATTTAATTAAAATTTCATTCATAATCCCACTTATATCCCAATCTTATCATAATCATCTCTCCAATTAATTAAATAAATTTTATTTATTTAATTAATTTCTCTTATCATTTATCTTCATCTTTCATCATAAGCCAACATGTGTGGTAGTACATCTTTCATTTAATATCTTTGACATGTAGTACTTTTTATGTACACAATCACACATGTGCCTTATCTTTTATTCAACTTGTCATCTACACATTCACCTATGATTATCAATTCATCTCAATCATTCACATAGCTACCAAATCTCTACCGTTGATTGATTTTCGTTGAAGTCTATATAAACACCCTCTCATTCTTCATAACACATCTAGCATTTTCATAGCATCCACATTATCATCTTGAGTATATTGAGCATAATACACCCATTAGCATCCATTGACCATATTATCACTATCATCCATCCATCATGGCAGCTTTGATCTTCATAATTGTTCATTGTTGAGAAGCAATCCACATCACAAACAAGGAATCATACAATCTAGGTCATCTTGTTCTTGAATTGCATGCATTTAGTTTCACTTGGATTCGATTCTTTGATGGTGGTAGCATTAGCTTTTCATTTATATGCTTGATTTTATTGACCTAATTTTTACCTATCCAAATTTTGGCACGCCCGGTGGGACTTATGTCCTTGATTAACTTTGTTATATAAAGATGTGTTTGTGAAGCTCAGATTTTTTGGAGCGCTTACGACAATTTGCGGTCGCTTTTTGGTGAAAACCAGTCACTTTTACAATCTATGCATCACTTTTGGGCTAAAATCCATCACTTTTAGATTTTCTGCATTGCTTTTGAGCTAACAGAGATCACTTTCGGCTAACAGTGGATCACTTTTGATCAAGAAGTGGTTGTTTCCAGCTATCTTAGTCACTTTCTACAATTTGTGGTTTCCTGTTAACATTTGGTTTTACAGGGTGTTTTGCAAGGTTCTTATTGATCAATCAAGGATTTAATCTCTGTTTTGCAGGATCCTGATCATCATATTATCATTTACCAATCAATTTGATTAGGGTTTTCATTGTAATTGCTAACACCCTTGGTTTTGCAAGATCTTATCAAGATATCATTCAAGGGTTTTCAATTGATCAATATGTTGGTATAGGGTGTTCACCTGATCATATTTCAGCTATTGGATTTCATATTTTAGGGTTTGCAATCTCTAATAGTCATTTATTATAAACCTAACCCCAGTTTTGCAGAAACAGGGATTTTTTCACTCATCTGACAAATTTGAGTCACTTTTGAGCAGCAACTGTTCGCTTTTAGTTTTTTTGCATCACTTCTGAGCTGTAACTGGTCACTTTTACTAGAATTTAGATCACTTTTAATCAACAGTTGATTCCTCTAGTAACTATGTGTCGCTTTAAGTTTTGTCATTCACAGTTTGGTTTTCTTGGTTACTAATTATCTATTTGTGCAGTATCTTATCATTCGTCCAAGAAAAGGAGGTTGTGAAGCTACAAACATATATGTTGTAGTTTCGATCAGTCCAAGACATTTCATTTTTATCACTAATCTAGGAACATTTGGATGTGGTGCTTAAAAGGAACCATTGTTTGCTCTGTGCTTGTTTTATCTTTCTTTCTTGCTTGTTGTGTATGTGTGTAACCCAAATTTAATAATAGAAGTATCATCTCCCCATGCCTATCAAACAGATCTTGGGTGCATGAGAACTTGTTATTATCTTTAGAGGGCCTGCCTTCTCGATGTGATAAGGGGTATGCCCAAGTAGTAATGGGCTAAAGCCAAGCTCTTCCAAGCCGTTATATAAGAAAAGTGTTTGTGTCGAAAGCCACAAACAATGGGTGTTGTGTTACACCGACGAATATTTCCCCCAAAACCCCTTAGAGTGTAACCTCTTTGGGCTGGGAAGCCTCCATTAATAGAGCGAATCGCCACACATGTAGCCACCTGAATGGATGCCCTTACTATCAACCTTTGTGTAGTGGCCAAAATCTCTCTATTTGTTGACACAGAAGGTGGAGCCTTTGAAGCTGCCCTAATTCTCGTGGTTCTTAGTAGAGATAGCAGGGATAATTTTAAGGTTTACGAGCCTTGGAAAACCTAGAACGTGGTATGCATGAGAAGTGAGTACCATGGAGGGGAGCCAATGCTATCAAGATCCTAAAGCTATCTGCTTTGAATAGGAATGGCAAGGGGATTCAACAAATACAGTCTTTTCCGAGCCTTGGTTGTACAAGCTTGTGAATGTTGTGAGTGTGAGTGACTAAAATCATTGTTTTCCTATCAAAACTCATCAAAACACACCTTTTCTCTAACACAAATCACCTTTGAACTGAAACTGTGCGCTTCTGGGAAAACTGTATCGCTTTTAAATAGTAGACAGTTGCTTCAGGCAAAATCGCATCACTTTTGAACAGAAACCTATCACCTCTGGAAAACCTAGTAGCTTTCGATTAACCCTGTAGTCTGTCATTTGAAACAATCCAGATCACTTTTCACCTATTGCCCTTCACTTTTGGCTTTTTCTGAGTCACTTTTGAGCTATTACTTGTCACTTTGGGTCAAACATCATCAATCCACATGAACCCAGCATAGTTAGTTGCATTTTCAGATTGCTTAACTTTGTCATCAACTTCCAGATATTCCTCTAATCATCTGCAGCCATCTAAACATTACCTTGTATTTTGAGCATACAAAACCATTAGACTTTTTGAGCTTTCCATCCTCTTGAGACCCCCAACCAACAAACAATCATCAAAACAATCAACCCAGCAACATCAAACATCATCCCTTTGGCTTTACTTAGCCCTAGCAACATCAGCAAACATCATCAACAACCAAGTTTTCCCTTGAGTTTGTGAGCTATTCTCTAGGGAAGTTTATCCAATCAATCAACCAGCAAAGCAATCCTAGCAAACAACAACCTAAGCAACCCAAGAAACCAACCAGTGACCAAAAACAATTCATCAACAAACCATCAATGAACTATCAACAACCAAGCAGCAAACCATCAACTTTTGGGGTCTCAACCTTGACAAACTAGTCCAATCTTCATCATCAACTATCATACCTCAAACTAGGAGCCAATATAGAGCTGAAATGGAAGCCAAATTGTGACAATCTTGATCAACTCCCCTCACAGATGCAACTCAATTCACAAATGGGATGCCTTCTCACATGTTTGTCCCTGAAGGATACACCGCAAGCCCATCATCTTCACAACAAGTGCAACATCACCCATTTACAGTGACCTATGAAGAGTAATCCCAAGAGGATTTATCATAATTGCAAGAGACACACGTATGATAGGCTCATTTTAGCTAATCTCGATTGCTATTTCTTGGAATTAGCTAGTATGGGAGCCAAGTTACCAAGCAACTTTACCATATCTTCCATTTGTAAGCAAGATCCAAATACTCCTACTATTGTTGCAAAGGGACCATCGACCATAGCCACACCATCCTATACCATATCCATGCAATCTCATCCACCTTCCAATCCATCTCCTTCATTGCCTATTGTTGCACCATCAAGCCCACCACATCCGGAGTACACCTTAGAATCTTTGATAACTCCAACTAAGGTACTCCCTTACCTCTCACAAAATGTGAGCTTTCCACCTTTCCATGTCTCACAACATGTCCCCGCTCCTACCATGACTATATCTGTGCCTCAAGTATCACAAACTCCTCAAGTCTCACAAGTTGTCCATGTTTCACAAGTATGAACTCCTCAAGTCTCACAAGCTATCCCAACATCACAAACTCCTCAAGTTTCACAAACTATCCCAACACCACAAACTCCACAAGTTTCACAAGCTATCCCAATATCACAAGCCATACAAGTCTCACAGCCATTACAAGTTTCTACTCCTATTGCATCACATGTGGAATCCACACCCCAAACCAATATCCCTACCACTTCTAATATGGTCTCCATTATTTCCACGATTGCATCCAACACACCATACAATCACAATACCAATCTTATTGACATGAGTGACCTACCTATTGTATCACAAGACAATCCTCCTACAACTATCTCTTATGTTGATTAACTTGCATCACTTACTCCACCTCCATATAATCTTTCACAAACATCAATCCGTCTTATGCAACCCAAGGATTACCCATTGCCTCTCAACATATGACATATATTAATCCATCTCAAGGCACTCATGTTGTCAAAAATACAAACCCAAATGTCCATCCCTTTTCATCCACTAATCCTTCCATTGGTTATCATAATCCAACAACCTCCAATTCACCTCCATTGATCAACATCAATCCATCTTCTAGTTACCATGTGATGTAAAATCTCAGAGTCAATCCATTGCAATATACCCAACCACCACTTGTGTCTCAAGGACAACAATGCTCAAGCACATATGTGTCGCATACCAATCCTTCAACATATAATGTGAGCACTCAACCCCAACATATGGTCATACCCTCATACACTACACTGCAGCAACAATATACATCATACTACATTCCACCTCCAAGCCATCAACCCCCTTTGCAACAACATCAACTATCTCAAGAGGATATTGAACAAATGGTTCACAAGGCAGTAGGACAAAACAAGACGACATTCTCCTTGGGAGATATATGCCCTTATCCATTTGACAAGGCACTTCACATGACCCCTTTTCCACCATATTTTGAAATCCCACAATTTAATAAATACAAAGGGAAAGGTAATTCGGATGATCATCTTAGAGCATTCTATGTTGTGTGTCTTGATGTCGCTCAGGATGACACATATCTCTTGAGACTATTCCCCTGAAGTTTAGCGGGACAAGCTCTTGAATGGTTCTCTCACCTACCTACGAGGATCAAGACTTTTGAGGAACTAGCGAACAAATTTTGATCCCATTTCTCCTTCAACATTGAACATGAGGTGAATATGAATGATCTTGTCAATAACAAAAAACACAATGGTGAAACTTTCTCATCATTTACCCAATGATGGCATAACATGGCTAGCAAATTATCATGGCAAATACCCGAGAAGCAACAACTTGACATCTTTGTCCAAAATATTCATCTTGAGCTCTCATTCCAATTGTAATTGCAAAGTGCTAGCACCTTTGATGAACTCATCTCCAAAGGAACCACTATTGAGTGAGCTTTAATTGCTAAGGGTACCATCAAAATTTTCAAAGACAATAAGGACAATCCTAAATCTTCAAATGACAAATCCTGATTTTGGAACCAAAAAAATGTAATTAATGACAACATTGTGGATGCAAAGAACATACAAACAATGAAAACTCCCATTAACATTCAAGCCGCATCTACAGCTAATCCACCTTTGCAACGAAATTGACCAAGAGCAAATTGAACACCTAGACGACAATTCACTCTCTTAGGGGAACCCATGGAGGTAATATTTCACAAACTTGTTCAAGCAGGAGATATCACATTACCTGAAGCTCCATCCAAAGTAGAACCTATCTTCAAAGCTCCTTGGTACAAAGAGAATGAATATTTTGAATACCATAGAGTCAAAGGACAGAACACAAATGGTTGCATGCATTTAAAACATGTCATTCAAGATTGCATCGATTAAGATCTTGTTAAAATCACAACACCAACATCACAATTGAAACATCAACTAACTTTGAAATATGATCTAGATGCTTTCAAAAATCCACTTCCACTTCATGATAAGACAAGTAACCCTCATTTTGGGAATGATATCCATTACAACTATGAGTCATCTATGATTGGCCGCATTGATCATGCTTGCATTTCTACCATCACTATCCAAGGCAAAGCACCCGATTGCACCGTAACTACTAGAAGAGCCCATGTTACCATTCAAGGAGCACCTATCAATCCTTCTTGACCACCTTCTAGTTATAATATCCTTGATCACCTTGGAAAATCTCCTACACACATCTCCATCCTAGACCTGCTACGCATATCCCCCGCTCATAAAGCTATCCTTGAAAAAGCATTGCAAGAGTCTTCGGTGCCTAATGATATTGATACCACCAAATTTCAATCTATGATAGCCAACATTGAAGCACCTTGTCATCTCACCTTCTCTAATAAATATATTTGACCATCCATTAACCCATCACATAACGAAGCCCTCCACATAGAAGTATTTGTAAACTAATGCCGTATCAAACGAATACTAGTGGATGGTCGAGCTAGTCTCAATACATGCTCTCTAAAACTAATTAAACAATTGGGATATTCTGAGAAGAACATTGTCATTTCCAAGATCATTACCATCAAAGCATATGATGATGTTGAGAGAGATATTAAAGGAGTCATCCATTTTCCTATCCAAGTTGGTCCTGTCACTACTGACACCCTCTATCAAGTTCTTGATATTGAGCTTCCATATAACATCATCCTTGGTTGTCCATGGATTCATGCCCTCAAATCCGTTCCTTCCACATACCATCAATCTCTCAAGTTTCCATATAATAGTGTTGAAGTTACTATCCATGCCAATCCCAATCTATTTGAGTTTTGTCACGCCTTTCAAGACAAATATCAAAATCCTAACCATATCCCCATCAACACCGAAGTTTATCCATCTTCATCGTATGTTTACCCATCTGCCTTACTCAAGCCATCATCTAGTAAAGCCACTCCAAATCTCTGTATCAAGTACACTAAACATGGTTTGGGTGAGTACACATTGCAAGAATCTTGTTGTGTTGGAACTCTTCCCTTATCTCCCAAATCTCATGGTAAGCCTTCTACATCCAAGGCATCTTCATCTGCAACTATTATAAAAGCTCCACCAATAGTATTCATGAAAGGAGGATTCCTTGATGATGAAGACATCGATGATATTAACTCTTGGATATTCTATGATTAGAATGACCAAGTCCAACTTAAAGTGGAAAGATATAACAATGGGTTCCGTATCATCAAGAATAAGGGTTACAAAGGACATGGTGGATTGGATCATAGGAACAAGGACCTATTAAACCCATTGTTGTCCCTAAGAATTTTAATAAGCAAGGCCTTGGCTATCAGCTAGAGGTACCACCTTCCAAAGACATCAAGTGTATTTCTGATACGGAAGCCGGACCTTCTTCGATAGGAGAGACTTCTAATTCGGATACCATCAATGACTCCTCCCTTCATATCACAGACCTTTTCCAAGAAAATTCTATCTTCATGATTTCTACCACCTCATCTAGTCATAACTCTTCGTCCACCACCCTTTCACTCATATATCCCAACCTCATCGATTGGGACCAACAGGGGGCACCAATATTAGACACATTTGAAAATGATGAAGGTATTACTGAATTTATGGGTTTATGACAAGGAATTCCATTAGGTGATCACAAAGCAAGCTTCATGATAGACCTCCCTAAACTAGCATATTTTGGCAGAAGCTCAAATCCTTCAGTCACAAAAGTGAAATAAATAGGATAAAGATAGGTCACTAGGTGAAAACCAAAAGGCGCCTCTTGACCATGAAAAAGTAAAAATAAAGGATGTATTCGAGGGTGAAAACCTCCCTGAGGCACCCAAGGATGGGGGATTTGATATTCTGTTGACCATAGATTATCATCAAAAATCAACAGTGCTAGTTGAGAAATCTCAAGAAATGAACCTAGGCACAAAATAGAATTTGAAGATCACATTTTTGGCAGCATCACTATCAGAACAAGAAAGAAGAGATTTCAAAGCATTCTTCATGAAAAGAGCCATTAATTTTGCATGGACTTACACTGACATGCCAGGTCTAGATCCATCAATTGTGGTACATCACCTAGCAGTATCTCCTAATGCAAAACTGGTCAAACAAAAGCTGCACAAAACGCATCTACAAATAGCTCTTTTGGTTAAGGTAGAGATTCAAAAACTATTAGAAGCAAAGTTCATAAAGCCTATTGATTATCCAAAATGGGTTTCAAACTTGGTACATATGGAAAAACCTCATGGATGAGTTTGTTGTTGCACAGATTTCAGAGATCTCAACAAAGCATGCCCTAAAGATGATTTCCCACTACCAAGCATAGACAACATTGTAGATCTCATAGTTGGACATGAAATGCTATCCCTGATGGATGGATTCTCAGGATATAACCAAATCAAAATAGCAGAGGAAGACCAAGATAAGACATCATTCATTTGTCCATGGGGCACATACTGCTGGGTCATAATGCCTTTTGGTCTTAAGAATGCAGGAGATACATATCAATGTGCCATGATAGTTATTTTCTATGACCTTTTCCACACTATCATGGAAGACTATGTTGATGATATTCTAGGGAAATCCAAAACAAGAGAAGGACACCTATAGGTACTAGCACAAATCTTTGATCAACTAGAGAAGTATCAAGTCAGGCTAAATCCAAAGAAATGTGTATTTGGTGTAACATCTAGAAAATTGTTGGGATACATTATGTCTCGATGAGGAAAAGAAGTGGATTCGGATAAAGTAAAAGACATCATGGAAATGCCTCCATCATCAAATTTGAAGTAGCTTCATAGTCTACAAGGAAGGTTACAATCCATTTGTAGGTTTATCTCACAACTAGTAGATAAGTGTCATCCTTTTCAAGATCTTCTTCACAAGGGTGAACTTTTCAAGTGGGATGAAAAATGTCAATAGGCCTTCAACAAAATAAAGGAATATATAGCTACACATCCTATGTTGGTACCTCTTGTACCTAATCAAACACTATTACTCTACATATCTTCAACATCAGTAGCATTGGGTACCCTTTTAGCTTAGCATGATGATTCAAGAAAGGAACAAGCCATTTATTACATTAGCAGAACTCTTGTGGGATATGAACTTAACTATTCATCTATGGAAAGAGCATGTTTAGCATTGGTGTTTGCTTCCCAAAAGTTATGACATTACATGTTGAACCAAACAACAAAGCTCATATCTAATTTTGATCCACTCAAGTATCTTCTCTCCAAAGTAATCCTTATGGGAAGACTAGCAAAATGGGTTATGATCTTAAGTGAATTCGACATACAATATGTGGATCAAAAAGCCATAAAAGAACAAGTTATCGTTGATCAGTTAGCTGCAACACCCATCACCGATATTCATCCAATACGTCTGGAGTTCCTTGATGAAGATTTGTTCAATCTAACTTCTCCAACATTGTGGCAACTATACTTTGATGAATCTTACATAGAACACGGATCAGGAGCAGGGATTTTGTTTGTCACACCTCAAGGAGATTGTATCCTAAAGTCATACAGAATTGCATTTCCTTGTACCAACAACATAGGAAAATATGAACCTTTTATCATAGGATTATGTATGGCAGCGCAGCGGGCTATTAAACAACTATAGGTCTTTAGTGATTCCCAATTAGTTATCAAACATGTCTTAGACGAGTATCAAACAAAAGATGAGAAGCTTCTTCCATATAAGCTAATGTTCGATGATTTCAAGAAATACTTTGATAGTATCACCTTTGAGAAAATTCTAAGGATTTAAAATGAAGTAGCAGATGCTATGGCTATGATTGGATCTCTTCTAGACATGCTTTCCAATGCACATAAGTGTGAGTTTCTTGTTGAACATCTTTTGATCCCAACATTTGAAGTTCCACAGTCTAAGCTTATATGTGAGATTGTTGGTCCAAATTTGCCTTGGTATGAGGACATATATGAGTATCTCCACAATCAAACCTTACCATTCAAACTATCTAATACCTAATGTAAAACATTTATCTATCGAGATTCTCGCTACACTATCCTTGGAGACACCCTATATCGCCGAAGTCTTGATGGTATCCTTCTTAGATGTCTTGAGTCTGAGGAAGTGATGGTTGCCTTATGTGAGATTCATGAAGGTGTCTATGGATCACATTCCACTGGCCCTAGTCTTGTTAAGAAACTTCTACAAGCTAGATACTATTGACCAACTATGGAGAAAGATGCACAATAGTTTGCAAAGAGATGTCTAAAAGGTTAGAAACATGGAAATCTAATACATGCACTAGCACATGAACTTCAGCCTATTACTACTCCTTGGCCCTTCTCATAGTGGGGACTTGACCTCATAGGTAAAATCCATCCTACCTCATCAAATGGTCATAAGTTCATCATCACCACCACTGAGTATTTCACAAAGTGGGTGGAAGAAATACCAATGACCTACATCACTGACAAGCAAATATCCAAGTTCATCTTACACTATATCATTTGCCGATATGGAGTCCCTCAAGCCATTGTCACTAATAATGGTCATATCTTCAAGAACCAAGAGGTTAGAGATCTTTGCAACAAGTTCCATATCCAACATAAGTTCTCTACACCTTACTACCCTCAAATTAATGGCCAAGCTGAGGCTTCTAACAAAATAATCATTAAAATCCTTAAAAAGACAGTCAATGAAGCTAGTCATAGCTTGGACTTTATTGGGGTTAAGATATCATTTAGCACCTTAGCATGTTATCCACATAAACACATCCATTGCAGCCTCTCCCTAATAAACTTCATCCCACACTGGGGGCACTTGTTGAACCTTATTTGGAAGTGGATATATAAAGCTTTATCTCATATAATCTTATCTATCAAAACATAGCCAAAATCCAAAAAAATCAAAACATATTTCAAAAATCCAAAAAAAACCAAAATATAGCAAAAATCCAAAAAAAAACAAAACATAACAAAATCCAAAAGAAATCAAAATATCAAAAAAAATCCAAGCAATAAAGTTGATCCTTTTTCATCAACCATCAACACAATAAACAAGAGCTACATCTCAAAGCTATCATTCAAATCCTTGATCCTATGGATACAGGGTATGTAGGCAATATGAGATGCGAAGGAAGCACTTTGATTTAGGCATAGGTGATAGACCCTTCTCATCATCCATCTTTCATCTTTATTCTAATCATTCCTCAATCATTCATCTCCCTTTCTTCTATCTTTCATCACATACATCATCAATAAGCCTAGAACTACATATTCATCATGTCTCATCACCATTGCAACGTGCTTTGATTCCGTGGATACAAGGTATGTAGGCAGTCTGGAATACGAAGGAAGTACCTAGTACATAAGCATAGATGATCCACCCCACCTTCATTTTCTTTCATCTTCCATCTTCTTCTATTTTGACTAACTCAAGCAAGAATGATGTAATGTTGGGGTTCACATTCTTCTACTTGCCATTATCTTGGCATAAATCATATTCACAAAACTAAAACTCTCTCTTAATGAGGCATTACTTCATGGTTCCCAATATGCATATTGGAATCAGAACTCTTACTTATTCTTGTTTATGCATCTAACAAGATTACCACAACTAACCAAACACAAATTGATCACCCAAATGGACAACAACAACGCTCTAAAGACAAACAACTCAAAATTGCCTCTTAGCCTTGTAACCCTTCCTCTAGGAGTAGCCTATCATATCTTTTGATACCTAAATCATATCAAGACTGTGAAAATAGTTTTAGACACTCATTTCTATGTTTTCAAATGTATCCCAAAATCAGCATGGACTCCTTTGGACCAAACCCTCCAAAAATGGATTGTTACTATTCTTGACTAGGCTTAAGGTAGGTACAACAAATAGGGTTTTTCGGCCATAAATTTCAAACCAGAACTGATATTCAAGAAAGAAAACTTGTTTCAAATACTCATTTGGTGCTTATTTAACATATCTCAAAATTAGGGTAGGTTATTTTGTACAAAATCCTTAAAAAATGGACTATCTTTCTGCCAACTAGGCCTAAAATCTAGAAACACCAATCACTAATTTAACCATAACTTTCACAAAATGTGATAAAATTTGATGAAACAAACAAAAAAAAAGAAGACTCAAGGAGTTATCAAACCCAATTTGACATCATTATCAGGCCATACAGGACTGTACTAGTCTTGGGAACAACAAAAAAATAGTCAAAATTTAGAAAAATTAAGTTTTCTTGCATTATTTGATCTCCAAATGTCTTCCAGCCACTCCACCACCATTACAAGGATGGATTTAGGCTATTTATATCTTTTAAAACTTGTCCCAATGTTTACAAATCAACTTTTCAGCTACTACATGCCCTTGACCCTTCACATTCCATTTGTTGCATTTTTGCATTTTACAACATGACAATTTTACAAGATTTGACAACTTTTAACCATAATTGCAAAATAACCCAACCAAGAACTCTTAGGACCTAAAATAGACTTAAACATATTCATCATGGTCTAAAAAACCTTATTACATCATTAAATCATCAACCTTAAACCAAAATTCCAAAGTTGCCTCATGGAGGTTTGAACTTGACATAACGCTTCTGCACCATACTCCCAGCCAAAAAGAAGCTCAAGTCCCTTGAGTGAGGACCTGTAAATGCATGAGAACCTATAATATTCTTTTTCATCTTGAACTTTGGTTTATATCTCCTCAAAATTTCAACAAGAAGTGTGAGGATTCCTTCCTTATTCTTGTTCCCTTGAAACATGACTAGGATCTCGTCCTTGCCTTTCATCTTTCCCATCAAATTCTCTACTCCAAATACCTCTTTAACAAACAAATTTGCAACATCTTCATTAGCAACCTCCTATAGTACTATTTTCATAACACCCTCTTGTTTAGAAATGGTTGTAATGTCCATATCTTCTTCTTCTTCTTCCTTTTCAGCCTTTGAATAGGCCATACAACATTCTTCTTCATTGTCAAGTGCCAACTTTGCAACTGCTACATCTTCATTTGGACTCCCAATTTATTCTATCCATATCTTCTTCCATCTGTTTCAAGACTTGTTTCAATTCTGCTACCTCTTGGTCAATTGCCTTTTGTTTTGCCTTTTGTTTTTCCTTCATCTCTTTTTCCTCTTTTTCCCTCTTCCTCTCTTTTTCTTCTTACTTCTTCTTTTGTGAACCTCTAGCCAGCAAATACCTCTTAAACAAATCCATCTTTCCTCTAGCAAGTCTCTCCTTGATTCTCTTTGTCTTTGCCTTGCCTAGGTTTCTTCTCTTTTCCTCTACCTAGTCTTTTGGCAACCAGGTTCTTTCTTCAACCTATACAAACACAAACACAAACCAAACTCTATCATGTCTAGACCTTCTGAGCTCTAAAATCAATTGATGTAATGATGGGGTTCACATTCTTCTACTTGCCATTATCTTGGCATAAATTAGATTCACAAAATTGAAACTCTTTCTTAATATGACTTCATGGTTCCCAATATGCATATTGGACTCAAAACTCTTACTCATGCTTGCTTAGGCATCTAACAACATTAAGACAATTGACCAAACACAAATTGATCACCCAAATGGATAACAACAATGCTCTAAAGACAAACAACTCAAAATTACCTCTTAGCCTTGTAACCCTTCCTCTAGGAGCAGCCTATCATATATTTTGATACCTGAATCATATCAAGACTATGAAAATAGTTTTAGACACCCATTTCTTTGTTTTGAAACATATCCCAAAATCAGCATGGACTCCTTTGGATCAAACCCTCCAAAAATGGATTGTTACTGTTCTTGACTAGGCTTAAGGTAGGTGCAACAAATAGGGTTTTTCAGCCATAACTTTCAAACCAAAACTAATCTCAAAGAAAGAAAACTTGATTCAAATACCTATTTGGCCCTTATTTAACACATCTCAAAATTAGGGTAGGTTACTATTAATGATTATTTTTAGACAACTCAACAATAGAGTAAAACACTAAGTATCCCACTCTCTCTTGAATAAAGTTCTTCAAAGGCTAAGCTATGTGATCCAATGAAGTAACTTCAAGGTTTCTTACTTATGATTTGCGATGGATGAACTCAGTGAATTGATGTGGTATTGTTGATTATCACAAAGGGACTTACACAATTGTTTAGACAACTTACTAGTTTCACTTGCAAGAGGCAAACACTTGGAATTTCTAAGTACTACAACTTGTAACATATGATTTAGCAATGACGTTCTTGATTCTAATTCCTAATGATGATAGATAAGAAAAAGTGCAAAAGATATAAGTTTTAGGGATACTATTCTAATCCTAGATGCAAGAAATGATTACTGATCAGGTGAAATCAACCAACTTTGTTTCGCCAAGTTAAACAGCTACACAAGGTTGATGCAATCTTCTAAGGTAATACAAGATGTTCAAATCACTTGCATTCATGAAATTTCAACAAACACAAACAATTGAAGTTAAGTTCATTTTGTTCAGTCTAACCATACACTGCAATAGTTGCAAGCCACAAATCACAAATGCTATGAACATAAAGATTTCACCATGAAACAATAATAATTGCTTTCATCAACTGACACAATACTTGAAAATTAAACTTATTCTAACTTAATATCCACTTAAAAAAATGGAAACCATGCAACACTTTGAAACATAGATAATATCACCAAACTAATGAGTTTTGTATTATCTCAAAGAGATCTTGCAACAAATTTTCCAAAGTCTCTAACTTACAAATAAAAGCAAAAGGAGCCCTTATATAGGCTTCAAAAATACATGAATGGCCAAGATTGATTGGCAAAGCTAATAGTCTAGATCATGCCACATCGGTAGTTAGTTACAACAAAGTTCTATTTTTAGTACATGAAAGAAGGAACAAAGGCACGTTTCCCAAAAATATAAGGATGACACATCAAAGCCTATGAAGAATCTTCATGTGAGTTGCCTCCACTGGTACTATGAAATACAATGAACTTGGACACCACTTGTTTGACATTATCAGGAGGTACACTTGGCATATTCCTAATGGTTCCTTCTACCTCAAGTACATCAATTGCATAGGCGCCAAGTGTCTTTTACCAATTGGTCATTCGAGCCTTGTTGGCTCCAAGGTGGATAGCAAGCGAGAATATGCTATCAAGTCTCTCATCAGAAATATCATCTTCTTGAAAGTATAATGCTTGGACTTGTTCCTTCGTGTGATCAATAGTCATCTCTCCAAAAGGATTACATATATTCATCAATGATAAATGTATACTATCTTGTATCCTTTGAATGACACTTCTTACCCTTAACATGTTTGTTTCAACTCTATCAAGTAGGTGACCTTTGTTGTGAAAACAATAGTACCATGAAGAGGAATCATATGTCATCCCTTCTTCAACTATCCTAGCATGTATCAACTTATCAATGGAAGTGTTGATAACTGAGAGGGGGGGGTGAATCAGTTATCCTAATTATTTCCCTTATTGAACTTTCCTTTTAATAAAATCAAACACAAAACATTAACCATGAAATAAGAAACACATGACACAGTATTTTTGACGTGGAAACCCTGTTAAGGGAGAAAACCACGGGGTGATTAACCCAAGAATTATTCTCTGTTAGAAGAATAGGAAATTACAAAAATGGCACTTGCCAATTAGGGCTCACTGCCCGAGCACACTGCTCACAAGAGGCTCACTGCCTACAAGAAGACACACTGTCTTACAAAGTGATAAGAATCACAGTCTTGAACTGATTGGAAGCATCTGCATATGCTGGAGTTCAGTTCCGGTTAAGTTCAGTATACTGATCTGCTGCACTTCATCTTTCCTCTGTTCTTTAGTCTGCTATCCTTTCACATACCGGATCTTTCTTGCTACTTCTGCTCTGCTCTGGACTTATTCGCATATCCTTTTACACACTCACACACTTTACAACTAAATCCATCCTCTATATATATCCGCACAAGTAATTTCATCATCTTTCTAGTCGGCATCCGGAACAGTCTATTTTCTTACAAACTTAGTTCTGTCGGCTGAATCCTTGCTCACCAAGCAATGCAGATCAAGCATATACTTGTAGATATCATCAATTATGTCGGCCAAACATGATTCATGCCTCCGCAACCTTTATCATCATCTGTAACACATCCGGAAAGTAGTCTGATATTCTATCAGTCAGTTCTTCCTCTGTTTTCACTGTCTCTCAGGAATCCGGTACTCAACTATTCATATCTTTTTCTTTGTCCATCTCCGGAGGCTAAATCCTTGGAATATACTACTCAAGATAGTCCTCTTGACTTCCCCAGATCCGCACTGTGCCAAGACACTTCCTCTGAGAGATCCGGACCAATCTGTCGGACCTTGCCACATGCTCTGTTCTTGTTCACCGGACCACAACAATCTTCAATCTGACTTCCGGTAGAGATATATCATGACTTGCGGATATGTGGAATGACCTTTGTTGCCATCAATGACAACAACCATGAATCCATATAGTGTCTCTTGCCAACAATCTCCCCCTTTGGCATTGATGGCAACACTTAGTGAAAAATGACTAAGTGTTTACACTATGCTCCCCCTTTGCTGATGCTCTGTCTTTATATACAATTTCCGGAACTCCCCCTGAGTTGGATTCCTCATTTTTCACTGCTCCTCACTCCCCCTTTGACATCAATGGCAAAGGGTAGGGTCCGCACACCAAAATTTTCAAAAATTTTCTATATATAGCCGCATATTTACATACTCACATATACTGCAGAATGTCTGCAAAGGATGTCTGCAGTTGAACCATTTCAGTAGCCCAACTTAGCTTCATTCTGTCTAAGATTGAAATGTGACCACTCAACAAAAATGCAAAAGCTTCTGCCCGCCTGAGATCTGTCAGATCTTTTGTATGGGCGGTGGTCTGGGCATCACTGATGGCCTCATGCATAGTTTCCAACTTAGGGACTATAATCCTTCTAAGTTCTCCCATCCGGTTGGTAATGTTCTTCTTCTCCTTCTCAAGATTCTTTATTTCATTCAAGACTGCAATAGTCTGACATTCTTGATTTATTATAGAGGAAGAGAGAGGATCAAAACTTTGAGATAAGCTTTGAAGCTTGTCCTGTTCCTCTTTTATTTTCTTGTCAATTGCTGCTGTTGCCTTTGACCAAGATATACAAAATTTGTAGATGTCACCGCCATCCTTAAGAGCATTTTCTAAGCTCTTTATTCCAATGCTTACAATCTTCCTATCCTTAGAGATTAATTCTAATATTTCAGAAAATCTCTTATCCAAAAATTCCTTCCGGACCTTTTCTTCAGCTGATTTTTCTAGAGAATTAAAATGTGTATCAATACTGCTGACTAAGGTTTTTAGATTACCGGAAGTGGAGGCTGTCGGATCTATCTGGATTGATGGCATGATCTTTACAAGTACTCCGGAAGCAGCCTCTATCAACTCACAGTCTTCCATATGAGACTTCAGGAGTTTTTCATTTGCCTTGGCATTTGCAAATGAAGCTATCTTCATTGTTTGTACCGGAGAGAGAGAGTCAAAATCAAATGGACCTTTTAGAAGCTCCGGTTCATCAATCTCTAGAGTTTCTTTGCTCAAAAATTGTTGAACAGTTTGTGCAGTGTCTCTTGCCGGAGACAGATGTTTCTTTTCTTCTGCAGTCTTAGAACTGTCAACCTCTTTGTCTGTCACCACTGCTTCCTTCTCCTGCAATTGCTCTTCTTCTTTGGATCCGGAGACTGTAGGGGAAACCGGAGGAGAGATGCTTGCTTGTTCATGGGCCACTTCTTCTGGAGCAGAGGGTCCCAAGTCCTCACTTGTCTGTTCATGGCTCACTTCTTCCGGAACAGAAGATTCCAAATCAGCAGCTGTTTCTGCACCTAAGTCCTCTACAACAGGAAGATTGAACCTTTTGAAGGCCTTCCGGAGGATCTCTTCTGTCTCTTGTGCCACTTTGTCAGTCTCACCAAGCATGAGCTGATTCATCCTGGCTTTACTTCTGAACTCATCTCTGCAGTCCTTGAAGATCATGTTCATTGTCTTGGGATCAATTTGAGGATATAGCTGAATAGCTATCTGCTCCCGGATCTCAAGATCTTTGGCATGAGCATTATTCTTTCTTACTTCCATTTCCTTCTCTAGGCTTTTAGGAATGAGAGATATGATCTCAATGAAAGCCTTATTGTATGTGTTCAGATATTTAACTGTGGCTTCCTGCAGAGTCTTTTGGTCTGCCTCACTGAAGTCATCATAGGATTCAGTCATTGGTTGAAGGTTTCCATCCACCGTGACCGACTTGATTATGCTCTCTAGTGACAGAGTGGGCTTTTCAACAGTTACCTCTGCCATTTCCTCCTTGTCTTGGCCTGTGGAGGGCTTACCGGATCCTTTCTTTTTCTGTTTCTTTACTTCTCTTACTCCTTCATCTGATTCTGTCTCCTCTTCATCCTTTTGGCTTCCATAAGCCCTTGTGGCTTTTGCCTTTGATCTCTTTCCGGATGCCTGGACTTCCGGTTTTGAACTTTTGGTTGAGGGAGGTGCAGATCTCTTTGTTGATCTGGTCCGGGTGGGGGTTTCAACCGGAGCACTTTCTTTGCTTTTCTCTTCTTCCTCAGCCTTTCTCCTCTTTTCCCGGCTGGCATCAAGTGCCTCTTTTGAGATGCCTAGGCCTTGAGCAATGTGCTCTACTTCTTTTCTCACTTTTCTCTTAATCTCAGGTTCCCTGAGTTCTACATGTAATTTCACACTCAGCTCCTCAAAGGTTCCAAACCTTTCTGCCTTAGGATCTTTGGGCTGACTTAGCATGTGTTGAACATGCAGCTCTACTATCTGTTCATCAACTTCATACCCCATGGGCATGATCCAGACAGTCCTTGGCTCCACTGCCTCCATTAGGCACTGATCAGTGTCAACCATAAAACATACTGAGTCCTTGTATTTCTCAATGAGAGACTGGGGAATTCTCTCTCTTGCTTGCATCATGCTCTGAAAGTTTTTGAAGTATCCCCATAGAGCTGTATTCCTCGCTTTTGCATCCCCAAGTCCATGCAAATAGTCTCTTATCTGGACTGCAACAGGTTTGTCATTCTGCCATACCCATCCACTTGTTCCGGGTAGCTCATTCATGAAGTAAAAGAATAGACATACAATGAGAGTACCATACTTAAAGGAGTTCTTCTTGTCTTTCTTGATTTTCTGTACATTTTCCATCAATTGGCTTAGTAGTAGTTCACAAAGATCATAATCTGCATTCTTTCTTAGCATTTCATATGCTGTGTATATTGCAGTTCCGGATACAGAATTCTCCCTGCTGGAGTGATAGATCTTGTATCCTATTATCATTGATGCATATTTGATATCCGGATCCGAAATATCTTCAATGGTCATTGCCCTCTTATCATATTTTGATCCGGTGGCCTCAGTTACAACGTTGTTCTTGACAGATTTGAGGATAGGTACCCCCCCGGAAGAGTATAGACCAGTTACTGCTCTAATTGCTTCTTTTGTGATCTTACAGGGTCTATCTAGCCAAAGGAAGTTGTCATGCATCCTGCTCAGTACATACCGGACCCATTCATCTTCTTCAAAGCTAGGGAAATGAATGAATTGCTCAAATTGTTTCTTCTGGATACCCTTATACTCTGGTTTGAGCTCAAAAGCATTGTCTATCAGTTGCTTGTGATAGAGGTCTCTTAATTTGAATTCCCCAAATTCCTCAATGTTTGCGTGTATGTAAACCCTAATATCTTCAGTATGTAAGACTCCGTGGGGAACACTAGAGAAGGCTCCTAGTGGATCTACCTCCAATGATTTGTAGGGATGTTTCTTGAATGAGGGGCGAGGTCTATCAGAGATCTTAACTATGTTTGGAGTAGCCATTCTTCAAAGATTTGCAGTGAGGCAATGAAAAATGAAGAATACCTTATGCGCCTTCGGTTTGCACGGAGTGGTTGGATTGATTTCTTTATGCAATAGCTTCGGCAGGAGATCCTTGGTGTGCTTGATGAACCTTGTTGCAGAGCTCCACTATTCGCTTCTTCTCAAGTGTAGAATGAGCAGATAACTTTTGAGAAATCCCTTATATTGCTCCGCAAACCCTAATATCTGTCTGCAATAAATGCTTCACCTGCATTATTCCGGTTTACCATGTCTGGACAGCTTGGAGTATCCCGGATTAGTCCTGATCACTGAATATCATCCGGATCTTTAAATCATGAATAAATCTAGGTAACATATTACAAGAACATCCCAAACACTCTGTCCAATCCGCAAGACAAGATCGTGCACTTCCGGATCTCTCCGGACCTTTTTGTAATCCTTTATCATACCGGAGCACCTCCCTGAACAGGTCTAACTTAATCGAACACAGCTTCTTCATAACTCCATGCGGACCTCTGAAAACTTGACTGAAGCATCTCAAGACTTATATCTACAAACCCTTTAATCCGCATCTTGTGCCACATCCGGCACAACTTGTTTGGCTGGGGGAACAGAATCTTCCTTGAGTCTCCCCCTGAGCCTGAGCTCACTTTTTAATTTCCGGAAGAAATATCAGCACCAGAATCTGGTGCAGATCCAACCTCTACATTCTCTGAGCTTTTCTTCACCCAAATCTTGCTCATCTGATTCCTAACTTCATCCGCATTCATCTTTTGTTTACCCTTTTCTTGATTCTGATTATATACCGGACCTCTTTTGTCCTGATTCTTGTTTCTGCAGACTTTAGCATTATGACCGGACCTATTGCAGATTTGGCAAATAACATTTCTTTGCATATTTAACTGATATCCCCTTGATCTGCATTGATTAGCCATATGACCTATTCTATTGCATGTAAAGCATCTACCTTTGAATGATTTGTTTACTTGCATAATTCTGCATTCATGGGATTTGTGTCCATACCTTTTGCAGTTGAAGCACTGTCCAGAGAAGGATGAATTAATCTGATTCACTCTCATTCTGCACTGATTAGCTTTGTGACCAAAGTGGTTGCAGCTGTGGCAGTATCCATTGAAGGATGGATATCTTTGAGCGTTTGGCTGTCTTACCGGAGGTCTTCTAGGCCTGCTCCTTGGATTTTCTGATCCAAGATTCTTCTGACCGGATCCGGAGCTTTCTCCTTTCTCATATCCCAAGCCATACTTGTCATCTGTCCTCTTTTGACTTCCAAGAAGAACTTCAAGTTGAGCAGAACTTATCTTGAATTTCTCTTTATATTCATTTGCTGTTTGAAGGTCTCTTTTGAGGGAGGCAATTTGATCCTCAAGTTTTCCTTCATTATCTTTGGAATCTTCAAGATCAGATTCAAGGTGTCTGATAATCATGTCCATCTGGTGGCATTCTTCTGATTTTTCTTTAAGAGATTGTCTTAGATTGTCTTCAGCCTTTCTTTTTTCTTCAATCTCTTGAGTAAACTTTATAGTTCCTGATTCCATTTCATGTCTTAACATAATGACTTCTTTTGATAACTTTTCACATAACTTGGTTTGCTCAGTCAATTCCTCACTTGTATTGCTTTCTTCACTTTGTCTTGCCAACTGTTGAAGCAGCTCCTTTCTCTTTTTCATAGAGAGACTTAATTTGTCTTTTAATTCTCTCATGAATTCATCAGCCTGTTTGAGTCTTTCCTTTAATTCACTGACTTCAGAATTTGACTGTTCAAGATCCTCAAGGGCAGTCTTGAGTTGCTCCCTTAAACCATATGCATCCATTTGAAATCCCAGATCTTCCTCAAGCTGTTAGGCTCTATTAGGAGGAACTTGGCTCTGATACCAATTGTTGATAACTGAGAGGGGGGGTGAATCAGTTATCCTAATTATTTCCCTTATTGAACTTTCCTTTTAATAAAATCAAACACAAAACATTAACCATGAAATAAGAAACACATGACACAGTATTTTTGACGTGGAAACCCTGTTAAGGGAGAAAACCACGGGGTGATTAACCCAAGAATTATTCTCTGTTAGAAGAATAGGAAATTACAAAAATGGCACTTGCCAATTAGGGCTCACTGCCCGAGCACACTGCTCACAAGAGGCTCACTGCCTACAAGAAGACACACTGTCTTACAAAGTGATAAGAATCACAGTCTTGAACTGATTAGAAGCATCTGCATATGCTGGAGTTCAGTTCCGGTTAAGTTCAGTATACTGATCTGCTGCACTTCATCTTTCCTCTGTTCTTTAGTCTGCTATCCTTTCACATACCGGATCTTTCTTGCTACTTCTGCTCTGCTCTGGACTTATTCGCATATCCTTTTACACACTCACACACTTTACAACTAAATCCATCCTCTATATATATCCGCACAAGTAATTTCATCATCTTTCTAGTCGGCATCCGGAACAGTCTATTTTCTTACAAACTTAGTTCTGTCGGCTGAATCCTTGCTCACCAAGCAATGCAGATCAAGCATATACTTGTAGATATCATCAATTATGTCGGCCAAACATGATTCATGCCTCCGCAACCTTTATCATCATCTGTAACACATCCGGAAAGTAGTCTGATATTCTATCAGTCAGTTCTTCCTCTGTTTTCACTGTCTCTCAGGAATCCGGTACTCAACTATTCATATCTTTTTCTTTGTCCATCTCCGGAGGCTAAATCCTTGGAATATACTACTCAAGATAGTCCTCTTGACTTCCCCAGATCCGCACTATGCCAAGACACTTCCTCTGAGAGATCCGGACCAATCTGTCGGACCTTGCCACATGCTCTGTTCTTGTTCACCGGACCACAACAATCTTCAATCTGACTTCCGGTAGAGATATATCATGACTTGCGGATATGTGGAATGACCTTTGTTGCCATCAATGACAACAACCATGAATCCATATAGTGTCTCTTGCCAACAGGAAGTTCCTATCAAACTCTCCAAATGTGGCATGTATTGTTCTTTGATAGCTCTAAACTCAGCACAAGCTGTCAACAATGCAAGTACTTTTTCTTTAAGTTCACTAACCTTATCATATACTTGCATGATATCTTCAAGATGCTCATATGTTGTTTCCCTTGACCTCTTCATCCAATCCTTCAACCTATGAGATGATGATCTCAATTCCTCAAGGTGTGCAACTGTGTCCAGAGCAACAATGGGTGGATGTGTGCAAACTCTTTCCTGTTGAGGGATGGGATGCATTAGATGTTGAATATACTGTTCTAATGCTTGACACCTTTTCTTAGCTTTTATCCTTGCTTTTGTTTCTTGTCTTATCATTCTAGCATTACTGACTAAATCTTGAAGTTCTTCCTCTACCTGTGCTCCAGTCAAAGGACCCAAATTAGTAGTGTTAATATCATAGACTTCAGGTACAATGTCTTCTATATTCTTTTCAACTCTTGGAATAGCTAAATGAACCTTCCTTATACCAATGTCCTCTTTTGTTATCTTTGAAAGAGTTGTTTCTTTCCTCTTCGGCTTTTCTATTGACATATCTACAAGCAACTCCTAAACTGGAATAGGTTGATAGTCTTCTACTTCACAACTCTCCTTAATCTATTCTTGTAACCATTCTGGCAACAATGAAAGATCCTCTTGTCTTTGAACTTGCCTCTCTCACATGGGCAATGCCTCCTCTTCAATTTCATCTTGATTATCATTGTTGCCTTCATCAATTATTTTAGTATCATGTGGACTTGAAGGTATCTCCTCAAATGGAATGTCTTGGCCTTCATCTTGGTCTTCATGCAAAATTATTTCATTATCCCTTGGAGTACTTCCTAGTTGTCTTGATGAAGCATTCTCAACACTTCTCTTCTTCCTTTTCTAACTTGACTCCCCTTGTGTATATTCAAGTCGCTTCATTTTCTTTGCTTGACTTGAATCTCTTTCATTCTCTTTACTTCGTGAGTCGTTACCAGGTGCACTATGTTGTACTTGTTGCTCAACTTCTCCCATCTTTTTGTAGGTAACCCTTTTTCCTTCATTTATCAATGCTTGTACTTGATCCTTTGCTCATTCTTTGGTGATGGAAATGATAGGTTTGATCAACTCATCGTCATATGTTCTTTCTCTTTCAGCCCAATCAGTGGTATATGGAAGATTTCACACCTTGTTATACTCAACCTCTGAAAGAGTTTCATCATCATCAAGCTAATCTAGTATCCTCAACACTTTTGTAGCCATTACCAAATCCCACTTCAACCTTGTACATTTTTGTTCCCTTATGTCAATATCATCAATTGCATCTACCCAATGATCTTCAAGTTGCTCTATATGTTGATAGGTAGGAAATGATTGCCTAATTGCTCCATATGGATCAAAGTTCTCCTGCTGTGAATCATGAAGGTGCAAGTGATATACTTGAAGCTCAATCTCAGAGTGCTCAGCTACTTGCAATGATGGACATGAATACCCAAGATTTAGAGGAAATTGTAACCTAGCCTTCCTTCTTTCCTTTTGTAACTTATGGAACTCTAACAGTCATCTTGATACTTCTAACATCACCATCCTATTATTAGGATACCTTGGCAATCTATACGGATAGGATATGAAGCCCTGAATCCTTATGCAAGTGAACTTATCATATTGAATGTAATATCATCCATATTCTTCAATGAAGGCCCTAGCAGCACCTGTCAATCTCCTTTTAAATTCTCCTCACAATCTCCTCACTATATACATGGCAAATGCATCATTGAATCTCTTGTAATGGTTGATGTTCTTGAGATAAAGCTACATATAGCATTGGTGCAATAGGATTTGATTGGATTTAATACCCACTTCTCCTTTAGAAGTCAATCCCTTATAGACCACATTCTTTGCTAGTATGTAGACAAGATAGGAAGTCATGTAGAAGGACATTGAATCATTGAAAATTTCAAATTGCTCATCAAGGCAATGACTTATAACCCTAGCCAAATCAATAATCTTATTCTTCGTGAAAACATGATCAAGATATGTATACATCCACCCCTCAAAAGTTGATGATTGAGGTCTACCTATTACTCTATTCAAAATCATGATGAAATAACTTGTCTCTTTCTTGAAATCGGCCTTGTGAAACTTCGAATCTTCAGAATTGTATATCTTTGTTGAGGGATCCGCCATCCACTTCTTCCTTACTTCTTGCATGTATTGCTTAGGCTTGGCTTCAAATGTTTTTTGTGCAGTTGTAGGACAAATGAACACTGTCTTTCAATTCGAAATGTTAAAGACCTCTTGAATAGCTTCTCTTTGTAAATAAGCTAGAACAGTTCCATCCTTAGCCACAATTCACCTTCTTTCAACATCATAGCATTGAGTACATTCCAACACCAATTTAGTGCATGGAAAGATAGGTGGGAAACAACCTGCTTGTATGATACCACTTTTAGCAATACCCTTGATATCTTCATTCCTTATTGGTGTGAGCAAGAAGTCTTTGATCTCCTCAAAGTTGGCATGTTCCATGTCGATGTCTCCTACATTCTTCCAATGAGTCTTGAGCTTAGATTCCAGTAAGGTTGACTTGGCATCCATCTTGATCATCACTTGATACTCCTTCACAGTCATGCCCATTTACCTACAAAGATCAATATACCTCTATTAGTAAATTCACATGATAAAATTATCTCTATAATACTGATTTTTGTATAATAGAGCTATGGAAATATGAAAATTAGGTAAGTAAAAAGAAAATTTATGGAGTTAGGGTAGTTACAACATACCTCTTAACCAATTCTCAGAATAATCTAAGGTAGATTTCTATAGAAAAAAGTGAAATATCAGCTTCAAATGACAAAAATTAGACCTAAAAAAGTGTAGACCTGCTAAAAAAATCATTGTTCCTCTCCTAAAATTCGCTCCTAGATGAGATTGTGAAGTGAAAGATGATCAAATGAAATAGGTGCTTGGGTTTAAATAGGAAATTTGCCAAGTCTAATGTGCAGGTCAACCAGGTGAGGTCGGCCAACTTTATGCATTTATTACACTTTTTGAAATTTTCAAAATTTACTAACCTTTTCCAAGTTTAGGCATTGAAATTAGTATATGGGAGCATGAAATTGTGCCTTGTCCTCTTACCAATGATTTGAAACATGTTATCAACTCCAAAAATATTCTATGACCTTAGGCACAAATTAGGAGTCATACATGTGTAAAGTGGCATTGAAATTAGATGAATGCCTTCCTCAACCTAAGCACTGATTTGAGGCAGAATGGACTGAAATGTGTGCTGAGATGCTTTTTGTTCAACCTTCAATGACTTAAAATCTAGCTCATGTTTAGACATAGAGTAAATTCCTCATTTTGCAATCATATTTGAGTATATCAGACTTGATGATCATGGAGATGAGGCACTAAATTGTGTGTCTATGAAACTTCTTGATGGTTTGGGTGCACTTTGTGATCTCTTAAAGTGAAATCAGCGCCTAATTGCCTTAAAGACTTCATTTCATCTGAAGGATTCCTTGTCTTAACATAACCTAATTTTGATGTCTAAACACTTCTCTCAACCAAGGTGCAATTGGAGGGTTGTATAGTCATGGATCAGTGCCTTGACATAAATTCATGTTTTCCTTTTCTTAGGCACCAATTTGAAGTCTTGAGAGTCAAAAATTGTGCCTTGGTGCTTGACTTGTTTCTTGTCATTCATCAATTGTAATTTCATACTCAAATGTTTATAGGACTCTTCTCCTTTCTAGGCACCACCCTTGTGTCAAATTTGATGCTCCTTATCAAGGCGATGATTGAGATGTTAATGAATTATGCCTCTCTAGGTTAGGCATTAGAACTAGATGGCAAAAATATGGATGTGCACCTAACCTCCTTGACATAGCTTCTTGGTTTATCTAACACCCTTAATCACTCTTTTCAACTTCCCTGAGCTCCTCTTATCCTCCATGTGCTAGATTTGAGTGTTTCATTCCCTTCACATTCAAGGTGCCAAAATTGGGTGAAAAAGACAAGGAAATGCACCTTGTTACTTGAAAGATACTTGCTTCATTTCTCATAAGTTCAAACTCTTGTGTAGTTTCAATAGAAGTATCTCAATCCTTATATTCCTTCAAATTGCATGAGGAGACATCCTTTGAGTGCTAGGTGCTCAAAACACATTCTTACAAACCATTAACTTCCTAGGCATTCATGATGACTAAAATAGCAAGAAATTGCGTCTAACCTTAAGGAGATGTTCACCAACCCCTAAGGTGCACTTTGATGATGCTCAAGGTATGGAATAATGCCTTGTTTAGATGCAACTTTTACTTCAAAATTTCATTAACTTATGACTTATATAGGCTCTTGTGAAGTTATCTAACTCTAATACTTTCAATGTTCATCGATTAAAACATAGTTTCTCTCTAGGAACCCAAAATGGACTCCTTAGTGGTTGGAATGCACCTAGACTTCTTCACTTGTTTTTAGGCATTATGATGATCTCAAACCAAGGCATTGTTGTTTAAAGACCTCTTACTCCAAGGTGTTATCAGATCTCAGGGTTCTTGGCGTCCTATCTTCTAGGCAAATCCTGATGACAATTTGAATGTGAATTGGCGCCTAGACTAGATGAGGACTTCCTTAGCTTTTATGTGCTCAAATCATTGTAGTTACTCTTAAAAGACCTCAGCAATAGATTCAAGTTGATTTCCCTTTTAGATGCAAATTGTGTTCATTGTGTTCATGTTAAGGATGCCCATAGTTAACTACTTAAACCATTTTCCCACTCAAGGCGCACCTTCATGATCTTATAGATGACAATTTGTGCCTAGTCAATACTTAGCCATTTTTCTGTAAAGATCTTCAGTCTCCGAAGCATATTGAGTTTAAAATATCAGTCTTTCATAGGGTGTCTTGGTTTGAAATGGTTGGAAGCTAGCCTTGATAAAGGCATTCATGCTCAGCCTCCCTGTGTTCATCAAGTTATCAATTCACCGCCTTACAAAACCCCTTCATTGGTGACCTAAGGAATGCTCCAAACTACACTTGCAAGCTCATCAACTGACTAACTTTGAGATAACACAAACAACTAACCCTAAAAAAACTAACCTATGAAGAAAATTGGGGTTCCCCACTGGCAAAGAGGTGATGTGTGTTAGGTCACAACATTTGGAGACTCCACTAGAGAAATGGTCCTGAATAGTTCAGAAATAAGGACTCAATGCTAACTCAGAACTTTCAAGTCATCTTCTCCAACCTATTAGTAGTTAAAAGACAAACTCGAAAGGGAAAAGAATCATAAATTGGATCAAGACACTACATCTCCTAATGTGTGCTTAAAGATAGATTTTAGTTAACACAGGTTCTTAAGTGTTTCAAAGATAAACAAAAATCAAGTTTCAACATTTCCATGTACACCAACACACCAGATCAAATAAACAAAACTACCTGCACAAAGAATTAAAACCAATTGCCAGCGCAACTATCCATACTTTGAGGATTCAAGTACGAACACTTTCATTCATTCCCATCCCATGGAAGCTAGGATCATCTAAGCTCACCTGTCTCAAGCTAGGTAAATTCATGAAAAGT